>OX393562.1:11030145-11140145 GCA_947652115.1 Blastomussa wellsi
CTTATCTCAAGACCTGAAGACAACTGGCCTTACCCCAAATATTTGTGGTTCGTATCCATTGTAAGTTTCTTTTTACCTTTAGTTATAATGCTGGTTATGTACGCTCGCATCTACCTTGTGGCACGCTACCAAGCTAGGCGCATTGGACGAAACTACGCCACGGATATCAAGGCCGCCAAGACAATTGCAGTTGTGATAGGGGGGTTTGTCATTTGCTGGCTTCCGTTCTTCATAGTCGTCTTGTCGTACGCAAATCGTACGGACATTCCACTTAGTTTCTTTAACTTAGCTAAGTGGCTGGAGTACTTAAACAGCTGTCTGAATCCGGTTATTTACACCTGTTTAAACCGAACTTACAGAAACGCGTTTAAAAAACTGTTTCGTCGCTGTCGCTCAAAACTCAGAAGAGATCACAGGGAACAGTCCAGCGGTAATACCTTCTTAACAATGGGCGAGACACAAGCGCCCATCACACATTTGGAACGCGACTGCTTTTCTGTTCAAAACGGAGCCACAAGCCCAAACATTGGAAGCCGCGAAGATGTAAATGAAAACATCCCACTCAAAGTAAACCCGTCGAGTCATGAGTGCTAAAAATATGCATTAAATCCCTCTAGCTATAGTATACTCTAGACTGTGATCGGAATGGCGGCATTTACTGAGTAGACGTAAAACGGCGGAAAAAAGTTAAATGACGATGTGGACGAACGTTTGAAAATTTTCTCTAAATTACGAATGTATCTAGAAACTGCTGAAAACAAAAGAATTCAATCTGGTTTGCCATTATCTCTTTAAAATGAATAGAGGCGTGACCTTTTGATAACCGAGAATAATACAAAACGTCGAGAAGCATCAGTAACATATTTTGAACAATTATTTAATCCGCGTTGTTTATCATATCATAATCATAAATACCTCCAGGGCAAACAAAATTAAGTATATAAAGTAAAAGAATTTGTAGAATTTTTAAGACGTTTAAATTTTAGACAACACATGTAATAATGAAGAGTTGATACGGCTTCTTTGAAATGTTCGCTGGCGCGAGCTGCGAGCAACAGAAGTTTGATTTGTCAACATCATAACAAATCAGCCAAATTAAAAATAAATCTACAAACAAATTAAAGTTCAAATAAATCCCGATTAGACGTCTTCAAATTAGCAAAGACGCATTAATAAAGAAACCATCAATTGCAGCTACATGTTACTACACAAATCTAATATTATAGACAGCTTTTTACTTCCGAAAACGAAATGGACCCAAAGTATCATTGACACTTGTAACGACAATTCATCATTTGCCGGCGGATATTCTTTTGTTCGTTCTCTCATCATGTGGTTTTCTAAACACCGCTAAAAATTAAGAAACCTAAAAACCCTTTATTAATAACTTGTGATAATTAACGATGGCGCAAAACTATTTACAATGAACGGTTCTGGTGATGCAGTAATCATGCCGCTAAAAATTTAAGCGTTGTAACGACAAAGACATAGGGTCTAACTTTCAGAATATTTCACAGAAACTAGATCAGAACAGCAATACGATGTTAAATGCGCGATTAAACTGAGATTGAAATGGAACAGTAAATTTTCAAAATGGAATGGCGGCATCTGTGACCCAATGAAAATGTTTTCGCCTGATTTCAATTAATTGTTCATAAAACCGCGGCCAAGCTGTTACTACCAGATTATCATTTCATTTTTTCCTTGGTTCATGCATATGGAATAACTTAGATTTCTCGACAATTCGACAACAGAAAAACTGACCGCAAATGCCAGAAAGCGAAAACCGTTAACAGATCACTTATAAAAAGTCGAGGCAACAAGCAAAACTACAAAGGCATTTATCATTTGGTATTGGCATGTGGAATGTTCAGGTATGGACAAGTACAAGTAAGAATTTTAAACAACACTTCCTGACAAATAAGGAGAAAATCATGGAATAAATTATAGTATATTTCTTACACGAAAAAATAAGTGAAGATTAGTAATTAAAGTGCCTATAAAATAAAAAATAACTAAGTTTATTTAAAAGCGCTTTCAAACGAGGAATAGTGTTTTCTTCTTTTTAAAAATATCTTCTTTCTTTCCAGAGATATTCACGTTTGTGTATTATGCGAATTAGATAACTGATGACGTCATAAGTGCTTACAGTGTGGGGACAAAGCACAAAATGAATATCTCTGCAAAAGCATTGCAGTTGAAACTTTGACACGAGTATTGTACCCTAAGGAAAACACCACATGGTGCCTCTTTTGATGTTGCTATGGCAACAGTATTGGTTCCAGATCTCTTTTATACGGAAGTAACATTGTCTACTTCCAATTGTAGTAATAAGGGGACAAAGTGCAATGTGGACATTTTGTTTGTTTCGAATAGGTCCACGTACGTCTTCTTTCAGAGCCGCAAATGGCAATAATACATTCAAAGAGGAAAGAGACAGGAACCAAGAGTGTTGCCATAGCAACGTCAAAAGGACGTCTTAGGATACAATAATGTTGCCAAGTTTTAACTGCAATGATAAAGTTGACCTTCGTATCTTGTTAATCTGGGATCATATCATACGAGAGCAGCTTCATAACAACAGCTGAGCAAAAGCCTCTGGCACTCGGCACTGTTTGCCGTACGTCCCTGTTCGCTTTTTGACAGCGCAACTAAGACACGGTCTGGATTATTAAAAAAAAAACATTCTAAAGTATTTTGGATTACTCACTATTGATGACGCTTAAGTACATCAGAAGTTTGGTTGGAACATAAACACGTTAGGACGGGAGAGAGGGAGGAAGGCTAGAGAGAATTGTGCCAATCAATTGAGTGTGGGTCCCTGTTGCTTTGGTCTCAAACTAGGCTTGCCTGTTTTGCGGTATGAAATCAGTAGAGTTACAGTATCAATATACAGTGCTACGCACCTTACCGTTGCCACTCGAGAAAGTTTTTGATTAAATTTTGACATTTTTTTGACAACTTTTTGCTAACTTCAAAGCAGCAAGCCAGCCAATCAGAACATGAGAATTTCCAAGGGCGGAGATGTCAAATTATAAGTGCATTCACTCCCTCGGGAATTTATATTCTCATGTTCTGATTGCCTGGCTCACTTTGAAGTTAGCAAAAAGTTGTCAAAAAGATGTCAAAATTTAATCAAAAACTTTCTCGAGTGGCAACGGTAAGGCGCGTAGCACTGTAAAGTCTGACATAAGGTATGACTTAAACTAGGAAAGGAAACACAGTTTTACAAGATCTGCAAATGAACAGGAAATTCTTTTCACAAAAGTTAATTTTGAGAATCGGGCAGCACACTCAACCGAACGTCACTGAGAGAAATGGTGAGTCAGAATAAAGAGATTAGAGCACAGGCTAAAAAGATCTCAACAGGCCTACGCAGACTTCCCTTTGGGGTTTTGTAGTTGCGTCGCGTTTAGTTTTCCTAAGCGTCGCTCTAATGAGCACATCTTTGCGCTGTTTTCCTCCCCGAAATGACATGATGGGAGGTTTTGTATATGGTTTTCAACAGCGGCTAGTTTTGTATTAGAGCCCAATCCTGCATCAGTATTTCTTTGAGATTCATGACTGCTTGGTGATGTGGTTACACAAAGGCGAACGATTCCAAAAAAGAATCTATCCTTGACATCAGAACCCATTTTAAAGCAAGTGAAACCTCCCAGTTTACCCACTTTCCCTCATGCCATCCGCAGCTTTCGAGGAGAATCTCTCTCAATTCAAAACGTGCCTTGAAGCACCTGGTCACCCAAAACACTTTGTAGAGAGAACATTATAGGAAGCCACTTTCGCCAAGGGGCATTCTACACTGCAACAAAAGAAAAAGGCTAACGACAAAATACTACCATTCGTAAAAACATATCACCTCTATGCATTCTGTATTTAGACCGATAAATGTAAAGTTTCATTTCGCGTCGACAATTTCCAAACAACATCTAAATTCATGCGCTCCACTCAAATTCTCCGTATTATATCTGGACGGTCTTTGCCACTGTCAGCCATGTTGTCATCATCACTCAAAGTCAAAGGTCCGCAATGGCAAGGCGCATTATCGCCATTAAATAAAGACAAAGTCTCCAACATCTTCGCCATCGCTACTATAAACGGTTTCACTTCCTTCGGGAGAAGAATCACTCGAGGAAAGAAGTGAATACCAGTGACATCAGCAAAAGCTTTAACTCGGTCCCAGGGCGTTGACATGGTTAAACAGTTTTCGACGCTTAAAAAATATATATTTCCGCTTCTTTGTGGGGAGAAACGAATAAGCCCACGATAATCAGCGTGTTTAAAACTACAAAATTACGTAAAAATCTCAGATACGAAAATTTCGTTTCGGTAACACTTTAAAAGTGTATATGACATGAAAAGTATTTTTCTCTTATTGGAAAGGCCTTTCGAACAACAGAAGAATGGCGTTTTTCTTTTTTAAACATCTTTTTTCGTTTTAGAGATATTGATATTTTTCTATTATGCAAATTAGATCAGTGATGACGTTTTACAGTTTTCCTTATATCAGTATTTACCATTTTTTAGTTGCAAACCTTATGACGTCGTCATCACTGATTAATTTGCATAATAGAAAATTCTCAATAACTCTAAAACGAAAAAAGATATTTCCAAAAGAAAAACGCCATTCTTCTGTATTTCGAAAGGCCTTTCCAATAAGCAAAAAATATTTATCATGCCATATACACTTTAATCAACGCATAACCATGAAGAAAAGCCGTGTTTTTACAAATAGCTCCATTGATAGGTAGGATACAGGGTCACGACTGTCATGTACCTTTGTCAGATATGATATCTTAATTATTAAGCGGCACAAAAAGACAACTCTCAAGTTCATTTTTACAAAACAGTTCTGATGCACCTTTTTATAAAACACAGTTTTAGGCAAGAACATGGATCCACCACTGTTACTGTCCTAATCACCAAACGTTTCGTTTAGCAGAGCGTCCTTGAGGGCGTTATCAACACTGAGAGAACTTTACGCAATCTATTACTAGGAGTTAAGAGTTCATGTTATTTCCTTGGCATCTTGTTACTTTTGTACAATTTCGTAGCCCAGAGGATCCAGATTGTTTCCTAACAATGCTAGCGATGTTTCCCTGAATAGCGAAAGCATCTTCTGTAGCTCGTCTTTCCTGAACACCTGCGCGAAAACACGTATAATTTAGCCAAAATGTTAAAGGAGCACTGCCACGTCTTTTGCCTGTTATCAGGTGCGCAAAATGCTCCTGCAGAATGATCAAGGAGAAATTTTAGCAGGGGAGTGAAGCATAATATTTTTTGGTGATGTTTTCTCTACATAGCCTAAAAATTAGAAACAACTTTTTTCCAGAATTGTCGTAAATGAAGGTGACATTAACTTTTTTCCAATTTGCAATCCATTTCCATCCTCGTCAACAGTATTAAATAGACCTTTCTCGTGCATTTATTATTCTTTTGTGCTCATGTTAATTTGCCCGCCCAGCCTCGTCAGCATGTACAAAGAACAAAAGAACTTGACTCAGAAATGAGGCTGGGCAGGCAGATTAGCATGAACACAAAACAATAATAAATGCGTGAGAAAGGTCTATAGCATATAAGAGTTAATAGTTTCAGTGGAATACTATAGTAACCATTAATATTATTGTTAAGTTTTCAGTGATGCAGACAGGTTTTAGCTTTTTACAGTAACAGTACAATAGCGTGAGGATACCGCTTCAAGATGATGCCATCAACTGAAGAGTCTTAGAGGCGTGAGAATCTTTTCTCATATAGCTGGTACCTCAAAGAATCTTACCTCATAAAGCTGGTACTGTTCGGAGGTAATAACATCAGCAAGTTGTAAACACTGCAACATAAATCACAATCATTAAGTTTGCTGAACAGAACTTACAGCCAGGCTGAAGAGAAGAGGCTTTGCTAGCAACGCTCTCCTTTCAGAGTTGAAGTAGTATCTGTGCGAAAGGAGGCTGATAACACAGCTTCGCCGGACTCACCTGTTTGTATTGCTCTGTTGAGTGTAACACGTTATGAAGAAGGTAACACATCAGTGGAACACAAAGCTGTCTAAGCAACTCTAGTTGATGAGTGCGGTTTGAATCTTCCTCTTCATCCTAAAAACAAACCCTTCATGTTAACTCTTTCAATCGATAGCTCAGTATCAGAGCGTTCGTTAATTTAACCAGGGCTCTCCTTATCAGGAGATCAGCCGGTAACCAGTAAAATTTACCGCCTGTAGCACAACTGTTTACTGCCTGAAAACGATAAGATATCTTGAAAACTCAGCAGAAAACTCGACAGGTAAATTACATTGTAAAGAGTAGCACCACGCGTTCCACCAGTGTCGTCATTGACGAAAAGATGAAAAACAACTTTGATGCTTACATATGACAAAAAAATGCAACACTCATTTACGACTTTGTGCCAGTACAAATGTATTTCGTATTCTTTATTTTCTTTCACCTTCCACATTTCTCAGTGCTAATACCTTACGAAGAAAGAGCAGGACTGTAGTGAGTTTAGTGGGCTTTCTCTTCAAGTGCACATCTTTTGTTGCCACGTTTCTGCGATGAAGCGGCAACAATCGCGGCTGTCCTTTCATTTTATCACGTCTGTCCATTGAAAATGAATAAAGTACAAAGGAAAAGAAGAAAACTAATTTCAGAAGCGAGAACTCACTTTTCAGTTTTGAAAACAGGCTGAGTAGCAGTAGCTCGTTTTATAATTGACGTAGCTCACACGTAGTGTAGGTAAAGGCAGCTTTTGTTTTGAAATTGGTCTCATTAAGTCTTCAAAAATACGTAGCCCTTCAGCCACACCATCGTAAATGTTGAATTTTTGAAGCCAGGAGAAAATTGTGGCAAAGACGAAAAGAGTTCGCCGATTTTTCAAATAGTACTTAATGTAAGCAACCGAAAATATAGGCCTTTCAACAATAGCCTTAGTTCTCTGTGATTCACTAGGAATTTTTTACCGGTTTGAAAAGTTCTTTTACCTGCTGTGCTGAAATTTAGGGATAGCCCTGTTTAAGACGATCAAATAAAAACAATAGATGAGAAAACTGCCCTATTTGAGCTAATACATACTAGTTATTCAATGTTTTCCCGTGGCATACCGTGAAATATCCCACGAGCGACTTGATTTTTCAGTATACAAAGTAAAATCAAGTCACAAGTCACGGTATGCTACGAGAAAATATTGCATAGCTATTTTATCCCATGCTTCTAACACAACTTACAGTACGGTACAACTTCGAGTGAATATATAAAAGGTTATTGCGAAACCTTTAAAGCTTTTAATATTATCGTATCTGGTCAAGATGTCTCCGTCTGCTTTTCGGATAGCCCACAGAATACAGTATAAATAAATTGTCCTAGTGGCGGTGGTAAGTCATGGGAGTTCTTTTTCTATGCTATTTGTTTTACAGAAACTTAACAAAAGCCTTGCAACCCAAAGTTGTTTTATCCACGGTTCCTGGGTTTTCGGTCGCTGTTTGGCAAATTCCTCGACGTCTGCATATAGTATGTCAAAGAGCATCAAGTATAGAAAATATCACAAGAATGATAAAGTTAAATATAAGAGACCTCAAGATTTCCGCATTTCTGTTCTAACGATTTTCGTGAAAGTTGGCTATGACATGTATTAAGTTGATACACGCTGATTCCAGAAATTTAACAAAAATGTATCAGCAAAATTTTTTGCTGGGTGCATTTTTTTTCAAAAAGGTGTGTCCAGTAGAACGCCAATAACATTCAAAACATTTTTTATCAGTTCAATCAAATTCAAATCCGGCTTTCGGCGGGAAAACTTGAAGCCGTGATGAAACTTTCGTAGAATATTACGTATACCCATGGAATACCGCAGAATAAGCAATGCTTTTCTGGGCTCCTGATTGGATGCATTGATCAAGGCATAGGATAAAATAAAATAGAATACAATAAGTTATAAGTATTTCCCCAAAGGCTTTTCAATACTAATTTACAAATCAAATTACAAAAATATGAAAAGTTACAAACTCATAAAAATTAGAAATGGAATGATCATAGTTAATAATAGTAATATATTTAAAAATTATAACAGACAGTTAAATATGGGCTAGCTGATGAACAAACAGATTCGAGAATTTTAATAGCGGAGCTCCGCCGAGGGGCCGCAGAGCGGAGCCCCATACCTATAGAAATAGGAGAACCAAGGACGCCTGCAAAGTACAAACATAGGCACGCAATGCGTGCGGGAGTTATTATTTTCAGTTTTGATGTGGACGTATTGGGTATTTTATTGGTCAGCAAACCTAGCCCGTCCAAAACGAACGCTCAATGACCAATTTAGTGTTGGGCCTTTTGCTGATGGCGTGTGCATTTTAAGTAAATGCGTCTGACTAGCGAATTCATTCACGACGAAACTTTCCTGCCGACCATGAATAATATATCTGTAAAAACTGCATTGATCAGTTTAATCAATCACTTTACTGCGCATGTCATTCCATTTTTATCAAACAATTTCACAATCTCGACCCCAGAGCCCGCTTTTCTTTTGGTCAGCATCACGAAAAGCGGGCTCTGGGAAAGAGATTGACAATTTGACTGGTTTCTTGATGCAACCCCAACCTGATTTGATTGATGTACGTCACTAACTTGGGTGTGACACCTAAAAGTCTAATTTGATTACTTTGCGGTTACACTTGCCGCCACAAAGTCTGCAGCAATATTTGAGGGATTCCATATCACAAATCTATAGAAAATATCAATGCTTTTAAACTCTCTTCCTTAACACTACTCATTACTACACTGCATTAAAATGTTGTGAAGACATACCCACCTACCGCTTGTTGTGACTAAATGCCAATTCTAATTAACAAAGTTATTTCTACCTGAAAATGAAAAACTCAGAGACTCAAAGGACCGTGCAGAATGCAACACCAAACGTGATTCTTGGCAGCGGTAACACGATACTTCTGTTTATTTGTAATATGATACTTATGTTTATCTTCGAAATGTTGAAACATCATACTTCGTTTTTCTGCATAGCTGATTTTCAACTCAAAGCGTCATATTTTATGATTTATTAAACACGCATCAAAGTATTTTATCGAAAGACAATAAACGGATCAAATGGAAAAAATATATCTTTCCAAAGGGTTTTTAAAACGTACTGCAGTTAGTACATTGTTCTCTGGTTGTTACGAAATTTCTGCCGAAAATCCTGGTGAAAGATTTTGCATATTTAATTACGAACGGTTCGTGAAATATTTACCAGAGCTGGTGCGTTTGAAATGAAAGCTGTTTCTCCGGAATTACTGTACCCTGCGTTCTTGAGTATGTGGCCTCCCTAACTTCAAATTCTTAAATGCCGTATGGCATCTACTATGTCCTGAAGCAAAGTCTGATCTCTCAGCTTCCGCTTAAAACCCACACACAACGTTGTACACCAGAGCTACATAAACACCGAGTGCTGGAAATAGAGACATCATGCCAACACCACCCAATAAGGCCAAGTTTATACGAAAATAAAGATGGCCGTCCCTTGAATCCGAAACAAATATTGATACAAAATTAAACGATACATACAAGCGGCAATTTCGTTGGTTATCGATCGATAGTATCCTAATTCTGATTGGTGTGAAATACATCGCTCGTCCACCCATCCATCCATCCACCCACCATCCAGTGAATAGCGACATACGTCCGTACGCCGACTAAGAGTTATTTTTTTTTAAAAAGTAACGCAAAAAGGAGAACCATGCCTTTCATTTTTCATGGTCAAAATGGCAAGCGGCACGACTCGCGGGCGCGTGCAAAACGACGTCGGCCAAATATCAATATGGCGGCCATAGTCCAGAGAGTTCGACATTTTTAAAGGTTACCTTAAGCTTACATCTTTGCCATGTTATGGTCAATTGACAGCTATCAAAAGAAGGCATCCCCTGACCAGTATCCCATGACCAGATCGCGGGCTTAGATTTATAACTCATCGAGGTCATATTTTTTTAGTAAACCGCAGACCAGGCATTGTTTTTTCATAATCGCGGGCTCAGATCCCATTTTTTCGCTTCTGGCAGCATTTTTTAATTTTTAATGGTCATTCTCAGCGGAAATTCTGCAATTGGAGTTGACGTCTTTAATTATTCTTATTAATTTTAGCTGTGGTACTTTCACTGAACGCCCTTTCAGCACGCAATTTCACAAATTATTTTAAGAACCAACAAAGGATCGTATATGACACACGCCCTGCAAAAATCTTAATTTGTTACGTTTTCATTTTTCAATTGTTTATTGCACAGCATACTTTTTCTTTTTCATTTAAACTCTTGCCCCGACTCGATTAGCTTTGTAACTCAGTATTTGCGAGGACAAGCAATGCTTGTAATATAATTTTCCAAAATTATTCAAATAAAGTTGAAGTTGAAGTTGATACTGCTTGGTTTAGCAATGTCGAAAGCAATGCGTGCTAAATATGAACGATTTGAAAATATGAATTGAACTGAAGATATATTCTTACCGTCCTGTGATCAACCATCCAACCTCCATCAGGAAATAAAAGAACATTGTACATCTTTTCGACTGTGGCCTAAACAGCAAATAAAATATGTTACATGTTGCTAAATGCGCAAAGGAGTTACAATTTGAAAATCAAGTCCAATTATTTTACCTTCGAGTGAATATCCAGCGAGTTCTTCCATCTTGCAAATTCTACCTATTGTATGCAATGGCCAACAAACAAGTCAACCCAACTTCAACGAATTTAAAGTGATTTCACCGAAACAGAACTCACAATAGATGTCCATTCAAACTTTTCCTTTTGGCTGCTTATGTTAAAAGAACTTTAAGGGGGGTGACCCCTAACTACAAAACGGTTGCTATAGATGACTTCTAACCATCATATCTTGGGTTCCTTTTCAATCCTGGGATTAGTTTTTTGCCATGCTTGTTCTATTGGAGGCTCACTTCACTTTTGGCAGTTTTGACCATATTTGGAAAGTCACGTGATCAGAACACATAAACGCTTAAACCTCGCACATCTTACATCTTTCCCAGATGAAACCAAAGCCAACAGACAGAGTGCATTCAGATGCAAAATCTGTAGTATGGATTTGTGCAGATTCCTATTAGTTAAAATGCTATGAAATCAAATTTTGTGAGGTTGTAACTTTTATAGTATTGCGAATTTCAAAAAACCGATAATACAGATTTTGCATCTGAATGCACTCTACACATTGGCTGTGGTTTCATTGGAGAAAGATGTAAGCTACGGCAGTTTTAGCGCTTTTGTGTTCTGGTCACGTGACTTTCCAAATATGGTCAAAGCTGCCAAAATTGAAAGCAGCCTTCAATTGAACAAGCATGGCAAAAAAAAAACTAATCCCAGGATTGAATGGGAACCCAAGATATGATGGTTAGAAGTCGTCTATAGCAACCATTTTGTAGTTAGGGTTCTTCCCCCTTAATTGTGAAATAATAACGGGGAGTTCCGGTGTTGGTTTCGGAGCAGGAGGACCTTTAAATATAAATATAACCCACAATCCCCGAAATTATCAGCTTTCAGATACCTTTTCATTTGACCGCTCACTGTACGCAATTTGTGAGAGCAGAAAAACAGGGAGAAAGCAAAGCGAAAAATTCAAAAACAGTATTAGTACATGATGTCAAGGAGCAATTTGATGGGACGCACATACAATCGACAGGGATTCAATATGTTTCAAGCAAGCAGTATCCTTTGAGGCCACAATTATCTTGTAGGACTACTAACTAAATTCACGTTTTCGGCAATAACTTACTCTGCAATAGAAATTGTTCTATATTTACTGTATAGAAAGAAGGTGATCGTTACATTCAAATGAAAGAGAAAAAATGATTGGTAGCAAAGCTCGCTTCCGAGAAAAGCAATGTTTTGTGTCTGTCGCTGGCCAAGCCGAATAGAAAAGCCTCCATTATTAACATATAACAATCTTAAAAATAAGTAGCAAATACTATCCTTAAAACTGCATGATCCAAGTTTTTATTAAAAAAAATTACATTGAGCCATTTTTTACTCTAACAACTGTCACTCGCACGACCTAAAAAACATCCAAAATCCTTGTGCACTAAGTTTTATAAAAATAAGAAGGGGTCACCACAAATTTTTAAAGTTATACGAGTTGTTTTCAGGTTCCATGGAGTCGCTTTATATTTATTTAGCATCGCCTAACTAGAATACATAAAAATATGAGGCAGGGAGACCACTAAAGCCTAGCCTACTCAGTGAGTTTTATAATTTCGTCTCGCGCAATTTTCACACGTGCACTACGCCATCTTTAGTTAGCAATTTGCGAGTACTGTTTGAGCGATTTGTTTTAACTGTTAAATTGACTCATTTTTGCCGCTGTTCCTGATTTAGTTATGTCCATAAACTGGATTTCGTTGCAACAGAAGTTTTTTCTTGCATTGTAGTCGCGCGCTTGGTCGCGTAGTTGAATTCGTCATTTTGAGGGCAAATTTCCCAAGCGCGCGCGCAAAGTGCGATCGATGCATTGCGTGATGCGCAGAACATGTGCGCACTGAGTAACAAAAGGAGGCACGCTCACCTCGAACTGTTTTAGTTGCTGTTCGTACGCCACTTTTTCCGTGAAATTGGTGTGACCTTCGTGGTGCGGCTTTGGCTATGACAAAAAAAGAGATTTGAAACAAGCCTGTCCAAATACTTCAGAGAACAATTTGCGAGTAGAGACTATAAGTAACAAGTTTGACTTACTGGTACACTGTGGTGAAAATGTTGAAACCAATCATTAAATGCATCGAGTGCTTCCTGTATATCAGCCAAAGAGCAAATAAAAACCATAAACATTGACCATTTCACATTATCTGCTACAGCTAACACATGTGCAACACTCTGGACCTGGAAACTCCTTAGCATTACTGAATAGTTAACTGCTATCTCTTCACCATAAGATTATGATAGTGTTTTTTGTACTTCACTTATAAATATTTTCAATGTTTATTGAAAGTAAAGAGTCTCTTTTTAAGACAGTGACATAGGAAATGACTTACCAAGTACGCTCTGATGCACAAGTATTCTCTAATGGCATTGTCATCACCGGCAGGTAAGGCACTTGCTCCACTCTATCAAACAAAACCAGTCAGACACACTATATGTACAATCAAGTATGGACGGACAACGGGGGCTTTCAAGAGGATCTTACGACGAACCTTTCCGGGTTTTTTAATTGCACTTCGATGAGATCTTCGCTTGCGAACACAGACGGATTTCCGGCCGAGTTTTTCCACGCCGCCGGAAAATACATGAGATCTGGGACAATAGCCCAACTTCGATATTTTACAATTCAGCCTAAAACAATAGACATCACTACGACGATCTTGGGGAATAAACCTCACGAACTCTATAGTTTATTCCCCAGAGCCTCGTGCTGGGGTCTATTGTTTTAGGCTGAACTTTAAAGTATCGAAATTGGTTTATTTAGAACACAAGTTGACATTTTGGTGTGTTTCGTTAACGCAATGTAACTTCAAGTTTTTAGGTGAGGGGGAGCTTCTACCTTTTACACCTCTAGATAAAACCTGCAGCCTGTCAACTGAACAGAAAGAAACGAAACTAGGGTATAACATGGTATAATTAAACTCAACACTCTACGGTTGCATTGGCATAGAGGGATTTCAGCACTAAATAACAGAAGATGAAAGCACAGAGCATAACCTGGATCATGCATGAGATTTCAACCTTACTGCAAAAATTATTTAATATAATCAAGAAAAACTCTATTGACTTGGCTTTAATGAATCGAAAGTACGAAAATAATTGGAAGACCTTCAGGCGAAGCATTAAAAGACTAGTACTCACCCTAAGTTGCCACTCTCTATGAATCACATGAATGGAGTCCGCTGGAATCTTCTGGAAAACCTCGCGTGCTGCGGCGTGCTTTCTGGTGGCTGTTCAAAAAAGGGAATATATTGTGAACGTCCATTTTTTAATGTGCTCTGTCCCCAATTAGCTCCTTGTTACCTAGGAGCTAGATCCTCAACTGACACATAAATAAAGTATCATCATCATCATCATCATCATCATCAATAACACGAACATCAATAGAAGCTTCCATAGACACCCATGCCTTGCAAGTCCCAATATTCAGGTATCAACACGACCTTAGTAATTATTACCTTTACCTTAGTTATATTATTTTCACAATAACAATCAAAGTTAAAACTTACCGATAAAACAGCGCATGATGGCATTACTTTGTTTCAATGCTTCACTTCGCTGAGAAGGATCAAACACCAGCCATTCAATGGCTTCTATCTTTTTACGGTCCTCCTACGAACGCAAACATATCGAATATCGAACGTCTTACACGTGTAATCCATACTGACCAGTTGTTGTGTCACCACATGCATAAACCATGTTGCAAAGCAACAGCCGCGAGCTCAGCCGCGACTGACTAGTGACTGTAGGTTACTTCGGAGTAGTACTTCCATATTTAGACGAATAAATGATTTTAATAAAATTGAATTCACTTTCCTGAATCACAAGTGTTGTATCTTCATGGGTCGATAGTCATGGGTTCATAGTCTGTAATTTGAAGCTTACAAATTCGTTTATTTTGTTCTTTTCTTTTTCTCCCTGCACAACTCGCTTCGACTAGCTTACGCTATATACGAGTTGTACATGTTCTTCTTTTCATTGTTTAATATTAATAAAGTTTATTGTTGTTGTTGGGTCCGTAACCGAAAGGACAGGAAAATCTTTTTCTGTCCGTCATACGTAGCTAAACTAAGTCAGACCGTAGCACGTACTGAAATGGATGGCAGCTTGTGGGGCAAGCAGGTAAAATGGATACAAAAGCTGCCCCACACTCAGCCAGTTAAGAGAGGTAGTTTCACACACCGTAATCCATCCACCTGAACACTACTGAGCATGCATTCTGCTCATCTATTAAAGGTAAATAAACGTCATATAGTTAACAAATCAGTAATCACAGATGCCTGTATCTCTTACATTTGAAGTAGCAGCTTCCAGAGCGGGTGATATGTCTCTGTCTACCTTAAAATCTTCCTAAACATGAAAAACGACAGTTATTCTACAGTCTGGAGCCACTAGAACTTATTAGCACAAAATAGAGTTCAATATATTTGTTTACCATAACCACAGAAATTATCGGGCGCTCATTGGCTAATGCTTGAGTTCAAAAAATGGACATTCGCATCACATGACGTAGTTGGATGGCGCGTTTGCTAAACTTCAAGCTGTTTACAGTTTTGAGCCTTTAGTTCTCGAAAATAAGCGACAAATTGCATCCAAACTGGACTTCTTCGTGGGGAAGGAACGCGTGACGAAACCCAAAGGACGTCACATGGGAGGCTAATGTGAGCCTGCTCACAGGGTAAATTAATTTCCGATTTGAGTATTCTGTCGACAAATGTAAAATCTACGAAATGAAATAGCGTCTCACCATTTAGCAGCTGTACTAAATATGAAAGGAGCAGGTTTCTTATTAAGGATCTCTATTGAAAAGCGATAAATTTACAGAGCTATGAATGCCAAGCAACTGCAGTATTAAAGCAAATCATCAGTGTATTTCCCAACTGAACAAACAGCAAAAGAGAACATATTTTGTAAATAATTTTAAATGTCCTGTTTATATATCTTTTATATTGTACATAGTTTTTATGTCCTTTTTAGCTTTTTATTTAGGGAAACATTTTTGGGATAACCTCCAGTTTTCCCTTTTCAGGATGTTTTTGTAATTATTATTTTCTATATCTTGAATAAACGTTGCGTTGCATTGCGTTACGTTACGTTACGTTACGTTATGTTAACTCACCTGACGTGAATGTTAAGACGCTTTTGCCTACCTTTCCTCTGATGTTCTCAACGACTGTCTTGGTTATCAATGGGACATCAAGACCTACAGAAAAATCGCAACAACCACCTTAACAGCAACGATACTATGGGTCCTTACTTACCCCATTCTCAAAATCTAAACTCAGTCAGTTAGTGAAGTCTTGCTAAAATCTGGCAAATAATAAATTAAGGCAGTACAAACGGCTGATACAAAACTGATTATTGACGGTATTTTAACGTTGATAATGTTGTGCTGCAATCGATGAGCCCGTTTTAGAGTCTTTCTGTCGCTAAAAAGAGCAAATGCACTACTTCTCGATGTTTAATCTAAAATATAAACATACAGCAAAGGAGACCACTATTCCTGGTGAAACATAGCTGGCATAATAGTGGGATTTATACACATACCAGCACTGCTCGCTAACTCCAAACATTTCTGTCTTTGTTTCATATCAACTATATCTACAAGACAATTGTATAAAGTTCTTGTAAGTGTTGCGTGCACGTGTGATTAGAATAAAGTTCTGCAAGCAAGGTACAATTACACTGCTCTGAAAGACGAACACAAATGTGTAGATACAGGGGCCTGTAGGCCAGCGAGGACCTCAAAGCCAGTTTATTGCAAACCTGCCAACAACCTACCCGCTTAGCCTTAACTTTAAAGCTCATCAAAACTAAGCACGACACCGCCGGATACAAAAACCCAAAACCACTTTGTGGAAAAAGGGAACGTATACCCCACATGCTGAAATGAATTCAGCTGCGGTGCCGCCAACTCTGGGGACAGAGGATACTAATATCTGCCAAAAGTAAATATCTTTACATTGTAAAACTTTCGGTGTTGGAGCAAATGCTGACCTCGGCTGAACAACCACACATATCTCAGAAACATACCCATAATTTCCTATACCCGGACCCAGTCCTCTGGTCCGTGCCGGCAAAATAGCTAATTCTGACTACACTCACACGAGACATTCAATGTGAAAAGTTTTCGAGGATGTGTCAGTCAGTCATCGGATACAATTTACCTTATATTAACTTCACAAAATGGTTCCAAGAATTAGAACCTGTGCTACGCCAGATACGAAAAACCACTAAAACGCCACCCTTTAGAAGTGGCCAAAAAATATGTGGAAACGTACTCCTCATCTAAGGCAGCAGCACGAAAACCCCGAGGAAAGGGTATTCTACAACTATAACACAAGACTAAAACATAACCCTAAAAAAGATAAAGTGGGCGAACACGACGACTGACTGACCCATTCCCGTCCCCAGAGCCGCTTGTCCCTCTTAGCCGGCTGGGCCTGTGCACGAGGATCAAGTGGCTCTGGGGACACATGATTCGATTGGCTGAAATCAAACAAAGGGAGTCCGATCACATCTACCGCTTTAAACTTGCTACTGATTTGGGATTTTAAAACGGCTGATGTGATTGGACTCTCTTTGTTAGATTTCAGCCAATCGAAACATGTATTCCTCGTGCACAGGCCCAGCTGGCTAAGAGGGACAAGTGGCTCTGGAAACGAGAATGACCAGTTCCGCGATGTTGCAGCAGGGTTTGCAATAAGAATCTGAGTAGGCGGCGAAACTTCAGTAGCAGGCGGTGAAGGGCCAACTTGAGCCGAAGGCATGACCTTGGGGTGTACGGGAGCGTACTCCTGGGAGATTCTTAAAACTTGCATTCTGGGGCAAATACATTTATAATTATAACAAGTATTGAGCACATTCACGTTCATGCTTTTCTCAAGTTGCCAATGCATGACCCGTTAAACTAGGGTACCCTAGTTTTTAGTTGTCAAATTGTATTACAAGAGACACAATCTATAGGCATACATGACGTATTATAAGGTTTGCAAAGCATTGTAGGGCGATTTCAATCTTCCAAATTTTACGATGCGATAGAAACTTTCAAAGCAAAGCAAAATAATGAAATGGTTTCTCTTCTTATTTTGAATGCTTAAGAAGCAAATATCTTTTAATACAATTTTCTGGAGGGGCACAATGTTTGAGAAAAGGGCCATTATGCATCGTCAACAAAAAGAAAACCTGAACTTTTTGTCGCCAGTCGCCACGGATGAAATTTAGTCGCATTGGCGAGCGTATCGGTCGCAATTTCGGACCCTGAAATTAATAAATTTATTACATTAGTAATAAATAAATGTTGGCCAAACCTAGCATCGTGTTTTGCAGAAAAATGTTTCATGTCATTCGTCTCATCTGACGCAAATTTTTAATCAAAGTAGGCGGCGAAATCATGCGAACTAGCCGGCGAATTTCGCAGTACAGTGTCAGAAATACTATTTTCAAAGAACGATTCAACAAAAGAAATTACCTTCCAAAAAGTACGCATAGGTCTCTGTTTGAATTTCTGGAGGAAGAGTAGCGGTGTACGTTGCCACAATGTCAGTTTGTTTCTCGTCAATCAAAGCCTAAAAAATAACACTTGCAACAATGAGATGCTCAGAAACTTCCACAAAACAGTCCAATTAGTGGCTGCGCCCCTGTAACGTTTTCTGGCAGTTATTTTGTAAAAGAATATAGAAAACAGTGTCTGTGATTAAGAATCTGTATCCTTCAACACATTCATTCATTAATTTCTTATTCTTTCAATCATCCATACAGTCTGTCAGTCATTCATTCAGTCAGACAGAAATTCATTCGATCAGTCATTTAGTCAGTCAGTAAGTCGGTCAGTCATTCAGCCAGATTAATTTATTCATTCATGAGTATTGAAAAACACAAGGCTTTATGCAGAGTGACGTATGCTGTGTGTAAGGAGACAGGGGAGGTACGTACCTGAACATAAGCCTTTAAGATGGAAACGCACTGTTCCAGATCACTCTGTTAAAACAACAAAATGAAGTGAGGAAGCATAACAAGGTTGATGTACATTACTGCATGTATATGTGTGATGAATATTCACCTCAGACTCTACTCCAGCTGATCTTAAAAACAGCACTAGATGAGCCTAGACAACAAGAAAGCAAAAGAAATCCTTAACTTTCATTCAGCGTAAAAAATTTGATCAACTTAAAGTTAAACGTAAACTTACCATAAAACGCAATATTTGTGTTTGCGGTTTGTCGTCCTTTTCAAGCCAACTATGCATTGTTTCTATCAAACCTGAATCATACAAACACAGAAAACACATCGTGTAACTACCGTGGACGATAAAGCATTTCTGTTGTAGATCAATCTTTCAACCTAGCATAATCTGTTTCGTCTGCTTCGTCTAGGTTGAAGCCAATTTATCAAGGCGACCAAGGAATTTAACCGGAGAACCCATTACTCTAATAACAACAACAACAATGATAACAACAACAATAACAATAACAATAATTATAATTTAATGATAACAATGTTAATCATAATAACAGCAAATTCACCATTTGTGTCGTTAAGTATGATGTGCTGCTGGATTACATGATGAAATTCTTCTGCTTGATGTCTGATGGACTAATGACAAACAGAATCAAGGGAATTCATAAAACATTCTCGAATTTATTCATTATTCATGAGCTCAACAGCCAATTAGTGATGACCATTTGGGTCAGGTGGATGAATCTTGATACCCAATGAAACATCAGATCAAAATCTTAAGGGTTTTGATCTGAGATCAAACACAGTTTTTATCTGAGGTCAAACACTTGCATTTTCAATGAGTTTTTTAATAATGCAATTCGTGAATCGGAAATAATGATAACAACAATTTCTAAAATACAGATAGAGTTGGATACCATGCACTACTATTCCATAAGCTGTATTCGGTCAGGGATATTTCTCTCCCGACGTTTTCCTCCACTTCCATGAAAAACTTTGTACGCCATGCAACAATTCAAACTCCACACAACCATTTTTTTAAAGCCAGAGTAGAGAGCTTCCCAACCTCTTGTAAACCATAATCATTAAAAAGGCCTTCTGACTCTAAAATGAAAACCGCCCAAGCAATTCGCCATTCGTTAAACATCCTACTTGCTCTCATGCTTCGTTGACTGGCGATAGTTTTCTTGACCCGCCATTCTCTTTTTCGTATACCGTATTCAACTAGCCAAAATTTGTCGCTCCTTCTTCCCTCGTGGTCGGACGCTAATGAATCATACATGCAAACACGTTCTTGTGGAAAAGGGCGAAAATTTCACACTGCATAACGTATTATTGTTTATTTGAGAAGTCATATCAAAAACGCGGGCTTCGTGCTTCATCCTGGCTTCCAAACGCCTAGAAACAATAAAAGCATTCTGCCTTCTGCCTCGTGTTTTCATCTGTTTCTCGGTGTTTGGAACCCGTGATGAAGCACTCGCCCTCGTTTTTGACATATTAATTGCAACAGAGCGAATCTTGCGCACATGCACACACAAAAAAACATTCATACCCACCAAAAAACAGGCAGGTACAAATGTCGGACTGGATCAGCTCGGATCGCTGATTTGAATAAGAATAGTAGCTTGGAATACAACAGTAGCTGCTATTCTTATTCAAATCAGTGATCCGAGTTGACATGGTCCGACTTTTGTACCTGCCTCCAAAAAACTAAATACCTCTTTTGGACAAGCTTGAAGTTCTTCGAATATTTTCTCTGGGTGCAACCTAAGTACGAAAAATTCATAGAGGACATGTAATGCAGACAAAGTTGCAAACAAGCAGAAGAGAGCAATCTAACCATTCAAACGCACAAGATTTTTACTAACATCTGATCCCAAAATATAGACGGCAAATTCTCCAGATCTCTGTCAGGCCTCGGATGGAGGCGTATTTCCTATAGTAAACACAATGGTAATAAGTACACATTTCTTATCAAAATGTAAATACAACTCTCAGGTACAGAATGTGACCAAAACGGGTAAACGCACCAACATTACGAGTGGTCCTTTTCCTCAACACTGATAAGAGCCTTGCACTTTGCCATTTTCCAACAGATCCAACAGACGGTCAAAATCATAAATGAGTAACAAAATCAAAAGAATATTTACCTGCTCAACTCTGACATCAACCATAACTCTGTAAAATGCCCACAAATAGTCTTCCCACGATTTACACACTTGGAGAAGCTGTATACAAAACAGAATGCAATATTAAGTTGCTTGAGTTAATACTGTCATGAACTACATGCACACCCGACACAATCAAACTCCCTATCATAGCTGGCTTGGAAAACATCCACTAAAAGGGACACAACCTTTACGAGAGTGACAAACAGGTTCATTCATTATTTATGCAGATGAAAATAAAATACACGTTAAAACAACACACTCAAACAAAACTTGTGGTTACCTGACTGAGATTGCCACTGAGTGCAGCATAAATAGCTCTCTCATACACACTGCATTTGCTCTGATAAGTAAATCAATTACATCATTACATAATTGGTTTGCTTCAAAATGACAGGGTTTCAAATTGTCACATGACACAATGGAGTATCAAACAAGTGTGTGCCAACTATTGCTGAAACAGCATCTGGTCAATGCACAGTAGTGATACTGCATTACTGCTTGCTCTATGAAGCTGTATTCAAGCTATGGTTGGTGATGCTTTTCACACCTGACACCAATCAATTTGGTTAAAAAAACAAATGTTCAATGCTTTCCTGTTCTTCATTCCTGTAACATGAACTTGTAATAATGATCAACTGAATATAAAACTTGGTGAGTTTGAATAACGATTGCAAATCATTTGTACATGTATTTCTCTTATTTATTTCAGACTTTGAAGACATTTTTCTGCTTTCAAATAAGAAAAGGTAAAAGCGATGTTTACATATAAGAATACCTCTTGAGACATTTTCCAGCATGCTGCTTTCCACACATCTCTAAATGGATTTCCCTCTGTGGCTGTCAGAGTTTCATTGTTGGACACTGCAAAAGGCGAATAGACCCTATGTATATTCACTGCTTAATTAATTGACTAATTGCAAAATTGTCAATTATATGGTAAAAATGTAAAAAGAAAAATAAATTAACAATTTGAGTGTATGATAACATCATCAGAATTACTGCTACTTCCTCCTCAATTGTGCACAAAAGGAGAAACAAAGAGACAAATGCATTGTTTAAACAAAAAACAGGTTTAAAATGAGATGTTCATTACCTCCATCCAAATTAGCATCATGCCATAGTTTCCATCCCTCAAGAGTTGCTGCTCTCCATGACTGACCACACTTTTCACATAGATGCTGAGCCTGTAATGGAAGAAACAAGCGATCAAGGTAAGTAGTACAGCAGTATTGCTACCCTTCAGATCTTTATTATCACACTACAGTCACCTCCTCCAGTTTGCCAGCCCTGATCAAACAAAAGATATGCTTTAGCAGCCTTGCTTCATCTTCCTGTATCAAAATAGAAACAGATTTGTTGGATAGTGAAATTCGATGAAATGCTTAGGATTGATATATTGAATGTGTAAGCAGTTGTGTACATCATTTTTCTTTCCATGTTAGGAACCCAGTCAATGATACGTTGCCTTATATACAACCACAGTCACCATTTTAGCACTACTGATAATCTTGGCATTCTTTCACAATTAACATATGCTTTAGACTATAACAGCACTGAGACTACCACTTAAAGGAGCTGCATCACGGTTCGTGCATTTTGAGAAATTTAGCCTGAATTTTTCAAACTCGCCATTTGCAATCCGTCTTAATCTTCTCCATCCTTGTTCCCTTTTGGTTTAGTAACACCTCTTTGGTGTTTTTTTCCTTAGTAAACTATTTGTGTTAAGTTTCCTACATTTTAAGGGAAATTTGGTTCACCGCCAAAAATAACTCAAAATATCGTGACATAGCTCCTTTAACCCATTGGCGCCTATGCTGGCTGAAACCGGCCAGGACAAAAATTGCCCTTTGTTCCACTTGTGACGTCACTTATAATGAATCTCTGCAGGAGGAAACGTTGTTTCCAATGACACCCAGATCAGAATGACAGAGTCAATAGACCATATTTGTATTCTCGGTATTGGAATGGAACTAGCCGGCAATGGAAACTAATGCGGGGAATCTTTCCCAATGCAAATGACATAAAGTCTAATAATATTCCGCCGCATTAGCCTCTATTTGAAGCTCGTTCCAGTGCAATACCGAGAATACGAATATGGTCTATTGAGCATGAAAGACACACGGAAATGTTTAGAAATTTGAGAGAAAAACTCTGAAGAAAAATTGTCTTAACTACCCTTGGATACTCCGTGGCACGAATTTCCTGTTTGGATCACGCTTTCTCGGGAATTTTTGGACTGAAGACAAGCCCAGTAGAGGGCCAACCACTGCAGCATAATGATGAGAAAAAGAGAAAAAGGAAAAGCGAAAAATATGGAAAAAACGAAAAGCCTAAAGACGTGGGTCACTTTTCAACTCAAAACTCCGAATTTTGTATTTTGCGCATCCCTGGGCAAAATGCCAGAAAACGCGAAGCTTGTGGAAAGACAGGCATGTTTTCGTGTTGCAAATGACGTCTTGAGTACTTGGAAGAAGATTTAGCTAAACATTAAATGTCACAAATGTCCACAAAAGTGCTTTTTCCAAAAATTCTCCGGGTGCCAATGGCTTATGAGCAATTTGATATTGACAGTACAATACTTTTTTTAGTTTTGGTGAACCGTTCACCAAAACAAAGCTATGTAACTGTTTTGCTTGAATGTGAAACTCTTTTCATACCTGATCTAAATCAGCTAGTGGTCTGTTTTGTCTCACAGGAGCATCTGGATCCTGCAGGAATTCATAACACATCGTTAATGTTTGAATGATCTTCAGGTGGCTCGACAAGGGGGAAATTTAGTAATCCTGCTATCACTCAAAATTCCAAGGAAATAAAAAATTATAACTTTTTTTAGCATAAATCGAAAGAATAATACCCGTGTTGTTTTTCCAAGAGAAAACGAATTAAATAATCTTTAGCAAGCTTCCAGGAGGAATTGAAAGTTGCCAAAATTTTATTTAATTTTGTGTCATGCGACATGTCACATGACACAATCTTAGGCCATGCATACCCTCAAAGTTACGCTTGTGATGTTTTGGAGTTTTTTGGGATGTTTTGACGAAAAAGAAATGTTAAGTTTTAATTTAATTTAAATTTTAATTTAAAGGAAAAACTAAATGAGCCTCATAAATCGAAAGAATAATACCCGTGTTGTTTTTCCAAGAGAAAACGAATTAAATAATCTTTAGCAAGCTTCCAGGAGGAATTGAAAGTTGCCAAAATTTTATTTAATTTTGTGTCATGCGACATGTCACATGACACAATCTTAGGCTATGCATACCCTCAAAGTTACGCTTGTGATGTTTTGGAGTTTTTTTGGGATGTTTTGACGAAAAAGAAATTTTAAGTTTTAATTTAATTTAAATTTTAATTTAAAGGAAAAACTGAATGAGCCTCATTTTCATGTTGAACACCAAATTTGGGAAAATACCGACCGGTTAGCTCAGTTGGTAGAGTGCCGGACTACCCGTGCGAGAGGTCTCGGGTTCGAGCCCCAGACCGGACCAACACTCAGGGTCTTAAAATAACTGAGGAGAACATGCTGCCTTTCCAATGACACCTGCGAATAGTTAGATGTTCTAGTCCTCTCGGAGAAGAATGATAAACCGTAGGCTCCGTCTCCAGTATCTTCAATGTTGTGGTTAGATGAGGACGTTAGAGGGGCACTGTCACGGTATTTTGGCGTCATTTTAAAATGCAGAAGTATGTTCCCGCATCAATGGAAACCCAAAAATAATGGTACAGTTTTGTTACCTGGGACTATATCACTTAGCCTCCCACGCAGATGTCCTTTGGGCTTCGTCACGCGTTCCTTCCCCACGTACGCCTGTTGAATCGACAGTCCACTTCCATTCACGGTTACGAACCAATCAGAGGTAACTTTCCAGTTTTGGGAAAACGATTCACAGCATGTGATTGGATAGCTGTCATGCAATGAGTCAATACTGATTGTTTTCTTTAATTTGATTAAACGGCCTGTGAACGGAAGTGGACTGTCGATTCAGCAGACGTCCGTGGGGAAGGAACGCGTGACAAAGCCCAAAGGGCGTCAGCGTGGGAGGCTATATATAACTGCACTGAAACCGTTTAATGCAGCCTATCACTTATGATGGCAAGGATGGAAGTGGATCGAAATTTGAAAAAACTAGCCAGCTTTTTTCAAATTCTAGAGCCATTCCTTGACAATATTGCCAGAAATTCATTATGGTTTGCTCTCTGAGCCACAATTCGTTTTATATCTTCCTGTTACTCCATCAAGAACAGTTTGAGCACGAGTAAAGGTACCAGGTATGATTTTGGCAATGAATGAAGCTGAAAACAACGCGTGGGTGGGTTCCCACACGCTTCTCGCAAAGAGTAGGGCATGGAGTCCCGGTGTTGTGGTCTCGTCTGTATATCTGATGTATTAAAAATGTGAGTGTTGTCAGCAGGTCCACATCAGCAAGACTGCTGCCTCTAGAAAACCTGCTTACACAAATAAATAATGATAAATACAGAGTTCTTCTTCTATAAGAATCCGGTGTTGGACCTTTCACATCACGTGGGTTGAGCGAAGTACTATTTTACAGGGTCTAGCTCCTTGACTATACTGGTACAGCAATACCAATACATCTATATGTACAATACATATTATATGCATTATGTTGAAGGAGGATTTTGTTGCTGTGCTGGTGTATAAAAACAGCTATAAACACTTCCTAAATGTACAGAAATAACAGCACTGTGGTTTGCCAATTAAGATATTACCATCTCTGTAACCAGTGGTCTTCTCATTGCCGGATTTCTTCCTTCCTGCTGCAGTGCATGAAGAGTATTCTCCCTAAAGGAACACAGGAATCTAATGACTTGCTGTATTTCAGTACAGGTGTACTTATATGTCGTTATTCTTTTGGTTTGTTCACTGTTACAAACAAACATGCAAGCCCCTTCCTTGCTTTCCAGTTATTTGTTTTATTATCGGTGATTCGGGAATTATGAGTAATGAGCAAGCACTTACCAGCACACTGATTCTGAAAAGTATTCCACTTTGTCAGTCTCCAGAAATATTTCCAACCAATCTTCTGCATTCTTTTCCAACCAGTCAATTATGATCTAACAAAAAATCCTAACTTAGCTTCTTGCAATAATGAATGTTTCAAAACCATGTTTTCTTTGTCATCATAGTCAGAGTTACGTTTTGAGCTGAGCTTCATTCTTGCAGCCGGAGTAGAAATCGAACAGACCCGGCACCACGCGATACTCAAAATACTCAGAAATTCTACATGACTGAGAGCAATACCAGAAGACCTTTTTTTTGGGATGGGCTGCTTGTGGAACAAGAATGGAAAGCCAGACACAAGGAGGAGGTGTAGTGAACGCAGAGCTAGAAAGCAAGCTCCAGAAAAGCGTTTAAATAGCACCGAAGCGGCCAAAGTAACTATTTTTCAGTCTGACGAGAAAGTATTTCATATAGCTAGGGTAAGTTTCTAAAGAAACTGTGGTGCTGCGTCGGTGGGAAGTATAACAATATAATTTGGTTTTATCAACTGGGTTGATAATGTCAATTGGCCATCGTAAAGAGATTCAAGAGATTCTCTTTACGGTGGCCAATTGACATTATCAACCCAGTTGATAAAACCAAATTATATTTTCATATAGCTATGCTGTTTCATGATAACCACCGTTTTTTACTATCCAGAATGCTTAATGTTTTACAAGAGCCACGCACCAGTCACATTTAGAAGTCTATCTCTGAGAATAATTGTGGCGTTTCTATCTGACCGGCTCTTTGCATATTCGATCCTTTCATGCATGTCTGTTTAATAATCTAGGGAGGTTTCAGTTTATCTAAACTAATTTGCTCAAGGAAAACAAAATGGCGGCGTTTTCAGTACTATTTTGTGGCTTAAACGGGTTACAGAAAAAATTTTTTTCGCCCAAGTGCTTCAATTAACAAGTACTTTTGTTTTAACCAAAATTTCAGGGGTTAGGTGCACTTTAATCAGATGTGACTTGTGACAATTTCCCCAGCTTACAATGGCACTACTTCGCGTGCACTTTACACTGCACATACTACTTTGTGTCCATTGCACAGACTATTGTTTCCACTACTGTCCACTGCACATACTACTTTGTGCCCATTGCATATAGATTACGTTGTGTCCACTGTCTACCACACATTCTACTTTGTGTCCATTGTACACACAATACTTTGTGTCCATTGTACACACAATACTCTGTGTCAATTGTACATACACTGTTTTGTGTCCACTACACATGCACACCTTTGTGTCCACTACACATACACTACTTTGTGTCCACTACACATACACCACTTTGTGTCCACTACAGAAACAACAAAATTGTGTCCACTACACAAACAACAAATTTATGTCCACTACACAAGCAACTAATTTGTGTCCACAACACATACACAACTTGGTGTCCACAACACATACACTACTTTGTGTCCACTACACATACACTACTTTGTGTCGACTGCAAAAACAATACTTTGTGTCCATTGGACATACACTGCAATGGCACTACTTTGTGTCGACTGTCCACTGCAAATACCACTTTGTGTCCATTGCACATAGACCACTGTGTCCACCGTCCACTGCACATACTACTTCGTGTCCATTGCATATTGATTACGTTGCATCCACTGTCCACTGCAGATATTGCTTCGTGTCCATTGCATATAGATTTCGTTGTGTCCACTGTCTACCACACATTCTACTGTGTCCACTGTACATACAATACTCTGTGTCCATTGTACATACACTGTTTTGTGTCCACTACACATACACTACTTTGTGTCCACTACTCATACACTACTTTGTGTCCATGCACAAACACTACTTTGTGTCTACTGCAAACACTACTGTGTGTCCACTGCACAAACACTACTTTGTGTCCACTACACATACACTACTTTGTGTCCACTGCACAAACACTACTTTGTGTCCACTGCACAAACACTACTTTGTGTCCACTGCACAAACACTACTTTGTGTCCATTGCATATAGATTACGTTGTGTCCACTGTCTACCACACATTCTACTGTGTCCATTGTACATACAATACTCTGTGTCCATTGTACATACAATGTTTTGTGTCCACTACACATACACTACTTTGTGTCCACTACGCATACACTACTTTGTGTCCATGCACAAACACTACTTTGTGTCTACTGCACAAACATTACTTTGTGTCCATCGCACAAACACTACTTTGTGTCCACTACATAAACAACTAATTTGTGTCCACAACACATACACTACTTGGTGTCCATAACACATACACTACTTTGTGTCCACTGCACATACACTACTTTGTGTCCACTGCACAAACAATAATTTGTGTCCATTGGCCATACACTGCTTTGTGCTCAATACACATACCTGGTTTTGTCTAGTAGAAGCCTCTCTTTCATACAGATTATTTGCAATCTTCTTTTCACTCCAGTGTCTTCCCTGAAAATACCACAGTGCAATATCAATTCCTCTATACAGGGGTGTCAATACTAAGGAATCTGAACATCTTGCTGGGAATCGAGAGCCTCATGAATTTTTTGGGAAACATAAAATAATGACGTTTTAGTTTTTCTTAGAATGTTTCCATAAAAATTGGGACAATATTCCAAATTTTCAGGACGACTTTCATTTACATGTACTCATAGTACTAATAACAAAGTTGTTGCAATTTTGATTCTGAACATAATTGTATTGATAACAAAGTTCTTGATTTTGATTCGTTCTGTGCACGCAATTGGTGTGTGATCACGAGGGTGTCCAATTATAAGTATCCAATTTGAACAACTTCAAATTGGCTACTCTTAATTGAATTGGCTACTGTTAGTGTAATTGCACCCCGTCAACAGTGAGTGGTAAAGTGATGATGTCACAAAAAACTAAATTTATGAAATTATGGATTTACTTTCATTCTGAAAGTAAATAATGAAGAATACCCACTTGCCAAAAATCATCAATTCAATTCGGGGTGAGATATTGGCCCCAAAGATTTGTATGGAGTCGCTGAAGCATGAAACGGCTAACATCTCACCCCCAAATTGAAATAAGATGCTGATTTTTGTCAAGTGGGCATTCTTCATCGTGTACTTTCTGAAGATCTTAATAAATCCCATAATTTCAAAAATTTTAATATTTTTTATGTCATACTTTACCACTCTATTAGCGCATCAACCAGGATTTTTTCTTCCTGTCTCTGGGCATTCTTCATCATGCACCTTAAGAAGATCTTAATGATCCCATTATTTCAAAATTTAAATATTTGTGACGTCACACTTCAGAACTCTAAGTTAACAGAACTAGCGAATACTTTTTAACAGTTTAGACGATCAACAATCGGATTGGCACTCTGACTTAGAAAGCTTTGGCGAGGCTTCTCACAGAAATTTGGGCTCATGGCTTGTTTCGTCAAAGGGCATCATATAAAGACAAAAAGCTGAATTTACGAGACTATGAGGTTTCCGCAATTCTGCTCCAACGATTTTCTTGAAACTTGGCTATGATATGTATGAAGTTAATGCACGCTGATTCTAGAAATCAAATATAATTATTTTATAACTGAATGGTAGGAAAAAGTTTTCTCAAAGTTTCATTGCCCAAAGCCGAAAAAGTTAGGACGCAAAATTTGGCAATGGCCAGGTCGCTTGGAATAAACAAATTGGGAATGGGGATGAAGTGCTCCTGTTATCACACTTTTGCCCCCATAGACTCGATCTCCAGAGGCGCAACTCCCTCCGTTTCTACCCCTGGAGTTAGGTTAGTGGAGGCCCACTCCCTCCTCTCTACCCAGGAATGCCCACAGTGGCCCTGAGAGAAGGCCCACTCCCTTCTCTTCATACACAGTATGCATCCCTTTGGGCTGTAGGTTTTGCTTTCTTTACACTCCAGGCACAGATGGGGCTTAACCATTAATTGAGCACTTCGTTACCCACTTCCCCATTTTCAGCCACACAAAGTTGCTGTTGTCCTTATTTTTAAGCTGAAACAAGAGGAAGTTGATTAAGAAGCGTGACATCCGATAAACGCTACTTCTCGTGAATCATAAGATCAGGCACCCTTTCATTTACACCTTTTTGGATGTAGAGATATAATTTCTCGATCTTATATCCATAGGCAGTGGCCTAATGGTTAGTGCGCTGGACTCTGGATCGGACGGTCCGGGTTCGAGTCCTGGCCGGGCCACTGCGTTGTGTTCTTGGGCAAGACACTTTACTCTCACAGTGCCTCTCTTCACCCAGGTGTATAAATGGGTACCGGCGAATTTACTGCTGAGGGGTAACCCTGCGATGGACTAGCATCCCATCCAGGGGGGAGTAGAAATACTCTCTGTCGCTTCATGCTACAGAAACCGGGATAAGCTCCGACCTGATGGGTCACTAGGCCCGACTGCAGACTTACCTTTATATCCATACATTAAATGGTCAAATAAAAAAACATCCCGTTAAAAAGGTTTTTCCAAGTGCAGTACAGCCGGAATTGGAGCCAAAAGTAACATAGTTTTGCATATTTAATTAGAAGTCATTCAATATAATTACTATAGTCTCCTTCGTTTCACTGGCATTTTACCTTATGCACACTGGACAATTAATTATAATAACTAATTAACATAACTTAATTAATTAATTAACTTTTAATCAGTGGCCGAGGAGGGGTTTGGGAAAGATCACCAACAAAAATTAAAAATAAAAATAAAGTAGCTGTAGAGCAAGAGCCGTGCTCAGTTGATTACTCGCCTGATTACTCCCTGATTTGTACCCCACTTGGTTCTATTACCATTAAAAATTATTACAACAATGTATGAAATCATAATACTAATAATAATACCAATAACAATAATAATAATTATAATAATAATAATAATAATAATAATAATAATCTTTGTTCCTCTTATGATAAGACATATCTTAAGATGTATTTACAATCGTTAAAAAGAGAACAGACACACAAAAAACTTTTAGTGCAAAAAACAAAAATCAAACCAAAAGATCTGTTGAGACAGCCATCTCATTCTTTGCAATGTGATTTGACATGTTACAGTATAAACTTCAATTGAAAAGAGCAGTACTGCAAAAAATAAAGCTAAAAAGTTGAACGAATTTTGACCAATCCACTCACCCAATTCCTGCAGATGATTAAGATCCAAAACATAGATGCGACTTTCCTTGTAGTTAAGTTCCCTTTGTTTCTCATTGCTTATTTTAAGTTATGAGGTTTTGGTTAAATAGAATGGCTGAGTTTAGGACTAACAGTGCTGAAGATTACCCATGCACTGTACAGGGTTGAGCTGTTAGGCTTAGACAAACATTTTACTAAAAATAGCCTTCAAAGGCTACATACCACAAAATTAGTAAGCATAGCTTCATTATCACATGTTCCATTTTGAAGTCGATCACTACAAAAACAAATACATGCAAGGTCTTTTCACATTCCACATAGTTATAGCTATACAGTAATGATAGGAAAATAAAAAGAAAGAAGCGCCAGTACTTTTGGAAATGTGCAATATGCTGGCAAAAGGACTGGCTAAAGCACAACCCAACTCAGTCTGTAGTTATACATATATCTCTAGAGGTGATAAACAAAATCAGAGGGCAGCACCCATTGACACCACTTTTGACATCTTGTAAACACAGTGGTAGAGTTGGTTGACATCCAACAGACCTCAAACTTTTATGTATTTTGCTGTGTGTGACAAGTGACTGGAAATCTATAAATGTGGAATAGCAATCAAAAACGTATTTTTGCATTAATTACTGACCTGTACAACGAGCCAACAAGTCTCCAAGTGTAACTTTCTTGAGATATGAGGTATAATATATCCGCCTGTTTGGAAAATCTGCAAAAATAACAAAAACCTCTTCCAACAACATTTTCCAACTACCGTCCATTTGTGATACACTTTCATTGTTTTTTTTTTCATCTTTTCGTGTGTAAATGAAACTATTGCACGAATTTGCGAAGATTTGATTTGATTGACCGACTTCGGCAGATGGACGTGAAGTCTCTCACCTAATCTGTAAAAAGGAAACAGGGTTCTGGTATTGAAGGATGTGAATTCCTGCTTTTATTTCTGTGTACTCTGGTGAATATTTTGAGATTGTAACTAGTATTGTAAATAATGGAATAAAGTGATTTTAATAATAATAATAACTGCTGCCCAGAGGGCAGCCTTACTATTCCCATCCAAAGTGCATCAGGCTTTTAGTCAGGCGTTTCAGAAACAAATATCACAAAAGACACCCGACTTCATTCTGTGACAGTTCTGTTGATGAGAATGTCCGATAGATGTCATGATGAGAAAGATAAAGTTAGTTTTAAATTTCTTAACCAATTTCTCTGAGTACAACATTTTTCTGCATTTCGGATATCTGTGCATCATACTTAATTTTAATTAAGCAACGTTTAATTTTAAGATATGAAAATAGAGGAGACAAATTAAACACAGTTTCACAGAAATGTAATCTGACATGCAAATCTGAACATTTTTCACTCGATAAAACTAGCTTAACTCGGACAGTGCATTGCATATGCACAAAAGAGCATTGAAAGCTTCTAATGACAAAATGTAGAATTTACTTGAAAAAATATTCTGTCTCTAAATATTAGTTGCCTGCCTCTGAAAGCAGCTTAATTTCTCATGGCTTGAGGAAGTTACATGCCTTTGTTTTTTGAGTTAAATGAAGTTTATTTCATTTACTTACAATACTAATGATACAACTACTTACTCTACTTACAGCACTGCATCTACTTACAGTTCATTACAATACTTGTCTAATGCCTACCTACATATTACCAAAATTTACATTACAGAGAAATTAACTAACAGTAGGAGGCTTGAAATCTGATCCTTCGGTTCGTGGTTTAACTTATACATGCATAATATTATTTGTAACCATTTCAATTTTAAGTTTGATTTCTAAGAAATTCTCAAAAGCAACTATTTCTTTTGGATCAGTTTTACTGTTTCACTTGTTTTCAAAATGTAGAGCACTGTTAAATAAAATAATGAGTGGGACTGACAGTTATGTGACCAAGTGTTTCCAGTTCTAAAAGGTGAAGCATACGAATGTGATCTCCCCAACTGGAGGAGGCCTTTCAATTATGTAAAGATGCCATCATCTGTGCCATCCGTGAGGGTGTGGAGATCTTCGACATGCATAGACGCACTTGCCTTCGCCCAGACTGGTCCACGCGTGGCATAGGCTACTTCCTCCTCCAGCAACACTGCAGCTGCCCCTCTGGCATTCCAGACTGCTGCCCTGGGGGATGGAAGATCACCCTGGCGGGCTCACTGTTCCTGACCCCGGAGAAACAATGCTACACGGCCATCGAAGGTGAAGCCCTGGCTGTCGCCAGGGGCCTTGAACAAACCCGTTACTTCACCCAAGGTTGCGACAATCTTGTTGTCATCACTGATCACAAACCCCTGGTCAAAATCTTCGGTGACCGAACGTTGGACGAGATAACCAATTCACGGTTGTTCTGGCTCAAACAGCACACCCTTTCCGGGCGCTGCTACATCAAACACCTGCCCGGCAAAACCAACCACGCCACTGATGCAACAGTACCTCCCTTGGAGTGTCCAGCAGCTCTGACCTAGTGGAGTCAGCACTGATTGCATCTATCCACCAAGACAATCAGGACATTGGTACCATCTCATGGTCCCTCCTCGCACACGAGATGGCCTCAGACACTGCTCTGAGTTCACTCCTGAAGCTTATAGAACAGGGGACCCCCAGTCTTGTCCACAACAACCACTCCCTTGCACCTCTATGGCCCATCTGCGAGTCTGTGTATGCACAGGAGGGTGTCCTTTTGTATCAGGACCGCGTCATCGTACCCTCGTCACTCCGCTCCTGTGTACTGCAGAACCTCCACGCAACTCACCAGGGAACATCAATGATGGAACAGCGTGCCTGGGCCTTAGTTTACTGGCCAGGCATGTCCACGGACATCCGCAACATGAGAGACAGATGTGCAGACTGCAATAGAAATGCACCCACACAAGCAGCAATGCCTCCTCTTCCCACCACGCCACCCTCTACCCCGTTTGATGCTGTGTTCGCCGACTTCTTCACCTATGACGGCCGCCATTACCTCGTAGTTGGTGATTGCCTTTCCGGCTGGGTCGAGGTTTTTGGATCCCAAACAGGCACAACCCTTGTAGGCACTGTCGGCCTCATTTGCCACCTCCGTTCCTTCTTCGCCACGTTTGGTGTACCGGAAGAACTTTCCAGTGATGGTGGCCCAGAATTCACTGCAGGTTGTACAGAGGCTTTCTTCCGTCTCTGGGGAGTACAACATCCCGTGTCCTCGGCCCACTTCCCTCAGTCCAATGGCAGAGCAGAGGTGGCAGTTAAGTCAGCCAAGCGCCTTCTTATGTCCAACACCGGTCCAACTGACAGCCTTGATCATGACCGCTTACTGCGTGCAATGCTGCAACTACACAACACTCCTGACCCAGACTGCAACATCTCCCCTGTGCAGATGATCTTTGGCCATCCCCTAAGAGACACTCTCCTTCATCAACCGAATGGAGAAATTCTCAAATCCAAATGTACGCCCACTCTGGCGCCAAGCAAGGGCTGCTAAGGAGGAAGCTCTCCGTTCACAGATCTCTCGCACCACTGAGTCTCTAAAGGAACACTCGAGACCACTGCGGCCATTAGCCCTTGGCAAAAGAGTGTTTCTCCAGAACCAGCAGGGCACCAACCCCAACAAATGGGACAGATCAGGGACTGTTGTCGAATCCCCAGGCCACAATCAGCACGGGTAAAGGTAGATGGCTCCGGACGCCTCGCGTTACACAATCGTTGTTTCCTTTGTGCCTATACCCCGGCTACCCCATCCATCGAGTTGCTGCCTATGGTACCACCCTCACCACCTACCACTGTCCACACCCCTGCGCCACAGCCATCACTGCCCCACCGCTTCATGGAATCAGGCCCACTTCCTTCAATGCCCCCACCACCCTACCAGGAGCCACCCACTCCTCCATCTCAAGCACCCGCCCTGAGCGACATGTCCTTGAATGCCCCTACAGCACTCTCTTAAGGCACTGCACCGGCCCTTGAACCTCCAGTAACACAGACTGTTGTACCAGAGCCCTTGTCACCCCCACCAGCGTCAACCCGAGACAGGGCTGTGGGTACCACATTGAGTCCGTCCACCTATGTTAGCATATAGCTTTCCAGACTAGGGGTATGCAGAGTTTCCCGCCAGTCAACCCGGTACCAGGACTTTTAAACCCGCTGACCGGGGACTCATGCGCTCGGCAAAACGAGTCAGCCATGGTTGTTTTTTCTAACACTGCAAACGATCTCAAGGACTTGCTCGTTATTTCTCACAATACTATATTGTATTGTCATTTTTGCGTTCCTGTTCTATTGTAGAATGGTTCCTTCATCGTTGGCAGTAAAGTGAATTTTGCTCATCGGGACGTTTTTTGCTTCAACAATCACGTTTCAACCTCTCGGGAGCACTCCACTTACTCACAGTAACCACTACTAATAATAATTATAATTACAAGGCCTAATATCAGCTGACGACTGTGTTGGGCAATCAAGGGTCTTGCTGCATGTCCTCATGAGCAGTGATCAGAAGTTACTGCAAGCAGCTAGTAAGGGTCAAGGGGAATGCCATGATCTAGGGACATCACAGGACTCACAGAACGAAAGAGAACTGAAAATAAAACAGAGTGGAAAGGGAGGCATTGCATGCCCAATTTCTGAGACAAACGAATAATGAGAGAAATGAGAAGACCTGGGAATGGTTGTGGAGAGGAGAGCTTGAGAGAGAAACAGAGTCCCTCTTATTGCTGCTCAAAACTAGGCAATAAGAACAAACCATATCAAAGCAGTTATCGACAAGACCCAAGAGACTTCTAAGTGCAGAATGTGTCACCAGGCAAATGAAACAGTAAGCCATATTACGAGTGGTTGCTCCAACATGGTTCAATTGGAGTATAAGAGGAGGCATGACAACGTAGCAAGGGCAGTACATTGGGACTTGACACAGGAATGTGTGGTTTTGTAATGGAGAGCGTCCTGGGGAATGAAGATTTCAAATTACTGTCGACTTCAGCATCCAGACTGACCACGAGTTCAAAGCAAGAAGGCCTGAACTCATGGTGCAAAACAAACATGAGCAGACGTGTCAAATAATTGACATCGCAGTTCCAGATGACATGGGTGTCAGGACAAAAGAAGAAGAAAAGATTGACAACTATCAAGACCTAGCAAGAGAGATTGGGAGAATGTGGAGAGTCCGAACCAAGGAAGACTCCCAGTGGTAGTGGGAGCACTAGGGACTATCCCAAAGAGGTTGGAAAAGTACAATCTTAGGTGCATCAGCATGAAATCTTCAGCAGAACTCATATAGAACACCACCCTCCTTGCAATACTGAGAAAGGTGCGAAAGGGTTTGAATTAATGAAAGATAGTTTGAACTGTGGGTAACCTTACTAGGTAACCAGTGTTTTTACTTGGTACCTATAGAGACAACCTGGATCTACAGATCATAAACTGGTGCACCCACCCATCATCAAAAAGATGCTTCACTTCCTTTCGTGGGCACTGTTGAACTGTCAGGTCTCTTACTCCACTATCGGAGCGACATTGAAAATCGGTGCAAATGCTGTCTGATTACCACCATGTTGATTGAGCTTACTGCATATCTGACTAGTCATATTCTCACAAGAATGCAAATATCGACTTGAGGCCATCTTCTTAAAGCTCAAGTACCAAGGCACTTATTCAATTTGGCTGTCAAGCTGTTCATAGATTCCAAAATATCATACCAGTAGCACACTTCACCAACCGAAATGACTAACACCCACCATCCAAGTTATCATACATTATTTAAAGATCGAGGTTCTGTTAACATAGTGAAGAAATGTCTCCCAGACCTCAGCTCAAAAATGAAGACCTCAATCCAGCATGTCTTCATCAATGGAAAGTCAAGAAAGACCTTGGAGTTTGAGAAGTCAAGCCAGCCACTGTCAACCAACAATACATTTTTTACAAATTTCAGTGTAACCTGTGTGATGCAGGATTATGTTGGTTACACTTGCGGCCACCTCCATGAACACATTGATCAGGACACCAACAAAAATATTCATCGATTTGTAAACATTACTTGTGCGAACGCAATTCAAAAATACCTCCTGTTTTTTAGAACAATTTCACGTGCTTGCTAAATGCCCAAGCAAATTTGATTGGCTAATTAAGGATATGCTTTCGATACGAACTTGAGCTTTTATCATGCTAATTTTCTCTCGAGACTGAAACTATCAAAATCAAATCTTCACATTAATTTTATTCACTTTGCCTTGAGATGGTGTCACGATGACTCTGAAGCGCCGGCTCTTAACTTTGATATTCGCTTGTTTATGGTTATTGATCAAAAATAATAATTGTGCATGTAGATTGGCTGGACACAATTACTGGCAACCAAGTAATTGACATTGTGGGCCATACTAATAATATTAAAAATATTAAATATTTAAACTATTTAAAAAATAATACAGTTATAAAACATTAAATCTCATTAATGTTTTAAAAACTGATCAGTGTATGTGCTTTGACTGTAAAGTGTCCGTGGCTGTGTCTGTTATGACAGTACGGGAGTAACCAACTTGTTGCTTTGTTGTTGCAGATAACGTGACTACACTTACTTGCTTTTCCCAGGTGTTGATTGTCTAATCAACCCATTAAGAACTCGCAGCTGCTGCCTGCATGCCTGAAGAAAATACAGATTCCAGAGCAACTTACAGAAGCAAACCAGCTAAACACTCACCGATGTAGTGGTCAATTACTAGTTACTTAGTCACAAACAAACATATGCTGCCTGATTTAGGTTCTGTTTTAATTTTTTTTTCTTTAGTACGTCTGATTACCGTACAAATATTTTGAAGTCCTTTTTAGTCTTATTTTGTTCGGTATGCTGTATTGAAATTTTTGGAAGGCTCGCATATCTAAATGCCCATACAGATCTCCTGCTCATATTTTATGTACTACTTAACAATAATTGGCCACAGATGCTTACAAGAGGTGATCACTTGGAAAAATTGTACCACACACTGAATGCCATTTGTCTGCCACACAAGGCAACAGCACTTTAGCAAACCTTCTACACTGAACAAGCAAAGCCTGAACTCAACGACAAAAGCCAGAAATTGGCACAACCTTTTGCAAAACATAGGCACGCAATGCGTGCGAGAGTTATTTTTTTTTTCAGTTTTGATATGGACGTATTGGGTATTTTTTTTTTGGTCAGCAAAACTAGCCCGTCCAAAACGAACGCTCAATGGCCAATTTAGTGTTGGGCCTTTTGCTGACGGCATGTACATTTTAAGTAAATGAACGCAACGCAAAATACGTTTGACTAGCGAATTCATTCATGACAAAACTTTCCTATCGACCATGAATAATATATCTGTAAAAACTGCCGTAATCAGTTTAATCAATCACTTTACTGCGCATGTCATTCCATTTCAAATTTAACCAGAATTAAAGCTACCGTTACTTCAGTCAGAAACATTTTAAAATTCAACATGGCTCTTATTCACAACTAACCACAATCAAAAAACAATCCCTCAACCCAAAGCTGCCAAAACAGACTGCTTGCAGCATGTAAAACTTCACATCCTCATACCTTTTTCACCACCATGAAAATTCCCGAACAGTTTTTTAAAACCCACACACAACGCGGTACACCAGAGCTACATAAACACCGAGTGCTGGAAATAGAGACATCATGCCAACACCGCCCAATAAGGACAAGTTTATACGAAAATAAAGATGGCCGTCCCTTGAATCCGAAACAAATATTGATACAAAATTAAACGATACATACATGCAGCAATTTCATTGGTTATCGATTGATAGTATCCCAATTCTGATTGGTGTGAAATACATCATTCACCCATCCATCCATCCATCCACTGAATAGCGACATACGTCGGTACGCCGACTAAGAGTCATTTTTTTTTTAAAAAATAACTCAACAAATGCAACTGGCAAAGGGCTGGTGGGCAGGAAAAGTTGTTAATTGCTGGCATGACAAGAAAAAAAAAACTGGTGCTACACTTGATATGATCTCACTTGGGCCCCACCCTCCGCATCAGTGACAACCTCATTTCTTGTCTCTTTCACAAGCTCAGCTGGCAGGAAAGCCATTTCTTTGTGTGGAAGGTAACTTATAAAATATGGTTACACAGGAAAGTTCAAATGTACGAGGCATGCAAACAGCACTTGAGGATTAACTTGCAGCAGCTGACCCATCCATATCTCCACTCTGCTCAGGCTCAAGTATGTGTGCAAAAATATCTAGCTATTACCTTTTCATATCTGGCTAACACATCAAACATATGCCTTGTATCAGGAAAGGATGTATAGGCACTCATAAATTCTTCAAACAAGCTTGAACTGGCTGGAGATAAAACAGAGAATTTTACACCAAAATTAAAAGCACAAAGAGGATTTGAATTTGCAAACGAATATGAAAAAAACTTTATACATTTTTATGTACACACAAATTAGAATTCATGTTATATGCTACATATAAAATCAGGGAATTATATACCGGTATGTACACATTGCTTTGCCAACTCTTTATGCTCTAATAGTGAAAATGTATTTTAGCAATTTCAGTTGCAAAAATGCTTTTCACACACAATAGCAAGAAACATTGTTTACAGCTTGTCATTATTATGAGATGTATGCTCTTATAACTTATATTGTAACTGACACTGAATTTTTTATTTCTATCTCTGCTCAATGGTAGCTGCTTACTAAATAAGTAACTCAAATATCCTAATACCGTGTAGCATGATTATTTTGCAGTTTTTAATTTTTGGGGATTTTGTGGATTCTCCCTGATCCACAAGAATCAAATCCCTCAGAATGAAATCCCGCAAAAAAATTTACTCTGGAGTAACAATGGACATAAATAAGCGTTAAGGATACGGAACAGGTTCGCGGGTCAAGTTCGTTCAAAATTGTGATTTTTACTGTACATAAACTGTGTGTATTTTTCTTTCTTTTACAAAAAAACAGAAATCCAAAATCTTTTTTCACTCCGGAGTTATTGTGAATTTCCTTTTGTGCGCGACTCATTGCATCACACTTTAAAGGTGTCGAGCTGTCAACACTGCTAGATCAAACACGGGAAATTTCTGTCGTTGCAGTACAGTTTTGGCAGGAGATTTTGGATGGAGAGAGAAAAGAACAGAAAAAAAGCGAGAAAAAAGTCCTTGGGTTCCAAAGGCTGATCGGTGGTACCGTAAAAAGAACCAGGGAATTTTTGCGAAATGTAGAAATGCTGGCAGAAAGCGACAAATTGTCACAAATTGCTACTAATTTGGATACTTTCCTGGGCTTCCGCAAGCAGAAAAAACAAAAAAAAAATGTCAAAGAATTCTATTGAACCAGGCGAAGGTTTGGATTCCGGAATGGTGGATTCTCGGCATTCTTTATTGGACGAATCTGTTGAAATATCACCCGACAACAGCTACAAATTCATACTATTATAAAAGAACACAAGACTGAAGATACGATACACGAAACAATACAGTACTGCTATCCAATGTCTCTTAACCTCAGAATATTAGAAGGTTCTTCCCGTATGCACTGGTACACGGACAGAAAAGAAGGAAAAGCAATCATAAACAAATATTTTATAGATGAGTGCTACATACCCTGCTTCACGCATTTCGGAGAGCACGCTTTTCCTATCGGTGGCTTGCTAGCAATTTTCGTTCGCCTTTTTTGAAGCCCTTGTACTCTTTGGTGATCTTTTTCCTCTCACTGGGCCGGAGATTGTTCAGTGTTTTTCCCATCGAAGTCAAAACCCACAAGACATTACCACGTTATAATTCTGCCTCAGAATTGTCAGCAAAGGTTACTTTGATCTTGAAATAATATCTACCACCACTTTCCCGCGAGTTTCGCGAGATTGAACCTGATTGGTACATTAAGGCGATAAACTGGAAAACCACTCCCCGTAGGAGTGCTATGTTTACGAAACTTTATTTGCCGTATTTCTCGGCAAAATTTTTCGTGAAGTTTGTCATCTTTGAGCGGCTGGTTTGCATATGAGAATTCATCGTAGAAGAGTGAAATTTTGCTCAATGGTACATGAATCCCTATTCTCCAAAAGTGTGTCGGGCTTTAGCTTATTTGTTTTTCGTTTTGAAGATAAAAGTCCAAATGCTGTGTCAATCCGAGAAAAGTACGTGAACAAACTTTGAATTATAATGACTTTTTTTTGAGAGCTAATCTAACGATTCCCTGACACACTTTTAAAGCCAAACATGTGCTTAACGGACTGCAGCTTCTCTTATATTTAATTTTACCAGTTAAAAACATTTCCACGACATTCTTGGTTCTATAATCTTTAAAATGATGTATAGGTTTAGGCCCTTCCCACAAATTACGAGCACGTGAGGATCTTTTTCCACAAAGCACCCGCGAACCTGTTCAGTAACCTTAACTGAACTTGTAAAAAAGTTATTATGTGAATGTATATATATATATATTTTAATTGTCCTTTTCTTAATTAATTTATTTACACAAAAAAAACTTCATTACAGCAAATTATATTATGTACTTAAAACTCACTTCATTACTTAATTACGTTACATTTCAACCTATAATACAGTTCAATGGTATGCTATATTGCGCGATTTAAAAATAATACTTGCGTGTCGTCATTGCCTCCTTTTAAAAGTATTAATTTAACGAAAGGGAAAACAGAATCAGAGAAGAGCACATTTCTCTATTTGCCATTGCAACAATATTTTAGTTTGGAATTCTTTGTGTATCGGTTTTTTCTCAAAACACTTACAGTTGTACACATATTGTTTCAAGAGGATAACAAATAAATTGTAGTCTGCGTCTTGGGTATTCGGATAGTTGATGAAAGTCTGGTATTTCGTTGAAGGCAATTTGCTCGTTGGAAAGTTTAATTTCGGTGTCGTTTACGCGGCTAAACCACAATAACGCTTCAGAATAAAAAGATTTTGTCTCGGGGCAATCTAAAAAGGTATGCTCTATTGAGTCTGAATTAGGGCAAAAGGTACAAGTTGCCTCATCGGGTGCTTGAAATTTGAGTAGTTCTTTTTTGGTTACTATAATTCTATGTAATAACTTAAAGGAAAACTGTCTTAATTTATTGTCTCCTGTTGATTGATATATAAAGGAAAATTTGCTTTTCCATTGTGTGTAACTATCGGCAAAGTTATGCAAATATATATTATGTGAATATAAAAGGAAGCATCTTCCGATTGAGCTTCACTGTACTACTGTTTTGTAGCATCCAGCAAGTAATTAAATTTGAAAATGTTTAATATGAAGTCTCCTTCCTTGTTGATGTTCTGCTGCTTGAACAGAAAATCGCAAAAATTAACTCCCAGCTAGCAGAAATTTCAGTCACCTCAAACTGCAAACAAAATGTGTTTGTGAAAAACAAAAAATTGCCAATCCACCACTAAAACTCCCACAAAAGTTTGCATCTACAGTGGTACACCATCCGAAATTGCCATAATGTAAAGCACATAGTTTGGCAAAATCAGGGCTTGAAATTGCAACTGATATGCTCACATTGCGACCAAATGTTTCCCTAAAACTTCCCCTTTAGTTGTAACTTTGAACCCAAATTAATGATGAATATTAATTCTTTCATGTCTTTCTTAAAAAGGAAATCTTCAAATTTGTGGACAAAATCCTGCCCAATTTACCCTTGACATTACGTACTGCATGATTCAGTTGATCATGAGATGCCACTACAGCATTTGCTTTGAAATTACTACACAATGGAACCCACCAATCCGTGAAACAAGCCTGAATTTTGTCCTTCCTGCCCTACCTACTTGCGTCTGTGAACTCCAACTGCCACTTTGTTGAATGCAAAGTACAACTCAAAGAAAATTTGGTTAAAAGAAATGTACTATAAAGGGAGATGTAGCATTTAAGCGATAATTAATATTTTCTGTTACTTTATTATTACAATTAAAAGTTACATCTCCCTCAGCTCGTTTGGTAGAATTTGTAATTTATGCATTATTTAAAACAACTTAATGTCAACTTGTCTCAAGAGCAGGGGTTCCTTTTAAATGAAAACTTTATGTTTTTGCTGCAGATAATTCTTGGAGCACAGTTCAACAATAGTACTGACACTTGAAAATCCAGCACGCCAGGCTTTGGAATTTATAGTATTTGTCAACAAAAGTGGGTTAAGCAGTAATACTAAAATTCAAGCACATTCCATGGATAGGTGGTTTTCATAGTATATATTGCTGGCGAACGTTGGTGCTCCCACTTTGAAAATATAATAAACAACGTACTGTAGAGAGTGATTGATTAAGAAGTCGGCATGCAGTGCAAGTGATAATCATTTCGTACACTATTAAAAGAAATAGAACAAAAGTTGCAATAATAACATCATAACCTTGTTTATCATTTGTAAGCACATTATTAATTCTTTTCAAATACTATTCGGTTATAAGGCGCACTCGGCTATAAGCCGCACCCCTAACTCGGAAACTTGATTGTGTTATGTTTTCATACTGAAAATATCACTAAAATACTTGGTTATAAGACGCACCGTTAACTGGGTAGTAAAGATCCGTCGATAATTATTATTATCAGTGTATGCAGCCAAATTGAAATTCGGCCTCGTCAAAACAAACGCTGTGTGGGCCGCAACGGCCCTGAAGCTGATGGGTTCAAGTGATGAATTTAAACCAATCAGATTACGTTCAGGCCGTTTGAAGAGGGAAAACCATCGAGGTGCGTACGAGCGAACAGCAAGCTTTGAAGTACTGTTTCACACAAAACGAATAGCTTTCAGAGAGAAAAATTGGTCTACTTGTTATAAATTGGAAGAATGCAGAGAAAAAATCCAGATTTAGACTTGAAGATAGGCAAAAGCACAATCCAGAAGAAACAAAGAAAGCAAGTTCATCGTTCGATTGATACATACGGTTGAGCAAAGTTAGCTCGGCTGAAGTACTGCAGGGATTTTACACATAAACAATAATCCCTCAAAACGTCATGTTGATACCCTATTGATTTGTGGTTATTGGCAACTAAAATTTTTGAACTTACGACTAAATTATTATAATTGGTTGCAAATTAAAATGGTGACAATATTTTTTTTTAGTTTTGAGCAATGAAAATAGGGGGCATTTGCATTCCCTGTTGCTGGTATTACCATACTTTAGAGTGGACTGTGTTATCTCTGACCACACAACACAGGGACAAGATCAAACAATAAACATTAGTGAGTTTATTTCGACTGAACAACCATTTAAATGTCTTACTGATCTCCAGCTCTTCAAGTTGCCACAACATGAGCAGCATGTGCGAGACATTAATAAACCACGACATTAACAAACCACAACATTAATACAGGAAGGCAGAAGCTTTTACCAATTCTGACAGAGAGTAAAGCAAACTAACTAAAGTGTTTGATATCAAGTTTTTGCCAGTCAAAGCATGCATTACATAATTGTGACATGTGGTTATGTTCTAGTAAAATTTTATCCTTGGTTCAAATGTTTCAAACTCAGTATCATACATTAATTATTACCATGCCCAAAAACATTGGAAACTAAAATTTGTACCAAGAATAAAATTGAGCCACAACATGTATTTAATGTTAACAAGCCTTAGCCATACATTCAGCTGCAATATTTATAATCTTACACTTCACTTGCCTGCAATCACAGGATCTTTTTCAGTTAAAATACTGACATTTTCAGTTAACTGAGATAATTCCACAACACTTCCAGGTGAAAAATCCTGTAAAAATTTAAAACAATGTCTCTGTGAATAACAAAAAGTACAGCATAACTACACAGTGTAGGACTCCAATGATTTCGCTAAATCAGCTCCACACTCCACTCAAATCATTTTGTGTTTTACTTATATAAACTGTATTGCAAACCTTGTCAGGCAAATAAATCTGATTGAGGTGATTATGGATGTGTTCGATTGACCTTCTTCCAGAATAAGAATATATTCTGCATTATTCCAGAATAGCTACATGTATTCAATCTTCATGTCAAAGAATTATTATTCCATTAGCAGAATAATGGCCCACGAGATAAGATCAAGTTAACAGTTTACTGTCAGGGTTCGTACCTTTTTTGGACTAAAAATTCAACAACTTTTCAAGGGCTCTCATTAAGGGCACATTTTCCATTTTTCAAGGACTCCACACACTGCAAAATCCAGCATTAATCACCTGCTCATAGTAGCAAGTGTGCCTACCAGACAGGTAAAAACCAGATTGATTGAAATTAGTGACAAATTTCAAGGACTTTCCAGCACTGACTGCAATTTTGAAGGACTTTTAAGGCCTTGAATTTTTACTCTGAGATTCAAGGACTTTCAAGGTGCATGTGAACCCTGTTACTGTACAAATAATCTTATATTAAATATATGACAACAACATAGCATCTACGGCAATATTGAAGGCTGCTGTTGTCAGTCCTTCGGAGGCATTTATTGAGGTGTTTCTTGTTAAAAAAAACCTGTACATAATGATTTCAAAGACTTTTTGCCCTGGTTTTATCTGCATGACCCAATATCATTGCAACAAAAAGCCATTCGCAACTTGGGATAAAGTAAAAACCTGCGTAAAAGAATCTCAAATTTAAGAACCTGCAAGGTTAATATTTTCAATTTAGACCCCTTTTACACAAGAACCTGTTTAGGTTAGAATTTCAAAGCTGGTTCTTATTTTAATCAAATAGAGTCAAAATTTATAGACCAAAGTAATGAAAATGACCCAGAACCCTGGAAAAGCCAAGTTCAGATAAATAAATAACATGCCATCTGATTGGCTGGCGGCACTTTTTGTTGATGGATATCTCAGTAAAGGTGAGACATCTTTACAAATCTTTGAAGGGCAAAAACTCGCAAATTAATAGGGTATGTAGAATTGACGGATTTTAACGAAATTTGGCCAGAACATTCATTAAACATTGAAGAACAAAAACATGTCAGGGATTTTTAAAATTTAGGATATTTTTCTTTTGGCAGCTCTGAACACACTCAGTGCTTTATCTTTTAATTGATCTGGGATTTATGAATGTATGTATTTCGTGATGTGTAATTAATTGTGGCTAAATAATAAACTGAAACTGAACTGGATTGCACTTACACTTTGATAAAACTGGAGAAAATTTGTTGTACAGCAGTATTTTGATTGAAATTCATTAAGAGTTAGAAACACAGCACCAAATGAAAAATACCGGGTATTCTGGGGTATCCTAGCCTCGAATATGTCATTGTGATGTCATAGAATCCTAGAGTATTCAAGGCGTATGCAATACGCAAGGTACACATGGAGTATTCAATGAGTATTCAAGTCGAATACCTGGAGTATTCACACATATTCAATTTGAATACTTGAGGCACACCTGGAATGTTTAATTTGAATACAGAAAAACAGGCCTTTACCACGCAAGTCGAACAAGAACTCAAACAGGGGGAATTTTACAAACATGCGTTTTTTCCATGTCAAAGTAAAAACAACAACAAATATCTAATTATTCCTTGGTTTGCTTTATTTTAACAGACCTCATATCACAACTCACCGTATCACCCAAACTGCTAGTTGCGTTACTTACAAATTTCATGCGCGCTGGTATTTTCATACAGTAGCTATGAATAAAAGACTTACATTGGAGAAGCTTTTAACCGAGAACGGCCATGGCTTAGTTGATAGTAGTATTGATTGTACACCACCACATCAGCGTTGCTGAACTTTTTAATAGTGTTAAAATAAATGCTGTTATTTATTTATTATTTATAGGATGTTCACTGTGTTCACCATCCCACTGGCATTTAGACCTACACTATTAAACCCAGATGGAAGGTGCGACGGAACAGCTGTCAACTGAGGTAGTCGAGGACTTCAACAAGTGCTTCAAAAACATCAATGAGACCCTCCCAACAACTACGATTCTACTTTAGCGAAGAAGCGCAGGAACTTCTGAGGGAGAACACTGATCAATTTGTTTCTGATGTGAATGACGCCATTCGAGAAGGAAAGGTCTTCGCCACACTTTAAATAATTATAAACATTTCGTCTTATTAATTTCAGTTCTTGAAGGAGTTAACAAACACAGCGGCTGCATTAATGTTATGTGGGGGGTTCCAGGGAGGTTTGCAGGGGCACTGCCATGTGCTTTGCTTCATTGCCTGCTAGCTTGCTCGCTTTGTTTGCTCGTTACTCGCCTTTTTTGTGATATTGATAGTGATATTGCATTTGCTGCTTGGCCTTCGTAGGAATGTTTGTATCGCCTTTCCTTCACTTCTTATGCCATCGAGGCGGTCCACGAACAACAGTTTGAGCTCTGCTATGGATTTGGCCTCCGACAATCGCAAATGCGGGGATTTCCCGCCAGTCATGTCACAATCCCTGCTTCGAGTTCTGGTTCACAATTCAACTCGCACGTTTCACTTGGTTCATCATCTGGCCCTGGTTTATCCATGGAGACCTTAACCACTTCCACTGTCAATGCACTTCGACTGCTTCTTGCCATGGCAAATGTAAATCAATCTGTGGTTTCATCTATACCAGCGGCCTTGCATACGGTCACGTCATATCCCGCTAGCTTGCTCGCTTTGTTTGCTCGTTACTCGCCTTTCTTGTGATATTGTCTGTTGAAAGTGTTGACATTTGCTGCTTGGCCTTCGTATCAGTGTTTGCATCGTCTTTTCTTCGCTTATGCCACCGAGGTATGTTGTTCCTTCCTTTGTTAGCACTCTCGCATTGCCATCCGTTTCGTCGCTCAATTTGCCCTTAAGGTTAAGCTCATCTCCGTTGTCAGCACCGATATCCTCGACATCCTTTGCCGCCAATTTAACATCCCTTGGTTCATCCTCAACACCTTCCTTCCAACAACCGTTCATTATCAGGCTTGGCTTCTTGCCTGTTCCTTACAAGTTGGTCTCGTAAATTGTCTCGTGAAAGTTTGTTTATCTAGCCGAACTACTGTCTGGCAATTTGAAGGATGCCGGATGCCGAGTCGGAATCCCAGCTTCCCTTCTCTGACTCGTGTGTTAAAAATGTGCAAGAAGATCATGGCGCGACGTTAGATGTGTTTACAAACTTCAAAGGCCGTGTTTTCCATTATAAACATGGAAAGTTCTTTCTTTGGCACTTGAAATGAAAAGAAGTGACACCGATTGGTTTTAAGTGGCTCCACAATAGGAAAATATGGAGTAGAGAGTGCTAAAACGTTGCTGATGAAGGATACATCTTGTCCTCCACGGCCATGAAGACATGATGTCACGGCGCTTAGCTTAGAAATGTGTTTTGAATGCAAATCATGGACCTGCACGGGGTTGGTGGGGCTTCTCGAGACTTTTGAACACAGAATGGTAATGTACAATATTGCATTAAATTTGGATAGAAGTTTTTAGAACGATCGGAAAAGCTGAGTTATAAATTGACTGCTAAAGCTGTCCGCTAAAATTGGGGCTTTCCGCTTTTAGCGCGCGTGAAGCTGCGTGGAATGCGAATAACCTAATTACGCATGCAGAATTGCTCGGCGGTAAAATTTTCGATATTTTGATTATTTTGAGTACATTTCTTGCCGTCTTCATAAGTGAAATTTTATTTGAAGCGATGTTTGTTTCAAGTTTCTTTTATGTTTCGGTCTTTGGTTCGGAGTTTTATGCTTTTTGGAGCGAACAGATTTGGTATATTTGCACGTGCTTATCTGATAAAGACGCAACTTTTGTGTGTAAAAGTTGTATTTATTTAGCCCCTTTCAGTCTTGAGAGTTGTTTAAGATTTAGTTCCTTTGCTTAACAAAGTCCTTGCACCGAACTTACAAATCTGCTCTTTGGTCCAATGGCCTCCTGGCCACAGGCCCTCCTTTCTCCAAGCACTTGTTGGCTTGGAGGATACCTTGGTGGGCTGTGGCAGGGTTGCCATGGTGACCTCCTTGCTGCTGAGGAGATTGCTGCTCTCCTCTGTCGCTACCTTTACGGCACCTACCCTCCAATACTTCAATTGGCTTCAAGTTTTAAACTGGTATAAATATAATTATTCATCCACTTCGGGAGTGCGGGACTGCTGGACTGCGGGACTGTGGGAGCGGTAGTTTTACTGGTATAAATATAATGATTCGTCCACTTCGGGAGTGCGGGACTGCGGGAGCACGAGCCCACAATCGCTAATTATCTTCTCACTGCGGGACCACGGGAGCAGTAAATTAATAATGGTCAAAAGTGGTAGGGTATTCTGAAGTTGCTCCAGCGTTTCTTGTTCGAGTTTGAAATCGAAATAATCGAGCGCTATATATGTACAACATCAATGAACCAAAGTCTTTTCCGAGTCCAGTGGCTCATGGCTACAGTACCGCTCAAATGTAAGTTACCACTGTCTCGCGAGAAACGAGACTCGTATCGCGAGAAACGAGAACTGTCTCGCGAGAAATTTCTCGCTTCTCGCGAGTGCACTGCAAGTAGCAACTTTACGTTCTTGGGTAGAAAATATCATCGAGCGGACACGTGTCATATCGTTGATTTTTTCGGTGATCGACTTGATCGGAATTTGTTTTGTTTTGTCTGTTCGTGCTGGATATCTACATCGGTAGTGCCACGCTCTACCTTGTATAGTTTGAAACCTCGATTGACTTTATAATTACTTGGTTCATAGCATTCACATGCGAAGCAAGGCTTCGAACATGTAATCTAAGTAAACTATTTATTCACAATGTGAAGCCGCAACGCTTTTGAACATGAAGCCTCCACTGATTTTGTATTCACATGCGAAGCCACACTTCAACTTTTTATTCTTGTTCTCGTTTTCAGATGTGAGGTCACGCTTCAAACATTCAGTCCAAGTTAACTCTTCATTCACAAAGTAAAGCCGCAACGCTTTTGAGCAGGAAGCCTCCACTGATTTTGTATTCACATGCGAAGCCACACTTCAAACGCGTAATCAAAGTTAACTTTTTACTCACAAAGTGAAGCCGCAACGCTTTTGAACATGGAGCCTCGATTGACTTTCTATTTAGTTTTTGTGTTGACACATGAAGCCACGCATCGAACACGTAATCTAATTAAAATTAACTTTTTATTCAAAGGATAATTTCTGGATGATCTTAGACATACATTGGTAATATAATAATGACGCCACTTCTCCGATCGACAGCGTGGCCAATCGAACTCTTAAAAACAAAACACACAAATGCACTCTTTCTGTAAATTTGGACTATTTCAGCGTTTGAATCATCCAATTGTGCCAAATAGAACGAGAGATATCGAATACTTTTCAGAGCTCGCCGGCATGCCGTAAAATTTCAAAGAGCTTTTTCAATTGTCTCACCAGTGAGTGCTGAGAGCAAGCTTTTCCCTGTCAAAAATTGAATGAATGTTAACAGCGCATCTTAAAAACTTCGATAATACACTCTTTCTGTAAATTTGGACTATGTCAGCGTTTGAATCATCCAATTGTGCCAAATAAAACCGGACATATCGAAATAGTTTTCAAGGCTGCCAGTGATTGCCGTGAAGTGTCTTTCGTCGTCTCGTCGGTCGCCATACGCATGGGAAATGGCTTCTCGCGAGTAATATATTCCATACTAAACGCTTCAGTGATTCTCGAGAGAAACGAGAACCTTCTCGCGAGAAACGAGACTTGTCTCACAGGAAACGAGACTCGCATTGCGAGAAACGAGACTCGTATCGCGAGAAACGAGACTCGTATCGCAAGAAACGAGACGAGAGGTGATAACTTACATTTGAGCGGTACTGTACTTTGATCGCTGGCCATTGCTTATTGTTTAAAAAAACTTGGGAATGTAAAGACCAAATAACTTCATTATTCAAGTAGATAATCCATCAAATATTTTTTCGTGCATGCGATTGGCCTAAACACGTCACATGATGGTGATAAAACTTGGGAATATCTGAGAATATACCACAAGCGATATTCCCCAGGTTTTGAATTTTGAGATTTATGTTCGCATGAATACCAACAGAAATGTTTAGGTGTTAGTTTTCAACAAAGGTCTCAGAAATTTGGCGGCCTAATTGAATTTAATATTTGAAGGACAATAAACACAACAGCCTCCGTTTGGTGTGGAAACATCCTCAGATATTTGACCTTGGACTTATCCTGTTCCTTGAAGCGTCTTGGAACACACACTGATGCTGAGGATATTTCTGTGCCAAATGGAGGATATTGTTTATTTATTCCAAATATTCTGCTCCCTAGAGCAGAATACTTGGATACTATTCTGTGTATTCAGGTATTAAAAAATAATGTGTCAATGAAACAAAAATTCAGGTTATTCCAACCTATTCTTACTCTGGAATAGAGCCAATGGAACACACCCTAAATATACCGGTAACTAGTTTTAAAATTTAAACCACAACATACAGTGTATGTAAACACAAGTTACCTCAGCAACTGGAGCAAGTGGTTTACTTGGAGTTAAAGGTTGGCTCAATCCACTGTCTTCCATAAAGGAGAGTGAACCCTGCAGTCCAACAAGCACAGCACAAAATTACAAAATTAAGTTAATCAGCAAAATTACAATCATTTGTAATTCAAATGCTATATTACCAGTGTGGTGTAACCAGACGTTGGTGGTGGTTGAGAGGACAAGGGTCCATGTGGCATTCCTTCACTAGCAAAGGACATGTCCTGCACACAAATAGGAAAACATTGCAACTAACATTTACAAACCCTTACACCCACCCATATGACTGTGGTACATGTATTTAAATGGCATCCAGAATAAGGAGTTTGTACGAGATACTAAAAGTATGTGATAGACTGTTGCAATGAAAATCATGCATACAACATTAATGTATTTCTTTCAAAAGCTCCAAAAAGACAAAAAATGAACACCAGGTATGATTCCTACCTTTATTGACGCTTTTTTCAGCTCAAGTTCACATCCATACAAATTCCCATAACTACATTACAGGGGTTTCCAAATGTTTTGAAGTATGGGTCAGCAGCTGAAGAGTGACAAGTTAGGGGCCACAAGGCCCCTCAACCTTGGAAGGTCACATTAACTGGTGATATTTCATAAAGTAACCAGCGGAACTCCCAGGGCATGTTAAATTCCAAGCCCCTGGCATTATCTTGCATGTAAGGGCAACCAACTTTTTTTGGAAAACTAATCTGACAACTGCAATTTATTGTAACTTACAAATTATGTATAATTTCGCTGAAAATGTGTACTGCTTCACTGTAGCAGGAACCATTTGTCCATGTTTGCTTTATATTATTTATCACAATTAACCTACTGCCTCAATTAAATGGAAGATGGGTGCCTGGGGTATCCAGAAGCTTCTACTGTTGGCAGCCAGAATACTGCCCCATGGCTGGCAAATCCCCTTGACCCAGCCATGAGCCCCCCATTCCAGGCAGCCTGTCAACACTGCTTGAATCAGTGGAAGGAAAACAAGAGGGTTGGGAGGGATCGGCAATCACTGAAGAACACTGCTTGAAACTGCTTCCAACCGCTTAAGCCTGCGGGCCAAAGGATTACTCCTGAAGCATAGAATGCAAGATGAAAACGCTCCCGCTCGAAAGGACCACTTGAGAGAAACAACAAGCAAACAGGGTGAGACAAAACTGCAATGAGCCATGTTAGCCTGCACTTGACCGGATGACCGCTGGCCGGAAGCGCCTACTAAGCTTGTGGCGGTTAACTTTGTTAAATGTCATTTAAATAAATTAAAACTCTTATCAAATTGAAGGTTAATTTCTTCTGTTGTCTCATTGAAATGTTTGCAGCATACACTGTGGTCAATCCCCCAAAATTAGAAACAGGTTGCATTCTTGTGGATGGCATCTCCCCCCCCCCTTACTGAAGTACTTTGCTTCAGACAGTTCTAAGTTCTGCTGGATTGCTTTATCCTTTTTGAAAAAAAAACTATTAATTAAGTGTTGCCTTGAAAAATGATCAAACATGTGCTGTAAGAATGCTAATTAAGTTATTATTATGATATTTACCTGAGTAGTAAGATCAGTGTCTGCAACTGAAGATGAACCACTTGGAGTATCTAAAGCATATTTCAATACAAAATATTAGTTACATAATTCTACTTCATTTGTAAATAGGTACCACAATAAGTAAGTGTATCAAAATCGGAGTTACCATAGCAATATCATGCCCCATACCATAACAACGTAATGCCCCAATTTACACAAGACTGAATAACTTGTCATAAGAGATAATTTTGGAAAACCCTTCCTGGCTTTTTGACCTGACATATAGGTTTGCAAAATTTGAAGAATTCTTATAATCGTGATTTCGAGAAAATTTATGGCAAAGTGTTAAAGTGTTACAAAAACTATTATCATTCAGTTCCTAAATGTTAAACCGTTTGTACACCATGATGTAAGATGATTCTGTAAGATGATTCTTGTCTGGCCTGACGCCCCATTTATATGGTCTTGGGTACCCAAGACAACCCTCCCCGGGTTACCCTGAGGGAGCTAACTTTTCACTAAAACGTTGAAAAATTCTACCAACCGTTTACATGATCCTACCCGAGTTGTCACAAGGGGCGAGTTGTCTCGTCTCGGCAGGTAGGGTAACCCTGGCAAGCAGGACAACTTTTTCTCATATAAACACTTTGGCTCGCCAACCCGAGACAACTGACGGCATGGCGAGTATAACGTAATGTCCAGATTTCAGGTTTTTTTAGCACAAATTTGCACTAAATAAATAAAACTAATTCTAACTTGTCAAAAAAGTTTGTCGGGTGGCCACACTTAGCTGTAAAGGGAGCCTCCACTCTTTTGAAAAATTGACTTTAAATTGTTTGTAATAATGCCCAAATTTTACCAGACAAAGGATAAATATGATTTAATAGTAGCATCTACTTGTGATGGTTATCGCCATTTCAAATTTTGTTGTAAAAGTATTGTTTGCATTCTTCAATATCATTGGTCCATTAACAAAAAAGTTGCTATCTTTTGTTCTAAATTAACGTCCTGATTGGTTAATTTTTTCAAGGTGTCCTGGTTCGAGTAGTCTCCTACGCAGACGTTATTAGGGGATTGCGTTACACTTGTCCCCACTAACGTCTGCCTAACCAAGGCCAACATTGCTTTCCGCCGCTCCGCCAATCAGTTTTACCAACTAAAATCCGGAAAGCCGACCTTCACCTTGACTGTCGCTAAGCCAATCAGATTTTACCAACTAAAAAACCCCACGATGCGTCTCCCGCCGCGAGACACGCAATGAGATCAAACCTGCCAGGGACGATTGATTTTGCTCCAAGTCAGAGATTTCTCTAGTAAATATTATTCATTTTAGATGAAAGCAAGTTCTGAATTTACGAAGGGAAACTTATTTACTGAAAGGAAGAGAGATACACTCCTTAATTTATCGACTGGCTACGGTAAGTCGTTTGTTATGAAGCTTTGCCTTCAGTGTGTTCAACAGTCTTGTTGATCTTCAGTTTTCATATTTTACCCCACAGCTCCGCAAAAAGACAATCCAGCAACGAATTGCTGAAGTTCAGCCAAATGAAAAGCTAGCCTATGGGTCAAAGTTTCCACGTTTCAGACTCTAAACGACTGCGTAGTGATTTTGGTGTATGTGCGTCGTTCATTAATTGTCGGTTGTTCAAACCCAATTTTAAGCAAATGGAGGCTCAAATCAAAGGGCCAATGAACTACCAAAAGGAGAAGTTGAACATATTTTCAAGCCAGCCTTTTAACCCAGCAGCGCTGGACGTTTTAAATCGTTCTGTGGCAAGTTTGTGGAATAAATGATACAGCGCGGTGAAGTTGTATTCGCCTTGACTGGCTCTTTCCAATTTTACCAATTTGTTTGATTCCCTCACCATTGTGTACATTTTGTGGCAATAAGAACGAATCTCTTGAGCATTTACTTAGCAATTGTTCATTTACCAATATGTTTTGGCTGGACTTTATTATTTGGTGCAGAAATGTAAATATAGCTTTAGAAGAACTTAATAAAATTGATAGGATGTTTGGAGTGCGGAAAAGGAAGTAAGACTTCTTATTGCTAACCCATCTTGTAATTTTTGCGAAAAAAACACATTTACAAATGCCGTTAAAACAACACCTGTCCATACTTTCAAATTTCCCTAAAAATGCTCATTTTTTATTATAAATAAGAATTCCAAGCTATGAAATCAAAGAATAAAATAGACAGCCATAAAATTAAATGGAAAAAGTATATTGGTAGTTTGAATCCTATAAGTTGTAACGAAAATTATAAACAATTATTGGATGAGGTTTTTGAGATATCCGGAATAATCAAGGTCAAGGTAAGTGTTATCAGCCGAAGCCGAAGGCCAAGGCTGATAACACTAACCAAGACCTTGATTATTCCGGATATCACAAAAATCGAATCCAATAATTGTTTTTAGGCTTCCCATGGAGTATAACGAACCATCCTTTTTTCGCGCTTCCACATACAATTTTAGCACTTGCGTTAATTCTTTTTGGCCGTGTGGCTCATTAATGTTTTTTTTTTATTTAAGGTATTTATAGAACAGTTCCTTCGCCACTTTTGTCGATCTTTTAGTGTAGTCTGATTAAAATTATTCAAAGCATGGAATGAAGTCACAACAAAACAAGATAATCACACACCAAAAAAGAAAAATATATTTTGAGAACTGTTGTTCACAAGAACAATATTAAGCACAACCTGAGGAAGACTTTAGTCATGTGCTAGGCAACACATTCTGCAATTGAAAGTCGAAGCATGTCGTAAATAAGCTTAGTGGAAACGTCTTGCTCAGCGATTGACAATTGTTTCACGTGATTGCGGCGACAAGAACTCGGACAAATGCAAATCATAAGCCTGCTCTTTAGTTTGAAAACTCCATTACCAATTTTTGTCTCGAAAAAGAGCGTATTGTGGCCAAGCCATTTGATACATGTTTTCATCTGTGTCTTGTGAGGAGGCAAGTGAGTGAAATTGCCAGGCTTCTAAAAAACCGTAAAACAAAATCTGTCTCTGAGATAGCCCTACCCAGTGATAACAATTATTACAATTTGTTTTGATGAAGAGTGACACAGAATAATAATGTGTATGTTATGGTTCAAATTTATCTTTGGTGTTTATTATCCTTTGCTTCATATTATAATTATATCATTACAAGACACTGAAATATAAAATCAAACTAGTTTGAAAAAATGTTTAAACCAAAAGTAAATTTACATTATATGTAAGTACAACATAATTGTATTAACAAGGTACTAGGAAATAATGATACTATACATACATGCACTATGCCTGAGTCGTGAAGCTGACATGGGCTGTTGGCGGAATGGAGTTGGAGTGTTAGCCGTTCTTAGAAGAGAAGACACTGTGTGCAGTGGCTGTCGTGGAGTAGCAATAGCCTCATCCAACAGATGAAGTGCTGATGTCATGTCAAGAAATGCTAATAATATACTGCATCAAGTGCAATGTGACATTTAAGCAATAGACCACAAGTTTCTATGGTTTATAAGCTGATAAACCACGCGGGATGTTGGCATCCCAAGTGGTTTATCAGCTTATAAACCATAGAAACTTGTGGTCTATTGCTTTTATATAATAATTCAGAAGACGCGCGATTTTTCCATGAGTTTACTGGCACAATAAACCATAGCTGATTGACCAATCAGAGCGCGCGCATTGATTTGGTTATTATATAAATGACTATAATATTTTTACATCTATCTACTATTACAAATTACACGTCCCTTAGTGTACATGACATAAAAAAATATTTCCTGTTTATATAAAAGGCCTTTCGAAATACAGAAGAATGACATTTTTCCGTCAAAAAACAAATATCCCCCTTGGTAACCTCTTAAGTTAGACAAATGGTCCTACTTGGAACATAGTTCCCATATTGTCTTAAAGGAGTTATGTCACAGTTCATGCATTTTGTCATTTGCAATCCAACTCAATCTTATCCATCTTTAGCCATCCTTGTTCCTTTTTGGTTTAGTATCACTTCTTTGGTGTTTTTCTTCCTTAGCAAACTATTAGTTTTACGTTTCCTACAAGGCGTGGTGACCTAATGGTTAGCCCGCTGGACTCTGGATCAGACGGTCCAGGTTCTGGCCGCGTCACTGCGTTGTGTTCTTGGGCAAGACACTTTACTCTCACAATGCCTCTCTCCACCCAGGTGTATAAATGGGTACCGGCAACATAACTCCGGGGGTAGCCCTGCGATGGACTAGCATCCCATCAGGGGGGAGTAGAAATATTCCTAGCTGCTTAATGCTACTGAAACCGGGATAAGCTCCGGCAGTATGGGCCACTCGGCACGAGGCTTTACCTTACCTTACCTTACCTTACCTTACCTTATGTTACAAGCGGGTAATTTGGTTTGTCGCAAAAAATAACGCAAAATATTGTGATGTAGCTCCTTTAATTCCCATCATGGGGACTGGCTGTGAATAGATGGTTCTTGGTTTAAGACAAAAACTGTGAATTTCAGTTTTTATTAAGACAGTACCAGCAGCAAAAATGTTTTTCAGTCCAAAGAAATATTGGCATTTCTGTGATTATAATGCCGAAAAAATTTTGCTTTCGGTTGAAACCGCGATTTTTTATGAATTTTCGTGAAAAATCGCTCTTTTGAAAAGCATGACTGAGTCAAAGAATCGGTCAAAAGGATCTGGGACCAGCACATTTTGTGACGTCATTCCAGGCCATCGATCGCAAGCGTATCGCTCGCCTTGTGTCGGGTCGTTGTGGCTTCATTCTGAGCTCGAAAATGCATTTAAAATTGTGAGTACCGACCAAGTTCTCGGCGGTGTACACTAAACACTTAGGCGAACAAATTTCATGGCCAGGTCTGGTCGATTGGAGAGTCTGCAGCAAAGAACGAGTAAAGATGAAATTAGAGTTTTGATCTATCTTCAATAATTCAAGGCTTCAACCCCTTGCTTCACATGGCTTCCAGAATTTTGGTAGAATTCAAGGTAATTTATTCTTGCTGATTCAAAATATTATCTTTGTTTAAATGTATCAAGCGATTTTTGTGAGAGTTACTGATTCGAAATAGACTGCGTGTTAAATTTGCTCAATCTGTTTACACGCACAATGCAAACGATCAGCTCATGTCGAGGCGCTTCGCATTTGCTTGAATATACTGATCTGGTGGATACTGAAAATAATCTATTCGTGAGTCCAGACATTCGAACTGTGCATAATGGCCGTGCAAATAGTCAAGCCAAGTCACTGTATTATTTTTTCTTCAAACGTTTAGAGCGACTAGGTTTATTCCTTTATATTATATTTTTTACCGCAAGTTGTGAGGAATATTTTATGCCAATAGTAAGTCTTTGAACGGGAGGTTGCATGATCTATTTCTGTGTGCTATGCTCAGCAATAAAATCATGGAATATGGAATATTCACTATACATCCAGATCTACTCATCTCGGTCCATGTGCCTTCTTGTTCAAAACTGCCGCCAATGTCCTGGAATGACGAAACCAGCCCCAGACTCCTCCTAACTCGGTTGTGTCTTCAAAAATTCATAAAAAATCGCTGTTTTTACCAAAAGTAAAAAATTTTGCGGCATTTTGCTCCATGTAATGCAAAGATATAAGCTGACCAAAAAATTTTGGGGGAGTTATAGGCACTTTAAGAAAACGCAATTTGCAATTTGCACGACTGATCACGAAAGTGAACTGGCGATAAATAAATTATATCCCAACACAACTTTGTTCTTTGGAAATGTTATATTTTTATACAGTAAAGTTATTCCCAGAGACATGTTGCCTTCATATTTTTAAGCGAGATGAAACTGAACGGTTTAGATCTTTACACAAAAATTGATCTACAGTGTAAGTTATTTTTAGCCGACACAGACTACGTGATGCGCAACATGTCTGTGTTCGCTAAAAGACAGGTAAATAAAGTTTCAGCTGCACTGCTTTTTATTTTCTGGTGTTTTATTTTGATGGTTAACGAAGCAAAGCCCTTTTAGATAAATTAACGAGAGAAAACGCCAATTAGAAACAGTTTACAAAGTTTGATCTGCCTGCCAAATTTATTTATCACCAGGCCAGTTCAAATTCATGATCGCTCATGCGAAACTGCACACGCTATTGTTGCTTGACAGCTTTCCACTTGTGTTCTCATTAGTGAAAGTTTATCGTGTGTTCGGTTATGCATTGATATTGTACACATCAGATTGAATTAAATGGTTGGTTTAAATTCAGTGCACCTCGAGATTCAATCAGATTGAATAAATTGTGGTAATGAACAATCAACTATCGAACAGTGCTGTGTATTCCACATTGGATTGAATGTCATTTGAAACGCAGAAATGTATCCTTAACGCTGTCAGACCTGAAGTCAGAGTTTCAACAACAATAATGATCTGAAAACTCAACCTTTACAAATCCAATGCTTCTCTTTGGTTTCTTAAATTCAAGGTTTTATTGGCTTTGACATAAGGTTTGCGGGCCGTTTATTCCTATTCTGCAAGCCATGAAGTGCGTAACACAACAACACACTTATGCCTGGTTGTCTTTTTCTAAAGAATTCGCAAACAAAATTACTCACTGAAGTAAAACAAAGACAAAGCCAAAACAAACAATAATCAAAAGCAATAGATCAAAACGGCCGAAAGGCATCAGTGCAGTGTGTTGTTTATGAATCGTTGAACAATGCGTTGTAAGCGTTGAAATCTAAACTTGAACCGTTAAGCAACGCATTGTAGCATTGAAAACCCAAACTTGAACCATTGACCAATGCAATGACAATGAAATAACAACGTGTTCAGAAATGATTACAACTATCAAACAACAAAACACAACACATTGTCAACGCTCTACAACGCTAAGGCAACGCGTTGGTTATGCGTTGCAACGCAGAATGCTCAAAGCGTTGACATTTCTCGTGCCGGGTTTTCGTAAATAGGGTCACATTTTACAATTTTTTAGTTGACAACCTTATGATGTCCTTACTGATCTAATTTGCATAATAGAAAATTGTCAATATCTCTAAAACGAAAAAAGATATTTCAAAAACAAAAACACCATTCTTCTGAATTTTGAAAGGCCTTTCAAATAAGTAGAAAATATTTTTCATGTTTATACACTTCAAAAAAATCCGTAGCTGTGCATTGCATGTACATTCGCCATTTTCGCATTGCCCATAATACACCTCGTTTGCCCCCCAAAATTTTGCATATATGCATTGTCTTCAGATTCTCTTGGGATGACTAAAAATACCCAGGAGAATTGGGAAACAAAGGTTATGCAAAATTTTGGGGGGGCAAACAAGGTGTATTATGGGCAATGCAAAAATGGTCAATACATTAAAAAACATGCCGTTCAGGAGAAAAATGTAATGGTCACCCAGGTACAGCTTCATAACATGTGCCAAGATCGAGACAAAACAATTTGTATTTTGGTGTTCGCCTTCATGGCCAAGACAGCATTATTTTGTAAGTTTCTGGTAAAGTGCCCCCAACTGCGACACTGAGGTCAACTATAAGGAAAACATCCTTGACGCATCCCACAGCCAATACCGCCATGCTAGACAGGATGAGTTGAAGAGTTGTAAGGCAATCAGTAACAAACAATGCTCCTACTGTGGCAAGAGTGGTCAATCAAAATCCGGAACAACACCTGCCCCGCCTATGGCACAGCCTGTGACCACTGTGGCCAAGGAAACCACTTAGCCACCATGTGCCGCTGCAAAGACAAACCTATCAAAACAGAACCACCATCCTGGAGACATGGAGTGCCATCTTCGACTCCCTCTGCGCAGCAACCAGCCTCAGCCACAATACAGGCACACCTGATATATCGCTTGACCACCACCTGTGCAACCACCAGAATGACCATTGGGTCCAACAGACATCCCAACCTCAGCCATTAATCAAGCTCACAGCAATGGCCCACCTGGATGATTATTTGACCCTGGAGTAAAACCCACCCCTCACCCGCAACTGGTACAACTATCCGCAATGGCTGACACAGGATGCAGAGCTGCCTGGCCAGTATGAAAGTCCTCTGTTGCCTCGGCCTGAGTGAAGACGACCTGATACCAGTCACCATGCACATGCATGCTGCCAACAATAATGGCATCTGGATCCATGTCAGAGGGTCTCAATGGGGTTAACCGTTAGCCGTAAAATGGCCTAAAATTTAGCCGTTAGGCGTAAAAATTAAAGAATTTTAACCGTTAGCCGTAAAAAATGTTAACCGTAAAAAATCTAAATACAAAAGTAAAGGCCTCGAGACCTTTTCTTGAGTCTGAAGTGTTGTGCGTTTGTTCTGGTAGCGAGAAAAGCCGATCGAAACCGCATATATAATTTGTCGCATACCGTAAAATTCCGAAAATAAGCCCCGGGGCTTATATTTTTCAAAGGACCTTTTTGAGGGGCTTATTTTTGGAAGGGGCTTATAAGAAAGGAAAATCCTTAAAAGATACACTCGTTAGAGCAAAACTTTAAAAGGTCAACAAATGCTTTCACAGCTGACTAGATGTGCGGCCTGTCAACCCTTACTATTTCCTACCCTTATGTGTAGTTTGCTTTGGGTTGTATAATTAAGGAAAATTTCCAAATACAAGCCCCCGGGGCTTATATTCGGAGGGGCTTATTATAGGAGGTATTTTTGCGTTTCAGATTTGGGGGGCTTATACACGGAGGGGCTTATTTTCGGAATTTTACGGTATGTCACGTCGTTGCGCGAGTCGACAGACGTTTCGACAGCTCTTATATTTTACGAGTGCACAGACACACAAAAAATACCTTTTTATCTAAAAATGGTCAAAAGACTTTCAGTATGCATGTTTTACAACAATGGAAATTAATATTTAACTTCTCAAAACAATAGCAATTATTTTTTAACTTCTCCTGTTAACAGCAATGGAACAAAATTAACCGTTAGCCGTAAAAAAGCCAAAAAGTTGACCGTTGACCGTAAAAGACACTACCCCATTGAGACCCTCATGTCACTGTCATACTGAGATTAATATATCAAATAATACTGGCAGATCAAAATCTGGTCAATCCCTTGCCACAAAAAAGATGGTGTACATCACAAGTGACTCTGACAAACTATTCTTAAGTTGGGAGGCCTGCACAGCAATGGGTATGATCTCCAAGCACTTCCCCACTGTGGGCGAGGTCCTCCAATCACACAGTCAGACCAACCCTGAAGCTGCATGTGATGCAGCATGACAACACCCCTTTTCCCACACACACCTTGTAACTGCTCTCATCGTCAGATGCCACCACCAAAACCCAATAAACCCTCATTTCCAGCAACTGAAGCCAACCAGATGTACCTACAACACTGGCTTATGCATTACTACAAGTCCAGTAACTTCAACAAATGAGCAACAGCCACTACCACTGATGGAGGATATTCCGATTCACGAGGCTGACGGTGGACCCTAATGCAGAACCTGTTGCCCACCACACACCCAACCCAGTACCACTCCACTTGCAGGTAGACATCAAAGCTGGCCTTGACCAAGATGTGGCCCTGGGTGTTCTCAGGCCAGTACCAGTAGGGGAACCGATCACATCGTGCCAACACATGGTAGTATGTGCAAAGAATAATGGCCAGTAGACATCCAGGCACTAAACCTCCATGCCACACACGAAACCCACCACACACAGAGCCCATTCTACCAAGCCCATTCTATACCCAGTGACAAAAAGAAGACTGTCTTTAACTGCTGGAACAGCTTCCAGTGTACCTCTACAGCCAGACAACCACCACCTCATCACCTTCATCACCCCATGGGGCAATATTGGTACAAAACTGCACGCCAGGGTTATGTAGCATCCGGCAAAGGACACTCAAGACGGTTTGATGAGATTGTCTCCCACTATGCTAACAAGACCAAGTGCATCACCAACACCCTCCTCTGGGCAGATGACCTAAACGAGCTTTCTCCAGGTGGTTGACTGGCTCGACCTCTGCAGGCACAATAGCATCACACTCAACCAAGACAAGATTGTGTTTGGAGCTGACACTGTCGAGTTTGCAGGATTGGAGATCACCCTTAACAGCATGCGGCCACTTTTCAACTCCAGCCAACATCACTGATGTGCACTCCTGGTTTGGACTCATCAACTAGGAGGTGTCTGAGTGTATTTAACTGTGACTGAGTGTATGCTAAAAAACCTGGACCCCATTCAAATGGGACAATGAGCTCAACCGACTCCTTGAAGAATCCAAATCAGTGATCATTCGCAAGATCTAGGAAGGATTATGCACCTATGACCAACCACAGACTGGTCCTAAAGTGGCATCAGATTCTGGCTATCCCAAAAACATTGCCAGTGCCAGTGTCTCAAACTCATTAATAATTCGTCATGTTAAAACAAAGGAAATCAGGGCCACAACCATGTTTGGAAATGTGATTTAATTAGCATAGATATTTTACAATTTTATTTCTTTGTTTTCTCTGCAGTTTTAGTTTCAATTGAAAAGATATATTAAACATGAGAGAAAGTGTTTCATCACGTTTCCAAACAGCTTGAAGCTCATCAAAAATAATCGCTGCATGACATACTGTATTTTCAACTCTCTTCTCGGTGTTTGGAAATGTGATGAAAGACTGTCCTGGTGTTTGATAATTATATCACATCCCACTCCGACTTGATCCCTGTGGATGATCATTTCTGGCTGGAATCTGTCACTACAAACCTTCACCAAGCACATGCTCTCTCTCCAGTGATAAGCAGCTTCTGTCAAAAGCCTCCTTGGCACCAAGTACCATGGCAGTCACTTGGAACAAGGTCAAACTGGCCACCACAAGCAGATAAGCACATGGCCTGGGCAGCTAACATCCATCATTTCCATCATTAAGGTTACTATGCACCTTGGGACCGGCCATTTTCGCGAAATTTGGATTTTTATGCTAATCAATAGGTCTAAGCGTGATCTTTCATCTAAAAAAAAAAAATCAAAAAAATATTTTTTTAGCGGCGGAGAAAATGCGATTTTTCGTTTTTACCGGAAGTAAAACTTTCGTTTCTGATTGACAGGCCCTTGACAACCTGTTGACGTAAATGCAGATAGATAGGGTGACTTTCAAAAGCTGCAACTCAAGTGCAATTTGTTCAATTGCCGCCAAATTTGGAGAAAAGTTAGTTTAATATATAAACAACAAAAACGTGTCTGCGTATTTTTAATTTCCCAAAACTTTTTTGTTGAGAGCCATTTTTGTACGATAACTTCGATTAATTTTTGCTCTGTTTTGAAAAGGCGCTGTAACTTTTTAATGCAAACGAATTTGACAAAACGCAGACACGGTTTTTTAGGTCTTGGGGTCCGAAAACCGGAAAACAAACCAATTAAGCAAAATATTAAATTCGCTTTGAGTTGAAGCTGTCAGAAGCCGAATCACGCGCTTGCGTTCAGACTTCGCGGAAAAATCGGCATTTCAGAATATTACAAAATGGATAGGATATTTAAAAAGCCAGCTCTATAAGCTTTAATTTGATATAGGGTTTTAGATATCTGTGATGTAACCCGCGCGCGCTACATCGCTTCGACGCGAAACACCCCTGAAGGTGCATAGTAACCTTAAGGGCAGCTTCACCAAGTTCCGCCATGAGCTACTCCTGGAGTACTAACAGTTTCATGAACACCTTATACACCATTGATGGCGTCATTCTTTACACAGACCACATTGTTATACCAACCTCCCTCTTATACACCATTGATGGCGTCATTCTTTACACAGACCACATTGTTATACCAACCTCCCTCTGGCGCATGTCCTGAAAGTCCTTGACACCAAGGCATCACCTCCATGACAACAGTGTTTATGTAGACTACCTTGTTGTAGTGGACCGCTACTCCAACTGGCCTAGCATTGAACAAGCACAGGAGGGCTCCAAAAGCCTGATCGACTGCCTACAAAATACACTTGCCACATTTGGCATTCCAGATGAATGCATGATGGTGGCCCTGAATTAACTGCAACAGCTGCACATCAGTTCCTGAAGGAGAGGGTATACACCACCAGCTCTCATCTGTGGCATTCCCACATTCAAACTGCAGAGCAGAAGTTGGCATGAAAACAGTGTTGGCTCATCATCGACAACACCAACCCCAATGACAGCCTTACCAAAGACACGTTACAGATGGCCATCCTCCTCCTGGAATGAAACCCTAGCCACAGAGAGCAAGCACTCAGAAACAAGCAGGCACACAAAAGCAGCTGAGTGGTGGCCAGAGTACACCAAGTGACTCCCACCTGGAAGTTGGAAACCATGTGCAGATCAAGAACCAGACTGGTCCATACCCAACCTGTGTAGTTATTGAGGTTCAGCAACTTGACCAATATGCTATCCACATTGATGGTTCAGGCAGGATCACCCTCCAAAAACTGCAAGTTCTTAAGGATATGTCTCCCAGTGCAGGCACAACCACTTCGGCTCACCCTCACCTATGACCTGCGATACCCCATCAAACCCCAGTCCAAACCAACCCTACCATCCAACCCGAAAACATTACACCACCGCCAACAACTGACCTGCCACCTACAGCCTCTCCACCACAGGCGATTGAGAACCCTGATGTACCTAGCAACAACCACCAATGCACCCACAGCACATCACCCCATCCTTCTTTGGAACCTCATGCCATCAGCAGCAACATGAAAGAAGCTCCCATTGGCCTTGCTGCAGCTAATAGACCACAATAAAAAGGGCCTCTTGGAACAATGAGAGATCAAAGAACTCTGAGGCCCCTCAGCATTGGGACAATCATGTGATGCTATTAACAAAATTAACTGTTTCCTGTTAGGCCAGTGTTAAATAATGTAATATCATGGGGCTGAATAAAATTATCGATTAACATCAAAATATTTTCGTATAACAGACACATGTTTTGCACACCAGCCATTGCACATACATTGTATCACAAATTGTCAAAACAAACAGTGATTAGGCAAAGTACATTGATCTTGAGTTAAATTTAATAGAGCTTTCATAGGAGCTTGAACATTCTTTCAAAAACTTTCAATAAATTTGTCTCCACTGGTATAAACCTAAGGGTACATGTACATGTAGCTTCATTTCACAAAAGGATACACTTCTGAATATGACTTCTTCGTTTAAATGTACTGCTGACGTTTTCCTTTAAACAAAACAACACAATAATATCTAATACAGGTGCAGAACTGCAAGGTACAAAACTTACATCACTTCACTTGTAAAAATATAGATTGTTTTGAGGGAAATTGACATTACTGCTAAAAAAAGGGTTAAGGTTACCGTGCACCTTCGATGGATCATTTTCTGCCCAAAAAATTGAAGTTCAATTCAAAGTGTGGAGATTGATTGTGTGAAAATTTCACCTACCCAGCGCTGATTGGCCATGTTATCTGAGAAGGCCTTTGCGGGCAGATTGTGGTTGGATTTGTTTACGAAGTGAGGGATTTTTTTTAAACGCTGTTTTCCACTCAATACTCGGGTCATTTTGAAAAGCTAGAACTCAAATAGAATTTGTCCAATTGACTCCAAATTTGGAGAACAGTTTGTTTAACATGTAAAAATTAATAACAAAAACATGTCTGCCATTTTCTAATTTCTAAAAACGTTTTGGTTGAGAGCCATTTATGTTCAGAAATGCTCGTCCGTAACTTTTTAATGCAATCGAATTTGACAAACACAGACACACTTTTATGGGTCCAGAAACCGTAAGACAAATCAAATTAGAGAAATACAAAATTTGCTTTGAGTTAAAGCGGCCAGAAGCTGAAACAGAAGACCAAATTTAGACGTACATGTAGTGGAAAATTTGACAATTCATAATGTTACAAAAAGGTTGATATAGATGTCAAGCAAGCTCTTTAAGCTTTAATTTGATATACCTGTAGGGTTTTAAGTATCTGCAGTTTAACCCAAACGTGCTACATAGTTTGGACGTGAACCCCCCCTGAAGGTGCACAGCAACCTTAAAATACTTAGGCCCTTGATATGTTACATAAACATAATTATTAGTCAATCTTTCTGGTGAGCAAATCATTGCAGTTCCCTACCTCTCTAACTTTGGTTACTTCTGTTGGCATAGGACCAAGCATATGTCTGATATCTGATCTGTTAATAATAAACAAGAGTAAATGAATGCTAAAAAATCAAGTTGAATAACACTAACCTGTAGACAAAGAGCATCAAAGAGATCAATGGAGGTGAACATGTAGATGAAGAAATCAAGGTGGAACTGCTTCTATGACAATGTACCGTACTCTGTATACTCTCAGCAAGGAAGTCAGATATTAGACAGTAATCCGATTCCCTCTACGAGACTTGCACTCAGGGGATCAGTAGTTGTGTTCATCACATACACAACATGTACATCTTTGAGACTTGGTGCACAAGGTTGAATGCAAAGTACCATGATTCCCAGTGCGCAAGTCCCTTAGAGGGAATTGGCCATTACACTGGAACCCACGAGAAGAACGCTGAATGTGTCGAGGAGAGGGTAGAAAGGATGGCTGGCAAACCATTCAAGATTGTCAATGCTACATTAAAGTATCGCATGTAATCATATTATATGTACATGTAGAAAACACATTTATAGACACAGGGTATTCAATATCCTGAAAATAATAATAAAATAATTAATTAAACCACTTGCATCTGAACTGCCTATGTCAAGTGTTAACCTTATGTTCCATTTCTGACATCATTAATATTGGCCAGAAGGTATTCAAGAACTCCAGGAGAAAAAAAGATACCTAGATCAAAGTGATTGGGTCCAATGATATTACAAGATGTGGGCGATGTAGCAGCTTTCCTAACATATAATGTGATTGGTTTAATACCCTAGCCCTAAACAAAAGACTCGACAATTGAAACAATGACTTTGTCTTGAAAACAATAGAAGCTGCTTACAATAACAAACAAAAGTAGTTTTGGATAGCTGCTACACTACCCCAATATGTACAAGCATGCTTAGAAATTTAAAAGAAACTTTGAGATGACAAAAATTTCCCTTAACCACCCCTTGGCTACTCCATGGAGAGTATTTAATGTTAGGATGACAATTTCTCGGCAATTCTTGCACTGCGGACGGGCTCAGTACAACACCAAAAACTGCCGCAAGGAAAAGGAGAAAAGAAATAGCTAAAGAGTGGAATAAAAACAAGACGTGAAAAAGTACTGTATATGGTCATTCCAGACTGGTAAAATTTCATGCCGTGCAAGCATACTTTTTTAACATGGAAATCATGGTGATGAGACCTAGAGGCATACAACAGGAGATTGAGGCTGACCAGGAGTCAGTTAGAATCAGGAAAGCACAGGACAGAGACATTTATCTAGAGGCCTCTCGTATGCTCATGCTCAATTTATGCTCATTTGCAAGATTTAGCTCATAACTGACAAGAGAAATATCAAAAATGTCAAAAAGTGCTTTGCAGCCATGTCGAAGGCAATTGAAAGACCCATGTAAACAGACAAGTGGGAAAAAACTAGCCATAACAAGACAGTGAAAGTACACATTATGTATGGCCCAAAAATAATAACAACATAAGAACAGCCTCAAGAAAACTAGTTGGCTATTCACAAGGAGTGGTTTTTAAAGGAGATGGATAGCCCAGGGCTGAAAAGTATGAAGATCACATTGACCAGCCAAGTAAGTTTTAGCTCAGTTACACCTTGTTTCTGGCTGGACAAATAAAAATTGTACTCTGCAATTCTCCCCTAGTAGTCAAGTTAGATCCCTTACAAAAACAACATTGCTGCAACATTGGTGCAAACGGTGGCAACTGTTACCGGTACGTTGCAATATTCAGGACGTGGGGTCCGGAGTTGACATCAATAACTACTGTAAATATTCTGCATTGCTAACACATTAAGGTTACTATGCACCTTCAGGGGTGTTTCGCGTCGAAGCGATGTAGCGCGCGCGGGTTACATCGCAGATATCTAAAACCCTATATCAAATTAAAGCTTATAGAGCTGGCTTTTTAAATATCCTATCCATTTTGTAATATTCTGAAATGCCGATTTTTCCGCGAAGTCTGAACGCAAGCGCGTGATTCGGCTTCTGACAGCTTCAACTCAAAGCGAATTTAATATTTTGCTTAATTGGTTTGTTTTCCGGTTTTCGGACCCCAAGACCTAAAAAACCGTGTCTGCGTTTTGTCAAATTCGTTTGCATTAAAAAGTTACAGCGCCTTTTCAAAACAGAGCAAAAATTAATCGAAGTTATCGTACAAAAATGGCTCTCAACAAAAAAGTTTTGGGAAATTAAAAATACGCAGACACGTTTTTGTTGTTTATATATTAAACTAACTTTTCTCCAAATTTGGCGGCAATTGAACAAATTGCACTTGAGTTGCAGCTTTTGAAAGTCACCCTATCTAGCGAAAAATTCAACTCGAGAAAATAGCGAAAAGACAAAACCCTCAATTCGTAAACAAACGCCGCCCCCAAACGAAAAATCGCATTTTCTCCGCCGCTAAAAAAATATTTTTTTGATTTTTTTTTTTTAGATGAAAGATCACGCTTAGACCTATTGATTAGCATAAAAATCCAAATTTCGCGAAAATGGCCGGTCCCAAGGTGCATAGTAACCTTAAGCTGAAAAGTAAAGTGATAATGCGGTGAGCGAACAAAAGGAAAAAAACTTGCCGAAAATATGACGCGTATCAGATTATCATGCGCGAGACTTGAGCCAGATGTTGTTTGTTTTCCGTCACTTTGAAAACTTAAAATTTACTAAACTTTCACAAAAACTGAAGCGAACAAACTGGATGGAAAGTGATAAAGGACCATAAAGTATTTTTTCAACTTTCAAGCCGTGAAATCGTGCCGTGAATTAATTTTATTTATACAGCCGATTGCAATTCTCGTGAGATGTGCAGCTACAATTTTTCATGAACAACTTTTTATTTTGAGTCTTTTGATTCACGAACCACGAAAGTAGATTCCCCGTGAATTTTCAGTTTAACAATACAGCTTGCAAGGTGTACAATAATAAAGTCTTCATTGACGCTAAATACACCAAACAGTACATTTATAATAATAATAATAATAATAATAAATTTATCAGTGTCAAGGTATCTGAAAAAACATTTTCTCTTAAAAGCCAAGAAGAGAAAGCTCGCCAAAATTCTTTTGTTGTATTACAAAGTAAAATTAGATGTTCGAGGGGCATTGGCGATTCAATTATTTTAAAGCGAAATAACTTCTCATTTGTAAATATTATGTCATTTAATAACTTATACTGAAACTTTCTAATTTTTGTTTCAACTGTGACAGTGAATGGTAGAGAGTAAATTTTTTTCCAGTCTACCATAAGCTCAGGGTATTTGTCGTTCAACTTTTTGAGATTCTTAAATATTTTACAACACAAATTTACAAAACAAAAGCTACAGGCAAGTGTTTTTTAATGCAGTTACTGTATATGCAATTTAACAGAGTTAACGACAAAGAGCGTTAGCGGCCTCTAGTAGTCAGCAGTGCTGACATGCGTTGCTCTTCGATCGAGGCATTCCTGTTCTTGTTGGTAGACCGCTTAAACCTGGATTTTTCACTTCTTTACGATGCTCTTGCTATGTGAGGATGAACAAAAAAATACGTGAGGACGAACAAAAAAATACATGAGGACGAACAGATCAGACAAACAGCACTCTTGCTTCTCACTTGGGGTAGACTGAGGCTAGAAATGACATCCGATGCAAAGATTGCACATGACACTGCTGTTATGCTTGAGTTTCACGTGATCCCATGTCTAAACAGGCTTGTCAATAAGATTTGAAGTATGCGGTCCAGATATTTTGAAAGTAGACGTCACTGGGTGCCCTTTTTTAAGCACTTTTGTAATGAATGCTTTTTTTCCCGCTTATCTCCACCAAATTGCAGCCGGCGAAAACGTTTAAGTAGCCGGCGATGTCGCCGGCACTTATTGACAACCCTGCTAAATGTGTGTGATGCGCATGATGAAATTGTATTTTTGCATTTTATACATTATTAGTGGATGAACACTGGAATGCAGCAAAACTGCCGTGCATGCGTTTGTAATAGCAACGTTGAGATTAGGATTGCAGGCTCCTCTTGTCACCCGCAATAAGATTTTCATAAGTATAGGACTGGTGTATGTCTTTGTGTTTAACCCAGTAACACTCAAATTTGGCAAACCTACTAATGTTTTAATGCTCTTTCCGGTGGCAGTTTATTTTTTCGATTCAATTGGTTTTAAATGTTCGTACCCAGTCCCCTGCTCGTTTAGAAAATGGCTAATTGAAATTGTTCAAAGAACGTTTTGACATACATGTAGCCATTTCATTTGCATTCTGGAGTTTTTTGATCAACTCTTCTAATTGTCATGAAGAAAAGCAAATAAAAGATAAAAAAACAGGTAAGGAAGATGAACAAGCAAAACAAGTCAATTCTCATACAGTACAGTTAAAAGAAACAGAAATGAAATGTGGTTTTCAAAATTAATAGCGGCTCCCCAATTGAAGACATTGAAGAACACAACAAACACCTCAGTCAACACTAATTTATATTCAAAATAGATAGCAGGCTGGGAATTGAACAAATGTGCAGATGAATTTCTTTGGCTTAGTACTTTCCTGTATAGCGGTGAGGCCTAACAAGTCCTTTGCATTGCGATGATTGCCAAATTGGCAACCTGTTTAGGAAACTTTTTCGCAAAATTTTGTTTTCACTTGCCATGTCGACCAAAATGGTTGCAGCTTGGAGCGCTGTAATTATGGATTTTTTGGATGACTTCCGCACACTGGTTCCCTCAACTGACCTGTCTGCCAGAACTATGGAATTAACAGTGCTAGGTATTGAATTGGATTCACTCACCCCTCAGGCTCATCTTCCACGTGACAAGTTCAAGCACATTATTGCCCTCTTGGACGCTTGGTCTTCCAAACAGCAGTGTACAAGAAAGGAGCTGGGATCCCTCATTGGCAATCTCCAACATGCTTTTAAAGTCATTTCTAAGGGGCGTACTTTCTTACAGCATATGATCAACTAATTATCAGCATTTCAACGGGATGACCACCCTATATGGCTTCACCAAGAGTTCTGCTTAGACCTGTCTTCAGTTGGTGTCATGAATTCTTCCATTCGTGAGACAGCCTGAGTTTCCTTCTCTCCCCCAAGTGGGCGACATTACCTGGTTTTCTGTTTCTTTAGATGCGGATGTAGCTCTGGGTTATGGTGCAATCTTTGACCACGATTGGTTTGCTTGGGAATGGTCCGCTTCTCAAAAGCCTTTGTCAATTGCATACAAAGAGCCATTCCTATTCTACTTATCCAATGGCCTTGTTCCTTCCACTAGACAAGTCTATGGCTCTGCACAATGCCAATTCCTAGATTTCTGTAGTCAAGATACATGTATTCTCACCGATTCAAGTCATCCTCTCCTACCTGCCAGCGAACAAATGTTGATGCGCTTCTGTGCCCACAATCCTGCAGACATCCTTTTTTTTTTTTGCATTTTGATATTTTTATTTCATATTCAAGGTTTTTGTTTCACAATACACACTACACAATATAAAGTTAACACACACACAAAACACACACTTATATGTATGTACAGAAAAACCTGTTGCATATAAAGTTACATTCTAAACTTTAAAATTAAACTATAAAGCTAAACAGCACAAAAAAATGCGGTACAAGATCTACATGTAACATTATTCACTGCGTTTCAGTATACAATGTACTTGCCCCACTTTTTGAGGTGGGTGGGCATTTTATTACTGGATTTAGCGATCATACTGTACATGTAGTTTCAATTTGATAAATTTTCTTAATTTGCCTATAATGGATGGTTTGACCTTGTTACATCTGCAGGAATATATATATGTTTTTTCGCAATCAACAAAATAAAAATTATGGTTTATAAACAAATCTTCTTTGTCAAATATGCCGAGCATTACAATGTATATCTCAAATTGTTTTCCTGTACTTTAATTACCAGCACTCTGATCAATGCATGCTCTCCTGGTCAGGGCTCTCCCTAAATTTCAGCACAGCAGGTAAAAGAACTTTTCAAACAGGTAAAAAATTCCCAGTGTTGAAAGGCCTATATTTCCCGTTGCTTACATTACATAATATTTGAAAAATCGGCAAACTCTTTTCGTCTTTTCCACAATTTTCTCCTGGCTTCAAAAACTCAACATTTACGATGGTGTGGCTGAAGGGCTACGTATTTTTGAAGACTCAATGAGAACAAGTTCAAAACAAAAGCTGCCTTTACAGGGCTTGAAATTGTGACCGATACGGTCGCATTTGCAACCAAATTTTTCTCTTTTGCGACTAAAAATTCCTCTTCAGTCGCAATTTTGCGACTATTCGCACAAATTAAGGATAAAATGAGAATTTTAATTCTTTTGTGTCTTGCTTATAAAGAAAATGTGAAAAGTTTTGGTCAAAATCCAGCCAAATTCATTTTGATATTACGTACGCGATTCGCACGATCTAGCACCATTACAGCAAACATGGCGGACATGGGGGTTTGCGAGTTTCGTTCATCTCACGCTTGTCCTTGCCAAAGATTCAAACATTTCATAACGATACTCTGACTACTTTTGCTCAATTATGCTACCCCGTAATTTAAGGTCATTTCCCTGAAATAGAACTGACAATAGATTTTCGTTCAAACTTTGCCCATTTGTTGTTCATCGTAAGGGAATTTCAATTTTGTAATGAAAAAGAGGGGTTACCATATTCGGTTAGGAGCAGGAGCACCTTGAAAATACCCCATAATTCGTTAAAATATCAGCTTCAGAAGTATTTTCATTTGACTAGCTCATGCAACGTCTTATGGGAGAAGAAAAAAAATAGGGAGAAAGCAAAACAAGGGAAAAACTATAGATATACTGTATCGCCTTCAAGGAACAATTTAATATATGTTTCATTATGAAAGCACGCATTTCCAGTCGACCTTGATTCAACTTGTTACTAGTATGCAGTGATCTCGAGGCCACAATATCTGTTCAATAAGTTCACGTTTCCGTCGATTATTATTTTCTGCAATGGGAATTTGTTTATATTCCTGTTATAGGTAGAAAGTGATTGCTAGTCTCAGAAAAAGGGTAAAAAAATATAGGTCACCATTCTCGTTTACGAGAAAACGACGATTTATCTCCTTTACAAGCAAAGCTGTAAATAAAACGCCGCAGTTTTCTTTAGGTGCGCGCGCTGATGACGCAATAAATCGTGCGCAGTAAGGATGCGCAATCCAATACAGGGGAATGACCTTAAGCTACAGCTAAAGCTCAACAAAACGCCTACAAAGGTAAAGTGTGTCGAAAATGGAAAAGGTAAAGATCGTTGAGTTTTAGATCAGAGATGTTCAAGATTGTGTCCTTTTTTTGTAGTCGGTCCTCTTCTAACTTGTCTACAAATGTAATTTAATAGAGTTAAAAGTTTGAGAATCTACTAAACAGTGTACTGAACAGTGTTCGATGAAGATGTCGGCACATGATTCAATTGACGATCGTTTCATTCGATCGTGCACCATTTTTTCCATCTAACAGAAATGAAATAAAAGTTAAGCTTGCATTGTTGCAATAACAAAATCATGGCTTATGTGCATTTTATTTTGCGACTAAAATTTTCAAACTTGCGACTAAATTTTCGCAGCTGGTCACCTACCTACACTACGTGTGAGCTACGTTCAATTATAAAACGAACTACTGCTACTCAGCCTGTTTTCACAACTGAAAAGTGAGTTCTCGCTTCTGAAATTAGTTTACTACTTTTCCTTTGTACTTCATTCATTTCAGTGGACAGACGTGATAAAATGAAAGGACAGCAGCGATTGTTCCCGCTTCATCGCAGAAACATGGCAACAAAAGATGTGCACTTGTAGAGAAAGCCCACTAAATGCACTACAGTCCTGCTCTTTCTTCGTAAGGTATTAGCACTGAGAAATGTGGAAGGTGAAAGAAAATAAAGAATACGAAATACATTTCTACTGGCACACAGTCGTAAATGAATGTTGCATTTTTTTTGTCATATGTAAGCGTCAAAGTTGTTAATTCATTGTTAATTTTTCATCTTTTCGTCAATGACGACACTGGTGGAACGCGTGACACTACTCTTTACAATGTAATTTACCTGTCGAGTTTTCTGCTGAGTTTTCAAGATATCTTATTGTTTTCAGGCAGTAAACAGTTGTGCTACAGGCGGTAAATTTTACTGGTTTCCGCCTGATAAGGAGAGCCCTGCTGGTGTGAACTGATCGTGGCCAAAATGTGGAGAAAAGGTGTTAAAATACAACAAAAAGGTATTAAATACTGAATGTCGTTAAAACGTTTGTACACCAGGCCTGATGTAAGATGAATTTGGTCTGTAATAAATTTAATAGCATCCATTTGCATTTGTTAAAAATATTAGAAAAATGGTTTCATCCAATTTCTGAAAACACTGGCTTGAATATGAACTGGAGTGGAATGCTATTTTGCGTTTTCATCAAAACTGACCCTACATTTATTAAAATGGTCAATGTTTAAAAAGCGGTAGATAATTTTTCTTGTAAAATTCATTAATAATTCATAAGGAGTAGATCCAATGCAAAGGTACTATTTAGGTCACATGAATGCTCTGTAAACCCCAATACAAATCAAGAGTAGAATTAACTTTTGATACAAACTCCTGCTCAGCTGATTAGTATTTATTAACTTTTGATACAGATCTTTACTGATTAAAATGCAAAGCACAATGGAATCGAATAACAATACTTTGCATTCAATTTATTGTTTTCATTTCACAAGTACGATAAAATATTCGCGTCCGATCTGTATGGGCTTTACAATTGCGAGCCGATCGGCGAGCAATTGTAAATGCCCATACAGATCTCCCGCTCATATTTTATCTACTACAAAAAATTATTATTAAGGTAGATTAACCAAGAGTTTCAACTTCATTGAAACATTCGAAGGCTCTCAATTTGTAGCCTCAACTTTGGTAAACATTGCGCTTATTTTTCGGCTAGTCGCTTCTGGTTCTAATTATACCTATCCATTGTCTCGAATCTCAGTGCAATTGTACACTTCAATGCATCATGAATTCATACATTTTTTTTATCATTTATTTTTTACATAGATATATGAATTAATAACACGTTGAAATTTACAATTACATGGACATTCAAGACAATGGATAGGTATAATTAGAACCAGAGGGTGACTAGCCAGAAAATAAGCACAGTGTTTACCAAAGGAGGATGAAATACCTTTGGATTTGAATTATGAGTGTGAAATTTATGACTTGATAGCTCTCAAGACACCTGGTCGTGAGGAAGAAATGGAGCAAGATTCAAAGAAGTTGGGATTTACAGCTGAAAAGGTTGCTGTTCATTTAATAGTTTTGGACTTCATTAAAAGACTGATGTTTAATGTGAATAAGTTGTGTTTTTCGATAGCTGAAGGCGAAACCATTTTGTGAAAAAGCTAATTAACACATTTGCATATCATATTTTCACAACCTCCATGAAAATGACATCCTGAATTGCATGGCGAATTGGGGCCCACCACCCAAAAATCTGTGGCGAACCTACATTTAAAATGGCGAACTTGGCGCTCGTGCTTTTGAAAGGCTTATGTTTACATTTGCTCGCAGTAAAGTATAACTGAAAAGGAGAAATTACCAGCTGATTGACTCGTGGAAACGTTCACCACTGCAAATCGTGTGTGTCAGTTCCAAAAACACATGAAGTAGGAAAAGCAAAATGTGGTGTCAAACGCCAATGTTCACATTGGCATTATGCATTGATGAGTGTTCCATGACTGGTCTTGGCTGCTCACCCGTTTGGCCTCATCGATTTTGAAATGGTTTTCATTGGATTTTTAGTTTCATTGGTATGTGTTCTCGTGGTTTGAAAAAATTAATGGATAAATGGGCAGTGTTCCAGATAAGAGACGGGTCTCAGGTCAAAAACCCCACAGCGACAGCTATCTGACCTGACACTGACGAACAGGGAAAATCGACTAAAGTATTATAAAATACAAAAGAAACATAAAAAAGAATGTTCCTAAAAGAAAACACTCTAAGAATAGCTGCTATCTGCGATCTTAGATTTCCGAATCAGTGATCAGAGTTAGCAATTACAACCAATACGGTCGCCAATGCGACCAATTTCTTTGTATTGATGATGAATAATGGCCCTTTTCTCAGACATTGTGTCCCTCCAGAAAATTGTATTGAAAGATATTTGCTTCTTAAGCATTCAAAATAAGAAGAGAAGTCATTTCTTTCTTTTGCTTTGCTTCAAAAGTTTCTCTCGCATCATAAAACGGCATGTACTAAAACCCGAAACAACGAAACGAAACGACCGAAACAAGCAAAACCACCGAAACAAGCGAAACGACCGAAACGAAATGAAACGAAACAAGCGAAACCACCAAAACGAAACAACCAAAATGAAACCACCGTTTTTGGTATGTCACGCAATGCATTCCAGAGGAGACTATGGGTTCGAGCAATGCCAAGGAAGTTATCGATTTCTCTTCAAGCTTTTCAAATACTGTCTAGAATTAGGAAAGCTAGATATCCCTTTTTATCTTTTATCTCTCGATAATACACTCTTCCTGTAAATTTGGACTATTTCAGCGTTTGAATCATCCAATTGTGCCAAATAGAACGAGAGATATCGAATACTTTTCAAAGCTCGCCGGCATGCCGTAAAAATTTCCAAAGGGCTTTTTCAATTGTCTCACCAGCGCGTGCCGAGAGCAAACTTTTCCCTGTCAAAAATTGAATGAATGTTAACAGCGCATCTAAAGAACTTCGATAATACACTCTTTCTGTAAATTTGGACTGTTTCAGCGTTTGAATCATCCAATTGTGCCAAATAGAACGAGAGATATCGAATACTTTTCAAAGCTCGCCGGCATGCCGTAAAATTTCAAAGAGCTTTTTCAATTGTCTCACCAGCGCGTGCCGAGAGCAAACTTTTCCCTGTCAAAAATTGAATGAATGTTAACAGCGCATCTTAAGAACTTCGATAATACAATCTTTCTGTAAATTTGGACTATTTCAGCGTTTGAATCATCCAATTGTGCCAAATAAAACCGGACATATCGAAATAGTTTTCAAGGCCGCCAGCGATTGCCGTGAAGTGTCGTCGTCTCGTCGGTCGCCATACCCATGGGAACTGGCTTCTTGCGAGTAATATATTCCATACTAAACGCTTCAGTGATTCTCGAGAGAAACGAGAACCTTCTCGCGAGAAACGAGACTCGTATCGCGAGAAACGAGACGAGAGGTGGTAACTTACATTTGAGCGGTACTGTATTTTTTGTTTGACTTCCGGAAGCCACAAACCTTAAAAAGGAAACGAGGGAAAACATGAAGTTGAAGATTTATACACGTAGTGAAAACGCACTCGATTATATTGATAGATATTGGCGTTCATTTTCGTCTCCACTTCCCAAATCGTTTAATAAATTCTTCTAATGCCACTGTGTAATCATTGTCAAATTCACATTTACGATGCACTGCAGGGGTTGAGATCAGCAGTTTATGACTGAAATCCAACGTCATATATCCTTTGGTTGCTTCCAATCGTCAGGTCGGTCTTGGTAACCCAATAATTTATATCAGCCGCCTGAATGGGTTTATGACTAATGTCGCAGTATACAGAAGAATCACAATGACAAACTCAAAGTCAACGATCTTTAAATAGTTTTCTTTTTTATTTTGTTAATAAATGGAACGATACTAAGCACTTAATGACTGGCCCCAAGGGAAAAGGTGAGTTTTGTTACCCCTCGGGGAACATTGAGTAGTAGTAGTAGTAAACCTGTACTTAAAACAGGGTAAACCAGTCAGTTGTAAAACAACTGTTATGAACGGGTGCCCTAAAACTTATGTGTACAAATGTATGAATGAAGTTATCGGGGAAACAAAACGCACTGTTTCCCTTGGGGCCAGTCATTAAGTGCTTAGTATCTGCATGTACTAAAGCCAGGAACACCAGAACACTGGAACACCACAAAACATGGAACACCGGAACACCAGAACACCAGAAATACCATACAATGCCAATAAATTTCGGGTGTTCCAGGGTGTTCCGGTGTTCCTTATTTTAGTACATGCCCTTAGTATCATTCCATTTATTAACAAAATAAAAAAATAAAACTATTAAAAGAGCGTTGACTTTGAGTTTGTCATTACTCTCCGTGTCTCCCCTCGTTTCCTTTTTGGGGAGCGAAAGCAACTTCTTGCCCGAGGTGTATTTGCTTACAAAACATGTACAGAAGAGCGATTTAAGATAAACTAATAAATTTAAACTCTTTTTGTGGCTTCCGGAAGTCAAACAAAAAATAAGATAAAAAGGGATATCTAGCTTTCCTAATTCTAGACAGTATTTGAAAAGCTTGAAGAGAAATCGATAACTTCCTTGGCATTGCTCGAACCCATAGTCTCCTCTGGAATGCATTGCGTGACATACCAAAAAGTTTCGCTTGTTTCGGTGGTTTCGGTGGTCTCATTTGGGTCTTTTCAGTGGTTTCGTTTCGGTAGTTTCGGTGGTTTTGCTTGTTTCGGTCATTTCGTTTGGTAAGGGCACACTGTTCCTCATGTCGGTTCCGATTGATGACATAGCAATAACATTTGCCACAGTGTTGACACGAGTGATTTTTTGGTCTCATTGTCCTCTTTCCTTCCCTACCAATGACGATACTTCAATAAATAACATGCATCTGCCTGGTTTTCTGAGAATGGATGCTCCCTTTTATACTATTCCCCCGTCATGCGATGTGCAATTGTCTTTAGGATTATGTATACCCCACAATAGTTTCGGTTGAATCGCTAGTATTCGCTACCCAGTTGGTAAGTATTCGCTAGTATTCGCTACCCATCAGATTTGATGTTGTTTTAATTGTTGGGTTTTTTTTTTACAGTGCAAAAGTTTCAATCGCCTTTGCAACGCATCGTCTTAAAACCTCATTAAAATTGGTCATTTAATTTTTGCTTGTCCTTTTTCCACATCCTTTTTAGGTTCATGTGACCCAAATCCCGCTGGGGTGTAGTCCCTGCTATAACGTCATCCGAATAGGGGTTCTAGCATGGCTCCATCTGAAAAGAGGGGGTACCCCCCTATATGACATCATCCGAAAGGGAGGTATCCACTAGGTTGACTGGTGGTGTGATGGGGGTATCCCCCCAAAGCTGACACCATCTAAGAGGGGGTATCCCCTCCAGCCACGTGTATCGACTGTTGTGTAGGGGTACTAGTATGACGCCATCTGAGAGGGGGTGCCCCCTCCAGCCGCATGTATCGGCACGTGAGCAAGTGTGGCGCGTTGTGCTCACGATGCTGCGCGGTTCCTGGGTGCGCCTCCCTTCCTCCCCAGCACCTCAAAAACAATGAGCAGCCTGATGAGGTTATCAGCATGCCATGTGGTCATGCTCGCACCGGTAAAATTTTCAACACGTGATGGGAATTTGTTGTTTTCAAATTCTTGATAGAATTTCACGTGCCTTCTTTGCCCATCTGTCTACGACTCATTGAACTAAATTATAAACCGTCTAAAGCGCTAAATGCTACTTTTCAACGCCCGCATCAATAAAAATTTCAACGCATGATGCAAAACAAACGCTTAACTATATTTGCTTACTTTTGCCTTTTGCCTTTTTTTATTCTCTCGGGTTTGAGGGGGTATCCCTACTATGACGTCATCGGAAAGGAGGGGGTATCTCCCCACCGTGACTTCATCTAAGAGGGGGTACAAGCATGACAGCATCCTGCACCACCTACGAAAACGTGCACCACTTTGCTTACGTAATTTTTTCTCGAACTTTTGTTGGCGGCCATTTTGAATAAATTAAAATCCGACAAAATTTGGAACCAACTATACTACTCAATCCATTCAAACCGCTAATCAATGGCTTCCGAACGGCTGGCAGCTAGGAACGTTTTCATGCGAGAGGTCACCCCTGTTATGGCAGTAGAATCATAATTATGATTTAAGATCTATAAGAGCAGATGCGCTATGTTACAGGATGTATGGTTACATGAATTTTTTATTCTTTATAGTGCTGCTTAAATTAAATAATCTTTTCTCACCTTTGTGCCATGCTTCGAGCCTCCCTTTGAGTATCGACAGCTTTATTCATTGCCTCTGGGTCAAAGCTGTGCCCTTGCTGAGAATACTAAGTTACATGCATAACAAATTAATTAAAAACAGAAATTACAAGTCTTTGCATCAACTACAGGGTGCATCCCGCAAATTTCATACAATGAACCAGCATTTTGTAGAATGCAGTACAATGGAGTACCTTGATAGAGTAATACATGTACCATTTAAGAGCGTATTAAGCTTAAATATTTTAAAAGTAAGAGGGTTGTATAACCAGATGGTTTAAAATTACTTACATGTAGTTTATGAACTTTTAACAAACGCATTTTTTGCAAGACATGTCGTGGAAAGAACTGAAGCGTCATCAAGACCTAGCGTACTTTAAAAAGCCAAATAAAATTCTTCATCTGCCGTCACAACGTCGGTTTTCACGTGTGCGGATCACACGTGCAAATGTAGAGTATTGAATTGTCAGAATCATCATGGAATAATTCAAGACATACCTGCCAAATGTAATTAATTGTTGACTCGCCAGCGTAGAATTCTGAGCTTTGACGCTGCGAAGCAGATGATAGTCGATCTCCTCTTGGGTCCATTTGCTTTTAATTTGGTTTTCAGGAATTGAAGTTACTGTAAACACTTTATTCACTGTAAACGAGTAAACTTGCCGCCATATTTGATAAAATGACCTGAAGAGAGAATCTGGAGCGAGTTGTGCCCAGTACTTTTCCGCGAGCTACGCCTGGTGATATTCTTGCACACGCATGTTGTGAAACATGACTGGAGTAAGAAGGAAAAAAACTCAGCGAAAAAAGCGTGTTAACTCGACAAAGCCCGGTTTTAAAAGAAAGAGGAGAGATAAAAAGGTTAAGGTGCTAAAGTAAGTCAGATTTTCCCTTCAGAAGCACGTCTTTTCGATTTGTGATATTTCACTGAAGTCTTTGTCCTATCACTCGTGGTCTAAAACGGTTGTGGACAAAACGCTGATTAGCCTGTACTGTTCCAGGCCGCCCCACTATCTGAGAGCCTGGAACAGACTAAACACTGATGAACTACCCTAAAATGAAAAATACTGCTAAAATCTGAAATGTTACCATCGTCATTCTTGAGAGCTAACTGGTGCGATATTCAGTCTATAATGCAAGAAGATGGGTCACTTTTTTAATGCAGAATGTACTATTGAGATGGTTTGGTGGGAGTTTTCTGCTAACCCACTAAGCCACTAACATGGTTTGGTGTAAACTTTAATAGCCATTTATTTAATTAATATCAATTAATTAATTATCCATATCAATTGATTTATTATCCTCGTGAAAGTGGTAGGGAGTGGGGAGAAACTGACAATGTGTATCAGGTAAAACTCATGGTAACTCTGCATTACTTCTGTTTCATATCAGAAAGGTATATGTTTGCTTCGGAATACCCTCTGCTTTCCTTGTGGTAGTTTCTAGAACAAAGCATGGTGCTCTCAATGCATGCGTAGAAGTTTAGTCGATGTTACTGGTCCAAGAGTTTGCATTTCTCTTGGCCAGGAATGATTGACTGGAATGTCACATGTATGTCTTTTCTACTGGTAGAACACAGTGTTTTAGGACGCATGCAACCTAAGTCCGTTGCTGGGACTTTTGATAACTAACATTTGCACTCTCATCGTCTTGGCCATTTCCCAACTCTTGCACTGACAAACTATTTCAAGTGCTTTTGAAGCAAGCAGTGCACTCATTATTTTTTTCTTTTTTAACCCTTTAAGCCCCAAGGGGTCTCCCTTTGACGAGTAAAATCGTCTGGCGTTAGACAGAGTAAAATCTATAAGTCACTCTTGGGGAGTAAAGGGTTAAGCACCTTGGAAACAGTTTCCAAAGAGACCCATAATTCTGGTGAAATAGCTTTCATCGCAGACACTACAGCTCTGGTAAATATTTCACTGACTGTTCACAATTAAATATGCAAAATTTTCCACCAGGATTTTGGGAAACAATTTCATAACAACCAGGGATACTGCATTTTGAAAAGTCTTTCAAAAGAGCTGTTTTTTTTTTATTCGATCTGTTTATTATTTTTGAGAAAAGATGTTTGTGTGTGGTAAATACATGTAAATCACAAAACATAAAACTTTGTGTTGAAAATCTTTCATGCGGAAAACCTCATTTCATTTCATCTCACCTGATAGCTGTAAAGTTTAAAATAAAAATTATTAACATTTATGCTGTTTTATTATTGAAAGCAGCTACACCGTACCATCTATTTCATGTTTTTGCAAAAAAAAACAAAGTATCATGTTACAATACTTCAAGAAAAACAAAAGTATCGTGTTACAAACAAACAAAAGTATCATGTTATCATTGGCAAGAAAAGGCTAAAAGTATCATATTTGGTATTTCAACGTGTATTAACAATATTTTCAGTTGTGTTGCATTCTGTATTATCCTTTGAGTCTCTGAGTTGTAATGGTTCAATTCTACCTGTAACCATCCCCCCTTGCAACCCCTTGGACAAGTCCAGCCCTTTTGGCCTAGGGGTGGGAAATTGTTTTAAGTTGTCTTGTCGTGGGGGTGGGGCAAATTTAAGGTACATGTACCTTCTCAAAGTTCTTCCTAGTACGTCACGTATCGATTGACATGATTGTGCCGTACCGCACGCAGGTGAATGCCTATTTCCACGGAATTGTAGCCGACTGGTTAGAGAAGGATAATTTTTCAAATTTAATGTGCTTTTGGAGGATTTTTTACTTTCCCTTTAATTTATTGTTCTGTTTGCTGGTTGGAAGCTCCTTTCTGTCAAGGAAGAAGTGATAAGTGCAGGTTTATAGAGTTTTGCCTTCAGTTTTCTTTATAAAAATAAATTAATGTAGTCTTCATGATTTCTTATACTGTACTCTCTTTTATTCAATGTATATTGTCTAGAAAGAGGGTGTCGAGGCTATAGTCAGTTAACAGCTAAAAATAAGCCATTTAGTCAGTAAACTGTTAGAAAAAGTGGCCTTACTCAGTAAACAGCAAAAATGGAGATTAGTCAGTTAATTTGTACGATTTATGACTTTTATGATCTGCATTGCAAAGTAGGCTATGAATAGTCCCTCTTTTACCTTTATCAGGCACAAAGCTAAAATGACTAAAATGAGATACATGTATACACGCTTGTAAAGAAGTGACAAGGAAAGCTTAAAACTGGTATCTAAACCCACAGACAGAGAGCATGCTCTGGGAATATCACAAAATATTTAACAATTATCGTACAAAATTAGGTTGCCCACAAGCTCTCTGAATGAGACATGTCATTGGTTCCAAAACAATAAGATAGCACGTCACAACAAGAGCAAGTACTTACAGCGGACCAATGAAAACAGAGGTTCCAGAGAGGTAGTGGCTACTCAGTGAAATCAGCAGAACATTTCCTGATACTTAGCCAACGAGGCCATACATTGAGTTGGCTAAAATCAGACTTTGTTGAATTGTATAAACAGATCCTTTAAGTACTGCAGTGTTAGCTAATTCAAGTTTAAACATCAGTTTCACTTTTTGTTTCCATCTGGTATAGAGGTCACCCCACCCTTGATGTGAACGAAGAGTGGTAACACTAGTCTAAGAGTGATAATCAGATTTTGTGATAACCCTAATGGCGCGATATGGAAGCATTTGTAATTAAGTAATTTTATCAGCTAATTCATTTCTGAGATCAACCGTCCCACACAGGTGAGCAGTAGTCAAAATATGATTTGATTAAAGCTCTCATCACAAATGAACAGCCTCTGCCTTTTAAGTGCGCCTATTATGCTTAGACTATGATTTAGTGTGACCCACCCTATTGATCTGTTGACTATCAATGTGAATGTGAAGAATGACCATTGCAGTTAATTTCCAATTTAATCAATTGGAAAGAAGAAGCCTGAAAAAATGAGGGCTTAAACGGGATTCGAACCTGTGACCTCCGCGATACTTTTGCGATGCTCTACCAACTGAACCCGTGACCTCCGCGATACTGGTGCGATGCTCTACCAACTGAGCTATGCAGCCACACATTGGGAGTGAGGTCAATTTATTGAGTTCATATCTTTCCGTGAGGAGTGGAATGATGATCATTCCATCACATTCATCTATATCCGCAGTTCAAATATGAATTATTTCATATATGCTACACATCATTCCACTCCTCACGGGAAGATATGAACTCAGAATTTAAACTGACCTCGCTCCCAATCTGTGGCTTCATAATAACTCAGTTGGTAGAGCATCACACCGGTATCGCAGAGGTCACAGGTTTGAATCCCGTTGAAGCCCTGATTTTTTCAGGCTTCTTCTTTCCAATTGCTTGAAATAATTGGAAATTAACTGCAATGATCATACTTCAAATTCTTCAATATCATTGTTAATTGATATTATTATTGATATTGCTATTGATAAGACAGATGCCTTAATTACATATGTATGCACAATCCAATCCAGTAATGTGGAGATAACAAAATCATGCATTTGACTTGGGAAAAGTTGGCAGGTATAGAGTAGTCCATTGGCATAGTCCATAGCTAGAAGGTCAATGTTTAGTCCACAATCTTTATTTACACCAAGAGCCACATTTGTCTATAATTTCTAACAAAGTTAACACTATCCTCTAATTAGAAATTGTTTTAATTAGTCTTTGTCTTTGTTAGAGTTTGTCTTCACGTCATTTCAATGGGCATTTGATGTGGGTTTTTATATGCGTTTAATGTTTAACTGTAATTTTCTTTTTCCATGATTACACACAAGTCAAACATTACGTCAGAACTGGGATCAAAAGAAAACACTGAAACAGAATCTGCAGAAGCTTGGTTTGGCTTTTGATGCCAATGCTGCAGTTCCCATTCCTAAAAGAGAAGTCAAGGTAAGTAAATCATTGCATAAAAGTTTTAATGTTAGTTTTCAGGGAAGCTAAGCTTGAAATAACATCCTTCATCAATCTCGCAAATTTTGCCTTAGGTGATATCTGTTATAGTAAATAAAATTGGAGTCTTGAAGCATGCCAGAACTTGATCAAGAGTGCATATACATGTAAGATGAAATAAATGCTTGTGAAAGTGAAACATGCATGCATGGATACCTCATTCTTTAATACTAAACACCCAGCTATAAATTTGTTACATTATGATAATAATTATAATGATATTATATTTGTTCCTCGTTGAAATAGTTTTTGCAGTAAAAATTATTACAAAAAGCATTTTAATTTCATGCAAAAACCTCTGCTAGTGAAATGTTTCACAGATTGTTTTGAACAAACAAGGCCATGTTGGTCAATAACTTTCTTTTAAAGAAGTTTTTTAATTGCTAGCCCAGATGTAGCCTCAATCATTCTCGTCCCCATAGCCCTTTTCGTTTCTCTTAGCCGACAGGGCCTTGGCACGAAAAACGAAGGGCTCTGGGGACATACGATTTTCCAAAAAATTCTATTTTTTTATTGGCTGTTGAGAACAAAAAAAATCGTAAACAGTAGTCAAAATGTTTGCTGGCCGCCTTGCTACAACACACAGCATGTAGAAACATCAATGCTTTTTACATGAAGTCCAGAAGTCCAAGAATCTCGAACTGGAAATCGTATGTCTCCAGAGCCCTTCGTTTTTTGTGCTAAGGCCCTGCCGGCTAAGAGAAACTAAAAGGGCTATGGGGACGAGAACGAGCCTCAATTTCTTTGATTTTGTCAATCTCATCCCCAGGACCTGCTTTCCCTTTGGTCAGCATCAAGACAGTGGACTCTAGCCAGTCCTGATTTTTAGAGCATGTGCATAGGGCATTGTTTTGATCTAAACCAACAAGATTAAGTGAGCAAATTCTAAGTCTGCGTGGAATGGCAGAAAGTCCATGAAATGCAGACTTCTGGGATTGGCCGTGGCCAGAGTCCATGTCCTTGGTGCTGACCAAACGAAAAGCAGTCTTTGGCAGGAAGACAGATCATGATTTTGTGTATGGCCGTCTTCTGTATAAGTAGTTTTTTCATCACCATTTACATACATCTTTTTGTAATTGCTTATGAAAAGTTCAAGATTCTGAGCTTCTAGTGCATGCTTCCCAAAAATTGATTGCTTATCTATAAAAATTAATGTTGTAACCTTGGCCTAGTAAAAGAGATTGTTGTTATCAAAATACATGTAAAACCACTCGAAAATTCTTGATTGTAATCAACTTTTAGGATGAAAACATGGAAAGTTAGATACCAGCGTAAGATTGTTTAAGAGAAGTACATTATTTTTTGAAAAAGTGCTTTTTATACATTTGTGTCATTTTATGGCCAGTTGTGAGCTAAATCTGCTCCCAAATACTCAAAACATAGAGGTAATTTTGGGGTTGTAAAGTGACCTACATGTACATTTTAGGCTTTTTTCGCTTTTGTGATTCAGTAAGTTTCAAATCGTTTTTAGAAAATTATTTCAGATATGCTCACACTTACTTCGTGAAAGCAAGTCTTCCCCATTCAGCCTCATGAGCTTCACAAAATTTTACAGTGTGATGAAGAAATGTGTAGTCGATTACAGGACGTACCACAACAAGCTTGTGTCTATTTGTTAAGGGCTCCTGGAAATGTTCATCCATTCAGTACTTACATTCTGTATTTAGCCAGTCATCAGTCAACATTAGATCATTTCCAGGACTAGATAGTGCTATAGTATAACAAAAAATGTTTTCCTTTGTCCTAAACAGGGTATATGTTTGAGGTTATTTTGGTCCCAGCAGCACCCCTATACCCAAGCATGGGTCAAGTAACTAACTCCCCCCCCCCCCTGCTAAGAGAACATGAATTATTTCATGGCAGATGTAATGGCTCAAAGTCTAATTTCATTAATTTTTTCTATAAGAAATCAGGAAAAAGAATGTGACAACTTATAGAAACAAAATTTCTAAACTAGTAAACGAGTCCCTTCGGCTAGTTACTTTTAGTTACAAATATTAAATTTACACTTTAGTTTTAATTCCATGCACATTGTAGTTTCAGTTAGAACTGCCAAATCAGTTGTTGGTGCCACAAGAAGAATCACCAATTTAGTGGCACGTTTCGACATTTCAACTTAAATTCTATATTACACATATAATAGGTTTCTACCCAGTAGTAGTGTAGTGTCATGTACTGTACATGTATTGATGGCCATGCATGAAGCGTTTATCCATTTAAAGACTTTCAAAGTACATGTAACTCAACTTGTGACAATACGTTTATTAAATATGCAAATTTCTTTAATCAAAACATGTGTTTTGTAAATTCTAACACAATGAAATGCATTGTTATCAAAGGTAAATGAACATGAGATAAGAGCCTTTTTAAAATTACCAAAGGGAGATTGTATGACAGTAATTTCAGAACCAAGTGGGTATTTCGTTCCAGTTGTGCGGGTTGTTAGCTTTTGCCATACATGTAGTAACTAACTATGATGTGGCTGGTTCAGCTTTCCTTATTGTTGGGCAAATTCCATTCTTGTCTTCCATCATAGTGACCTGAACAAAGACAGCAGCGGAACATGAGAATGGAAAATATAAATTGAAAGTGCCATGAATATTTGCCAGAGAGTTTCTTAAGATACATGTACGTGAAACCAGAGAAGAATTAATACATACTGGTACATACATATATGTACATGCTTTCTGTACAATCATATATTTTACTTATGCTTAAAAAAAGAGTAGCTCCAGTTGGCTAATATCTTTGAGAAAATAAGTTATAAAAATAACAAATAAAATTAAATATGCTATAATAAAATTCTATTATTATTATCATTATTTATACACTATATACAATATTATGCCTTGCAAAGGGAAATCTGACTCATAGATTATGGAAAGGTCTTATAGTGAAAACCTCCTGCTTGAATTGAAGAAAATTTGATATTCTGAAGGTGTCCGGGAAGGAGTTTCATATTAATTTTTGCTGGCTACTTAAAAGAGTGCAGACCATAAGTTGTTGTTTTGGGGTTGGGAAGGGCCAGAATATGATTACCACGTAAATTGTCGGATGAATACCGTACACTGAACATATCAGTGTACAGCTACTGTACATCGCTCAGGTGTTAGTCACTGATTTATTTATTTATTTTCAACCTGTAGGAAGAAGGTGGAATTTTTTATGCAATTTTTTATTTGTCTAACATTGCTCTGCTGGGGTTCTCAGCAGAAGGTAGCAACAGGCAACATTTCTCCCTGTTATTACTAGAAACAAAAGTACTGTAGGCACTTGCTATGACTTGAAATTTCTGGACTGTTTCTTCAGTTTGCAGTCAGCTGTTAATACAAGCTGATAAACACCAACTCTGTACCCTATTATGCAGTTTTTAGTGCAGAGTGCACTATTGGGATGATCTGTTGTGGGCTGCCGTCTTCTAACTCGATGTGGAAACTTTAATGTTTGTTTAATTAATTAATATCACTTAATTAATTAGTCTTGCAGAGGGGGTGGGGGAATCATGCAGTGCTTCATGTAAGATTAAAAGAGCCATTTACAGTTTTCAAATATCTTTAGTAGTTCCCGAGATATTTAACTTTAACAAATGGCAAAATATGCAAATTTGGAGGGTGAGATGTCATCTACTCAACCCAATTTTATATAGGGTAAATAAATAAGGATATTTCGGTCAGTTTTCTATAGAGACAATTAAAACTTGGTACACAAATAGTTCAACTGGCGACAAACCTAAAGTTATAATTAAATCCTGTTTCCATGGCAACACACTCTTTTCCAGTCCCCTCGAACTGTTTTCAGTATTTCAATGATTTTTAGCCCAGAAAAATTAAACCAGGCCAAAGTACATGTACGTACCTACATGTAACACATAAATATGCTTGTGAAATCATGTAGATCTGGAGTCGTTAAGAAATATCAAAATGGACTGCCAAAAATGGCCAGAATAGCCTAGAACATTGGGGAGGTCTGGGAGCCAGTGTGTTGCCATGGTGACATAATTGTTAAGCTCATATTGCATAACTCACCTAGTAGAGTCATGATGCAAAGAATCAAACATTTCTGATACAAACTGCGTGAGATATTTTTTCTTAATATATTTGATTAAAATTTGGTTGAGTCTATGACATCGTCACTAAAACATGAATATCTCTGTAACGAAAAAAGATATTTTAAAAATGTAAGCGGCATTTTTCTTATACAGACTAGTTTTTACTACTTTAAAATGGCTTAGATTGGAGACATGCAAATTTCGTCATAGTAGCACTTTAATGGACACAAAGAAGAGTCCATTATGGTAAACTTGTTAAATGGGAAAATGTGAAGGTATTGTTGCACACTGCCTGGTACCTTTAGAACTTAAGTTAAGAAGAATAGTCAAAACATTGATGTTTGGACAATATTTTTTTAGAGTTTGAAGCAAGAAAGCTTTCCAATTATTGCTGCAGAACCCATGGCACCTTTACTGTGTGAGACATTTCACCAGTGCAGGAAACTCTCGGTCAAGCAAAGCTGTTTACCTTCAGTACATTTCCTTGAAACGCTTCCTAAATAAATCGATATCATTGTATAGAAGTATAATTTTAAGTGGTTTTTACAGAAGATAATACAAGTGATGGCGGCAGCAGAATAAGAACGTACCATTCCTTGACTATTCGAAAATTAAATTAGTTCTTGTTTATCATTTCAATTTCAGATATTTAACGTTCTACCAGTTATCTCCGGTCTTTAAAAAAAAAACATCGAAGTTTCTGTCTGCTCATATTTGCACAGGTAGCCCAAGCTCGATATATGAGCAGCTCTTATATTGACCTTTGCATAGTTTCGTGACTCGAGCAATTTGCGTATTTATAAGGATTTGTATGGGGAAAAATGTATGGGGAAATTGCTTAGCAACCCGGCCTAAAGGTAAAATTTCTCACTCACCCGGTGGCTGATGGTAAAATGACCCTGACGGCCACTGGTAGAATGACCCCGTCGGCCACCGGGTGAGTGAGAAATTTTACCTTTAGGCCAGGTCGCTAAGCCATTTTTCAAACGGCCGTGCACGAACGTCGAGAGGGAAGCAGGATGGCACGGATGTGTTTGACGATTATCTCCCAAGGGACACGTGAAGTTTTGAGGCAATCGAACCCTATGGAAGGAATTTATGGCCGTTTTCCTTCAGTGGCTTCGGTCGCAGTTCGAGCTGGAGTGCCCTACGTTGGGACTAAAATTGCACTAAATCGCTCCAAATCAGTTAAAAAACCACACAGCACACAAATAAAGCAACAAAGGAGTTCAGGTGAGTGGTTTTTATTGTAATTCAACCATTAATTTTTCGTTTTTTTTTTTTTCGGCTTTAATTCTTTCCCCATACAAATCCTCATAAATATGCAAATCACTCGAGTCACGTAACAAGGCAAAGGTCAAGGGCTACCTGTGATATTTGGCAAGCAAATAGTATTATTACATGTATAACCAAAGGCAAGACAGGCTGAGAGTAGGCGTACTGTCAACTAGTATGTAGATGACCATCCTAAAGGCTGTTGTGGACACAAATGTTTCCCTGTTTGCCTGATAACACAAAAAATGTTTCCGTTTTTTGTTTCAGAAACATTTTGCGCAAAAAATGTTTCCCAGTTTGCTCGAAAATAGCAACAATTACATGTTCAGTTGTAGTTAACACTCTGCACTATCTGAGATTATCACTAGTTTAAATAAACTCAACACACACCATCACTCAGTTGTTTCCCAGGTACAACTTGACCCTTGATTTGTAAATTAAACTATTAAAGGAAGTACACTTCTGATGTATACGAGTTGTACATTAACTTGCTCAGGGTCACAAAACTCAAGAAGCTGAAGGAATGGAGGTAGACAAGGAACTAACAGCAGTAGTTAAAGGTAAGTTTGTGACCTAAATGTGCAAATTAGCTTTATTTATCTTTATTTGAAAAAATTAATGTGTTTTAAATGTTTTCAATATGAAAATAAAAAGTTAAAAATTTAAAGTACTTGTAATGCCCCTGCCCTGCCAAAAAGAAAAACATGGAAGGGCCAGTTTTGAGGAAAATGATATAAGGCATATACTGTAATAATATTGAGGTTGAAGTACAAAGTAAAGATTGTCAGTTTTTAAACAGCCTGAGTATACAATCATTTTGCTTCACATCCTGAGTGACATTAAGACTATGCTCTATACAGAGTGGAAGCCCATTTGGTTAATTTAATTGCCACTATTTTATTTTCACTTTATTTTTGGCCTCTGCTTTCTTTCAAACATTTTAAACAAAAATGTGAACTGTTGATTTTACGTACATAGTAGTACTATTAAAGAAAGATATCATTCAGTCAATGTCACAAGCTTCTTGGTAAAAGACCGGGGAAAAGAACTCCAGGTTGGAGTCTAACATGCAATTGTTTGATATCCTGTACACTGGGATCATGCTCTAGGATATTTTTACATTTTTTTAAAATTTTTATTTTTTTTGTATTTTTTCCAACACTTCTCATATGATTGTCTTATTGTCTTATTTAGTATTTAAAATTTTTTCCCATCATTATCACTTTGACTTGATAATGACGTTAGCTCAACATCGAAACGTCGTCGTTTTTAAACAACTTTCTTAATATGCTTTTAAGAAATATTTTATCGCAGTTTTTTATCGTTAAATTTTTAATGTTTTAATTATTTTTTATTATATTTTTTACTTTTGTCATACTGCTAGAATTGATGCATGTTCTTGCTATATTTCATGCCTAGAGTTTGAACAAATGGCTTCAAATGTGGTAAAAAGTGAAAGGCATATTTCTCCAGGTGAAGCACATTTTTTATGGCAGCTCATTCAAGATCATGGAAATAATTACAAAGTAAGTATACTTTTGCCTTATTACGTTAACCTGTGGCCCTAAAATCTCTCATTAAATTATGATTGTTGGTTTTTGGGTGACCTTTGTTGTTGTTGTTAATCTGTTGTTGTTGATGATAACCAAAAATACCACAGGGACCGTTCATTAGTTGTGTGTCCGGCTGAGGCTGATCCACACAGCGGTCAAACGTGGCATGCATGCGCAGCCCCTGTTGAAACTGTCTCATAAATCTCATACAAACTCTTAAAATTTCTGAAACTTTTTGCTTTGCTGCTGGAAAGTTTAGCTTTATAAACTGTATATGAGTAAGAAATCTGATCAAATCTCTACTCAGATTCCCAGCTTGAAATTTTGTTTAACAGTGCCATTTCTTTAATGTTGTCCCGCAAAGGTCTCTTACACTTTCGTGTCAAGCTATGTAAAGTTCAAGGCGGCTGGATTTTTGCGTTTGACTGTAGTGTGTGGCTTACCAGTCCTAAGCAGGCTAAGAAGTCTGTGCCACGCATTGGACACTGGTTGCTGGTTTGGGAGGCTGGCTGTGGTTTGCATGGCATGCGCTTTCCCTGAGCCTCTGCACTCCTGCATAATTTACTTATAGCTTGCAGCATCTTCCCTATTTCTTCCCAGGACTCTGGGCCAAGATCAAGGCACTTGAATGACATTTTCACTGCATCTTTGAAAAATTCAAGGAGGATGGCCTTTAACGAGCAAAGGAATCCAGGGATTATTATTGATTATTGTTATTGAGAAGTGGAATGTGGGCCACTCACTTATGCTAATGCAGGAGATAATGGGTTACCCATTAACCATCCCTGCTACCCTGAGGTTATACAAAAACAGTTATTTTGTTTTATAATTGGACCGTTTCCTTTTGTGAACACTTGTAGTATTCACAATGGTAATCCTTTCGTATTAACTTTCTTTGTTCAGGATATGGCTCGGGACAAGAGGAATTGTTATCAACATACCCCCAACCAACTGAAAAGGAAATGTGAAGCTTTTTTCAGATCAAAACAAGACTTCAGTGGATATCTTGAAAACCTTGGTTAAGAACTGACAACTTTTAAATAATAATGTTCATTCAGAAATGATCAACCAAAGCCGTATACATAGCAACTGTTCTGGAGGTCTGCAATTGTCATTTGTAATTGTCTTTTTCTTTTTCCTTAGTCTAATAAATTTAATACATATAAGAGAGGAAAAATCAAAAGTTAGATGCAACAAATTTTTCCCCAAACATATTTCGATTCGAGATCGAAGAAATAATACTTTTAAGACTAAGTTTCTTGGCCAATAAGCCATTTAACTGTTGCCTTTTCCTCTGTTTCGTAACGAATCCTGATGCACAAATTTGCTAGACAATGAACATCACTTAAGTAAAACTCATTTCTGTGTGAAAAATGTTCACCTGGACTCGTTTTGAAACAGAAGTAAAATGCTCTCGGCAATGTTATTTATTTTTGTGTCACCTTTTTGCTTATTGTTCTTCACCCTGTTATGTGGCGCAAGAGGATCTAAGGAATGTAATTTTCGTGAAAGAAGTTCATCCTGGGTTTACTATTTTTCAGTAAAGTAGAAACGAAATCTGCAAAGGACCGCGAACGATAATGCTGTAACATGCCCAAAACTGCAAGGTTGATACTACGTAAAAGTTGACTTTGCAAGACTTAACTATTCACAGCCGCTCTATTTTTTCAACGCAAAAGAACGCACGCGAGTTGCTCCCCGCCCCCTACCCCCTCGTGCCTCACGTTTTGCGCTAGAGTCCAGTTCTCTCCCGATTCATTCACCGCGTTCGGCGATCTAGGAAAAAGACGAAAAAAGAGCGGACTGTGCACAGCTGTTTCGCCTTCGTCAGCACGGTGAACAGCCCTGCTTTATCGGTTTAGGTCATGTTGATGTCTCGCAAAGTCAATTTTTACGTAGTATCAGCCTTGAATTTTTGTGTATGTTACTGTATCACACACTTTTTAAAAATCGTGTCCCCTGTAAAGGACCCTAGTCAGCCACGCCTGATATCCGCCATTTTCGATGCCAACGAAATCATTAATAAAATTGTATGGTAGAGCAACATCTTTTTGCATCGCCAAAATAGTTTCACAGCGTTCTCTTTCGTTTAGACAAGTTTCTCGTTTTGTTATATACTAAAAGTCCCGTATGTAAACAAAAACAAAGGTTTGGCTGGCCCGCCCTTTGGAAAGGCTTTCGCTTTCGCCATCAAAACCAAAGCCATGGATAAGCTCAGGGACTTACTTATTTGTATTTCTTGGAACGACACTGCGGGAAAACGAGAGAATGGCTGAAATTGCGAACATTTCGGCAATTTTTAATTTTGCTTCACGTTTGGACCAAAATTCTGTCATCGATACATCATGGCTTCCATTGCTGACGATGATCATCTCGAGAAATCGTGACGTCATGCGCTTGCGCGGTGCGTTTTACCGCGGGGTCCTCAAGATCGTTCTGGTCTGCGCCAGGGATTGAGGCCTGTGGCTTAGACATCTGGCTTGAGACCTTTGGCCGCCCCCACATTGTGAGCATGTGCAGTACTCGTTCTGTAATTTTCAGCCAATCAGATTGGTCATATTTGACAAAGAGTCCGTGAATTGCAGACCTCAGATGTTGGGGGCGGTCAGAGGTCTCGATCCCTGGCGCAGACCAGTAGGATCGTGGGCTCTGGGGTCGGGAAGCTCTGCGAGTCAAGGGGTGGTTTTCATTATCTCAGACGGACCAATCGAAATCAACTGTTGTAAAATGGGACAACATTTTTCGATTTAACCGGGTGGAGCGGTTCTTCCCATTTCCAGTCGGTCCGCCTCCGAGAATCTGCTGAGCTGAAGTGAGAAAACTAACCAGTATGTGAAAATGGAACAGTAAATTTCGGGCCGGCCGGTCAAAGTGAACCGCCCCCATTTGAATTGTTACCGAAATGACCGACATTTTTGGGTAAATGGAAAGCACCCTTCACTTTCTTCTCTAATTGGGGAAATGCTCAATTTTCTAATGCGCATGCGCGGAGGTTGTCATTTGTCACGCAAAAGGTTCCCTCGTTCGAGCAAAAGCAGAGCGAATCTCTGCTCAGTCTGTACGGAGTCGTTACTTGGGTTATCGGACTACTCTCTCCTCCCCACAGGGATTGGCTAATAACCAATTTTTCCGGGGGGAACTATACAATATACTTAAGCAGTCTGGAGAATTGCGATTAAATCTCATCCGTAAAATCAAAGCAAGGTTAGTGAATTCTCTCAAATAAGGAAATCTTATTTCTTAGACAAAATGCCTTGCAACTTAAAAAATATTCTCAAAATAGAGTTATCTTTAGGAATTTTCTATTTTTAAACAAAACCGTTTTTCGTTTCTTCACGAGACACAATTCGGGAATATCGCATATAAGTAAAGAACGATAAACAAGGAGTCAAGCTAACAGTTCAAGATGTATTAAGTCCAACTCAGTATTATTTGCATTTCGTAGAGCAATAAATTTGAAGAACTCAACGCTGAAATGAAAACATAGCTTTTAAGATGGTTTAAGCACAGTGAGGGTTCTTTGTTTTCTATTTACTGACTTAAACTTTTGTAAAACATGTTTAGTTGGGTGCATGGGGCTTAGAACATGATTATTCTGTTCGTTTGTTGTATTAAAATAAATAATTTGAATATCGATTAAAAATAGCCCCAAAGTTAATCGATATCTCTGCGGTATTAATTTGAGTTCACTAGCGGACGGGCAGTGGCTTCCGTTCTTTGACCACGCCCAGTACATCATTTGTGTCCACGCGATATGGGTTGGGCTAATTCAACGATCCTTTGAGATGCGTTAGCTTTTCTTGCGGTTTCACTAACAGAGAATGCATCCGGATTGAATTGAACATGGTCCATTGTCTCTCGTATGATTGGCTTGGACAAATTTTGGATTCTGTCAGACGCTACTGCTCTAAGAGTGTTCTTACTGATAGGCCTCTCAGTCTCTCTACACGGTAAGTATCCCTCCACTGTTTGTTTAGGCTTTGCAAGTTCCTGCACTCTCGCTGATGCCACAGTTCGCCTACTTGCCGACGACACCCGCCATGTTGGCTCCCTAATGAGCCCATCTTGGCGGGTTTTGGGACGCGCCAGTTGTTCGACCCGCGCGGAGGACACCGCTCGCTTTGCCGGTTCAGCAACGATCCAGGGCACTTCTCGCTCTGGTTGGTAATAAGGATGACATTTCTTGGGTTGTGCAAGTCTCATGGATCTCTCCCGCTCTTCTGCTGTCTTGGCCGCTTCGCTTACCTGCCAAACAGGAGAACTTCTTCCACAGCTGAAGATATATGCTTCCCTACCGAGAAGAAAAAACACCGATTGGTCGGAAACTGCGTAATAGTATAGGCTTTATTGCGACGAACTGCCAAAGCTCAGACTTTTCTCTCCTGTCTGATAAAATAATTCAATTTATTTAGTTGTACCATCTTAGTATTCATAGCGTAAGCGCCAGTACAATTATTCCTTGAAGAAGAAGGAGGATCTTTTTTTTTTTCTTGTGGAGAGTATTTTTTCCCTACGTTTAAACTATCTCCAGTCAATCAGACTGCGAATTTGCCCTTACTAGTGACAACAAGTGATCGTGGCAATTGTTAAATAATATTTAGTTTCGGACCTAACTGCGCGTTCCAGTACAGGACAAAATCAAAAGGACCACAAAAGGAACTTATAATTAACAATTAGACTACGAGCCCGAGTTTTCTATGAGGCGCAGCCGCGTTGACTGTCGCTCATAGAAAACAAGGGCGAGTAGTCCAATTGTTTTAGTAGAAACTCTAAAGGGTTACATTCCAAAAGCTACAATTTGTAAGTAATTTTTGAGCCAAACATCAAGAAAAATCTTGCATTCAAGAGCAACGCGCGCACGATCGTTTTCTATCGGCGAATAGAAAACAGTGGGAGAACCAATCAGATTCACGGATTTCCAATAGAACACAGCTGAGTTTCTACTAATGCAGATTATAATATAGCCCTGTATGCTCGCCATGGAATCTCAGCGGGCTTTATTTTTAACCCTTTCCTGCCCAAGCGTGACTTATAGATTTTACTCTGTCTAACGCCAGACGATTTTACTCGTCAAAGGGAGACCCCTTGGGCAGTAAAGGGTTAAAAAACTATCTCCCTTAACCCTTTCCTGCCCAAGCGTGACTTATAGATTTTACTCTGTCTAACGCCAGACGATTTTACTCGTCAAAGGGAGACCCCTTGGGCAGTAAAGGGTTAATAGAACATGGGCAAATAACTACAGATGCCGGGAAACCCGGATGTAGTTTATGTTACGTTGCGAATTGAGAAAAGATGGCGGCCACAATCCTTAAAAGATGTCTTTTTATTTCCTTTATTATGGCTGCTAAAACAACTGTTAATGAAATAAGTTCAGGTGACTGGAGAGACGAAAATGTGGAAGAGCTATTGGGCAGCGAGTACCAAAAATACAAACAAGGAGGCCGCCCGCGCGCGTAGATTCGGTGATTTTTTAGTATATTCTAAACCAGCTAGAAGATTGGTTTCCCAATGTCCTATAAGAAAAAAATGCCCTTTTGAGGTCTATAAAAGCAGCTGAATGCCCTCGCCTAACGACTCGGACATCCACTAGCAGCTTTTCTAGACCTCAAGCGGGCATTATTTTCTTATAGAACATGGGAACCAATCTTCTAGTAGGTAATTAAAGAAAGTTTGATTAACAAACAAAGCGCGCCTTGATTCCTTTCACTTCCGAAGAACACTTACCGGGTAATATAAATATGAACCAATACAAACACGCGTTTTATCCAGTTATCCTGTAATCTTATTTGTGGTGTTTCAGTTTTGCACTGCTATTTTATTCATGCAAACTATTTCACAATTCTTTTGTCTGAATTCCGAAATTTTCCCATTCTTGGTTTGGTTGGCAGCCATTTTCAGATAACTGAAATTGTGGCCTCGGCTGTTTTCATTTCAACCAGTTAGCAACCAAAGTTGTTGTCGTGCTAGCCGCTTGCAGGGTTGTGTTATAAATTTAACCAAATTTAGAAATCGAAGAAGATCTTGAAACTTCGCTTGCTTAATATAAAGACTGATTAAATGTTTGACAAAGTTGCAAAACTATAGCCTGGATCGAAAAAAGGAAGGCATTAATCGGGTATTAGGTTAAAGAGATGCACGATTACACATGTAATGCTCGAGTCTGAATCGATTCGAATCGTTTGTGTACACTCAGTTTGACCGACGGCTAGGTACATTCAAAACAGTAAGTCGCAAAAGCTAAAGATCTGTACCTTTAGAGATCGGCTTTTAGCCGGTCAGGATGGAAATCCCTCTCTGGACGTGTTGCCCGTGTTAGATAATCTCCGATGATGTTGAAAAAGGTTTTCTGCGAGGATGCGTTACTAACAACCGGGTCATGCACTGCTTAGCAACTGGACAACCGATGAACTTTTGAATAACATGTCACAGCGCGAATAATCACACATGTCACAATGCCTGCTTTATGCATGCTTAATATATTTCCCAAGTTCAAAACAAATTCAAGGCGTTAAACTCGTTCGTAAGTGACTGAAGTGACGCCTTACAAGCTAGTGGTCAGTACAAAAGTTTGGCGATGTTGCGGCTCATGATTAAGTTTTGATTGTAGCTCATGATTAAGTTTTAATTGTAGCATTAAATTGTAGCGTTCAATGAAAATTGTTCATTGTATAGAAGTAATTGTGCGTGTGCTTGATGTAATTCCGAACATGTTTGAGCCCCTCCCAGGGGTTTTAGGGAACACGGGAACTGTAGTGTTTATTTTCAGGGAACAGGGGATATTTTCAAATTATTTTCAGAGAACAGGGGAACTCTTGACTAGATTGTTGGGATCATTTTTGGGAACAAAGGGGTTTTAGTAATGGGGAACAAGGGATAAAATCCAAAAAGGTTAAGGGATCTTGGGAACATGCACCCCCCCCCCCCCCTGGGAGGGGCTCATGTTTCCGACTCCTAATCTTTCAAAACTCAAACCACGGCAAAACCTTAGACTATTCTGGAAACTTGTACCCCATTCACACTAAAGTTAAAAGCTGTTTAGTTCAAAATTCATCACAACGAAAGCACGAGTATGGCCTTGCTTGAGCCCTATGACAAAGTCAATCTTTCGGTTTTCGATCTTTTATTAATTTTCCTGTTGATGAAGCTGGTTCAACTAAACAATTTTGACGTTGATAGCCCCTTTTCTATCGATACGGATCTTCACGGCTAGCAGTTTTTTTGGCAATTGGGCCGTGTACGTGTAAATAACACAAGAAATCAATTCCCAGGTCGTTTCGTTTGACAAGCCGAATTTAAAATGCCTAAAAATGGTGAGAGGAAAAATGAAAAAAATGGGGTGAAAAGTTGTGCGAACAACAAGCAAATAGATGGCGTGACAGGACTTAACCTCGGGTCTCTATACAAATCGAGATTCAGCACAGCCAAAACAAGGTATATTATCGTGTGTGGGAGGCATATTTTATGCGTGTTCCTGTCGATTTGTGTGACGTGGAAAATGCATGCTCACCTTTGTTCTTTATGTTCTGGCGGCAACTTCTTGGATTCCGCCAACTGACTGACCCTTGTGGAAATATTTGCTTTCAAAGCCAAAGGTTGCACATCCCATATGACAGAATCTCGACCACAGCTGTAAACATATTCCCCCCTGATAGAAAGAAAAATCACAAGTCAATTATATCGTGCGCGTGCTGGTGTGCTAGGTACAAACACGCGAGTCCTTCTGCCGGAGCTGATTTCCTGCAGCTGAGCCCAGATTTGATTTCACGCAAGCCATTTGTAAAATTATCTGATCGTCTTATTTCTTTATGTTTTGATGTTCATGCCCATTCGGGCACTGCATTGATGGTTATTGATTGCTACCGCCATTTAAAATCATTCGTCTATCTACTTTATAAAAGTCTATTCCGCGATTCTCTAGTGCCAGCTTGACATGACTACACAGAGAACTATGAGTACCATACGGAGATCACGGGTACATATTAGATATTTATCCCATGCCTCTAAGACAACTTAATCACAGAAAGGTACAACTTTGAGTGAAAGTATAAAGAGCCAATCGCAAAACTTTAAAGCTTTTCTGCTTTTTGGGTGGCCCACAGAATACAGCATAAATAAGTTTATCCTGGCGGTAGTTAAATATGGAGAATTCCGTCTTTTTCTAGAGTATCTGACAAGAACTTGACAAAGGTCTTTCAATTCGAAGTTTTTTATCTACGGTTCCTGTCTTTTTAGTCGCTGTTTGGCAAATTCTTCGACTACATACAGTTTTCCAGTTTTCCATCCGTCTTAAAACAGGTTTTACCGAAGATTTAAACTGTATAGAATGTCGAATCTGAGGGAATTATTTGCTTGTTCATTCATATTTGAACATTTTCTCGCAAAATTTAAATTGAGTTGAATGAAAAAACCTGGCGCGCGCTGCCGGCTTTCGGCGGGAAAATTTGGAACCGTAATCAATGTCGGGAAACTTTCATGGAATATCGCGCATACCTGTGGAATACCGCCGAATATGCAACGCTTTTCTTGGCTGCCGTTTGGCTGTATTCTTCAAGGCATACGATGAAAAATCAAGTCACTCGTGGGATATTTCACGATATGCCACTCGAAACCATTGCATAACTGGTATATGTACATACGAGTAACATACGGATACATACACGAAGTGCCAGACGAGGCAAGGTGTACCGTCAAGGTAATACGTATGATAGGGGTGTTTTTTCGCACAGGAATATCATAAGAGCCGTCGAAAGCTCTTTAACCCATTGACTCCCGGAGATTTTGGAAAAAGCGTTTTTTTGGACATTTGTGGCATTTTTCGGTCAGTTGTGAGCTAAATCTGCTCCCACATACTCGAAACTTCCTTTGCAAAATGAAAACATGAATGTCTTTCCAGGGGCGTCGAGTTTTATGACATTTGCTCGGGCATGCGCAAAAGGCAAAATTTGGGTTAAAAAGTGACCTACGTCTTTAGGCTTTTCGTTTTTTTTTATGTGGGGACGGGTGATGTACCCAAAGGACCGCTGTCTGATAGGTTACATACACTAAGACTTTAATTGAAAAAAAAAAACGAAAAATAGCATGTCCGAAACTTTTTTATTGGTTTCTGTTATTGCTATTATTTGTTAAATAAAATTTAAAAGAAACTCGTATGTATTTGCACGTACGTTACCTGTTTCAGTGGTATACTCGTTATACTCGTGTGGTGTTTTAGTCATGGTCAGACAGATCTAAATGAGTCCAGCTAAAACGATATTTTCACGGTTCATTCACCTCGAAAGCTAAGCCTATTGTTCTTGTTTATTGAATTCTGTTTTTGTACCTGTTACACCTGAGTGGATGATCCAGTTGAAAATCTTTCTTTGGTGTTGCTAGGGTCATCAACCTCTCCGAAGCAGTTGCTGAGAGTGCTCCTCTGGAAATGGGCCACATCATGTCCTGGTTACCCCACACAATCGGCCTGAAACAATAATTGCTTATTTCAATGAATGTTTTTAGCAGTGACTGAGTAACTGCTAATTAGTGAAACATTCATAGAAGAAGGTGAAACAAGTGTATGTTTTCATACTCAATGAAACTAAAGAACAACCCAGGAAGAGCTTAACGTACCTTCAGTTCTGTCCCTATCAGAAAATTGAAAACCTTTACTCAATTACTCGGAGCTAACCTATCAACTGTCCAATTTTCCACTCACAAATCATCTACCCGATTAAACTTTTGTCTGGTATGCCGGCCCGATTACAGTAATGGCCAGTCACCTGCTTCATTCAGTGATGTCAGTGGCTCACACTCTAGAATTCATAGACCTTACCAAAAGCTTGTCATCCATACAGCCTTGGATTCCTTTGGCTTTGCAAGTTTTACGAGACGCGTACTGTTAAAAACAAAAACAGAATTAAAATTACATGACAAACAAAGACATCGAGAGGGCTTCACTTTAACTAAGATTAATGAATTGAACCAAAGCAGACAGAACGTACATGCCAGTATCCCGTGTAGCTTCTGCAAAGTTAGGGAGTTGGTGGTTTACTTGAACGACTGTAGGAAGAGAAAATATGTTAGACCTGTAAAACGTATTCTTGTAATGTGGGTCTTAGAAACTAGTTTCTCGCTTTCTGGGACACCATTCATACTCACATGCAACTTCTGTCATATTTGCACCCTTCACAGCAGCGATTACTTCAACAGAAAACTTTAAACAGTAAATACAGGCAAACAGTCAATGTTCAAGTTAAGGCTTGCGAGAATAATAACGTGGTCTCCGTGTAAATTTCGTTGTGGTTATGCCAATTTTTCCAGCCCGATGTGCCAGGGTTTAATGAATACATTCAACAAATCGTCGTGTTCTGTCCCCATAGAAACGCCACCCCAACGTTGTGCTAATTAACATTTTATGCTATGAAGTCTTTTCTGAAATATGATTGGACAATCAGAGGCCAAGTTAGGTTTCAATATCGTAACGAGATTGTCTTTATTTTCTCTCTAAGCTAAACAAACAAAGAGCGCTAATTGTATATGTTGATCCTGGAAATTGTTATTCAAATACTACTGCCAACATTGCTTTTGTTTGAAGACTATAACAAAAACTTCTGCATGCTAAATTTCGGGCTAAATACTCCATTTGAGAATTTCGGTTTAGAATTTCACCGAGACTTTCAGCAACAATATGATACAAGACAAGTAAACACGATAAAGATGCCAAAAATTAATCAGCTGAGATGGCAGCTTGCTTAGAGGCAAAGGGAAAACGTGCTTGTTATAAAATATGCATTAAAAACCTAACAGCATTCAAAATGATTTGAACTTTGTCTAGACTGCCAAATATCTACGTTTAGGAAACAAGAGATTAAACTTAATGAACGCTGAAATGAAATTTTCTCCATTCGGCTATCGCTTCGTTTGTGTCCATTTCCAATCGTTCGAGAATCGAGAGCCGATATTTCTAGCGCTGTCGCTCACTTTTATATAAAAAATTGTTCCTGTGATGTAGAACTATTTTTATTTTCAAGGATTTTAACTCATCTTGCAATAACAAAGGCCTGATTCGCTCTTGCAGACACAAGTTAATCTTTCACCAAACAACTTGGCTGGTTCTGTCAAATAAAATGGTGGGTGACGCCCAGGCAAATAAAGCGTTAAAAAACTTTAAACATGTGTCCCGTAGCATTCTCTTTCGCTTCGCTCTACCGGACAGAAAACATTTCTGTTTTTAGCATAGAAGAGGTCAACACAGCAGCAGGAGTCTGTAACGAGCTAAACTAAACTAAATATAAGTCGCAAGGTAACCACTAATTAAATAATAACTACGAGTTTACCCACAGGTCATACATACTATCTTAGATAAAAGTAACAATGAGGAAAAAAGACTGGAGTAAATGGGTCCGCGTCGGGTGGTGTGATACACAACGGCAACGGCGGCAACTGGAACGTCGCTAAGCAAAAGGTTTAAGAACAATGGCTTTGCACGTGCGTTATAGTTCTTGGTACATTTCTTTGCCGTCCTCTGTAAAACAACAACGTGAATTGACCAAACTCTGCGTTGTTTACACAACGCGAACCACGAAGGCTAATTGTTTAAATTTCTATTTCGAAATTATCGCTGTGTTCAAGATTGAGTTTTGAGACAGTTATGACAGTAAGAAACAGATTAAATGACTTCAGAATATCGAGAGATTCGGAGGTAAAATATAAGTTGTTCTCGGCGTCGCCGTCGTGGTTTCTTAAACTCCCGAAGCGTGCGACGGGGTCGAATCCCAGTGCGCACGAACGATTTTTATTCACGAGTTGCTATGCATCAAAAAAGCGAAAGAGTGATCGCAGCGAACGGGAGAGCTTTTTGATGTATAGCAACGAGTTTTTTTATTTCATACGAAAGCCGCGCGCTAGTTGCCCTCCACTGTGAAGTATTATCGTTCGTGTCTCTGATTGGACGAACGATGTATTTTCACAGTCGTTCGCTCAGTATGTATGAAATAAAAGAATGTTTCCTTAATATTTTCTATCAGTTAAAGTGTTAAAACTTGTTTTTTCAGAATATGTCGAATATGGCTTTATCAGTACCTGGCTTTTTTCCACCGCTTTCAAAAAATCCCTCTTTTGCTAGCGAAGGAAAAAAATATTCCGAATGTAAGATAGAACTCGATCGGACAGGACCTCTGATCAGCATAGTTTTTATGTTGTTAATTCGGCTGATTCGGCTTTTTAGAATCTCTACAGTAAATAAGGGAGAGAAAATAACTTACTCTGTGGCAGTTTAAGCTTCTTTTTCTTTGCCTTTTTGATTTCTGAAAGGGAAAGGGTTTGACTTGTGAATTCAGACATAAAATTATCACTTTATTGTTTAACCAAGATTTGCTAAAACAGGCTGGATTTTCAGATCTAGATATAAAGAAGAAGTGAAATCATCCAGCATGAGTGATATCATCCTACAAACCGGCAAGGTATTTGCCCACAAAGTTTCTTTTAAAGACTTCATAGATATTAAGTGTCACATTCCAGACATTCCAACACTGAATAGACAGGCCTCCCCTGTATTGTGTAGAAATGCTGCAATTTATTCTGCAATGGCACGTGCCGGTAAAGCTTTTTGAGGACAAAACCGTGACATTTTTTGGGGGACGGCTGGTTATCCTCATAGAGTTATAGCGTGGAAGAGGTAAGGACTGTCAATCTTGAATTCAGGATTTTGGCAGTCCTTAACTCTAACTCTAAGCCATAACTCTACTGAAATAACTATATTGCTAGTTGACCTCCATTTTTTCCGCTTGGTGTTATGAAATCAAAACACCTCACTTACCTTTTGGTGTTTTAACCTTTACAGAAGATGAATAAGGCGATTTGGTACCAGATGCAACTGACTGTGGTCGAATTGCTGGTAACTGAAGCCTCTCAGTCTCAGAATCACTCTGTTTTTCTTCATTCACAGGCGAGCTTCTCTTAGATTGTCGTTCGCTGGCTTTAGACGACGGTTTTCTTTGAGGCTCCACTTGTTCTGGTTTGTCGTGTCTAAGTTCCTTGTCCTCTTCTTTTTCAGGGCTAGTGGCTTGTGGGCCAACGGCCGTGTTTTCTCCATCTGTGTAGAAGATTCAAAAAACAGTTACTGCGGATTGTGTTTCAGTGTTTGTGCTGGATTTGCGTTAGCTCACAAGCTATCGGTCACTATGATACTCGTATCGCAAATTATTCGGAGAGATAATGTCGTTTGATTCGCCAAATATATCAAGCCTGCTATAGTATTACTGTGTTTCGTAAACAGAACTTCTTTTTTCTATTATTACTACCAAGCAAAACTTGGTTACCGGTGGTTTGTTTCACAATCTTTACTTCCGTTATCAGATTACTTGACGCGCAGTTTGCAAAAAATAACGCAACCAAACCCTTACCTGTAACTTCTAGTACATACAGAAAGTTGCGCCAGTCTTGTGTAAAACTTTACTTTCTTTGAAACGTTAAGTTATCGACAACTAATTTTTGCTGTTGTCAATGGATAAATCCGTCATGGTGGACTTCGAGCAGTCGTTTTTTTTTCTGGAAAGCTGCGCGCGACGGGAAAACTGAAATCAAGGGGAAACGAAGACAGACCGCAGGTCTCTGCTCGATCTCGATTCGCATCGTTTGCGTTCGTGTTGTCGTTCCACACTGTATGAAAAGAAAGAGGCTGTTCCAATTCTAGTAACTATTTTTTATTGTTTTTATATATAAAATACAAAATAGGAATTATTACTATTTTCTTACTGAGTCGAGTATTTCGAATAAAAATGTCAAACGACGGGCATTTCAACAACGAAAGTCCAATACGTACCTTATTTGAAGAAAACGTTATCGTTTTTTTTTTTCATCGTAAATGGCCGTCGACTTTGCGCCAAGCGTCACTTACAATCCTCTTGAAACGCCAGTTTTGTACTAAAGTTATGGACTCACATTTCGTAAACATTCAGCACTGTTGCTAGCAAGGCTAAGCACCTGGATAACATGTTTCGTGGCTTCACGAGTAAATTGAAGTCAATAGATCGTCGTATAAATAAATCTACGGGTGGCGTATCGTTTCTCAGCTAGCGCTAATGTTGTCTTAACACACTCCTTTTATCACTGTTTCCATGGTAATGTGTTTATCACATAATTCTACAAGGGTAGTCTCTTTTTTCTATATTTGTGACATATTTTCTTTGAGCAAGGAACTGATTAACCTAGCTGCAGGGAAGTTTTAATTTTAGCCATAGTTCGTTATTGTGGGAGATCTGTAACAGCATAGTTAAAACGAGAGTGCAAATTAAAACTGAGCGTGGTATCATGTGAAGATACCATCGTACTGATAAAACTAGTGCCAAGCTCTTTCTGGAAATCGCTGTTGCTTTTTGTAAAAGATACAAAAATAAAATCGGTCAGAAGATTGTTGCTTTTTGTGCGTTTACTGTCTCTTTATCTGGCTCAGTACATAAACTGTATCTTTAAACTACTTCGGGAGTACAAATAATGGTTTGTGGTTGACCTACCATCGACATCCTCGACTATTATTTCATCGTTTGAAACATTTTCCTGTTGGTCCATAGCAAACGGGTTATTCGTGTTCTTCAGCCTTAAACTGGCCGACAAATATTTAAGCTTCGCACCCGGTACGGTACTGAAATTTTGTTTAACTTGCGTGGAATCCTAGAGACTGCTATAGTCTGAGCAATAAATATTTGATGAGTGACATTTTCGCGCTTGTATGCTTATTGGTGCATTAGCGTTTAGACTATTGAACTAGCGTTCCTCTTCCTTTGCTTCTCGCTTTGAATGAAAATGACTTAATTATCATTAACAATGTACCATTTATACAGAAAGTCTATAAATTAACATGTCTGACTGGCCTGGAAATTAAAACTGTATCCGAGCCCATGATGTAAAACAATTTATTATGGCACTGGCTATTTGGAATTAAAGTTTTTTCAATCATGCAAAAGAAAAAGGTCACCAACATCAGAGGCAAAGTCCATTTCAATATTTTTAGCCCAAGATTTTTTTCAAAGGGAACGAAAAATGGTAATTCACACGTGTTAAATGTTTAATGCGTTAACGGCTTTTAATATTTGATAACATTGAAGAACTCTTCCTTATTAGGAACTTAACTAATTCATTTGAGAGTGTTACCTCCAGCAGTCATCTTTCAGTTGTTTCAGTACCGATGATTGGAACGGTGAATCTTTTCAACTACCCTATAGGTCCTACCGATAACAACAACAAGCTTTGTTTCCCCTTTGGTCACATAGCAATATTTTATAAATTCTACACTAAATCGACCATAGCTCTCTTCCAATAAAAGCGCGCGAATTCTCTGAGTTATTGGATAAATTTAGATGGCGAGCACTGGAATACCGCTGAAAGATATGACAAATATTTTTAGCTAAAAAACGAATTGAACAATAATTTTTACCTGTACTTGAGAGACTCGATCTAGAGCTGGTTCGCACCGATTTAACACTCGAGGATGCTAAGCTCAGATAACTGCTGTACTCTGTTACAACAGATCGCAGGCTCGGACTGCGCTGACGTATCAAGCTGATAGGCGTTCCAGGTGCAATAAGAGACGCTCCACCAGACATCTGGCTTTGGCCGCTCTGGTAACCGGCATATGTCCTAAGTGGCTGCAGTCTGACTTTCCTTGAGGCTAAACTCGCTTTGCTAGATGCACTTGATGAAGCGAGTTTCCCACTTTGCCTAGTTTGGCTCGATTTGAGAGACGACATAGATAATACGCTCGACAGAGCAGAGCCTCGTTCCTGTAAGGGTTTGTTACGTTTATGCACATTGGAGCGCACGCTTGACGCAGAACTAAGAGATGTGTCATTTCTCTGTCTCTGTGGGCGTTCCTTTAGTTTGCGGATTCGTTTACGCCGACTTTTAAAATCATTTTCATCATCGATGTCCTTTTCTCCTTGCCTTATAGCTCCTCTGTTGTTCGACATTTTTGAGGCCTGCAGGCTTTTCTTTCTAAACCCAGACCTGCTCGCCAATCCGGTTAATCCTCTTTCCATCTGAAGATAGGATATAACAGCTTGCTTGTTAAGGTCTGGGACTGATTTCACGCGCGCTGTGGCTGGGCGTTTCATTATTGAACGAGTGCTCAGTCGAGAAGCTATCTGACTGCGACTCACAGGTCGTGTTCGTGAGAAATCGGGATCTAATGCGAGAGTCACGTGACGCTTGCTAGTTTTGCGCAAATCGGGAACAGATTTACTTGAGGTATGTTTACCAGTTACTGGTAAATGTAGCACTTGAGAACGAGAGTGTGTTCTCAGCCCGGGAGTCTTTGGTCGCGTTTTCTGGTTTTTTGTTTGCTCTCTTGCCGGTTTTCGAAACCTCTGATTAGTCTCAGGCCCTTCGCTGATACTGTACCCTGCCTCACTGTAATTACTCCACCGGGACCAGTTTCTTGTAGCAACATAAGATCCATTACTTTGCACACTTGAAGTACCTATCTCGCGCATGCTCATCACATATGATCGGTGACTTTGTCCGACAGACAACTCTGATTCACTCAAATCCCCTCCAAGCTTCTCGCGTTCTTTTTCTTTCTTTGCAGCCATTTTCTTCATGCGATACTGATTCGTGTTCAAAATGTAAGAAGGTGCCGAGCTTACGTTGGACTGAGTACTTCCTTTTCTCGCAGTCTTTGTTGTTTGAATAGTATTTATAGACTCTGGCCTCTTGAATGACGCAACTGTAGGAATGCTGCTGACACTCGCATTTATACTGCTGGTGTAATGCGTTTTGACTGTTGTAGGAGTTTCATATCCTCTATTTGGGGTTGTTTCCGTTTCGTCATCGCCTTCGTCACTTTCTTCGTCACTTTCATCACTCTCTTCGTCGCTTTCTTCATCATCATCATCGTCATCATCATCATCATCATCATCATCATCATCATCATCATCATCGTCACTTTCTTCTTTCTCTTTTTCCTCTGAACCAAGGCCTTGTTTTTCCTTTTCGCTGCCGCTGTCGTAATTAATGCGATCACTTCCCTCCTCATAATCAATTTTTACAACGTGAGATGTAGCTTGTACGCTTTCGTTTCGACTTTGTCCTTCCGGATTCCTTCGGAAAGCTTCGCGTTCTGGTCGATCAATTGAATAAGAGTTTTTTCTGTAGCCCTGTGAATGATAATTGGAATTAAGTGACTTTTTGTTATCCACATGCTTGGAGTTGTCGTTGAGGTTTTCTTTGAATGTACTCAGTCGCGAGCCGTAAGAATGAACTCCGGAGCTTCTGCCATCCGCTTCTGTTCTCTCTGGGTTTATGTTTCTCTGTAATGACTGTCTTTTCCTGCTTTGCCGTTGAAGTTCTTTTTCAAATTTTTTCAAGTTTTCACTCGTAAGCGAGAAGGCTTTTATAGTTGTCATGTCGATAGGTT
>OX393562.1:11145145-11152645 GCA_947652115.1 Blastomussa wellsi
GCAAATATACAGTAAAAGTTCAACGGTTTTTAATATATATTTAGTGGTGTCTGCGTGTAATTATTATTAAAACATACATGATGCCAAACAACGCAGACAGCTTTTTATAATCTATCAACTTCTACTGATTAGCTGTAGAGGGATACTTTTCTCGGCGAGTACATACATCAGAGATGTTTTAGTCGAAATCACAGCATGAGGAAGATGAACTCCGCATTTTCTATTGTGGCATGTGCTTTAATCTTCTTCAAGCTCAGTTGAATATCACGTAACCCTACCCAGCTCAGCTCTTCAAATTCTCATTGCTCTTCTTAGTCAAGGTGGCAAGAAAATAAGGGCACGTATTTTCGCTTGCTTGCAGTCGACTGAAAGAACTAAATTCGACTAAACGCATGAGAGCGACTGATCACATCTGGAATAAAACAGGATCAAAGCCAAAACGGAAATAAATTATGCACACTGTGAAGAATATATGTATTCTGTTTTTTTAATGATAGTAATGGACATTTATTTTTACGACGCCATTAACATCAGCCCAAACTTAGAAGTCCGAGATACAGCCACTCTCGTACCCAGTATTTTCATTCCCCTTGGCCAGCGATCGGAAAATGAGCGACCATGGAAAGATTTCTCTCCCTCTCTCTTGAGGCTATTTCAGAGCCACCTCAACTTTTCGCATCGTTTGTTAATTGAGCGTCAGTTTTTTTAACTCGATCAAAACCGCGTGCGTTGTATAGGGCTTTCGTACTTTTCGTATTTCGAACAACTTTTCTTCTGAGCAATTTCTAGTTTTCTAGATACCGGAGCAGCTTTTAGTGCTTTAATTGGACATGTTTCTACATTTTACAGTGTTTCAACAGTCAAATTTGTGAATTTCCTGTGGAAAAGGTGCCGTTCCTCTCCCCTGGGGCAGATCAGGGAAAGAGGCATGCAGCCGGTCTGCTAGGTCAGCGGGTTTTCTTAAAGAAAATACAAAATGGCGGACGAAGATACACACCCCACTGATTCGAGTGTTTGAGGTGACGAAGGTCATTCAGATCCTTTGAGGGTAGCCACAGAAGCAGGGGCAAGACTGAGTAATCCAGTGAAAGCGGCGATTTCAAGAGAGCGCAAAGTGCAAACAAATCCAACTAAAAAAAAGTGAAAAGTCCGCGGCAAAGCCGATCCAAATGTGAGTGCTCGGGATAGATTAAATCAGTTCAGAGGAGGGCATCTTGCTGTAGTGTCCGGTAAACTAAGATGTGACGCAGATTTTTGCATCAGACCAAATAAAAGAAGAGAGCAACTTTTCGTTACAAAAAGCAACTTTTGACTTTTTGGAGCAACTTTTGAGCAGCTTTTTGAGAAATTTCGGGCAACTTTTTGGGAAATCTCGAGCAACTTGTGATAAGCCCTAGCGCTGTAGATAATGTTTTTAATATCCCTCAGGATCAATAAACAACTCTTCTGCCTTCTTAAGGTGCAAGACATCCCCCTCCCCTGTGCGGAAATCTTTATATTATTGCGTTCGACGGAGAACTCATTCCTAAATTTTGTGTGTTCCCTGTGCACATACTGAGTGTATCGGGCTCAGTTTCTCGCAGCAGAAGAAATGCAGTCATTTGGAAAACATTTTTACTCGATGAAATGACTTAAATGTTAATTTTGGTAGATTGCATGACAGAAAGACCGAACATTTTTAAGCAATCACAAGTAGCTGTCACGCATCTGCTATTGCAGACCACGTCACGTCAAATGGTCACAACTTAAAATGGGACCATTTTGACTTACAAGCAAGAGGACGTTCAGATATCCATTGTAAGATTCAAGGAGCGAAAAGCTTTATCTTTATTAGTTGTTACTTCTATTTCTAACGGTTATTTCTGAAGATGTATGTAGAAACATACGAAACGTCAAATTAAAATATATTTTTTTCTCCAGCAATGCGTTTGCTCGTTTTGTTTATCACCGCAGTTAGCGTGTTATTTCTTATCAAGCTACGATTGCCAGAGAACAAGAGTATTTACGATTCAGCTTCATTCGTTGCTAAAACCGGCGAAACTACAGAATAAAACCACTAAAACCATTACGGCACCTTTATTCCTGCTCAAACTGCTCCTGTGGACTAACAGGAAGATATCAAACGAATTGTGGCTCAGAGAGCAAGCCATAATAAATTTCTGGCGATATTTTCAAGAAATGGCTCTAGAATTTGAAAAAAACTGGCTAGTTTTTTCAATTTTCAATCCACTTCCATCCTTGCCATGTTAAGGCTGATAGGCAGCAATAAAAGGTTTCATTGTAGTGATATAGTCCTAGGTAACAAAACGACACCATTATTTTTAGGGTTCCATGGCTGCGGGAACATATATTTCAGCATTTTAAAATGACGCCAAAATACCATGACAGTGCCCCTTTAAGATGTTATTAAACGCGGACGTGACCAGGAAACCTATCAAAGTTCTTCCTGTGATATGGTATCAAGTTGCTTGTCACATACTTGCGTGTCTTCTCTACTGGCACGACCATTGTTATGTTACACAAAATATGTAATTAACATTTATTTACCTTTATTTTATGCTTTCATTTAAAATACAAATGAGCAAAGTTATGACTAGTATTACTATGTGATTTCTAACGCGACATTGACCTACCGGTAAGTTATAATACTTATGTCAATTCATTAAAATTCTCGTAATTATAATTATTGTGTAATGTATTTTTATTGAACACTATTTTAATGATGTAAATGTTATTCTAATGCACATTTGATTATGTATATGGACAAGTGTGGTAACCACAGGGTAGAAAGTGCGGGCCTAGATGCACTTAATCCATTGGCTCACGTGCCGGTCGAAACCGGCGACGCAAAAACCTCCCCTAGAATTCCCATTCCGGCTAAAACCGGCCGGGAAAACCACGTGCTGTCCTTTCTCTGCCTCCCTCCCTCCCTGAAGACATTTTAGTTTTCCTATTGTTCTACAGTAAATTTAGACTGCAAGCAGTCTCTATTTTGCTCCAAAATCCGTAGCGAAAGCGAAAATTTGCGAGTGCCATTTTCGAGGGGCGAGCGGCAAATCCACGAGCCGCTAGTTTCGTGGGCGCCAGCTGGAGTTAAAATAGAGACTGCAATGGCTTCATACAGCATTCTGATGCTCTTTGACAGCTCACATCAATGTCACCTTGACACTGACGCCCACTTTTGAACATGATTGACCGCAATCTCGTCCCCAGATACCGCTTTTCGTTTGGTCAACAAGAAGAACACGGACTCTGGCCAGGACCGATTTTTGGAGCATGCGCATGGTGTATTGTTTTGATTCTCGGCCAATCAGATTAAGCGAAAAAGTTCTGCGTCTGCGCAGAACGGCCGGGAGTCCGTGAATTGCGGACTTCCGGTATCGGTCCTGGCCAGAGTCCGTGTTCTTGATGCTGACCAAAAGAAAAGCTGGCTCTGTGAACGAGATTGGATTGACCGGTCTCAGAAGCGGTAAACAAAGCTTGGAATTTATAGAACATTTTTTTCATTGCGCGCGCAAATTTTCGCTATCGTTACGGATTTTAGAGTGAAAATAGAGACTGCTCACAGTCTAATCTTGGAATATGTGAATGCGATGAGCGGTTCCACTCCAAAGAAGCCCGTTTCGAACAGGGCGAAGAAAAAATCAGTCTTACGTGTCGGATTTTTGTCGCTTGTGAAACTGTTCGTTCAAGACAGTTTATGGAAACTTCACGTCAAAAAACACCGCCGGTGAACAGTCCGAAAGAAAGGTCTTCTCTAAATTCTAAATTCCTTGCAAAGGTTGTCGTTTCTGATTCAAGTTTAACTGTCGGAACACTTTTTGACAGCATTCCATCGAGTCTGATTGAAACATTCCGAAGCGGAAATGGCAGCATGTTTTAAACATGCTGTTTAAAATCGAACAAGCCGGGAAGCAATAACTAAAGCCGTTAACTGGGAATTCAAGTGGTTCTACCATAGTTCCAAGTCCTCACTCGCGACCGAAATCCCAGCAGCAAATAAATCACTACTGCATCGATGGTACTTTTTGTACCAGAATAGCTTTGGTAAACCAGGCTTTTGCCTAAACCTGTTGGTAAAAACATCTTTGTTTTCAAGAAGAACGAGAACAGCTTGTTCCTGTTCCTTTTCTATCCCCCTTTTCTAACTTCACTCCTCCCAAATTCTCCTCGCATACTCGTTTCAAAACGGCAGTCATTGAACAACGAACGAACCAACCAACCAGCCAATCAACCAACCAACGAACGAACGAACCAACGAACCAACGAACGAATGAATGATAACTTTATTTGTACACAGTTAAAAACATCAGTCTAACACAGAAACTTAATTAAAAATTCTCCAAAACTGTTTTACATATTTGCCGTGTGGGAGTACTGATCAGAAGACCATCTATGAGAACTTCTCTTAAATGAACCTAAGGAATTTGATGTACGTATTTACTCGGGAAAATTGTCCCATAGAATAGCGCCATTGTAACTGAAACCGCGCTTCAGGTAATCAGTTCTTGGTTTTGGGAGCATTAACTTTTTCTTCTCGTCGCGAAAGTCGTAATTCAGTGTTCTTGGGCTAAACAAATTACAGAGATAAGCTGGGGAGAGATTATTAATGCACTTGAACATTAAATTAGCCTTTTGTTTACCCCTTCTAACCGATAAATTGTCCCAACAAAGCGAGTTAAGAAGAAATCTGGAACTAGTATCATAGCTAGATTTAGTGATGACTCTGATAGCACGATTTTGAAGTTTCTCACTAAGTTGTTGGGTAAAGCCATCCCATACAGCTTTGCAATAATCAAAGTGTGGCTCGATAAGGCCTTTGTATATTTTAATTGCAGTGTGCATTGATACAAATGGCCTGACCCGCTTAAGAGCACCTATACCAGAGGATACTTTTTTAGGGATTTCATGAATGTGGGCTTTCCACGAGAGATTTTCATCAATAATAAGCCCAAGAGATTTACTTTGATTGCTTTGGTTTATTGGGACACCGTCAATATGAATACTCATTGTGTAGTCATTTAAGGACTGTAGTTTCTGCCTGACAGATATGCGTCATCGCTTTATAGACCGACCAATCAAAACACTCCGTCACCAGCGTGCCGGGCATCAGAAATGCTGTATGAAGCCATTGCAGTCTCTATTTTAACTCCAGCTGGCCCCCACGAAACTCGCGGTTCGCGGATTTGCCGCTCGCCCCTCGAAAATAGCACTCGCAAATGTTCGCTTTCGTTACGGATTTTGGAGCAAAATAGAGACTGCTTGCAGTCTACAGTAAATTAGGGCAGGAGCCCATCATGGGCTCCTGATTAGGGCCCATAAACCAATCAGAATATATTTTCTGTCCATACTTTTAGTGAACTCTCGGGGTCCTACAAAGAAGTTTTTCCTTAATCCGCGCGTGCTACATGTAAAAGAAAATCATGGCGCGTCTTGGTGAGTCGGGGCACTTGTTTATAAAATTTCAAGGCCTTTCGCCTCTTTGGGGCGAAAAATGAAAACTAAAAACACCGATAAATTTTACGTGTTTCTTGAAAGGAATGACTTAAATAAAGAGCGGAAGTCCCAAAGGCTCTATTGTTCCGGCTTTTGTTTTCAATAAACAAAGAACTGCACGCATAATAAATGTATGGGCTATGCGGAAATCTTGCCTACGCATCTCGCGGATGTTTTACTTCTTTGTTGTTTATTTAGCCGCTTTGTTTTCAGTGCTGTCGATCCATTTATAAACATGGCGCTCACGTGTGCAACTGTTGTGGTTGGCACATTTTTCGCATTCTAATCGTTCTTGGTGGAAGAAGAAAATTTTCAACCTCCGGTTTGTAACGTCCCTGTTATAAAAGTGGCGCGCACGCGTGATACGCAATCCGCTGGTCACTGCCAAGATTAGTGTTTCGGGCCTCTCTTGGGCCCGCAAAAATGCACAGTATTATTAATAAATATTACTAAATTATTCATTGTTTAGTTCCTCCTTTGTGGCAATCAAATAAAGCTAGTGTACAGGTCTATTATAGATGGAGCTACGAGTGCGTGCAGAATGTGTGAAATTAGGCTATTAATTGTTATTCAAGTGACGGTCGCTTCGCGTTGGATAAAGTAAAGACTAGAGAGTCAAATAGCATGAGGAAACATGGTGTCAGGACCGAGAAAATCCAACCTTCATATTAATTCGGAGCTTTAGCGACGTGAGCGAAATTCAATGGCTATGGAAGTGCTTAAAAAAGGACCGATTCTCGACTGGACAAGCGATGGAAAACTACATGAGCGTTTCCTAGAATGGACGAAAAAGGTTTCTGTCTTATGCAAAGTTTTAAAGATGACTAAAGCAGATCCAGAATTCACATGCTTGTTTATCTACCAGTGCTCACGGGAGCGCGGTCAAAATATTCTCGACAAGGCGACGTTTGTCGAGGCTGATCTCAAAAACTGGGAAAAGCATCTCGAGAATTTGGGGAAAGTAATTCCCACGTAGACTCTGTGACCCTCTTCCGCAGTATGATTTTATTAAGTCAGCGGTCACCCCACATTTAATATTCACCTTCATGTACTGAGCAAGAGCAGTTAGTACTGTTACGTACGTGGGTTAATATTTCTTCCGTTTGCTTGCGGTTAGCGTGGTTAGGTTTGCTTGCGGTTAGTTTCACTCCATTTTGCTTGCGGTTAGCTTTCATTTGTAATTTAGATTTCATTCGTATTTGTAACTCTATATAATTTATAGTACTGTTCATTATATGTAATTTACATTTCAGTGGCTCTGGTAGTCAGCTGCACTGTGGCACAGTGGTTAAGTAGACCTTGTCGGCCCGGGTTCCACGCCCAGACCCTGCATAGTTTTCCGTTCTTTTTCGTCTTAAAAACAGTTGTAAGACTTGGAATTTTAGTTGAAGAAGAAGGGGGTCACAGAGTCAACGTGGGAATTCGCTACCCGTGCTCATCAGAGTCAAAACGTGGCGCACGCGTGTTAAGGAAAAAAGGGCTCATGCGTGTTAAGGACTTGACTACGATTTGCCACTGAACGAGAAAAAAACAAAGCCGGAATTTCAACTCTGGATTTTCCTTTGGAAAGGCCGAGTAATTACAGAAATCGCGAAAAAGCGTGAAATCTGTAAAATTTTCGCAAGGCCAGCCACGCTTAGCTACGCTTAAAGTGCACCTAACCCCAAAATATGTTTTTCGCTATAATAAACCTTTCCACCAATTTAAAACGCATTGCACCTTTTTACCAAATTCTGCCTATTTATAGCATTCAAGAGTTACGATAAACTGTGCATCATTTGTTCCACGACCGAGTCAGAAGGGGCGTGGGTCTATTCCCGATTTGACGTCACAAACTGATTTGCATGCATGTTTACAAAGACTTGATTCGATGCAAATCATTTTGTGACGTCAAATCAGGAATAGACCCACGCGCCTTCTGACTCGGTTGTGGAACAAATGATGCACAATTTTTCATAACGTTTGAATGCTATAAATAGCCAGAATTTGGTAAAAAGGAGAAAC
>OX393562.1:11157645-11172645 GCA_947652115.1 Blastomussa wellsi
GTCATCTTCGGATGTTCCGTAACGAACACTTACGACGATTATACGATGGGACCGGACGTTGGTAAGTAATTTTAATCATTAACCAGAATATTCTGTCCAGTCTCGTTTGCTGTGTGAAAATGGCGGTAAAGTTCGATTTCCCTATTTCGGAAAATGATGGCTATGTCGCCGGGTTCAACCAGTTGTAAACAAGAAGAATTTCTGCACGTGGATGTGCATGTAGGTAGATCCGCCACAAAACTGAGGAACAGTGAAAAAGCTGCAACTGCACAAAATGAATATTATACCTTCTGTGGTATTTTGCCAACTCAATGATAATCTTGTATTCAAGCTGGAAATTTCCTGAATGAAAATTACACACGACCAGTGCCGAAGAAAATTTACGCACGTTCCGTGAGCCGAAAAATTCCTGTTGCATGGAGAAAAAAAAATGCACACACATGCACCGAGAAATGTTTCCTGTGCATGAAAGGTGTTAAAAAAATTTCGCGCCTGTACCAAATCACCCTCCCCCCACCCCACCTTAGAAGTCAAACGGTTCCACCCCTTGATTCTTTCGTAATGCTCGTAATGCTTCAGGTGGTCTGCCTTGTATGGGGTCTTCGACTCTTTTGTAGGCTATCCTTATGGCTCTGCTTACTTTTTTCTTCTCTCTCTCTCGTTTTCTTCCTTTCACTCTATTCTCTTTATCTTTCTCTCTGCATTCTTTCTTCTTTTTCTTTTCTCTAACTTATATAACTTATATTGTTACTATTTTTATATTTCTATACACTTCTTTTATGCCATTAAATTGTAATAAAAACACTTCATCCTCAGGATGAAGTGTTTTTAGGAATACATGTTTAGGAATACATGTAAATAGACGTGATGAAGCACGCTAATGTCACATCGACACTTGTTTATACAGGCCAAAAACGACCAATAAATGTCTAAATTTTAATTTCAAACATTATTTGTAAAGACCTTTTCTTATTTTGTCACATTTTTTTGTTCGCGCAGCCCCTGAGGAAGGTATCTTATCTTTCTTGTTTATTTATTACATGGCAAGGAAAATCCGAACGTTCTGACCTCGGGCCAATATTCCCCAGTACGGCCCGCGCGCTCGGTTAGTAATAGCATCGCTTTCACCGTCGCGTCAACCTCGTCGCGTCAGGATTCGTCAGTATCTGTCAGGATGCCGTTTACTCATCCAGGTCACATGGTATTTTGAAGTTGGCCGCTGACCAGTTATTGATTCTTCATTGATCGCGGGCTCAGGTCCGAATATTTTCCCTTGGCATTCTCAGCGGAAATTCTGCAATTGGAAGTTGACTTTTTTAATTATTCTTATTTATTTCAGCTGTGGTATCTTTCTTGAGTAGTTTCGCAAGCTAGTATTTTTAATGAACGCAATTTCACAAATCATCAAGAGCCAGCAAAAATACGGAGCTCCGCTTTAAGGCTTGGCTAAATCTGTATTATTTTGGTCCGCTTGGTTACGCTTGAAGACCGACGCAAGCCCCCAACAAGCCTCCACAGGGCTGCAGTGCCGATTGGTAAGTGATTCTGTGCTGTGCTATGATTGGTCAGCTCGAGTTGGTTCCTTGTCCCTCGCTTTGTTATTTGATCGCTGAACAACCTCAGGTACCTCAGGTTGTACTTCGTGGAGCTGAAAAAAGGTTGCAGCGTGCAGTGAAAGCAGGATTTTGATTGAATCGTTCCTTCTAGTTCATTATTTAATCGTAATCTTGTTAGAAAATGGCAGAGGAACGTCAAACCACAGAAAGGGTACCTTAATGTTCGTTCTTCATACGTTTGGCGTTTGCTCTTTGTGCAAATGTTCTTATGTCGTTTTGCGATCCATTTTGTAGGTGGAGAAAGTCGGTGACCTGACCGTGTATGTTGTGGTGCGTTTGATTTTTTGTTTAATGTAGCTCACCCATCATGTTATTTGGGCTGTATTGGCAAGTTTTACATCACGTAACTGCATTTTATGGAAGATCGAAAGTACGTTTTGTGATTTTTGCACAGGAGTGTATCTCTGTTTAATACTGTGACCTTCCTTCGACCTTCCCAGGGTGAAGACTCCAGGGATAAGCAGGACGAGAAGGAAAACATTAAAAAGAAAGAAGTTATGGTAACATTCCACGATGTTGGAATGAATCGTAAGTGAGGTTGCTGCATTTATAGCCTTGTTTGTTTGCATCGGTGATCGACGCAGTTGAAACAGCAAGCCACCATATCTCGCATGCCCAAAACAAAGAGCAACGCGCGTCGCTATTTTCGGAAACGGGACAAAAGCAATATTTAACGAGTAAGAGAATTCATCAGACACGCAGACCTACTCTTTGACAAATTATTGCCAAACACCCACATTAAAACGTGATTTCAGGCGAATCTTATCAGAGAAGGTAAGCGCGGAACATCTGTTGCCTTTCTTGTTGTTTTGGGTTTGTGTTTTTGTATTTTCACATTTCACCATAAGAGTTGTTATGTGCAAAGAGTAAGTGAAGGTTACAGTTTCAGCTTTATTATATTGAAAACTTTTTAAATAGATCTTGTTGTTTGTGTTTTTTTGTTGTTGCTTTGGGTAACCATCTTTTCCTCGAGGTTCAAATTATCTGCAAAGATCAGACGTCTAAGCTAAAATGGAGATGTGTTTTAGAATTATGAAGAAATCTACTAGCTTTATAAATGAGAAATATATTCAGCTCAGAACAAATTATTTCTGAGTCTGGTCAGATATATAGAACAGAAAGTGTTCATTGATGGCCAGCGTGTCTTCGTTGCGATCAAAATATGCATGGAGTGATCATGAACTGTTTTAATATTGCACCATCTTGCTTGTACTAATACTCTGATGGTTTTTGTGAGAGTTCATAATAAATAGCGACGACCAAAATAACTTAAAATATTTCATAGTTGGTAGGAATATGGTAGAAATGCAGTATCGCTTTCCAGTTTCCTTAGCAATATATAATATTATTAAGCAATACTTTGCACACCCTTTTCCTTCATCAATATTTATGGAGAACAAAGTTCTCAGAGGCCCTGCATGGGAGGTGTTGGGGGGGGGGTTCTGTGTCACCTCTCTGAATTGAAAAATGTACTGTGTTGGTATTTTCTTTATGCTTCTCTACCTTGATGTTGCTGTCGGAATTTTAGCAAGCACGATCATTCTATGTGCTGTTGCTACTTTTTGGGCCATGCCACCTGTCGAAATTTGCCCTAACAGGGCCTCTTATCAGTACTCATTTTGAATGATAAAGTGATTGGTTAAACGATCAATTTGGGTTCAACAGGTATTTGGTGGATATTTACAATTCTATAGATATGTAGATTAAACACTTGTGAAGACACAATCAATGTCTTATAAAACCCTATCCAAAAGTGATGAAACTGCCCGAAACATGTCAATTTTAAACATAAATTAATTAAATTTAAAAGAACATACTGAGCTGTACATTGAAAGCTACATTGGTCAGTAAGGCAGAGTATAATTTTGACCTGAAAATGATTTTATAATATCCTTTTTTAGATAAAACATGCTTTGAAAGGTTCTTCCAACATGAAGATATTGTGGGCCTGCTGGATCGCTTTGTAATTTATCATGTTGATGCTCCAGGGCAGGTAAGGGTTAATACTCCATTATTCCAAGTACATTTTAACTTGTGTCTCCTGGCTGTAAAGTGAATATGTAACAATTTACTTCAACATGGTTTTTTTAAAGAAACTTAAATTTCAGAAATATTTTATTGATGAAAGCTTAATTAAAGAGGCATTGTCACATCATTTTAGCAACACCATTTTAGCATCTCCACTCAAAAGAAAACAAACAAAAAATAGATCTTCGCAATTTGACAAGAGCATTTTTTGTATGCAAAAAGGCATTAAGCAATCATGACTTTTCACAGAATTGACCTGAAGACTCCATAATCACCATGAGAATGCCCCTTTAAAGATGTCATTATTGGATAGATTCTGATAAGGGAAAAGATGACACAGTGTTTGGTAGCCTCCTGTCTGATGAGCAACCTTGTTCCCAGGGTCCTCTCCTCCCCGTCCCCGCCGGCGAATTTATGGTGACACTGTAAAGTTCGACATTCCTCTTGGTGGTTCCAAGCATCTGCTCGATGCAACGCTGCTCTTTCCTTGTGGGTCTTGGGTTGAGTTTGGTGATCATGTCCATGCATAAGTATGAGCTGCCAGCCCCTGAGTCAAACGTTACTTACCATGTTTCTGACCCCACTCTAGCAAGCAGATTGTTTGGAAAGTGCTCGCTTGAGTCAACAGTGAGCTCATGCCCTTTTCCACTCTAGAACTTGGTAGAAGGGTGACGGTTGATCTTGCCTTGTCGCAAATTGAAGTATAATGTTTGGCCTGACAGTTTTGGCATCCTCTTGATCTGCACTGTGATGCTGCATGCCTGATACCATTACAGTTCCAACACAAACCATTTCTTTGAATTAACGCTCACCGTGCCGCTACATCAAGTATCTCCATGTGGCTGGGGCTGGAATGGTTGTACGAGTTGTAGTACATGTAGGCAGGCCCCTGGTTTGGTCTCGACTTCCAAAACAAAATCGGTCTATTGGTAACTGATGACTCCATGTGCGTTCATCATGCCAGGTTACTAAGCAGGGAGTTCGAAGCGAGAAAGATGTTTTTCCTCAGCAGATTTTATAGCTTTGTTTTGCAGGAAATGTCAGTTTTTTATTCCGAAATTGTGCCAGGGAGTATCTTCAACACTCAGGTCTACATAAAGCAGATAAATTTTAAAGCATTTCAACTTGAACTGCTAATTTAGACACAAACCGCTAAGCAAAGGACTTCGCGTTTTGTATCATTGTTTATAAGATGTTGTACATAAGATTATAAAGACAATTGTTATGCTAATTGTAGCAACTTTATTTTACCGGTGCTTGGGTCATAGTTTTTGACCCATGTTTAAGTCAAGGGCGATTTTTTTGGACTGATTTTTAGGTTGTGAAAGGTCGACTTATACACGGGTAAATAGGTACTTCCGTAGGTTTTCGCGTGAGGCGAGCTGAAGGAGGACGCCTGCAAGGACGCTATTGTTTTCTTCATTCTGCCCCTTAATTAAATATGCGAAGCCCAGTCAACTGTGAAATGTAAAGCTGTCAAAATGATCCAATCAATTTGCGGCAAAGTCTGAAGGCGCCAACGGGTTATCGAATGTCTTGTTTTTTTGCCTTTCTTTGCGAGAAAATGACAGAACGTAAAACGGTTATAGAACTTTAAAGAATGGAAAAAGCGAAAAGAGGTCGCCCGAAAAAAGAAAACAATTGCAACAACGTGTCTAGAGTTTGCCGTGTAAATCTCAAGTAATATATGGCAATTAAGCAGCAAAATCAAGAACGTAGGGATAACACTGCTTGCTTATCATAACGATTTGCTGCTTGCATGTTACCGGAAGATAAAGAACTTATGTGAACTTTTCCGGTTCATAGCAAAAGGTTTCACCCATGGCCAAAATAGAACACGAAATACCGAGACATAGTAACACAACACTCGAACGTCAGTTAGTTAGAGTTCACCTACGCTTACATGTTCCAGAATCTACATTACCACTTAAAAGTAAGTTGATAGTCCCTTGAGTCTCAAGGTTTGACAGTTCGAGTATCAAGTCTTGAGTTGAGAAAGTTAATGAGCTTGTCGCTTGACTGATCTCTTGAGAAATTAATTGCACAAACTGGCCGCAAACAAAATATGCGTACATGTAGACTACCAGCCTTGGGAGCAATCGTTCCGCTTACTTTGGAATCCGAAAACAAATAATTACCCAGTTGCGTGCCACCGATTCAATTGTAAAGAAAGATAAGGGTCAGCGGGTGTTTAGTTGCGATCAGTTGTGCTAACGAATGAATGAATCTTGTGCCAAAATAAGATCTTTTGGTGAGTTTTCTCAGATGAAAATACATTCTTTTTGCGTGAACTCATCATGAAAAAACATGTTCTAATCTGCTGTCAAACTTTGCATGTTTGTCTGTGAAATTTGAAAGCTTTGCACGAGTGATCACGGAAGTATGCCTGAAGCGATTTTGTAACAGCTGCTGAACATAAAGGTTTATCTGCGTTAGTTTCTATTGCTGACTGCAGGTCTACATTTACAGTAGCTATGAACACAAGTTGTCTCAGAAAAAACTCATGTTCAGTGCATCATATGGTCCAATGTTTTCACGCGATAATGGTCGACGTGAAACACTATTCTTCCTTCAAGAAATAAATCGTTTCCTCAAAACCCTTTCGAGTTTTTAAATATTCGAGAACGCCATGTTTCTCGATCCTTGAGACTCAATACTCGAGGCTCCAGATTACTCGAGACTTGATCCTTGAACATTTTGAGCATTGAGGCTCGAGGTTCGAGTATCAAGTGTCAACTTACTTTTGAGCAGTACTGTACATGTATATCTATTTACAAATCACATGATTCGAAATTCAAGAAATTACATTTTTGATCACTTAGCAACAAAGCAAAATAAAAGTCACAAATTCCAAAAGGATGTAGCACTGCATGTCACACAGTCACAAAACCTTCCCTACAGGAAAATTGTCTAGACTAACACTCTATAATTAATTATAATTAAGTTACATAGAGCTTCATGTGCAACTCATAGTTTAATTTGTCATACATTTATTTTATTCAGGAAAGCAAGGCGGAAAACCTGGCACCCGAGTAAGTGTACAATATGTCATTCCTAACATTGGGAATTATAAAAATTATTATTATAACCTTAACCCATTGACTCCAGGAGATTTTTGGAAAAAGAGCTTTTTGGACATTGTTTGGTCAGTTGTGAGCTAAATCTGCCCCCACATACTCAAATCTTCCTTTGCAAAATGAAAACATGAATGTCTTTCCTCATTTCCTCCCTTTAGAGTCACACAATGTCCGACACGCAATTCCAAATTAACGTACATTTAAGACCTTGCATTCAATAAAAATGTTTTGGAAGCCTTAAGGTTCCTCCAGAGGAGGTTCTTCTGACACGAAGATCTTGTTCCTGTTCAAGCTCTTCGTCCATTTAAGTTTCTTGAACACCTCTAGTGTGCTCAAGAAATTGTTTGCATTGCTCTTGGTTCAAATCGATATGGAAATCTTTGTCTGTAAACTGCATGTCTTCAACGGTACCAATCACAATTTTGTCTCCACCACATAAAACGGCTGTAAACTCTCAATTGAATGTTAGACAGTCTTCAGGACCACTTGTGTACCGGTGCGTTTTGACTTTAGATGCCCTTGTGTCGGTGTTTAGGCTAGAAATTAAAATTTTGTAGCTTTGACGGTTTTTGAGTTATTTTTTTGAAAAAAAGAACTCTTAGTCGGCGTACGGACATATGTTGCTATTCAGTGGGTGGATGGATGGATGGATGGATGGACGAGCAATGTATTTCACACCAATCAGAATTAGGATACAATCGATCCATAACCAATTAAATTGCCGCTTGTATGCACCGTTTAATTTTGTATCAATATTTGTTTCGGATTCAAGGAACGGCCATCTTTATTTTCGTATTGGGTGGTGTTGGCATGTAGCTCTGGCGTAGAACATTGTGTGTGGGTTTTAAGCGGAAAACTGTTCGGAAATTTTCATGGTGGTGAAGAAGGTATGAGGATGTGAAGTTTTACATGCTGCAAACAGTCTCTTTTGACGGCTTTGGCCTGAGGGATTGTTTCTTGATCGTGGTTAGTTGTGAATAAGAGCCATGAAGTTGCGGATGTGCGCAGCTTCCTATTTCTCGGAGATGAGTTGTTTGAAATCAGTAGAGCTGGGGGATCAGACATGATCAGAGACTTTGCTTCGGAACATAGTAGATGTCATACGGCATTTAAGAAGGAGAAGGAGGCCACATACTCGAGAACACAGGGTACAGTAATTCTGGAGAAGCAGCTTTCATCGCAGATGTACCAGCTCTGGTAAATATTTCACGAACCGTTCGTAATTAAATATGCAAAATCTTTCACCAGGATTTTCAGCACAAATTTCGTAACAACCAGAGAACAATGTACTAACTGTACCTTGTTTAAAAACCCTTTCAAAAGATATATTTTTTCCATTTGATCCATTTATTGTCTTTCGATACTGAGTGTTTAATAAATCACAAAATATGACGCTTTGTGTTGAAAATCAGCGAATGTATCATGTTTCAACATTTCGAAGAAAAACAAAAGTATCATATTACAAATAAACAAAAGTATTGTGTTACCGCTGTCAAGAAAAGCCTAGGAATCACATTTGGTGTTGCATTCTGCACTGTCCGTTAAGTCTCTGAGTTTTTCATTTTCAGGTAGAAATAGCTTTGTTAATTAGAATTGGCATTTAGTCGCAACAAGCAATAGGTTGCATTACAACATTGTAATGCCGTGTAGTAATGAGTAGTGTTAAAGAGGAGAGTTTGAAAGCATTGATATTTTCTAAAGATTTGTGGTATGGAATCCCTCAAATATTGCTGCAGACTTTGTGGTGGCAAGTGTAACCGCAAAGTAATCAAATCAGACTTTTAGGCGTCACACCCAAGTTAGAGACGTACATCAATCCAATCAGGTTTGGGGTTGCATCAAGAAACCAGTCAAATTGTCAATCTCGTCCCCAGAGCCCGCTTTTCTTGATGCTGACCAAACGAAAAGCAGGCTCTGGGGACGAGATTGTCAAATTGTTTGATAAAAATGGAATGACATGCGCAGTAAAGTGATTGATTAAACTGTTCAATGCAGTTTTTACAGATATATTATTCATGGTCGACAGGAAAGTTTCGTTGTGAATGAATTCGCTAGTCAAACGTATTTTGCGTTGCGCTCATTTACTTAAAATGCACACGCCGTCAGCAAAAGGCGCAAGGTCATTTTGGACGAGCTAGTTTTGCTGACCAAAAGAAAAATACCCAATACGTCCATATCAGAAACTGAAAAAAGTAAATCTCGCACGCGCCTATGTTTTCTTAGGGCAATGACAAATATAATGAATGGTGTCACAATGTTTTGAAACAGTGTACACGGCTTGCATTTTTTAGCAGTTTTAGTTGCTACACCTTTGGAAGCTTCCTTGCCACTAATAACATGTATTTGAACCCCACAAACAAAATAAGCTGCCAGCAGTATAACAACCCTCAGTTGTTTGGGGCATTACTGACTCAGGAAAATTCTAAATGAAAAGTTGATCAAGAACTAAATATGCAATGTGCTATTCTGATATTTAGGTTGTTGACATTTTATTGAAACTGACACGTGCAAGAATGTTTTCCGAAATCTGGAGATATGAATATTACGAACACTGATTATTATTCAGAGCTTGTCAGAGCTGTCTGGTCTGTATGGCTGCAATAGACCGTTTTAGCTTCATTTGTTTGTTGCCCCATTTCAGATCACATGATGATACCCGCGAGATTTATTGCTTTCAAATTCAAACAAATCGACGCGGAAATATATGAATAATTTCCAAATAGACAAAGGAGTAATTCTCAGGAGAGCATCACATGATCTGAAATGGGCAATTTACATACGCAGCTAAAAAGGTCTATTGGTAAGCTCCAAGAAGCCGTCAAATAAACCTTTCTATTACTGAATCTTTTTCAGTCAATATTTTAAATTGTGTGAAGCATTTAGCTCACTAACAGCAGGAAACCAGTTTGCCGATCATTCAAACAGAAACTTGAAATGCTTGTGGGGCTGAAATCTACTAAATGCCATGTTGTTTTTATTAAACCTAAGAATTATAAAACCAAAAAAACATACCTTCCTTGTCACAACACTTCAAAGCCTAGTAGCCTTTAGCTTCTTCTGATGGTGTTATCAAATATTGGACAAGAAAGACTAGAAAGCTTTGGATCCTTGAGTGTTCAGACAGTGACTCGCATGAAGCTATCCCATACGAAGCAAATAACGCTTGCGCAGCGCTGCTCTAGCAACTTTTTAGCGTCCCACAAAGCGACTGCGTGACTGCGTTAGTGCTGCATTAACGACATGTAACGCTGCAGAAGTGTTGCACAAATGGGTGGCTGTGGCAGCCACACATTTTGGCTGCTGAATCACTGCCACAAGAAGCCCTTTGACAGCGATAAACAGTGTTTTGGCCGCGGCACGAAATCACGATCAGTGCTGCCATACGGCTGTACATGGGCTTCAAACATTCAAAAATTTTACTTAGTAATTTTTAGAATCGGCTGGCTACAGCATTCGACAGCAGTTTGGAAGCTGTGGTTCTAAAACTAAACAAATCGAGCTAAACATACAATCAATCAATATCAGCAAGAAATCAAACAGTATGGTTGGTAAAGGAGCAAGCAAATAGGGAAACAACAAAATGAACTTAGTCAAAGATAAGTCTTTATTTTCACACAACACAGCTATCATTGCAAACTCTCAAAATATTGCTTAAAAGATTCAAACATTGAGTTAAAATACATAGAATAGAAAGTTCAGTACGTTCAACAAATTTTGCTTTAATACATATTTGCAAGGTACAATTGCTAACCTCGATCTGTCTCTGATTTACTTCACAAAATTACATTATAGAGCCAGGTGAAGCTAAGGACAAAGTGTTGGAGTTCACAACCATTGCTACTAGGAAGATCGAAGGGAGCTCTGCTCGCGTTGCATCTTTTCAAAAGACTGCATTGCATCTTTTCAAAAGATTGAGTAGTCGACATGTTTGCAGCCGACTGATACGCATGTGCCCATTGTTCTGCGATAAACTGAAACCACCACGACCTTGATGCAAAACTTAGCAACAATTGTAGTCTGAAATGTCTGCATTCCTTTGAAAAACGCTTATTACAAATAATACATCAAAACAGCAACATGCTCGTTAGACTCTCCCGCTCTTGAACAAGAGACCAACGGTCTAAGTCAAAGTGCTCAATTCTGTAAGATGAGCTGGCGACAAATTGATAACAATGTACACATTGTCACAGGTAACCAATTATATATTGCTATTTGTCTCCAGGGAATTTGAGATAACATTCCACGAACAAGTCACCATCACATACACCGTGTTTTGACCTAGAAATGTATTCTTTTTCAAGAAGAGATTTGTAGAAAACATTTTTATTATTGCCGAATACCAGAAGAAGAAAAATGGCATTTGAACCATGTTGCAATTTTTTCCACACAATTGTTAAGTATTTTCAATAATTGGCGAACATAACTCAAATGAAGTGAAAACGTGTAGGGTTTATTTGGAGATTTTACATGTAATAGCATGTTTCTTCCTGCAGTGGTGAGTACAAGTAATAGATTTAATTTGCTGTGATCTCAAAACCACTCTTTTCTTTATAATTCTCAATTGCAAGCAGTTATCCGTGAGTGCAGTGCGTGGTGAGTAAACTAGTTTCTAGCAATCAAGTCTGGGGTGGGCGCTATTATAAAACCTGCACAGCGATATACAATATACACTCGATCACGTTATGGCCATAATATGCATCCTTCACTGAAGTATAGAGACTGAAATGTTTTGTGTGTTAACATGTGTTCTTATTGCATCTTTTATGCAGTGGTTTGCGACGGTGCTTTAACAACGTTTTACCGTCCCAGATATTTGCAACGTTCCTGCAGTGTACGCTTATTTGCGTCGTTTGTACAGGATGTGACGTAATTATTTTGGCATCAAACAAGGCATAATTGGCTGTAACCTGCTATTGTTTGGTCAAACATATTGCCAGCTTTGTGCCTATTGTCCTATTTTGGAGGTGTAAGCCAGATTATTTGGCACACACTAACGTTTGCTATTAAAAACGCTACCAAAGAAACTGGTTCTGGCTAGCAGAAAAATTTAGGAAGGGCTCGCAATCTGTATTTGCTAAAGTGCTCACTGCTCGCAAGACAAATTTGATAACTGTTCTTGCTTACCAAAAAAGGCCTGTGCTTGCATGCTGACAAATGCTCGCAAATACCATTCTATACCCCTCTAAGTTAGTGCATACCACTAAAGACCATAGTATTGATCTGCAGTTTGGCTGCGACAAAACCTTGTCAGATGGGTAAATACTTTTGCACAGTACTGTAACTGACCAGAAGATATCAAAAATTTACAAAAGAAGTTTTTTGTCAAAAAACTGGTGTCAATGGGTTGAATAGTGCTAGATGTATTTTATGCTGTGGTTTAAATTTGTTTTAACCCAAAACAAAAATCTTAAACTTCTGCATTAAATGTGAATATATTTTTAGATTCTTCGAAACTTTTATTTTCAGTTATCAATACCCAACTATGAAAAAACTAGGAGAGATGGTTGGAAATGTGATTGATCATTTCAAGTAAGTTGTACAGTGTATCATTTTTTCTTGTTAATTCTTGTACTTGTAATCAGCATTCAAAATTAAACTAGATACTCAAAGAGTGTTTACTCAGGCTTTATGAACAGCAAATAGATTGTATGTTATAGTGGAGCTCTGGTGGCCTGAAGGGCCACAGAGCAGAGCCCCATGCCCATAAAGGTTGGAGAATCATACATGCATAGAACTGAAATAGGAGAACCCATGCAATTCATTTCTCCTGATCAATGTGCACTGTGGCGGCCATGCTCCAAAAACAGGTCATCCTGGTTAAGGTTAGGGCAAGTGTTCATCATCAATATTATGGTCAATTGACAGCTGCCAAAACAAGGTATCTGCTGACCAGTATCACATGACAATATTGTGGGCTCAGGTTGAGAGCTCATCAAATCAAGGTCACATTTTTTTGGAAGTTGACCACTGCTGACCAGGTAATGTTTTTTCATTGTATCACCGGTTCAGGTATGATTTTTTTTTTTTTGGGGGGGGGGGGGGGGATTTTATTGTTCTTCATGACCATCCTCTGCATTATTTTTGTAATTGAAGTTGAAGATTAATTCTGATTTTTTCAGTAATGAAATCCTTCTTGAGGAGTTGTGTGTGCTAGTATTTTCATTTAGACCAATTTCTCAAATTATTAAGAAACAATCTATAATAATAATTAGCAATAGCAAACGATGTTTCAAAGTCATCCTGGCTTATTTTCAAATCAACATGTTGTTTACAGTTTTAAATGTGATCAGTGCGATGCTGATTATATTGACTATACCAAGTGCCACCTTCATCAGCGCATTGAAGAACATAAGCCCTCTGTTGTTGGAAGGCACATGAAAGACCATGGGATTAAGACCCAGCTGGAGCAGTCTGGATTGTTTTCCATTTTAAAGAAATGCCAAGGAATACTGGATTGTTAATCCATGAAATGTTATTTATTCACAAAAGAAAACCCACGCTGAATATATGCAGTCAGACTCCATTCATGCTAAAGTATATATTTAACATGAACAACTTGATCATGAATGCCATCAAGTTTTTTCTGCTTTGAATACTTTAAATTAAGTCGACCAGGATGACTTCAAAATGTTCTTTGCTTTCGTTATGTTTTATTATAGCTCATTTTTCTAAATCTTCATTTATTAAGAGGCTAATTGTGGACATGAAGTAGAGACATGCAGAGCGAGCACAGCTCGCTCCGCAGCAATTCATAATCATAATAAAAAGGTAGAAAAAATCGAGATTTTGCCGTGGTTCATAATCTTGCTTTCAGTGGACCACAATGCTTTGCGCTGTGGTAGAGCCTCGCTTTCAGCGGACCAGAATGCACTGCGTATTTGTAGGGCATCAATTTGAATCAAACTGCAAAGAAGGCTTGCGCTGTGATCTTCCTTTTCGAGTCTCAAGGCCATAGCTTTCCGATAGTACTGTCGTCTGTCATGTTGCTAAAAAATAACTTTGGCGGTTGGGTAATTCCACAGTATTTTGCATGTCATGGATGGGACTACTTAGAAGAGAACATCACAGATAGCTCCCTTAGCGAATTTAGTTTTGTTCAGTGTGGACATTTAATGGGTAAAGCTACTTATGCTTCTTTTCATCGAATCATTTCAAAATTATTTCTTCTACATGTGGGAAGATTTAGTCCCATTATTTAGCCTGTCACGGAGGGGACCATAAAAACAACAGTGATCAAAAACTAAAAATTAGGCTCAAAATCCTGTGAATGTAAAAGGGCAACAACAACAATTAAGTGCACATTTCATTTTGATGTTAATCAGCATTTAAACTGCATGGATAGAAAAGGTATTCTTCCTACATGGCGAGACTTGTCACAGAAACCTTTTCCAGCATTGAAAAGTTGTTGCACATTTGTAATAATTATACAAAAATGCATTCCTTCTGAAACATTGGCTCAGTTGTTTTAATGATGTATTGGATCATCAGGTCAAATGTTAGATACTAGAAAATTAAATACAGCACTTGAAATGGCACACTAAGACCATGTCCTAACAAAACTGAATATGATCTTGAACTTCCAAAATCTGAGAAGACAATGAAATTTCTCAGATATTTAATAATGAATGTCTCTCTCTCAACATTGACTGAACACATGGAAAAAGTCCTTTTCAAAATTAACTTTTGTCAATTGACTAATTAATACATGAATGTAACTTTATGTAAGACATTTTTCAATTTTCAAATGAATGCAAATTGGCATCTAAAAAGGCAAGAATTGAAAAACATATGAATTATACAGTCATGTACACATGTAAAATGTTTTATGAACAACTTTCAGTCAACACTTTACTTTGCGGTTACCAAGTCCAAGTACAACTCTAAATATTGATCTTCAATGGAATATTCAAAACCGTCCATGACTGCATGACTGAGGTCATTAGAGTTGCAAATGAATATACCGATGCAACAATTATTACATGATTTACCATGTAGTTTCAGCATGTGTTTTCAGACAGTTTGAGGTTATCTAGTCAGAGTTTCTTGACATGTAAGCAGTTGCTTATAGTTTGTGCTGCTTTCTTATGAATTGGTTGACTTTTTCAACTTCTTGCTGGGCTGAAATAGTGAAAGGACAATTCCCATTTAGCAACACAGGACCATAAAAAATGCAACTACAATGTACCCTGTCCACATCATCTGTTCTTGGCCAGTCATAGGTGGAGGAGCTTACACTGTGCAAGAATTTAACCTCAACAAAGCTGTCTTCAACAGATTCC
>OX393562.1:11180145-11227645 GCA_947652115.1 Blastomussa wellsi
TCACCTTTTGCATCTGCAGTTTGCAAGTCAAGCTCCATATAATTGACTTTTTTTTTAGAAAGGCAGGCACTCAAAGACGGAGTTTTTGTCTGTGTGCGTGATAAACAATCTCCTAAAATCCTCTGCTTCTTAAACGGTGAAATGTTGTTTCCCAAGTCAATGATCGTGTCAATCGTCTCTGAAGAAAGGTCTTGCCGTACATCTATAAGGCGAAAATCATCATCAACAGCAGGTTCGATAAATTCGCTACTTCTTCGCCATTTCGTTGTCTTTGGAATTTTAACTTTCGAGTCATATAACCAACGTTTTTTCCACTTTGAGGTTGACATTTTTCACGATCTGTAGCATTTAGAAAACTCCGAACAAGCCAATTGTGGCCGCCATGTTTGTTTTTGCTTGGTTCAAAAGTTGCCAGGTTCCCCAGTTAGGAAGAAACATCCAATGAAAACTGTGCCTGTTCGTGTCGGCCTTTCCTTTGTCGGCCTTTATCAGCACCTTTATCGGCATGTTACGCGGGAAAACTTGAAAGAAGTGTGATTTTCAATATCCAATGGAAATCTTTCCTTTTCTAAATCAAAAGCGTCTTCTTCGATGTGTGATATTTCACAGCGTCCTTCTCTGAACTACTTTGTGGGATCTCGTGGCATTTTTTTCACAGAAACTGTCTCGAGTGTGTTTCTTCCAGTTCTTACCTTCGATCAAACCAAGTCGGTTCAAGTTTATCTGGAACTTCTGAAACTTCGATCAAGGTATGTAAGACTTTTAATATGCTTTAATATTAAAGTAGTTGAGCGATTTGTAAGCGAGAGAAAGTGTAGCGTTCAATGTCTGGATTAACTCAGTATGTCATCGTCTACATGTAGTTCGCAGGATGTGTGAATAACAATTTATAAGTCCTATCTGGGAGTTTTTTTCATAAGGACATGAATTTGGAGTAGCAATCAAAGAGTCACTTCGTTCCAAAGAATAGTCACCTTGTTTGGTTTTTAATCGAAGTCGTTTCGATACACGTACTCTGAAGTCGATTCCATACAAACTTCAATCTAGTTTACTTAAAAAAGTAAACCAAAACAAACATCCCTTTGCCGATGAATGTGTTCTAATCTTCGCATTGCATCCGACTGCGATCGAAAGAATTATATGAATCTTGTTCGAACATTCAAAACAGACCACACATTCGGTAACTTCGAATTTTCGGAAAAATCCATTGAGAATAAAAGTTTTTAGCTCAGTTTACCTTTGGAACGAAGTGACCGGGAACCTAATCGTGACCAAGTACTCAAAAAATCGAGCTTTTTATCTAAGTTTTACCTTACTTATTACCTTATTTATTGTTATTTTATCCTACGTTTTATGTAAATTATTTATTATTCTGTAACTATTCCTCCTAGTATAGTCATTACTGTTTTAGGAGTACCATGATTAAAGATTAAAGAGACACCTTGAATTTCACCAGGTTGCTATTCTTTACCTTAGAACATGTTTGCTGTTATCTGCTGGAATTCCAAGAATGGTGTGGCCCTTGATAGAGAAGAACTGGAAGTACAGTCCAGCTCAAAGTATGTTGTAATGAATGGAGGGAAGCAAGAAGTTGGAGCAGCAGTAAACATGGTGTTTCGCAAAGACATCTGGGGAGGCACCATCCAGTCAATTCATGGTACCTAAATCATTGTTTTTTGAGACACAATTACAAGAAATTGTTTATTACTGTATTTTTGGAACTTTTTAGAAGACCAAACATCCCTAATTGAGAGTATTTTATGGTATTTTGTCAGATTCAAAAAAACATGCAGAGGAAGAGCTTGAAAGAGAGATAAGATGTGTTCAAAACAGTGAAGAAGAGGTTTATAAGGGAGAAAAAGTGCCAAGTAAACTGGGGAAAAGAAACAGAAAAAGAAAAAGCTATGGAAAGGATTTTGAATCAGATGATAGTGAAGAAGCACTGGATGCGACTGATGACAAAGATGAAGACGGTAATAAGACATTTTTGCCTCTATCGTTTATGGTTTATTACTGTAGATTATGGTGTTAACATTCACTAGCTCCCAAACATACTTAAACTGTACTCTATACATGTAGATACCCTAGTCAGTCCAATATAACAGTTACTAATATTAATGACAAAATAATGTTACTAATAACACGACTCTTCTTGACACAACTCTATGACATTCTACATATATTGTTCTGATATTTTCATAGACATAACATCAAGTTTATATTTCACACCTTCTAGAGCCATACATGCATTCACCAATGCCGGAGAAATCAAAGACACCTGGTAAAAAGTTATTTCTTTTTTTCACCTTTAAATTTGAAACCATCAGTTCACCACACAGAGTTTTGACTGTTATTGTCAATGAATGTTCTTGTTTAACATAGTCTTGAATTTTTGTTTTATGTCATTAACAGAGATTGTTTGTATTTCACAGACCAAAGCACTAAAAAAGCCTCAAAGAAGAAGAAAACTTCCAAAAAAGATGAGCTTCTGAGTATTACTAGCCAGCATGATGAACTTGTCATTACCGAGATCCTCTCTTCAAGTTCTCCTTTGTTGCCTCCTCTCCCAAATCCACCAGAGACTCTTGCTGAGAATAACCCTCAAGATGTTGTGGTACTTGATGGTTCTTCCACCCCAGAGTCAGCTTGCCCAAAGCCACCAGCTGAGAAGAAACTTCAGCATCCACATTTTGGGGGCAAGCAGCCAAAGCAACACAAGCCTCCGAAGTGCATCAGCATAATATGCAAAGAGGAGAAAGACAAGTTGGCAGAGGAGTTGCAAAGCACTCGTGAAGAATTAGACAAGGCACTAGAGGAACTCAGTAAGTGTTAGTCTGTGATTACTAGTTGCAGCCATTTTTTTATCCTCACATGGTTGACACCTTGGACTACATGTACAAACTACATCAACAATGTAGTTGCCTACTGATACAAGATTAAGAAAAGTTTACAAGAGGATTGTAGTGGCTGTAAATCTTTGAAACTTTCATACCCAAATGTCATTTGATAAACAATGGTACATGTATCACCAATCTCAACCTTAAAACTACCAAAACTACATGTACCTATGGTGTGACCTATGCACAATTGTACCCCACAATTTCCAATTTCGCAACAAATAAAGAAGCCCAAGCCATGCATTATACTGTCATAAAACATGACGGGCATTTGAGAACATGAGGGAAATGTAGAAAAGGCAAGCAGCAGGTGAGAGTTTTCTACAATTCTCTAGTGTTCTCAAATGTCCGGAGTGTTTAGGCTTAGGCTTCTTTATTTGCTTTATGATATAGATTTTATATGCCGCAAGCAAAAACAACAAAACACGTACGATCGATAAACTGCAGCAATTTAATTTCGCTTCCTCTACTTTCCTCTTTAACTTAGAAGCTTCGTCGAAAATTTCTGCGGCTTTACTCAGAATTTTGCCAGGAATTTCTTCGTAGAAAATGTTCTCTGTCATCTCTTGCGAATTTTCACTCTAGCAAAGCTGGCAAAAAACAGTAAAACACGCTTTTTCTATGTTTTATACTCTGATAAAACATGGGTTTTTGACCGATCAGAGCGCATACAGAATCCTCTCTGTATTATAATAAGCACTTGAGTGCCCCCGCCCAATGGCTGAAACAATTGTTTAATTCAAATAAAACTACTTGTACTTTTTACTAAAGTGTCTTTTCAATCACAGGAACACTGAAAACCTTACATGCGAACAGTGCTACTGATTCCACTGAATGTGGCAAGATTCCACGATCAGTGGGGATAGCGAGAAATGTAAGTTATCATTATAGTAAGCAACAAAAAGCGTATGGTGAAAAAGGTGTTTTGATTGTCTAGTTTTTTTAATAACAGATTTTTATCATAAATTATATTCATGCTATTGTTTCTGAACATAGTGTCCTTCCAATGTCATGTGACCATTAGTTGCAACGTAAACTTTTGTTTAGGTGCTCTAGCCTGTATGTTGTAAAATTATAAGACTTGGTTATTTTTTATCTTGAATCTAGTGGGAAGAAATTGGAAATGGTGTATGGTGTTGCCCCATAAAAGTCAAGGCAGCTGTCAGAGACTCGTCTTCCAGGACAGCACTAGCCTGTGCTTTGCTATCCATCTTTTACCCTAAAGAAAAGATGACCGGCAAAAGACTACATGAGCTGGACCAGGATATCATTGAAGCAATTACTGGTATGTGTGTAGGTAACCTGAACAAAAATAAATATCATGAAAAGTTCGTAAATGTATGATGCTTTGTCTTGCTCTACAGCTTTGTCATTACTCATATAGTTTAGTATACAGTTAAACTTTGTGGCTAATAGTCACATCAGGATTAAAAGGTGATTAAGTATACAAATTATGGACACCTAGATGTGCACAGAAACTATGCTCTATAAATTATTGGTAAAATGTAGTGTCTGCTTGCTAAAATTTCCTGTATTTCAGATTTTTCTATGGTTGCCAAGATCACCAAAGAGCCTAAGTTGAGGAAAAAGAAAAATGATGAGACTGTTAAGCCACCATCTCCTCCTTCCAGGAGTGGCATAAAGCAAGCCTTGAGGATGAAGTGCAATACTATCATCCACTATGAGGCTGCCAAAAAGCAAGGTATCAGTGCATGTTGCTACACCATTTCTTATGTACACTGTAAGGTCCAAAAAAACTTGTAAATTGAACTTTTGAGTCAGTGATTATTGTTGTACCCCTTTTCATCTTGCAGTATTTTTGTTGACAAATTCCATATCCCCATCTTTTGGAAAGAAACCTGCACATAAATTTTGTGTATAAACCTTTATGATGTATCAGATGTTAAGTTTTGGTATTTTTTACCATGGAAGTGGCACTTTGATTTTATTAATTTAAAAAGGTTCTAATCAATCTTCTGTATTTTTTTTCTCTCAGGGAGAAAAGAAGCTGCAGGAAAGAAATAAGCCTTTGCTGTTCTTTTCAAAACCAGCTAGTTTCAACTGTAATTTATTTTGTGAGCACTTTCACCATCCTATCCCATTGACTGTACAAAAGTTGTAAGATATTTTTATTGTATGAATTGAATTAAAATAAAGTATTTTGTGTTTCATTCATATGTTTCTTGCTCTACTTTTGTTGGCTGTCAAAACAATGTGTTCACCTGATGTGTTTGCGGGATGCTAAGCTGGATGTTTTCTGGCCTGAATCTCCAGATATCTCTCCCTGTGTCAATGCTATGTAAATGATATTTGAAATCTATTCAACCTCTTCTAATTCCCATGTTTTAAAGCCTATTTATAATGTATGTTATGTCTAGTTTAAAGGTATTTAATTCCTATTTTAACTGGAATTAGTGTCGACCAAGTCCTGTACTTCTCCCTCTGTCAATGCTATGTAAATTATATTTTACATCTATTTACACAATCCCTTGATGTCCATCTATTTTAAAGCTATTTAATTACTATTTTAGTTCTATTTCAATTAGCTGATTAGTCAATGAATCAATTAACTCATGACTACTTAACATCTATTTTAATGCTATTTTAACCCTATGTCCTTTACTTCCAAAAACTGTTTGGTTAGTAATGCTGATAAAATAGTTTCTAAATAGACTATGTAATGGTTCCATTTGAATAGTGAAAATATAGGATTTTGAATCATTTTAAACAGCAAAATCATAGCTACAAAATACACTTAAAATATATGGCCTTGTATGGTTACTAACATAGTTGTAAAATATGCCTTAAATACCATTTAAATAGCTCTCTGACATAGCATTTAAATAGCAAATAAATAGTGTGTGATTCTACAAGGGTTGTTACCATTTGTAAATGCACTTGCAAATGTCTGTGTTGGAGAACTAGGTGCCACTATCACTGTCTGATTTCTGACTCTTCTCACATCCCATATTTTGGTGTGCCAAACTGCCTGGATGTTGACTGTTCTGACTGCTTAGATGTTGACTCTTGTGGCTGCCTAGATTTTGACTCTTCTGTTTACCTGTATGTTGACTCTTTGCACTGCCTGGTTATTGACTCTTCTGTCTGCCTAGATTTTGATTCTTCTCACTGCCAAAATGCTTCCTTTTCTGACTTCCTGAATGTTGACTCTTCTGACTGCCTGGATGTTGACTGTTCCCACTTCCTGGTTTATAACTCATTTCATTCACTGGTTTCTGATCTCGGCTGTGTTGTGGTTTCTGAATGTCTTCACTTTGGGTGTTGCTGTCAGTAGTTTCTGAATCACAAACTATTGGTACAGGGGAGGAGGAAAGAAGAACGTGTTTGGTACGGGTGTCGTGCTTTAATAATTGAGAGCTCTTGGCAACAGATACAGTTGTCTCGGAAAGCTTGGCAACATAGTGGATAGAGTGAGTTTTGGGAATAGGAATACAGGCATTCCACCTTTCAAGAAGCTGATCTTTTGTCTAACTGACATCTTCCTTGGGGATGTATAACACCTTTACTTTCTGACACTCATTCTCAGCAACTCTAGCAAACTCTTCAGTACTGTTTACAACGGCACGGTTTTGCAGAATTGCTCTCCAAACAGCACGCTTCACAGCCCCCTCCAACTCCATGTACAGCTCCTTTGCCATGCGCTGTCTCAAAGAGGCTCCAAGTTGCTTCAGTTGCCACATTGATAAATTGCAGAGAGTTCAAAATGCAGCCGCCAGACTTGTTGTTATGCAGGGCAAGTTTTGCCATATTACCCCAGTGCTCCATCAGCTGCACTGGCTTCCTGTTTTATTTCGTATTAATTTTAAGGTTTTACTTTTAACTTTCAAAGCCATTCGAAAATTAGCACCGTCCTATATTAACGATCTTGTCAAAATTAAGCCTTTAAATTCAAGATATGGACTGCGATCTAACGACAGAATACTGCTATCTCATCCGAATTTTAAAACTTTGACAACTTTAGGCGATCGTGCTTTCGTTGCCTCGGCGCCGAAACTTTGGAATGATTTACCTTTAGATATTAGGATGGCCGAATCTGTCGGCACTTTTAAAAAACTTTTGAAGACGCACCTTTTTAGTAAGGCTTTTTACTCTTAGTTAGTTTGGCTTTTAATATTTTATACAACAGATGATGTAATTAGTATTTACTATTTGTTATTTTACTCCATGTATTTTTGTAATGCGCAGTTGATCATCTCGTCATGGAATCTGCGCAATATAAATTTGCAATTTATTTTTTATATTATTATAAAATGTAGAGGGTGGTATAACACACTGGCTAAGTTATATCTGTTCTTAAACTGAGCGCTAGTTCCATCACTCTAATAATGCACTTTTTTTAAAGAAATTTCCTTACCAACAGCATCCAAGAGAGCTTTGTTGTAGACATAAATGCTTCCTTTATGCTTCCTTCCAATTCATCTGAAATTACTGCGTATGAAAGATGCTTTAGATCATTGTTATCATCTTTGTAATAGACCACTGCAGTGAATACTGTGGGTGACTCATTAGACCAGTGGGAAGCCATGATTTCTCGTTGATGCTTTAGCAGGAAATTTTCTGAGAAATCCTCATCTTCTTGGTTAAGCTGTTCCTTCAGGTCCCTTAACTCCTGGAACTGACGGTGGATGTTGTAAATATGACGACTAAATGGTCTCAGTTGGGCCTCTAAATCTTCCTTGGCATCTGCAATTGTACAGTCCACAAGATTTTTCTTCACCACTCGCCTTCCACTTTTTGCCATTCACAGTACAATATTGAGCCATTCTCATCTAAGCCATCAAAAAGATTATCTGTTAGCTCTGTTACTCCACGGCTGTCACAAACCCTGTCAATACACTGGTAAGAGTCAAGACTACAGAGAGTCTGTGCAACAGCTTCTTCACTTGATATAACAGATGTGCCAAGCTTTGATAGTCCCTGCGGGAGAAGGTCAATGTTTTCATGATATTTACAAATGCAAACTTCTTGGTCAAATGCAGATGAAGGTATGACAAGGGGAGGACGGAGCTCAGCAAACTTGGATTTGCCAATCTTAATGTTTTCTTCTTCCTTAAACAGCTCATGTGCTTCTCCAATTTTAAACAATAGCAGTCTTTTTTGCCTGTGCTCCCTTGTGCCATCTGGAAGTTTGACAGATATATAGTCCTTCTTTCCAGGGAGCATTCTGCATATAAAACTCCTGCACCTTTTGGACCTCATTGTCTGCGAGAGAGAGCATCACATCTTTTCTTCCTGTCTTTGTCAAGTTCCTTTCTTCTCTCTGAGTTGCTGTTACACAAATCTTCCACTGCCTTTCGTTTTTGTGGGGAGAGATCTTGAACCATCTTTGCTAACACTTGCACTTTTCTTTCAGGGTATTTTGGCAGGTGCTTCTTTGCTCTACTTAATGCTTTTCCAAAGGTCTGAGGGCTTACCTTACTAGACGTTTTGGTTATTTTCTTTGTTAATTCTGCTATTTTTCCTTTGTTGTCTTTTCTTTTCTCTTTCTTTAGCTCTAAGAGCTTCAGGCTGAGTTGCCTTCTCCTCAAAATAAGCCTTCTTCTTTCTTTTTCTGTCTTTCTTTTTAACCATCTCGTACTTTTCTACATTTTCTCTCAGTTTTTCTCTGTATTTCTTTGTTCTCTCTTTACTTGAACTCATTTCAGCTCTAGAACAACTGGCACATCAAGCACATGCTTTGGTGAGCATGCTCATTACCTGCCATCCCATAATCCTTTAGTTTCCTAATATGAATAATTCATGAAAATGTGTACCTCGCTCTTTAAAAGTATGAAAATATTGCATTAACACCCAATTCTTTCACAAGTTATACTATAAGTTTTCACTGCAAACATCAGATTGTTCTTTTATGTAAAGAGATTATGGATGTTTTAAACAATTTTTTCTTCAATTTCAGTAGTTTCTCCTTAAGACAGCAACTGCCCCATCTGTGACAGAAAAGTCCTCTCTGCGACAAAAAGTCCCCTCTGTGACAAAAGTTCTCCTCCGTGACATTTTATCTTTTTACAGCAAGATAAAAGATTTTGTGGGACTCCTTTACAGCTTCTGAGTTTGCTATCCCTTACTGCACTAGTTAACATGGTTTCATACAATTATCACCTATTTTGAAAAGATACCAATTTTCGTGCCTGGTTTTGTCACAGAGGGCACAATTGATTGTTAGCTAAAGCATTAAATTCTTTCCTTCACACAAAGCCAGGGACAAACAATAAATATATACAGTCTGCGTAAATAGCTAAATGTCCTGACAGTTTATATTAGGTTTCCTCTATTTGTAAATGTCCCTTCCGTGACAGCCAAATAGTGTTTAATGACTAAATTATGATAATTTATGTTGTGAAATCATTCCGCTGTCAACAGAAAAACATGATTTCATAACAAATAACTTATAACCAGTCTAAAAATGTTGTTACATTGTCTTTTTAATCAATTTTGTTTTTTAGAACTTATGTCACAAATACTGTGGAATAGACCAATTCCGATATATTAATATTCTAACATGTCACCAAGGCTTGGGGGAATAAAACAAAAGATTTTGCATCGAGGCTTAGGGATGAATAAATAATTTCTTTTGTTTTAGTCCCCCAAGCCTCGGCGCAATGTTAGAATTTTAATATATCGGAATTGGTCTATTACCCAAAAACTAAAGCAGCTTGGATCTCTGGCAGACGGGCATGTCTTGCAAGAAAGAAAAAATTTACCAATATTCTATTTTCGTACAGGCCTTGACATGTTCTCACAAAAAATTCAAAGACGTTTAATAGCTTTGTCGTTTACTTCTGCAGTTGCCATGTGCTTCTTGCCGAATTTCAGCTCATCCTCGGACGTGTAAGAACCTGTGAAACTCACGAGTGACATAAACGAACAAGGCAACAAAGAACCTCGAAACAATACAGAACACAGAAACAATAGCTCAAAAGCAAAGAAAAAAGTCACAGGTTCTAACACCGAGGTAAACCCCGAATTTCGCACCTCGGCAACTTTAACAAGCCTTTCATGTGTTCGCACTCAGCTCATGCACGTTTTCGCACAACATTCGATAATTTTTAAAATCTGCTTCAGATGTTTGTTGTTTTACACTGCAGCTGTCATGTACTTCTTGCTGAATAATTTGTGCATTGGTTAATTCACACCTTGGTGACTTCGACATGCTTTCCTGCATCAGTTAATGAACAAAGACCACTACTGCATAAGATCTATACAATCCTTCTCCAATTTCCAAACTGCATCCAAATTTCCGCAGCACTTTCATAGCCCCAGCTTCACTAGTTAAATCGATAAATTAGCAGATAGATAAATACATAATTAACAATTATTCACACTTTGAATTCTATAAATTAAGTCCACTTGAGCAATGACCATTGACTTGAAAATGAAGCCAGAGTGACTTCAGAACGTTGTTTCGTTCGTTATTGCTTTCCTGGAAGTTTCTCTTCCCGGCAAAGCACAAAATGGTTAAATGTAAAGTACCTGCCATTTGTCGGTCAACTGTTGGCCATTTGTCGGTTGACTGTCGGCCCACAGTTGGCTGACAGTCAACCGACAGTCGGCCAACAGTTGACCGACAAACAGCCAACAGTCGGCTGAGAGTTGGCTGACAGTTTTCCCTGTTATTTGCATATTCTTTGTAGGACAAAATATATAGTGGCAGAGAAGCCAGGCATTATGGGAGGGGTTTGTGTATGTTCCATCCATTTCTGACAACAGGTCTAATAGCAGTATTATTTTTTTTGTTGCAGTTTAAGTGATGTGGTTTGTTTTGGAGTGGGTGCTGGAGCAAATGTTCTTACAGAATTGGCTGTAAGAATTGTTTCTTGCTTTATAGTTCTAAAAAAATGTTTCAATTTATTTGCTAGTTAACTGTCTTGGAATGGAACATATTTTTAGTTACACATTAATTGATAAAAACATAACTACATGTAATCCAGGTGTAGGTCACCGTCGGAACCAGAATAGTGCTCTACAATGAGGGAGCTTTTACAATAGGTTATGTGGTAAAACTACTCTGTTTTGAGTTATATGGATTTTAATACAAATCTGTTTCATCCACTCATCACTTATCCTTCATACAACATGTACCGGTATGTATAATATATTATGACGTGACTTCAAAATGTTTTGAACTGTTTCAAGAAGACACCATTAACATCAAAATAATTGGTTGAAAAAAATCTCAAACTCGATTTAATCAGTTTTAATACCGTAATAATAATAATATTAACTTTATTTATATAGCGCTCATGTCCTAAGCTTATGGTGCTTTACAATATAAAAGAGGTAAAAAATAAACAATTTACATATCGCAATTACAATATATGTATCGTACATGAGGTTTAACTTTCTTTATACAATAACAAAATCAATGCACACGCTCTGATTGGTCAATCAGCTATGGTTTATTTTGCCGGTAAACCCATGGAAAAATCACGCGTCTTCTGTTCTCCCAAACATCCCGCGTGGGTTATTACCTCTATAAACCCATAGAAAGTGTGGTCTATTGCTTAAAAAAATTGTCTAAAAAATATGCTTTTCAATATAATGTAGAGACTCTGGCAGCAATATTCCAGTTACAGTAAAACCTTAGGACATATTTGTGTGACTTTCATGAAGTCAGCCACACTGCCATAGCCTGAATTTATTTAATTATGTATTTGTATACAAGAGTCGAGTGCCTGTCATAAGTCCTGCTGTGATGGTATCCCCCTTTACAGGACTCCCCCTTATGTGGATGTAGATCACTCTCATTGTTGCATTATATTGAAGTGTGACATCCCAAATACTATAAAATCAATAAATTCAAGAAAGGGCAAAATGGATACAACACAAATACCAAAGCAGAAAGCAAAACACACTTGGCAGCTAGAAAGGTCAAATACATAGTATAACTGAAATAGAGGATTTGTTTATAATAACAACAAGAGAGGCGGCTATACCTTGCATGCCTGCACAAGACTTTAACAAAACACTTGACCTTAAGATTCACATCCTAGTATTGCATGTCATACATCAAATGTCACTGACCTTATTATTCACAATGAGTATCGTACATCGCATATGGAATGTCACACTTCAATATAACACAACAAAGTGTGAGTCTCATGCAAGCGTCATTGTTTGTGTTTGGATCCTATGTCACTTTGGCAAGGTTTTAAGGTGGCTCTGTAGTTATTCCGAGTGAATCTGCCTTTTACAACATTTTTCGAAAACTATACTCCAGTTTCTTTCATACTTCCTTCACATGAAGTTAAAGGTATTACAATAATTTTACATTGATATATGCTCCTGTACCGTGCTGCAAATTGGAGAATTGTAGTTTGGATTGTAAAGCTACTATGTGACTATCTCTGGCAAGGCAGAGGAGCAGTTTTGTTTAATATGTAATTTGAATACGGAATTAGCATGTGTGGCAGTTGTTCCAAAAAATTTGCACCTTTATAAAGGGGGCATCAGTGACTGTAAGTTGTGTATTTATTTATTTGTTTGATTCTTCTTACAGGTATCAAAATGGGGGGACAAAGTTGCAGGATTGGTTGTTGTAGAGCCAGGGATTTCTGCAGCCAGCTTCAAAGAATGGGGAGAAGGAAAGGTAAGTGGAGCATCTTCCTTAGGAGAAAGAAATCTGAAATTTGACCAAAACAAGTCTCTATTGGTAAAGTGTGGTATGAAATTGTTGTGCCTGCACTGCAGCCTAGTGGCCAATCAGGATTTTTTTGTTAGCTTTCGATTTAACAAATAGACGTGAGCTTGTGGTGGTACGTCCTCTAATCAACCACGAATTTCTTCATCACATTGTCAAATTCTGGGCATTAGAGGACATACCACAACAAGCTCACATCTATTTGTTTTTACCACAACAAAACAATGCCAAAATGATTACGCGAAGACTTGCTTTCACGAAGCAAACCGATTCGAAACTTACAGAACCACACACTTCAAATTACATAAAGTAACTCAAAGCCAAACTGTAGAAACAGAATTTTAGCAACTAACCTTTATTGCATTCGGAAATTCTCTAAAACCAGATAAATTAATACAAAGGTCTGTCCACTCGCTGTGCTTCAGCAGAACATGGCAAAAATAAATGATCCCATTCAACGAGTTTCACGTCAAACTTTGGAGTTTTCCCTCCACAGATTAATTCAATCCCGATCCATAGTCATCTTGAAAACAAATGTGATGATTTCCCCTTTAAAGGGGTGCCTTTGGATGCAATTTGTTGCTTATTTCTGAGAACTAACAGCACCAAAACTGTAAACAGTTTGAGCGATTGAAGATGTTTTTGAAAGTTTTCAACGTGGGTGCAACGAATGTCGGTCATAACGCCCCCAAAACAAAACGCCCCCGACATAATGCCCCCATCTACAAGACAACGCCGTGTATTTCTCATGATGAATGGCCCTGGTGCAGGCTGTTTTAGCGAGCGATACGATTGGCTTATTTATATGTCGAATATAATCTTGCATTTGATTGGCGCATGTTTCGAAAGTATGGCACAGCCATGACGACAATCTGACGATGTCGACTTCGGTCAAGGTCACATCATATCACACTATTGCATTGCTGCGACAAGAAACGCCGTTTGTAACAAGACTTGTGACTTTTTCTATTTCAAGCTTAGCTAAGCTTCTTAACTGTTATTTGAGCACGCGCGCTTAATTGGATGAACTGAGACATGTTTTATGCGCATCAAGACTTGTGATTTTTTTTAACTTGAGGTTCCTTAGCCATGTTTTGAAATAATGAACACGCGCTTCGATTAGGTTCTTTTGCTGTGAAACGGACGCGTCATAAAAGAATAGGCCCGCGCTGTAATGGTATTTATTATAAAATTATTACCGACAGCTGCCGCAGTTTGGGTAACTTTTTAGCGTTTTTATGGAATGACATTGATTCTCGACCCTTGATCACATCACACCGTAAACTGGTTCCAATCATTTTCTGAAAGTATCTTAGTTAATTGTCTTACTACTCGTTGCTCACATGGATCGAGCAGAAGAAAAATCGAGTCATAATTGCCTTTAACGGATGAGTCGCGATGCAAACAGGCAATAAGTTATTTGTCTTACTACTCATTGCTCACGTGGATCAAGCAGAAAAACCAGTTGAGTAGTAAATGTCATGAACGGATGAGTCGCAACGCAAACAGGCCAGTGAACTGCAGTAGTTCATATCCTTTATTAATTTGATTACTTTCTCGGAATATATAAATCGCGATAGGGGGGCGTTATGACCGGTTACTGGTGCAACCTAGAACCCAGACTTTTGCTCTTTTGTGTTTTGATGAATTTCTCGACCGCGAACATTATCCAATGAGCGTGCGAGAATTTCTGCAGTTATGGTAAAAAAGTCACTTAACAGAAACATTTGTAATGCTCACAACTTGCCACTTTTGTCTGTTAATTTCATCCAGCCTTATGACAAAATGTAATGTTCTCTTGCTTTGAAGATTAAAACACGCCAACTTGACAAGAAGGGATTCACAGAAGGAACTGTAAACTACCTCATGTGGCATCATTTTGAGAGGGTTAGTAGCTGTTTCCCAATTTCCCGATTTCTCCTGCACTCATTTCAGGGCTGCAAATAATTCTTTCCTGTGAAAGGACAGGTGTCCAACTAAGTCACCATTTTGATTGGACAAAGCAGCAGTGAGGGCGGACATCATATTGCAAAGCTTCTCAGTTAAGCGTTGTCAAGGTATAAAACATTGTCCAGACATTCTGTCCCACTGCAGTTTGGACAGCCATTGTCAGATATGTTACTGGTATTTGCAGCCTGCATTTGGTCGAGAGCTGTGGTCAGTTGGAGTATAGTCCATAAAAATATCTACAAGCTGTAGACTGTTCAGTCTCCTGTTTTTCCGTGTAATAGAGGGTCCAATGCATCGTTCGACGGTCCGCCATGTTTGTAGTCTGAAGTGTCAGACGTCTTCTCGCCCTGATCCCCTGAGGCGCGGGCGAGAAGGACGTCTGAACTCTGAGCGTTATAATTCCGTCCCGTGACGTCACGTACTTTCGAAAATGGTAAGTAGATTTTGATTGGCACATGTCTTGTGATGTTAGTGAAATAGATTACTGTCTCCTATTGGCTAAGCCCCGGATGAGATGTGAGGAAACATTTCAGTTACGTTTACAGAGTGTTTTGCCGAAGTTCGGTTTAACTGAGTCACGGGTAAGTCTTGGTGTTTCTTTGTTGTTTTCTAAATTTTGTAGGTGCAATATTATAAAAGTGTAACTTTAATCAGCTTTAAATATGTACATGTGAAACGTTCAATGTGCAAAAATTTAGTTTTGTATGAACTGTAAGAAAGCCACAAAGGCAAAGGCTTTCTGGTAGCTTTGAAAGCTATCAGTTTAGACTTACTGACTTCACTCCTCTATAAGTTCATACTATTTATTGACAAGGAAAAGCTAGACTGTTTTGGTAACAATATATTTCCGTTTGCCTTCTTTAAAAATTTAGGGTCCAAAGTGGAAATTCAGGAAACATAACCCAAAAGAAAGACTTCGGGAAATGATGCATACAAGGACTCTAGGAAATGTAAAAGAAACTGAACAAAGTTCAATGAGTTATAAAGGGTTCTCATCTGTACATTTGTATTTGGGATGGGTGAACAATGAAAAAGGAGTTAGTCAGAACAGTTATCAACTTTGGACCGTCTTGCAACCTGGAAGTTATCTAATATTCAAGAACGTGGACACTGAAGTCGAGATCACTGTATTTAGGTTAGAATTTTAATCACCTGTTCTCAGGACATTAAAGATTATGTACAGCTGTATGGAGAAAGCGTTGATGCAGAGAACTCTTTGACCAAAGGAGCACTGCACCAACTGCACAAAACACTGTGGACACAACCAGGGGTTTCAATAACTGTTGTAATAATAAGCGGCTACCGATAGAAGAATAGGCAGTTGCGACAACAAGAGGGAGCATAAGCCCCCTTTCACGAAGGGGGTCTGGAGGCATGCCCCCCTGAAAATATTGACATCTAGAAGCTCGAAATACATATCTATGAGAGAAGTAAAAGTAATTTTTCAATTGGGTAAATTTAATACTTTTTCCCAAAGACAGCGGTGAGTCATGAGCCTGTTTGTACCCTGACTCAGTCTTCGCTAGGAAGAACTCCTGTAAAGGAAACTATTGTAGGGACAAATTTCTCTTATAAATCTGTAAATAAATAAATAAATAAATAAATAAATTGTTGTTGTTGTTACTATTACCAAACTTCAGTTATATATATACACAAGTTGGGCAGATCATAAAACAGATCATGCTCTATATTCATTCATTTTCAGTTAGTCCTCTCCGTGCTCGGTGCTCTATATACCAGATTAATAAAGGACTTCTGATTGGGTTAATATACACAATATACAGTACATGGACAGTCACAGTTGAACTAAAATATTTATAAAAATGGAAAACCCCATCTTTTGTCAATCCACATAGCATCATATTTGTTCTGTGATGTCATAGATCAGCAAAAGCTTAGATTTTACCTCATTTGAACTTTCATATTGTCACAAATATGGAAACCTCTGGCATATTTTCATAAAAGTGAAAAGGAAAAAAGCAAATTTAAACCAGGGTTCGTAGCCCTTTTCACACACACATTTCCAGGACCTTTCCAGGCCTTTTCCAAGACTCGTATCAAAATTTCCAGGACTCCAAAATTCACATTAAACACTTTTTCTTCCAAGATCCCAATATCAATTCTCCCAACTGTAAGCCTCGCATTTCTTATAAAGGTAGCCCAGAAAAATTCATTTCTTGATTTTGATAGATTTCCAGGACTTTCCAGGACCTGTAATCACTTTCCAGTTAAGCTTTCCAGTCCTGGAAAATACCATAATAAAATTCCAGGACTTTCCAGGTTTTCCAGGACCTGCACGAACCCTGTAAAACACTGTCTGATCATGAACAAAATGACATCAATCACTTTCACTCAGATATCTGCGAAATCTTACATACAGTATCAGCAAAATATTAATATGTATATATATGTAATGCCTGTACTGTAGGATTATGTACTTCACTGAACTATTACCAAACTTCAACCTTCATATATACACACAAGCTTAAGTTGGGCAGATCATAAAACACATCATGCTCTATATACCAGATTAATAAAGGACTTCTGACTGGGTTAATCTACACGATATACAGTACATGTACAATCACAACTGAACCAAAATATTTATTACATGCACACAAATACATCAGCGTACGTACAACAGCGTCCAAATATGAACTGAGATATGTAAAAGCAAAAAAAGTTTTAGCTAGTTTTAGCTGGAGGTCCCCTGAAGAAATAAATAAATAAATAAAAAGGAGGCCGAAAAACTTCCGATATAACAGCACCAGTGCTGCTTTTCGTACAAACAAGATCCTCGGTTTATACGGTCGCGAAGTTCCCTTCCAATGGCTTTCTCTTTTTCAACTATAGCAAAAACGAAGACATGGTTTGAACAAATGCGAGTGTTCTCGTTGATTACGATGTTTATTGGCAGCTTCCTATCTCCGCTTCTACAGGGAATAGAGAACAGCCATACAAATCGATTCTTGATGCAGGTAGATCCAGTTTAAAAGCGCAAAAAGCACAAGCAACGTGATGCATGATCACGCTTCCGTGACTCATGGCCGCCATTTTCTTTCATCTGGCAAACTATGCGAAATGATATGCCAGAATGCATAAATTACCCTGTGACGTCATGGGGAGGGAATTATACCGCTCAGAGTTCAGACGCTCTTCTCGCCCGCGCCTCAAGGGATTAGGGCGAGAAGACTTCTGACACTTCAGACTACCATGTTTGTTTCTCAATACGATTGAAATAACCTTGGCTATTACATGGAAAAATAGGAGACTGTGAACATTCTTACGCAAGCTGCACCTTTGTCGTAAACATTTTAGTCAAAAATTGGGGGTGCAGCTTTTCTATTCATAAAAACTTCTAAGATGCCAGTGAATAAACATGTACAAACTGAAAGCATGTTCTTCAAAAACCAAAATGTTGTGAGTGCTCACGAGGCAAATGCTCGACTCAGTGTTTCGCTATTCTTATCACCTTCACAGCAAATATTTGATTGTCAAATTCTTGTTCTTCCGGAGCTCTGATTACGAGGACTGTGTTACTGTTATTCTTTTACCGCTTTATTTTGCAAAGTCATTTCTCGCAAATCAATTTGAAGGCTTAACCGTTGAACATAAACCAAATAAACATGTCCTTGAAACGGTATCATGCGTTAAAGACAAGTGAATGAAAAGAACGTGACTGCCACGCGATAATATTGTCCTAGAATTCCCGCGAAAATCATTTCGCTCCCTGTTGAGGGATATCTCAGTAAAGGCAAGAAGTGTTTACGAATCTATGAAAGGCGAAAACTCGCTTTTGATTTTGGCAAGAATGGCAGCTCTTTTTTCGCTATTAACCAAGGTTTGTGAGCCAATCAGAAAGCTGGAAATGCAATAACCGAGGTTGGGAATTTACTAATGGCCTTTAGTCTTGTTTGTGGACTCTTTTTGCATATTTAAGCTTAGTTCCCACTTGAGGCATTTGGATCATAATCATAAACACGAACATAACGTTGTTATGTCGCTTATGTCTTAGTGCAGGGAACGTCCAGAAGCAAAACACAACCATAAGCACCCTTATCATGTTGCTTTTATTTGTAGTGGGAACACGAAAATCATATCAACATAATAATAAACATAATGACGCAACGGCCAATTAACATCTTGATGCAGTACTTTTGGCTCGGTTCATTTCACGATGGGGTCTAGCTTTGAAGAAATTGGAATACTGTTCTTTAAGTAGCGTTCCAAGTAGAACATAAGAGTCTTTTGTTTATTATTATGATTATGATCCTTATGTAATGTTTTGTGGTTTGCAGGACATTGGAAAACCTAAAATGGAGTTGGTCGACCAATTTGTGGAGAATGTCAAAGAGAACATGAATGCACACAATGTGGCAGCATTTGTTACTTCTTACACAGGGTATAAAGATAGTAACACTTATGTTTTGTATTGTAAGATTCAACTGACCTGAAGTGAGTGATTCTTGGAATATGCTTCCCTGCTGTATTGACTGCTTGCCCCAAGTTACTGGATGCAGTTATTACACTGAATATTGAAATGTGTTTTATTATATATATTTTTGTAACATTCTTACTTGCATGTTATAATATGTCCTTTCTATTTTAAAGAAATGTATGATGTTTACTTGTATGTTAAACTTGACTGTTAACCAGTGCAACCTTCCACACTTAGCACAAAAATTCTGTTCAAATGGGGGTTACCATATGTTGTTCACTTATGGATTGTGGTTTTTAGGCGTAGTGATCTAATGAAGGACCTCAAAGGCCACAAGCTTGAGTAAGTGATTTTCATTTAATCAAGTCTATAAATATCTTTTATGAAAAGGCTCCTTGTAGAGATCGAAATACACCAATGACAGCCCACCACTACATGTACAAGTTAAATGTAGTTTTACTGTTGTAAATACTAAGTGGTTGTGCCAAACTTTATTAGCACACTTAGATCCATTGACTAACACTGACCTCTTTAACTTCGAGGCCATTATTGTATTGCTTCATGTTCATCAAAGCTATTAATTAACAACAGACTGGTCCATGCTTTAACGTGTACTATCATTTTGCCGGAGAGCATGCAAGAAACGTAAGAGTTGCTTGAGGCAATTGCTGAGACTAACTCTAGCTTCTTGAGTGCTCTCCAGACTTCTCAAGCAGACCATAACTCGAAAGTCCACAGCTAAATTTTATAACATTGTTGGTGGAAACTTGTATCAAAACATGCATACGAGAAGAAATGTCTGGGAAAGCGATGTGCTCACACTATCACAACGTACACTAATGGATTTTGTGCATGCTTTCGTGTACCAAGTTTGATTACATGGCTCTGCTAGCTATACTGTAGAGTTGTGCAGGGACAAATGTTCACCAACCTTAAGAGTTTTATGCACAACTTTTATCCTGAGTTTTATTTTGCTGCACAAAAGTAAGAGAAATCTTATTTTTGTCGTAAAACTACCTTCACATATAGCTCTCCATTTTAAGTTTCTCATAAAAAAAATCAATGTATATTTTTCAAACTCATTCAGAAGAAGGGATTCCCTCATCATTGTGCAATCCCCAGTACATGAAAGTTTCAACCCCTTGTTTCTTGTCAATCAGTGTTGACAGAATTATTGCTGTGGAGCGAGCAGCAGTTATAATCAGAATGTGTGACCTTGGCCTCTAGACTATGCTATCCCATCGTTCTGTGCGTGAGGCTAGCCATAATTCGCTGAACAATCGTTGACACTGAGCATAAGTTGCAGTGATCGTAGCCAGAATGGATGCAGTCATCAAGAACCCTGGGCCGAGTGGGAGGGTAGGTGCTGCAGCCTTCCTCGCATACCAGGCCGCATTGGTGGCAGGCGAGTATTCTCACCACTGCACTATCCCAGCTACCACTGCGAACTTAATGTTTGGCTGGCAGTAGGTAGAGGCTAAGATGATGATGACCAACGAGCAAAAAGTCTTGTGGTGCAGTGAACATATCAGATCCATGTTATGCAGACATTCTTTTGGCTTGTTACTGAAATTGAAAGGTTGTGCGATTAGGCAAAAGAATGTCGATGTTCGAGACGAATATGTTGTGTTTTGTTGCAGTGCAAAGACGGGTGTGCTTGTGGTGACTGGAGAACACTCTCCTCATCGCAGAAATACAGTAAGGGCTAATTAGTATTTTTGTCATTGTTTTATGCGCCAGAGAATCATTTTAGTCTGCACAGTAACATCATTGCACCTTTCGATGACAGGCGGGTTCTTTAAAAGTTCAAAACCCAACTGATTACGTGCTTGCTGCTATCAGTCGTAATTACGATGAAAGCGGCTAGCAAAACTTGATCGAAATCTACAGTGTACCAATCATAACCAACAGATGGGAATTTTTAAATCGGCTGAAGTGAATTCTCTTTGCTGGGAGATACGCTTTGATGATTGATGGCATTGAAAAACATAAACTTTAGACTGAGCACCAACAAGCTGATTTTCTTTTCCAAAGGTTTATAATGAAAGATTTATTTAGTTTTATCACCTTGTTGTTGTGCTTTATAGGAGGAGAAATTTTATTATGGCGATGTATTAAAGCACACAGATGTGAAAATCAAGAGTTTGCTGACTCCTGATTGTGGAGCTAGTGTCCTGGAAGAAAAGGTTTGCAGATCGGATGAACATGTAAAAGAGGCAGTATCACGCTATTTTTAGTAACATTGAAAATCCAAGAGACGCTTTTCGGTTAATAGAAGCTGCATGATAATGATAAAAAGCCTTTGAAAGACTATCTTGATGTGTTTGTAGATGTTGTTGTGGGCAAATGGCCAAGATGGAGATTGATGCCAACTTTCAAAAGTCGGGCCGACGTTTTCAAGTTTTCCCTTTGCATCTCATATGAAATCAGTACTGACATTATTTTCTTCATCCTTCTGTTCTGAATTGACTTTCTGTTATAAAATAATTAGTGATTTAGAAACGATTTCAGTATTGACGAGGCGTTGGAAGTTTAAATTTAGCTCATTCTGACCAAAAATCGTGATAAACTCCGTGATACCACCTCTTGAACTGTTTGTACGATTCAATATTCTGTAAAGCACACAGTCGATGAGAACAAACACAACATATGCAACATGACTTCAGAGAAGTATGTGGCATATATTGAGGTGAATATTTCGAGCTTGAGAAACTGGAAAACTGACCGAAGTGGTTAGTAAATCTTGCTTACAGTGTGCCAAAAGTGATGGGTAGAAGAGACAAGTATGCCACGGACAGAAGGCCTCGAGAGTGTTGTGCATTGTGGAATATAGTCCTTCTATATGTAATATTGTGGTCATGAAATCATTGCAGTATGTTTTAATTGTATGCTTTGATTTTATCCAGCCTGAGAAGATGGCAGAAGGGATGCTTCTGTTTATTCAAGGACTTGGGCTGGGTAAGATTTCTATTTCTGTGACGAGCATTATTTTGTTATGTCAGGTCGATCAGATACAGCAGTCGACGCTGGTACACCGAAACGTAACTGAATGATATTAAACGAAGTATGTTGGCTCGATTATGCAATTGTTCCATTTTCGCATGTTGGATATGAGATGATATATTAGATAGCCAACCAGGCGCGCAGCACCTACTTGACCGGCTTTTTTGCTGAGGCGTGTGGACACTTGGCATATCTGATGAGTATAGTATGCCATGGCGAGCATAGTATACCATGAAACGATCTTGTACTGCCGAGGCAAAAATGGTCGAAAATGTAATTATATACTTCTCCTGCAAAACCCCAATGGGAAGTTCAATAAAGTATGTTTTTTATGAATGTTCAGTGTGTATGTGTTTGGTGAAAGTAACATTTTTTTTCGTTTTCAGTACCAACACTGCGCACGCGCTCGATGTCTCGAACTAGTTCTACATCATCCACTGGATCTCGCACCCAGTCCATGAGTGAGGATTGATCACACGGACCACTTGCCTGGTTGTTTTGGTGACTTCCTCTTCAGCATATAGGTTTTTGAGTGGTGGAATGTCAGGAAGGATTTTAACACGTCTACAAGGACTGTTTTTTAGCCGACGATATACCATGTGGATAAAAAGTAATACTATTATTAAAGTGGATTGGCGCCCCGTTTGGATAACATGATTTGTAAAATCGTTCCACAAGATTGTACTGAATTAATACAACTAAATTATATGAAAAAAAATGATGTAACATGGTTTCTCGTAGCAGTAATGCTAACATTACTATTTTCTTGCCTTTGCACTCTGTGATGGTTGTCATTCACAAATGGAAAACTCTTGGTTGAAGCCTGTTGATAATCAGAGATTTAAAACCCTTGCCTTTTCATCGATGTCATCTATTTTTGCAGTCATTTTACTTGTGCAACTACAATAAAATTTGTCATTCTTTTATCTATCGTTCTTGTTTCTTCTGCTCGAGTGTGTTAAATAAGTTACTGTATTCAAACCCTGCGCTGATTTATCCTCACGGCAAGCAAACTTTCAACATAGAAATTGCAGGTTCTCCACAGCCAGTTGGGACGAACACGAAAATACTGAAAGAGTGCGTCACGTGCAGCGGCTCCGTGCTTCTTGTAGCTCGCGTGCTTCTTGTATCACTATTTTCTTGTTCGTCCTCGCTGACTCGAGCAAAAGTCTGCTCGCAGTCTACAAACATCCTTCCGCTTGCCAAATCCTTCAGCGGATGTGGATATCCCAAGTAGAAGCAACAGTCTTTGCCCTTCGGGGGTGATGCGAGAAAACAGCATCACACGCTTGTCGCCCCTCCCGATTTCGCACGACCATTTTTGCTGGTTTCAAGCTCGACGGACAAATTAAGTAAGGGATTTCCCGTCGTCTAGCCTGTGATCTTAAACTTTTTAAAGGGAACCTCCACTCTTACGACAAGGTGACCTTTGCGTGTTTGAAATTGTACCTAAATTTCAAATATTAATATTCCCGCGCGCGTGGACGTGTACAGAAGGTGCTGTGCAACCACAACACGTCTTGGCGGCGCGCGGGAAATTTAAAAGCGATAATTTTCCATTTTTGTTGCTGTTAAATCATATCCTTTGTCCGGCAAAATTTGAAATTTAGGCACCATTGCCAGCAATTTCAGGTCAATTTTTCAAAACAGTGGAGGTTCCCTTTAAGATGAATATTAATCCGGATTGAATATTCTACATCTTACGTTACCATCAACCGCGTTCGCTTGAGCCTCTATTTCAAGGCGAGTCTAAGTGCAAAGTCTTTGTAATGAAAATGAGTTCTCATTCATATGGAAAGCAAAGCTAATTACCATAACAAAACTTTCGCACTTAGACTCGCTTTGAAATAGAGGCTCAAAGGAACTCGGAAATGGCCTATTAAACAAGTGATTAAACTGTGAGGGGGAAAACGCCAAAGTTTTACTTGAAAATTTTTGAATGGAATCTTCATTTTTGTTATGTTCTGTCAAAGTACCTCGATCGAGTAAACTGAACTTTTCAGCATTATAGTAATTAAAAAAGGGACAGGGAACAGTTTTCTCACAAAGCAACATGTAGCCGAGGTTAACCGCCGGTAAATTCTTAAATGTCAGCCTTCGTAACTACGCTGGAACCCAGTTCTCCGTTGATTACGTTATATTCGTTTCTGAACACAAAAGTACTACCATGCTTGGTGAATTATATCCTGTTCCAGGTTCTTGGTAGTTGGGGGAGAGCGGAGGAAATAGATGAGAGACCAATACCACAACAGGGGCGGAACTAGTGAGAGGGGGCAGGGATATGCACCCCCCACCTGAGATGACCTGTAACTTTCTGATATGCTAGTATTCTGCATCTTGCGTCACCATCAGTTATGGCATTCCTTAGTGGTGCACCCCCTCCGAAGAAAAATCCTGGATCCGCCCCTGCACAGTTGACATAGCCTAGCCCCTAGGCCTGGGCGCGATGGAAAGACGCCAGCGGTGTGTAGAAATTTTGTGATGCTTTATATGACACCGTTCCTTGTTATCCGCCGTTTGACTGAAGGCTCAAACCAACAAATTCATCATGGCGGGTCGGAGGTCCATGGCGGCCCAAGTGGCAGAATTGCTGATAGATGAACTTGCCTAGTCTTAAATCTCTTGACAGTTTTCTTTAGTTGAGCGTGTAAAATATTTACCGAGATGCAAGTTGAAGACTTGGGAATGTCTTCCAGTGGGGTTGGAAGCGGTGTTAAAATTACTGAGGGAAAAGCAGAAATCCTATTTCCTGATTCCAATTCTGTCTTCTACAATCCCGTTCAAGAATTTAACAGAGACTTAAGCACAGCAGTGATAAAGCTGTTTTCCCAGGAATTTTCACGTGACAGGAAGAAAACTAAATCGAAGAAAAACTCTGCTGGCGAGGATGGAGTGGAAAGAGATTACAACGGGCATAGTGAAAAAGATTCAAATCACGATGGTGAAAGCAAGAGTTTGGATACTGGTGCAGAGAGTGGAGAAAATGAGCGTAAGTAGGCTAAACTTTGCAATTGTTGATCAGTGATGTGCATCTTCAAATAGTGCTCCCATAGTCATGACTTTCTCAGGGCAAATGTAATCGATGCTTGTAGCACAATTTAAAGTGCACCTGACCCCAAAATTTTTTCCGCTAAAATAAAAGTACTTGTTATTTGAAGCACCTGGGCAAAAAAGGATTTGGTTGAATCCTTGATTTTCTGTTACCTGGCGAAGTCTCGAAAATAGCACTTAAAACGCCGCCTTGTAGTTTCACAGCTCTGTTCTAAGGAGAATGTGTCCAGCATCTATTGTGACGTCTACCCAGGAAGGTAGGATCGTTCACTTACACTCATTTCTTTCAGGATGTTACAATACACAAACAAAAAAATATGTAGAAAAGCCTTACACTGGCATTATCAGCGTTCACAGCAATACAGATTTAGCCACAATGATCTGGCAATTCCGAAGAAAAGACAAAAAGGATGGGTGGATTTTGTCGAACTCAAACAGGTAAAGTGTGCCTGTGAGAGAAATAATTAATTGAATAACTTTAAAATTTGTTTCGAAGTCTGCAAAGGCTAAAAAATGTACAGCCAGTGATTCATGAAAACTCCACCAAGAATGTCATTCAAATTTGAATAATTTCTAGCATAGCGGTCAGTTGATCAATTTCAGTAGCGCTAGAGTGATTGTCACATGTGGTTCGACATAAAAACAGTGGCAGATCTAGGGGAGCCCCCCCCCCCCCCCCCCCTTATTGGCAAAAATTCTCCAGGCCCTCTTAGAAAGAAGTCTGGATCTGCCAGAGACCGATAGCAGACCTCTCCACCCCAAAAGACCTAAAACCTGGAAATCAAGGTAAAAAAACCTGGGAAATTTATCGACAGCATAAAAACTAATAATAAAGTCATGTGTTCATCTAGAGTATTTTCTTATTTTTTGTTAAGGTCGTTCCCCTGTATTGCGTTGCGCATCCTTACTGCACACAATTTATTGCATCATCAGCGCGCGCACCTAAAGAAAACTGCGGCGTTTTATTTACGGCTTTGCTCGTGAAGGAGATAAATCGTCATTTTCTTGTAAACAAGTATGGTGACCTATATTTTTTACCCTTTTTCTGAGACTAGCAATCACTTTCTTCCTATAACAGGCATATAAACAAATTCCCATGGCAGAAAAATAAATAATCAACGGAAACGTGAACTTATTGAACAGATATTGTGGCTTCCAGATCACTGCATACTAGTAACAAGTTGAATCAAGGTCGACTGGAAATGCGTGCTTTCATAATGAAACAAATATTAAATTGTTCCTTCAAGGCGATACAGTATATCTATAATTTTTTCCCTTGTTTTGCTTTCTCCCTATTTTTTTCTTCTCCCATAAGACGTGGCATGAGCTAGTCAAATGAAAACATTTCTGAAGCTGATATTTTAACGAATTATGGAGTATTTTCAAGGTGCTCCTGCTCCTAAACGAATATGGGAACCCGGTCTTTTTCATTACAAAATTGAAATTCCCTTACGATGAACAACAAATGGGCAAAGTTTGAACGAAAATCTATTGTCAGTTCTATTTCAGGGGAATGACCTTAATCAATGAAATATTTTTTGATCCGATACATATTCATTGTTTTCCACCATTTTGGCAACATGAACAAGACGTAACTAGAATGCAAGAGTCTGGTAATGATAACCTTATTTGGCATGTCTTTACACAGAATATTGCACCAGAAAAGTCCATATAGCAAGGCAAAAGTGCCAAAATTTCAAATTTTACCGGACAAAGGATAAGATTTAATTGCAAGCGATAACATTTTCCATTTTTGTTGCTATTACAGTGGTACGTACCTTACCGTTGCCACTTTAGAAAGTTTTTGATTAAATTTTGGCATCTTTTTGACAACTTTTTACTAACTTCAAAGTGAGTCAGCCAACCAGAACATGAGAATGTAAATTCCCAAGGGAGTGAATGCACTAATTTGACGGCTCCGCCCTTGGAAATTCTCATGTTCTGATTGGCTGGCTCGCTTTGAAGTTAGCAAAAAGTTCTCAAAAAGATGTCAAAATTTAATCAAAAACTTTCTCGAGTGGCAACGGTAAGGCGCGTAGCATTGTAAATGATATTTCTTGCTTATTAGACAAAATTTGAAATTTAGGTACTATTTCAAATAAGTCAACGTCAATATGTCGTAAGAGTGGAGGTTCCCTTTAGAACATGGCACAGCCATTTCCATCCCCTGGTTCCTGTTGATTGTCCTCATGCCTGACCTTTCTCTTATCTCTTCATTTCTGACCTTCATTCATTGGCCAGTAGGTTAGTGGCTTTATACTCCTGTTTTAGCTAATTTGTGACCTCTAACGCGAAAACGTTCCGAACGGTTAGCCGTTCCAATGGCTAGCAAATGGCTAACAAGCTGTGTGAAACGTATGAACGGCTAATGAACGCTTTTCCTTAACAATTTATAGTCAAGACAATTCCCACAACGTGCCGACTGCTTTTCAGAATAATGTGTGGACAAGCTGTGCCAATTTGTCGGTCCAGTTGAATTTGCATGTATTTTGCCACGTATTGACACAATCTGTAATAAGATCTGTTGAAACTTGTCGAAACTCCGACTTTTGGCATATTCAAAAGGAGTATCCCCCCACGTCGGTTGCATCTAAGCAGTGAAATGCGTCAGGAAAAAATGTTCTAATTGGGTATCAAACATTGCGTGTTTGTTTGTCAAATTTCAAAGTTTAAGCCAGATTTGCCGGGTTTGAAGCAAAACGTCAGGCAACGTTTCACACAAGCGATCACAGAAGTGCATTGCCGACAAATAAATGGCTATACATGCCTGACAAATTTGGTCAAATTTAGAAGCAAACTTCAGTTTCAAGCCTTATGCGTTTTTCAAGAGGATAAGATTGAATGATTTTCAGGAAGTTGATTTTCATTCACAGCCTAGTCAGCCAGACAAAATTCGCCCCAGTGTTGGCGGCTCGCTGAGCATAGCCTGCAAACACAGGCGGACTTCTGGCTTTTGTTTCACGCCGCCGGGGCTAAAAAGACAAACGCGTAGCTGTGGAAACAGCTCAATAGTCATCTTCTGTAAAAATGCATTGCCTTGGTAACTGCTAATAACTGCTGTCAGTGACGAAGCGAATTCACACAATCACAAAATGGAGAATGCAGCGAGGGAAGATATAGATTGCAATCACATAGAAAATGTTTCAGTTATTGTTGGTAAAGTGCAAAAGTTTATACAGGATGGGTGCGGGTGTCATCAAGGGTTGAAAGGAGGCCAGTGTTCAGATTACTTCAAAGAGGAAACTGTTTTGAGCAAGTTATACAACTGCCTGGAACTGTCTCGCGCCGAACTGGACTTAGTTGTCCTGGCAAACCGACTGAAGAAACCGCTTACAACTTCTTTTATCAATGTCAGCCGATTTGTAAGGAAATGTTTCTCAACATGTACAGCATCAGTAAGTCCCGTTTTCACAGGCTTGTGGAACATAATCAAAATCATGGTTTTTCTTTGTAGATACACGGGAACAGTAAGAGACTTCCACACAACACTCTTCCACAGACCGTTTCTCAGGATGTGAAAAACTTTCTAAGCAATTACGCTGATGAAAATGCTGTGCTGCTTCCTGGAAGAATCCCTGGTTTCAAAAACGAGGACATTGTGCTACTTTCGTTGAGCGAGACCAAAATGCTTGTTTGGAACTGCTTTAAACGAGTTTCTGAAGCGGCCAACAAGCGGGCCGTGAGTTACACGAAATTTATAGAGTTATAGAAACAATTTCATCCGAATCTCGTCATGGCCAAGCCAATGACTGATTTATGTTTCACTTGCCAGCAGACTTCCAAGCTACTTCGAGCAGCCAATCTCCCTGAGGCAGAAAAATCAGAATGTGTTCGCACCCAACAGCATCCCTTAAATTCAGTGCAGACCGAGAGAGATCTTTACAGAAAAGCATGCAACGAGGCAAAATGCAGTTTTGAAGCAGTAGAGAACAGTGTAGACATTGATTAGCGTCACCAACCATGCTCGCTTGACACCACAATGCACTACTCATTCGACTTCGCACAACAAGTTCATTTTCAGAGTAATCTGATGCAACCGGACCCAATATACTTCAAAACGCCACGGAAATACGCCATCTTTGGTATTATGTGCGAAGCTATCCCTCGGCAACTTAACTACCTGATTGACGAAGCCAGCGATACAAATAATTTATGTTTTTTCAACTGATAGCTCGAGTCTTGCGAACGGTTGATGAATTTTTTCGCATGGATGGCTCAAGCTGTGCGAACGTTGATGAATTTTTTCGCACGGATAGCTCGAGCCATGCGAACGGTTGATGAATTTTTCCGCACAGATAGCTCGAGCCGTGCGAACGGCTGGTGAATTTTTTCAAACAGATGCTCAAGCCATTGGAACAGCATTCAAATCCATTTGAACGGCTAATGAACGGCATCAGAACGGTTATCCGCTCGAAATGGCTAACCGTTCGGAATGTTTTCACGTGAGAGGTGACATTTTCTGAGTTCATGGGCTCATAGCCTTTTCTATTTATTATCATAAATGGTACAATATCTCAACAAATTATTATAAATGCGTAAAATTATTTATGTGACACATATATCAGCTTTTGGCCGAGGATGGTAGATGACTGGAAAAACCTTCCTGCCTAGACAGTAACATTAAATTCACTTCTGCAAGCTTCACCTTGACAACCATTCTTATTTCTTAGTTACGTTTACCTTTTTGTGTGTTGTTTTTTTTGTCACTTGCTAGCTGTCCTTATCAGTTAAGGATTTAGATGCATCGAGTACGAAATCTGCTGTTTGTTCCTTGTTTTTAGCAATTTTCCTTAGGAAGTATTGTGTTCACAACAGACATTAAGGAGACCTCTGCTCTTGAGACAAGTTAAAGCCAAGTTGTCTTAAAGTGTCTATATGGCCAAAAGTGATTATTTTGGTTTTGGTATCTCTAGAATACGTAGAAAACTATTCTGAACAATTTTTTTCGCCACACAGGAGGGTTTGCCGGTTACTGAGTCGTTTTAACTACTTTAATCGCATAGCCGAGTCACATACGAAAACAAAGTACACCGGAGTCGATTTGTTCTCTCACCACATGCTCTAGATCCGATTCTTACACTATGTATCATTCACAAAGTGTCCCATTACACTATCCCCTCTAACAGAAAGAATGAATCTCCAGATTCACGATCATTCCGTGTACTAAAACAAAATAAAGTCAATCCGTTGATTTAGTTAGTGAACAAAGTTTTGAAACAGTTTGAGTACTCTCAACGTTCTTGCAATGTTCTAGCCTTTTTCAGCAATTTTGGTTTCAGTTTCTTTATCCGCACCTTTTCCTGTCTCTGCTTGTCCTCCAACATCTTTAAGCGGTCTGTTATCTGTTGTAAACTATTCAGAATCCATTCACCATAACGGTCTGGGGGTCTTCTTACTCGTGTTGGTCTTTGGGTCTTGCCAATTGGCTGTTCGTCTTCGACTTCATGTTCCTCTTCTCTGTTCTCCCCATCATTCCTGCCACAACCTTGAACATTCTTTAACAGTCCACCTCCCTCAGCAGCCGCTATATCTACTACATGGTCACTTCCAGCACCCTGTTCAATTTCTCTGTCTGAAGCAGAATCAGCACAATAAGACGGATCCTCACTTGTGCTCTCGTCCGACATATCAACAACCCTGTTGTTCCCTTCACTACCAGCCGCAACCCAGACAACCTCTTCCTCAGTTCCACTGGTAGCAGTATCAGGTTCCATTGATAACACCCCTTCCAATGCTGTCCGTACCTGTTCACCAGCTCCGTTCCCTCCTTGAGGTGCATCGACTGCTTCCCTGGCACCCGTTTCCTTCATGCTTCCTTCCTGCCTTCTCTTGTACAACCGCAAATTGTTGAAATGAACTACTTGAGACTTCCTGGAACGTCCCCTGACCTTCTTCACACGGTACATAACATCAGTGACACGCTCCACTATCTCATAGGGTCCCTCCCACTGTCGATGGAACTTGTTGGCTTCACCTGCCTTCAGATGTGGATCGTAGCGCAACACCAAATCACCAGCTTCAAACACCATGTGTCTCACTCCCTTGTCATATGCATCCTTCTGACGGCGCTGAGCTACGTTGAGGTTTTGCCTCACATCACGGTACGCAGCTTCTAGACCACCCTGAAGGTCTGCTACGAATTCAGGTAGGGGTATCCTCATCTCCCTCCCGAACATTAGCTCAAAAGGTGTATGTTCTGTTTAGGAGTGGACACTACTTCTGAAGGCCATCATGCAGTAATCCAGTTGCTCATCCCAGCCCCGCGGATCATCGTCAACTCTGGCTTTCAGCATGCTCTTAAGGGTCTTGTGCAGATTCTCAACTTGACCATTTCCCTCTGGATGATATGCAGTTGACCGAGTTTTGTTGATGTTAAGCAATTGGCACATTTCCTGAAACACCTGGGACTCGAAATTTCTTCCCTGATCGCTGTGTATGTTGTCTGGTACACCATACCGACAAGTCCAATTCTTTACTAACACCCTTGCACAAGTGGTGGTGCGCTGATTAGGAATTGCATACGCCTCGGCCCACTTTGTAAAACTGCACTGCACCGTCAAAATGTAGCGATTTCCCCTTCGAGACCTTGGTAAGGGGCCAACTATGTCAATATGGATTCTCTGCATAGGGTTTCCAGATGGTATCGGATGCAGGGGTGCCTTTGGTTTAGGTCTGCAACTGCTACAATACTGATGGACTTCCTTTGTCAAACCGGGTCTCCAAAACCTGGCTTTCATCTTCCTTAGGGTCTTCATTCTTCCTAAGTAAGCACCTGCTAGACCATCATGAACTTCCGCGAGCAATTCTTTAACAAGTTTCTGAGGTAGGACCATCCTGCTCTTGGCTGATGAAGTTCTTTCAGGTGACCGCAGATAAAGTACTCCTTCTCGTAGCTCCAATAGTTCCCATTGCCCCCAGATTTCTCTTGTTGCTCGACTCAAGGGTCAGAGTTCTTCATCAGTTGGTTTCTTCCATTCCCGCATCAACTGATCTACAACTGGGCCAATATCAGGATCCTCACTTTGAGCTTGCGCCACATTCTTGGAAGACCACAGACCCTTTTGATTGTCCTTTTGACCATGTGCCTGCATGCTGGTGACCGTTGCTACCTCTGACTTTACAGGTGGAACACATGAGGGGCATTCTCCGTGATTTCGCCTAGGCCGTCGAGATAAGCTGTCTGCGTTGCTGTGTTGCTTTCCAGGCTGGTGCTGTACCTCATAGTCGTACTCTTGTAGGCGTTTAAGCCAGCGAGCCACCTGCCCCTGAGGCTCTTTAAAGGACGTCAACCATCTCAATGAGGAATGTTCAGTTCGTATACGAACCTTCGCCCTAACAAATAGTACCGGAAGTAGTCAACATAGGTCACTAAAGCAAGCATTTCCAACCGAGTGGTGCAATAATTCTTTTCATGTTCATTCAAGGAGCGACTACCAGTAGCAATCACCCGTTCAGTCCCATCATGCTGTTGCTGAGATAAAACTGCTCCAATCCCTTGGTATTGGCTTGCATCAGTGTCAAGTATGAAAGACCCTGCCTCAGCACTGAAATCGGGATACGCTAGCACTGGTGCACTCACCAGTCTGTCTTTCAGTTCCTCGAATGCCGACTGTTGTTCCTGTTGCCAACTAAATGACACAGTCTTCCTACACAGTTTATAAAGAGGCTCAGTGATAATGGAAAACCCAAGGATGAATTTCCTGTAATAGCTTGCAAGGCCAAGGAAGCTTTGAAGCTCTTTCACATTCAGCGGCACTGGCCAAGTTTTGACAGCTTTAACTTTCTCAGGGTCAGTCTTTATCCCGCATGTCCCAGAAAGGCAACTTCCTTTCTAAGGAATCGACACTTAGTTGACTTCAGTTTCAAACCAGCAGCCCTTATACGATCAAATACCAACCGCAGACGGCGAACATGCTCTTCAAAGGTAGGAGCCCAGATTATGATATCATCCAAATACACTAAACAATGGGTCCAGGTGAGACCACTGAGTGCAAGATTCATTAATCTGGTGAAGCTAGCTGGTCCATTTGTCAGTCCAAAGGGCATGACTGTCCATTGAAACTGTCCACGATGAGTTGAGAAAGCTGTTTTAGGCCTATCCTCTTCTTTCACTTGCATCTGCCAGTAACCTGAAGCCAAATCCAGACTAGAAAACCACTGAGCCCCACCCAAGGCCTCTAACAAATCATCTGTCCGAGGCAGGGGTATGGCATCCTTCTTAGTAGACTGGTTGAGTTTACGTAAGTCAATGCACATACGGTACGTGCCATCATGTTTCCTTGCAAGCACCACTGGACTGCTCCAAGGACTCTGAGACGGTTCTACTCTGCCTGTAGCTAGCAGCTCATCTAGTTGCTGATCAATAACTTCTCGCTGGTAGGGTGGTACCCGACGGGGAGGCTGTTTCACTGGCTTGCAATCACCAGTGTCTATGGTATGTTCCAAGAGGCCTGACTTTCCTAAGTCAGAGCTGTCCTTCGCAAAGATGTCCTCATATTCTGTTACTAGAGACAAAAATTGTCCTCTCTGGTCGTCTGAGAGTCCTTCCAGGTTGCCTTGTAAACCTGATTTCCACTTTTCCTCCTTCACTGGCTGCTCATCTTTCACTACTGGTCTGTCAATAACCGAACAAGATGGATGGGAGGCACTTGTAAAATCTGGATCCGTTTCCATGGAAACAACACAGCCATCCACACTATTAATGGGGTGAACAACACATCGCTGATTGCCACTCCTTGAATAAACTGATCTCTTGCTAGTTCCACCTTGAACGAATAAGCTGCCTCTGGGTAGGCATTTTCCACTAGCTCCATCAAATTATCGGCGAATGCTTCGAAATCTTCATTCGGCCTTTGACACCTCGCACGTAACTGCAATGTATAATCTTCCTTCGTCTTGCCCGAATCAAACCTTTGAACCAGTTGGGCCGTAAATTCATCAAAGGTTAACGATCCCGAAAGCTTCAGGAGCTCTACTGCTTTGTAGGCCGGTTGATCCAGCAGGGTGAGCAAATAAGCTCGACGATCTGATGGTTTGATGTGTACAAGATTTGCATACTGAAGAAACTGCGAAAGCCATGTTTTGAAATTTTGACCCGCTGAATAGACACGCGGAGCTCGTACGTTCCTCCTAGCTTCCGTTTCGCTAGAAGCCACCATGCTCTGCTTCAGGGCCTGGGATAAGGTATTCACCAGCTGCTGCATTTCAGAACTCTCCTCGTGCGATGCACTTTTTGGTAGTGGCTTCGCCTCTTGTTTTGGCGCTGTTCTCCTTGACTCATTTTTGGTCACTTCAAATCCCAGTCCGCTGCCACCAATGTAATAAACGCCACACAGGAGGGTTTGACGGTTCCTGAGTCGTTTTAACTACTTATCGCGTAGCCGAGTCACATACTAAAACAAAATACACCGGAGTCGATTCGTTCTCTCACCACGTGCTCTAGATCCGATTCTTACACTATGTATCATTCACAAAGTGTCCCATTACAATTTCCCTCTTTGGCCACACCCAATGAAGCTTTTGTTAGGAAGCAGAGGTTCTTTTGTTTGAAACAAATAGGTAATGCAGTCACGTCATAAAATCCAAAATGGCAGCGTGTGGGAAATTTATTCCATTTATTAATATTGTTATTAAATCTTATACATGTATCTCCCTTGTCCAGTAAAATTTGTAACTTAGGCATTATTTGAAACAACTCAACCTCAACTTGTCTCGAGAGCAGAAGATCCCCTTTATACTTAAATAATTTTCTTCCAATTAGGGGTATCTTTATCTCAATCTGATGGGTTGGGTAAAGCCAAGCCAGTTACATGTATGGTAGAAGTCTGGCAACAGTGGATGGGGGAGGGGAGGGGCAGGAAGAACATACTGTAGCACGTGTATACTTTACAATGTTTTTTGTTATACCTGGCGAGTGAGTATCCACTCTCTTCCCTCCCTAAGAAACTTGGGCTTAGTCAGGTGCAGTAAGCACATTTCCATGAAGTTGTTGCGAAGTTTCATTAATTTTCTTTTTATGCAACCCTCCAGAACAAACAAGTAATGGTGGAATCACTATTCTGGAAGGTTTGGCAGCATCTGGTCTACGCTCTGTGAGATATGCATTGGAAATAACAGGTGTAAAGAGTATAACTGCTAATGACATCAGTGATGATGCTTACAAAATGATGCAGAGAAATATTGAGCATAATAATGTGCAGCACATTGTGAAGCCAAGCAAAGAAGATGCCGGGTTAGTGTATTAGTATTACAATTTTTGCTAGAAATTAAGTACGTCAATCACCTGGCCTTGAATTTAAGAATAGGTGCAAGATACAACTGAACACATACCTTATTTACATCACTGGCTAACCACCTATCATTGACCATACAACAGGGAACAATGTTTTGTGACTACCTATAATTTTAAATGGATTCTCGGCTCTCAAATTGAATTATTGAAGTGTTATGTAATATGATCACACTGTATATTAGATACCAGTGTTCCTAAAAATATTGCACACACAGCTCATTAGATGACCAAAATATTAACATTAACACTAATTAATTTTGCTTTATCTTTAAGTTTAAAGATATCAATTGCAAATTTTGCAGTGTTATGTGAAAGTATTCAAAAAAATTCTTAGGTTTGTGTTGTTTTGAGATTTTTGCAGGTTGCCAATAAGGTAATGTTTTCAGAAAATGTAATCACCATTATATAATTTGTAGTTTCTATCCATACAGACTTTGTACAGAGCTCTGGCCATTGACCTCAAGAAAAATCAGGTGGTGGGGGTGTCTGTGTGTTTCTATAAATTATTGTGTTCTCAAGTTGCATTAAAATATTTTCAGTGGTAAAGTGTCTGACATTATATGCAGAGACAACAAAGAAAACTGCTGTGATCTTGCATGAATAATAATAATAAACACAAGGCAGTTAGTTAATGTACAAATTTTACTCTGACCTACATGACTGTACATTATCTAGACCACACATACGTGTATTATCAACCAATCAGGACATCTTCCACACTTTCTGCAAACCATTGCACCACCTTAACCCACTCTGCACTCCTAAACCGGCCACTCCTAAACCGGCCATAACCGGCCGTAACCTCTGTTCCGCTTTTGACGTCATCAGCTTTGACCAAAATAGGAATCCCATTTATCCCAGTTCTACAGAAGGGAAAGAGCTTTCCAATGATACCCAGATGATATTGATTGGGCCAATGGAGCTTGAAATATGCAGGAAAATGCTTAGAATTTTCTGCCAAAAACTAGGAGGAAAATTTCCCTCACTTTCCCTTGGCTACTCCATGTTGAGTATTTCCTGTCTCAATGATGCTTTCGTGGCAATTCTTGAACCGAAAGCAAGCCCAGTAAAAGGCCAACAAAAGCATAAAAAAGATACAAGGAAAGGAGAAAGGAAAAGCGAAAAATAAAAATAAAGAAATCGAAAAGCCTAAAGACGTGGGTCACTTTCTCGAAATTTTGATTTGTGCGCATGCCCGAGCTAAAATATCGTTAAATGCGATGCTAGTGAAAAATCTGGCATGCCTTCATTCTGCAAATGCATTTTGGAGAAATTTGAAGCATATTTAGACTATACATGTAACTGATTAGCACATGTTCAAAATGTCTAAAAAACAGGTTTTTTTTCCAAAAATCTCCAGGAGTCAATGGGTAAAGGTGATTGCCAGTGGTAACACACAGTTGCCAGGGTACCTACACAGTGGCCACTATCCAAATACTTTTGGGTTTAAATTTTAAAGAACATAGAAGGTTCAAGGGTGAACAAATTCTGAAATTCTCAAAAAGAAACAATGTTTTAGACAAAGGAGACTAATACCCCATTCACACCAACAAAACTTGTTTAGTTAAACCAGGTTAGACAAAATGAAAATAAGTAACAGAAAACTGAAAGACTGAATTTTACATAGGATTCAAGTAAGTTCTAACGTCTTCTTTCATTGTGCCAAATTTGAAGTCAGCAATCGTCACTTTACTAACTTTTATGAACAAAACAATTTTAAACCGTGTTTAACTAAACAGCTTTTAAACGTTTTTAAGCTTTGGTGTGAATCGGGTATAAGAAATTAAGGAGAAAACCTTAAGCTTGGGGATTGGAGTGTCAATTTTCGGGCATATAGCCTTATATCAGGCTATACTGAAGTTCATACGTGTACATCAAAATGTTCGCTTGCAGGTTGTTAATGTACAAACATCGTCACCCTCCATCAAGCCACTTCGATGCTATTGATCTTGATCCATATGGATCAGCTTCAACATTTCTGGACAGCGCTGTGCAAGCTGTAGCTGATGGTGGCATCCTTCTAGTGACTTGTACCGACATGGGTGTCCTGTGTGGAAACCACAGTGAGGCCTGCTTTGGAAAATATGGTGGCATGTCTTTAAAAGCAAAGTTTTGCCATGAGATGGTAAGTGTAGGGTAGTAGCGTTCTTCTTTAGAAGGACTGTTTACTTTCAGGGAGGCACTGCTAAAGGGAGCTACCCCTTTAAGGCTTTTGTCCAAATCACAATGCAGTTCATGAAACTTGGAATCATTAGAATAATTATTGCTGTGTATCTGTTTTGGCTACAAGCTTGAACTTGATTGATGATGGTGTATGGGATTTCATTTTATGGATTCCATGAAGTAAAATTGCCATTCAGAAGTTCAGACATCAGTTTGTTGTTGTGAATCTTACTTCTTGTAGTACGTTACACTTAACTTGAATTTACAGTATACTGGAAATTTTAATTTGCACCTACATAAAAAAATGTTTGGTAGTTTATATGCATAGTAACAAAGACTTAAGCTAATATCAAGATACATGTAAATTAGGAAAAATCATGCTAGTCATAACAATATTATTATGTCTTTTTTACAGGCTTTGAGACTGTTGCTCTTCTCTCTGGAATCACATGCTAATAGATACAAACGATACATCAAACCCCTTTTGAGCATAAGTGTTGATTTCTATGTTCGTGTGTTTGTGCAAGTTTTCACAAGTGCCTCAGAAGTGAAAAGGTCAGCCAGTAAACACAGTTTGGTTTACTTGTGCATTGGATGTGGAAGCTTTCATTTTCAGCCAAGTAAGTGTTAATAGCTTGGTAGAAATGAGAAAAATAATTCTGAGGCACAGTAAATGATTTACTTGCCATGGAAACAAAAATACTAGGATCAATGAAACGAAAAGAAGAACTCTTCAGGTTTAAGATCGCAGATGACAAGGATTGTATTTTTGTGGAAAAATGGATTCCATAGATCATACCTGCCAGTTTACTCAGATGGTTCTGCAATGGTTTAATTCAACCCGTAAATGTAAATTTTATTTGGTGTCTTAAATGTATCCAAGAAACCGGGATAAGCTCTGGCCTGATGGGCCACTAGGCTCGAATGCAGACTTTACCTTAAATGTATCCAATAAATTAAAACAGGGTTTGATGCATCTTGAAAGTCCTTGAATCTCAGAATAAAAATTCAAGGCCTTAAAAGTCCTTGAAAATTGCAGTGCTGGAAAGTCCTTGAAATTTTGTAACTAATTTCAATCAACCTAGACTTTTACCTGTCTGGTAGGCACACTCACTACTATGAGTACCTGATTAATGCTGGATTTTGCAGTGCATGGAGTCCTTGAAAAATGGATTATGTGTCCTTGAAAGTCCTCGGTAAGATTGGAGAATAATGAGGAATGTGTTTACTAGTTTGCATAAGTTTGTGTGTATTTCATTTTGTAACCAGTGGGTCGCCGTATTGAGGAAGGCAATAGCAAGAAGTACCCTCCAGCACTGGGGCCTCCTGTAGGCCGCTTATGTGACCAGTGCAGTGGGAAATTTCATATAGGGGGCCCTATATGGAGGGAGCCAATTCACAATGCAGAGTTTGTAGAGAGATTGCTTAAGGGTGTAAAGGAGCAAGCTGGGCTGTTCAAGACATCTGATAGAATAATTGGTGAGTATTATGATGTGATACATGCAAGAGTTTGTCTTCCTGGACAGTGTAGGTTGTGTTGTGGCTTAAATCAGAATAATGTTATGCCATGTGTATTTATTAATGTTATTGATTACCTACACATTTCAGTGCCAATAATAGTTCATTATATTACTTGTGAAGGGTAAATGTCAGATAAAATCCAAGAATAATCATGATCAAAGAATCGATTTTGTTCACACTTTGCCAGTTTGTAGAGTAACTGATTGATATTTAGTTAATGTTTTGAAATAGCCATGGAAAGATATAAATCTGTTTAAAATGGTCACTTCACAGACATTAGAATGCCATCTGTGTGAATCTTTCTCATGTTTCATTGCATTCTCTGGTCCTTCCTTAGTAAAGCCAGGCATGGTTATTATTTTCATCTGCTATTCATCGTGAACAAGTTGGGATCAGAGTTATTAGACAAATTCGACTTCCCCCATGTGAGTTACCATCAAAAATATGCCAGTGGCACGAAAAGCTAAGCAGTAGTGTCTTTAACCTTTTGATGTTTTAACCCAAGAGAGTCCCATTATTGCTTTTTAGTGCAGAATGCACTATTGTGATGGTTGGGTGGGACTTTGCTAACCCACCACTCTGCTAAATCACTAAAGCACTATGGTGTAAACTTTGATAGCCAATTCGGGGTAGGGGTGGGGGGAAACTGACGGTGTGTATCAGATAAAATTCGTGGTAAATCTGCGTTACTTCTGTTTCACATCAGAAAGATGTATATTTGCTTCGAAACACCCTCTGCTTTCCTTGAGGTAGTTTCTGGAACAAAGCCAGTCTCGTCCACAGAGCCCGCTTTTCTTTTGGTCAGCACCAAGAACACGGACTCTGGCCAGGACCGATCCCGGGAGTCCGCCTTTAACGGACTCCCGGCCGTTCTGCGCAAACTCAAAACTTTTTCGCTTAATCTGATTGGCCGAGAATCAGAACATTTAACTATGCGCATACTCCAAAAATTGGCCAGAGTCCGTGTTCATGGTGCTGACCAAAAGAAAAGCGGGCTCTGTGGACGAGATTGGAACAAAGCACGGTGCTCTTAACGCATGCGTAGAAGGTTAGTCTACGTTACTGGTCCAAGAGCTTGCGTTCCTCTTGGGTGGCGATCGGGAATGATTGACTGGAACGTCACGTGCCTTTCCACCGGTAGAACACAGTGTTTTAGGATGCATGCACTCTAAGTCCGTTGCTGGGCCATTTGATAATTAATATTTTTGCTCTCATCGCTTCCGCCGTTGCTCAACTCTTGCACTGACAAACGAATTAAAGTGCTTTTTGAAGTAAGTTTTGAAGACATGTGTACTTAGTATTTTTCTCTGTTAAGTGTTTTTCTCTGTTAAACGGTTTCCAAAGAGATCTTCGCTGATCAAAACGGTACAGTAATTCCGGAGAAACAGCTTTCATTGCAGACGTTCCAGCTCTGGCAAGTATTTCAAGGACTGTTCGTAATTAAATATGATAAATCTTCCACCGGGATTTTCGGCGCAAATTTCACAGCAACCGGGAAACAAATATACCAGCTATACTGCGCTTTGAAATGTCTTTCGAAAGGGATGTTTTTTATTTGATCCGGCCTGTTTATTATTTTTCGATAAATGACTTTTGTGTGTGGAAAATAAATCGTGAAGCTTCATTCATGCGGAAAACCTCGTTTCATCTCGTCTCATCTGAAGGTCCGTTACTTAAAAGAAACTAAAGTTTAAAATATTAACATTTATGCTGTAATCCATTTTAGTATTGAAAGAAAAGCAGCTACCATTTATGTCGTGGTTTTGCAGAAAAAAGTATCGTGTTACAACACTTCAAGAAAAACAAAAGTATCAAGTTACAAACAAACAAAAGTATAGTGTTGCCGTTGTAAAGAAAAAGGCTAAAAGTATCATGTTTGGTGTTTCAACGCGTAGTATCAATTGCCGGTCCCATTGTATTCTGTACTATCCCTTGAGTCTCTGCGTTAGTTTTGTGGTTTCATATGTATGGGATCTAGCAGATGATTTGTATGAAGGATGATCAACATTCTATAACGCTGTTTGTACTTACATGTAAGCTCTTATCAGTCTCGTGCATGAGTGACCTCATTCCAATTTAAATCACAGTTTATCCGAAATAAGGTATATATTTAAAATATTTAAGTTGGTGAAATGGAGCGTTTTGCTCATGAAGGAAGGAAAACTTGCTACAGGAATTGTATTTAAAAGGCCATAACGATCATAGCAATTTGTACCTAACTTTATTACCAACAAAAATCATGGTGTTGCTGGCCAACCAGAAGTAACTGTCTCCATGTAAAGTGTATGCTAAATCACTTTATAACATAGATAGGATTCTGAAACGTTCTGATTGGTCAAAAACCTGTGTTTTATCAGGTTATACACGGAAAAGGTGTGTTGTATTGTTTTTCTGTCCGCTTTGCTCTAGTGAAAATTCGTTAGAGATGGGGGAGAATATTTTCTGAGTCAAGCTGCAGAAATTGTCGAGGAAGCTTCTAAGTTCGAGTGGAAAGTAGAAGAAGCAAAATTAAATTGCTTCAGTTTATCGATTGTGCGTGTGTTGTTGTTTTTACTCGTGGTGTACAAAATCTGTATAATGAAGCCAAAGCCATGTACTATTTACCTACTAGAAGATGGGTATTCATGTTCTATAAGAAAATAATGCCCGCTTGAGGTCAAGAAAAGCTGCTAGTGGATGCCCGAGCTGTTAGCCGTTCAGCTGCTTTTCTAGACCTCAAAAGGGCAGTATTTTCTTATGGGACATTGGGAAACCCATCTTCTAGCTGGTTTAGAATATAGCATTAAAAAATCAATTCGCAATGCAACATAAACTACATCCGGGGTACCGGGCTTCACACACTCAGTTACCCCATTTCACAAGTATCAAGGCATTTTATCCTACAATTCTCTGCAACTCTACAGTATGCTTTCCAAAGCATTGATTTGTTTGGTTATTTGGATCACTACACTCACAAGAAGGATGCAAATAGTAATATTGTGCATACTTCATTGGCGGTAGTGCATAAGGGTTGCAAGATCCCACACATGAGTCTGTTGTAATTGAAATAATTATCAGTTTGAGGCACTGACAGTTTATTCGATCATGGGATCACATGTTTGGGATTTTCTTTTATTTTCAGCTCAACTCTGTTAAATTAAAATATAAAACAGGGCCATCAAGTACCAAAGCAAAATGCAGTGATCAATGTTGATTTTAATTATGCGTCAAAGCTGAATCACCTTGGCACAAAAATAACAGTGATCAGAATCTCAATTCTCATAATTAATGGAGACTGCAATTATTATTATTTTTTACTTTTGTACAGGACTATTGAGTGTTATTCAAGAAGAGCTGCCAGACTGTCCTCTATACTATACCATGGACCACCTGTGTGGAGTGCTTCACTGCAGCACACCTTCTCTTGTACAAATCAGATCAGCTGTTATGGAAGCCGGCTACAGAGCATCCAGCTCCCATGCATGTAGACAAGCACTTAAAACTGATGCTCCCCACAATAGTGAGTATCTTATGATGATCAATTACAACCTTTCACTTTGATAAACATGAAATGTTCCAGCTGTCCACGTATTATCTCAAAAGAGCAATATTTTGCGGTGCAAGTATTGTGAATTTGGAGATTTTGTTTATTGTAATTATTTATAATTTAATATGATGCAGTGTTAGAGTAGCCACTCCCTTTTTCGTAAGTATCTTTTTTTTTTCATTCATTAGTTGTATGGGATATCATGAGATGTTGGGAAAAACTTCACCCAGTGAAAAGGAAGAAAGAAACTTCTCCAGGAACACTAATTCTCAGCAAAGAACCTGCCATTCAAGTATCTTTTGAGGCCAAACCTGGAGCAAACCCTGTGTCGAGGCAGAAGAAACTTTTAAGGTATCAAGAAAATCCTGAAGCAAACTGGGGACCAAAACCAAGGTAAAGTGTGTTGTGTTTGCCTGTTAAACTTTAGGCTTTAATCAGCTAATCTAATACTAATGTACAACACAACAAAACATTGCCGCAAAGTACAATGAGTCCGTGACTAGATGTACAGGCTCATAGCGAATGACTGACAACAACATGTAGTTGCTCTTGACTTGTTGACCTTACATATCGTTAGTTTATTAAGTTAAATTTGGACTTATTTAAGCTATCTATGTGCAGTTAATTCAAGTGAGTAATATGTGTTGAACTTGAATTTTAAGTTGGTGTTTGTTATTTTAAAATGTAGGGCTAAAAGAAAGAAAGACAGCGAGACGGTTGATGAAAAGAGACAACGTTTACAAGGTCGAAAAACAGTGGAACAAGACAAAAATTACTATAAACAATTTCCTTGCAAGAGATTTAAATCTGGCATTTGTGAACACGGAGATGATTGTAAATATTCACATATTGTGCACCTGAACCCTGAAAAAAGGTGACAATCAATGCAACCCACAGGCAGAAACTAAAGCGGAAAACATGGAGTAATTGTCACAAACACCTCGATTGCGTATGCTGTAAACAAAATATACGCTGTAAAACCTCTAAAGGGTTAGACAACCACGAACAAAGACAGCTTACCATAAATCAAGACTTGCCCTAAATAGTGTTTGTCAAAAGTCGTGGTCCAGGTACTGTCCACATTGAGCACTCCAGTTGAAATAAATTTCTCAAGCTCATTAATAATTCATCACGTTAAAACAAAGGAAATCAGAACCGTAACCGTGGTTTGGAAATGTGATCTTAATTAGCATATATTTTTACTATTTCAGTTAGTTTTCTCCGTAGTTTTAGTTTCGATTGAGAAGATATATCAAACACTCGATACAGTGTTTCATCACATTTCCAAAACACCTCGAAATTCCTCAAAAATACGCCGCAGCGCGTCGTATTTTCAACTCTCTTCTCAGTGTTTGGAAATGAGATGAAACACTGTCTCTGGTGTTTGATGCTTTCAAGGATACATTCGATTGCTTATTTCATTGTCTCATTTGATTGGTCGATTTTCCTCCCGTTCCTTTTTCGAATTGTTCTCCGTCAATTAAGTTTATTTCGCTTCTTTTAGTCCCAGCTATGTTTCAGTTGTCCCTCTAAAGTTCGAAAAGGTTGTCCTACAAAAGCGTAAGAGTGAGCCACAATTCCTATGTGTATTATGGATAGTTGTTATTCACCATTCGCGGTGTTAAATATTGTCGCGTACGCTTTTACGCTTCTGCATAGGACAATCGTTCTGAACAGCTGCATAGTGAAACAAACAACAACAGGAATTGTCATGAAGTTGTTTTTACTGAGTCCGTAGGAGGGGTTTAGTTCGTCTACGGCGCAGGTTAGTAGGACGAAGAACTATTCAGGTTAGAAGGAGACATGGTACTTCCAGTAAGCAAAATGCATTTCCTGATGAACAATTCGGGAATCACATGTCAGTATTTCTGTTTGCCGGACACAATATGATGAGTTACTTGAGGCAAGAGAGAGTTCTTAGGGTGCGTTTCTTTAAAAAATCCTAGATTGGATTCTCAAATACGAAAACGGATTTTTCCTTTCTTTATTAAACAGATTAATCCAAGATCACTCGGATCATGGTGCATCAAAGGTACCGAGGAATCCGTTTTTTGGTAGGCAATGGTATATGAACTCAAATACCATTGACCTGCAAATATGGTAGGTGTATGCGTAAAAGAATGCATTTTTCGCAATGTTTGCACAATATTTTTGGGGCGTTTTTAATAAAACAACTATTTCAAAAGCGCGCATAGCGCCGAGTTGGCTATAACAATCCCATATCCAACAAGCGCGAGTGCAGAAAAACGACACAACTAAGTCTGCCAAAAATCACGAACATCAAATATGATTTTTGGCAAACTTAGTTGTGTCGTATTTCTGCATAGCACTGAGTGTACAGATTTCACTAATAAAGGAACTGCGACAAGAACAAAAGACTTTCCCGCTCTTGTTATCAAATTCCCGGCACAGCTAATCGAACATCCGGAAATCGAACTTAATCGAATTTAAACGAACACAATCGAACGATTGCGTTCGATTTTGCCGACACCAATCGAACTCACAGAAAATAAAAACATTGCCAACCGAACACAATCGGACATTCGATTTCCGAACTTGTTGATTTCTGTTCCAATTCTGTGTTAGCTGAAACATGTACGCTCAGAGTCTTTGCCAACAAGATTTTTTCCCTGCGATAGAAAGACTTGACCGAAAGAAGCTGAAAGAGGAAACCGCGAACGAAGTTGGTTTAGCGCCGGCAAGGTTCGCAGTGGAGACTTCAATTAGTTGATGCTGTCGGTGGTAAAAGCTGTGAAAGGCTACCACGAATCTAGCTTCACTGTTATTGACAGGAGAACATTTCGTCGACCTTCGTCCTTTAAAAGAAAGCAGTAGCTAGCAAAGAAAGCCTGAGTACTTTCTTCGTCTTTTTGTTCGGTAGCGGTATCAGAAAGACTAAAATATCAACCGTGTTCTAAGGTCAGATTTGTTCCTGTGGCCTTATGTTGCATTATGTCAGCCGGTCCAAAGTGAAGTGAAGGAACTCCGAATTCGAACACCCACTACAAAATCAAATTTTACATTTAAAGAACAATTGTCACGATAATGCGCACTGCGCGCTGCTACGAACCACCATGGCCTTCTGCAATTGTTTTGGAGTATTCACGTGCGCACGAACAACTCTTTGTCTTGCCTCTATTGTTGCCCCTATTGTTTTATCTTTCGTCTCGAGCCGCTTCGCATCACCCTTCGAGATCATCACATTGGCTGTGATGTTTATAAGAAAGTACAAGCAATGCATTCCGTTTCAAATTAACTTCCACAAATACCCAAATAATACCTTACCTAAATTTTTATAGCTTTTGCAAGCCTCGCGAGGTCGATGGAATAGGATTTTAATCGCATAAACTTTGATTTCTGGTCCGTCGGAACAGAAATCAAATTGTCACACATGCGCAGAAAAGTGACGAAGGCCCTTTAAAGCCTGGATTTAGCTGTAGTTATGTTAATGTTAAATAATAGCTAGAAATATGAATGCTCTAAGATACTCGTGAAAATCATTAAGGAGTACAGGACACTTGAAGGAAAGTTTGATTGAATTGATATGATATTCAAAATAATAAATAACTTCCCGTTCTATTCGGTGTTGGAATAGATGGTTTTGTATCCGCTACACGTATCACCCCCAAGACATAATCGACCTAACTAGATGGGTTCCTGTCGTATATGGGCCGTTAACAAAATCAGGATCGGATCGGACCGGATCGGATCGGACTGGACGGACTGGACGGAATCCGACTGACAAAACCAGGATCGGATCCCAAAAATGAGGATCGCTATAAATTCCTGCCAAAATTGTCACGTGTCACCTCATCATCCACGATTGTGTTCAGTGTCACACCATGTAAACATGCCTATGTATATTCGAACTATAAGAATGTCTCGTTTGATAAAAATAATGCTGTCAATTCTCCCACAGATGTAACTTTCAGACTGAAGCTTTTTCGTACGAAATATTCATTTTCAACTACCATGATCGAACATGACGAGGCATACCTAAATACTATCAAAATCACTAGAGTGGTAAAACTGCGGTTAGAAATTTGAATTCGAAGCAGTTCGATTCATAACACGTTATCTGAAAAAAATTGTCACGTGGTTTTGTGTTGGCGTCCTGTCAGCGATGATTTTGACGGTCGCTTCATGGTCATTTGAACATCGTTTTTCCAGAATTTGCCACAACAATAATGACGCTATCAAGGAAAGAGAGTCGGAAAACTCAAGGGATGTATTCATTATGAAAGAAATAATAATAATAATAATAATAATAATAATAATAATAATAATAATAATAATAATAATAATAATAAAGGCAGGTTTTGTTTAATTTGAATGGATTTCATACTGTTTTGCAGCAAAGAGTATCCAAAAGTCACAAAGCTTTCTGTTTGCTTTTCGATAAATAAACAGTGTCCACGTGATAAAATTTTTTAACTCACGAGATCGAGATTGGCGCAGTGCATGCGAGACGAAATTTAGCGACTGCATTTTACCACTCTAGTGATTTTGATAGTATTAATTTTGTCTTGTTCTGATTTGTGTTGCATGATCTCTCCCACAAGAAACAGAGATTATTTAAATGTATGTAGGATTAACAACATATTGTTACCGGATTTAAACAAACAAAATGACACTATAAAATCACACCTTTCACTTTCTTCTCTCTGCGCCATCTTCGAGAAACGATAGGTGTCACGTGACTATTTTGGCTTGAATTCTTTATGATCCATATTGGGATCAGATCCGGTTTTGTCAGTTGGATTCCGTCTGATCCGATCCGATTCGGTCCGGTCCGGTCCGATCCAATTGTTAACGGCCTCGTATATGTTCGATTTTCGGGCATAATCGAACAAAATCGAACAGTTCAATCCGATTATGTTCGATTAGTTCGATAATCGAACTCACAAAAAAGCTCGGTGTTCTATTTTGTTCGATTGCCGAACACAATCGAACTTGATCGAACGATTGTGTTCGATTGAAATTTTCGATTTTGTTCGATTAG
>OX393562.1:11232645-11252645 GCA_947652115.1 Blastomussa wellsi
ATTTGCAGGAATCAGTTTGGATGCATTCAAACTCTCGCACAACAGCACACTCGTTTTAACAGCAATTCTACAATTTCTGTGCTCCAAATTGATTATAAACCTAGACAGCTTCGAAATTTACACACGAACTTAGAATTTTTTAACGCAATATCGTTTACTAGTTTGGAGCCTGGAATTAGTTTTAGACGTTTAAGGCGTTCATAGTGATGCTTGCTATCACTCATTGCAAGTGTGGCTGACAACACCATGGCTAACAAAACAAAAAATCTAGAACAAACTGAATTAATACAAAGATACAAGAAAATAATGCTATATTCAAGGCAAAAAATAATCAATCCATCCTGCACAAGGCTTTCCTTTAAAACGACTTTGTTTTTTATTAAAAAGATATATCTTTAGCCCTTTCTTTGTAACAATTACAAGCATACCCTCGAGTAGAAAGAAATTGACATTTACAAAGTGTGCTGATTTATGAATAATTCTCAATATGTAGTTTACATGACGAATACAATAATATCACAGAATAAACTCTGGCATTAGTAGGAACACGTTATAAGAAAACCATTAATTAGTTTGTTTGTTTTCTTTTTTACTATAATAGACTGCTCCTAAACAGTTACATTCCTAAAGTGACGTAATTGTCTTACTCAACATATCCAGTCCATAAAAGGATATGGGAACGTTATTGCACTTGTAATCAGGTCTACAGTTTACTCATATCCAAGCATCATCAAATTTCCCAAACACTTCCTTGATTATTACACGTTATTTTCGTGACCTTAAGCCTCCTATTATATATAATAACGATGCAAATGCGAATAGCTTATGAAAATTATTATATCGACTGCCCTTAAAACGCATAAATAAAGCGAAAAATATCATACATTTGTACGAGTTGAAATAATTTGTAATGTGCAAGACATCACGACTCAAAATTCATGCTTGCGTAGCAGATAATTTTTGATTAGCTTAAACGTGAGTTACGTCCTAGTGTTCTTACAAAAGAATGGGAATTCTCAAAAAATGATAGCAAATCATCATGAAAACTATTATTTGGAGCTTGATTAAAACATTAATATATACGCAGTAAAAATTAGTGGGAGAAGGAAAGTTAGGTCTTGTTTTCATCTCTAAAAATAAAGTTGTTTGTTTGTTTATTTTCTGCCAATGCTATGAAATTTAAAAGTGTAAAAAGTCGTTTCCTCCAACCAAATGTTACAGAAATTTTTCGAGAACTTTACAAATTTTATGCAAATAATCTGTTATGTACACAACAAAAATAGTAAGAAACAAAGCAATTGAAAGCATTCCGTATGCTTCGTCTTCAGAATGATTTTGACTTATATGAGTACTATATGACTCGGCAGGCATGAAAATTAAGCCCTCCTTTAATTGCTATCTTTGATATTACATTACAACCAGCGTAGTTTTTACTTTTGAAGCACTTGTTTTGCAATGGTACCTTCCACTCCACAGCAACGTTCACTCCATCGTACAAGTTACTAAAGTGATTTTCTGGATTAAAGTGTGAATAATAATATAATCGTGTTTTCATTTTCTGGAGAAAATTATCTGCCACGCAAACAAGCAACCCGTAAATTGTACAAATTCATATTCCACAAACAGATTTATCCATCTCTCTAAAACTAAATATTTCCAAAATTAAACTCATGTCATATATTATCTGAAGTAAATATAAAATCTATAAAAAGTTCTGGCCTTTTGAACAAAAGATATAAGGTAATAGTTTTATCCTCATAAAGTAAAGTAGAATGATTTGTTTCCTCTTTATATATCGCTGTGGCATTTACAAGCCAACATCGATAATGCGGTTTGAAAAACCAATAATAATTTATTTCTTACATATCTCGTGACGTTGTTTGAAACAACGTGAGCAAAAAATGTACAATATAGAATTTATGCCAGTCCCCAAATCTTGATGTTTCTTTCAGGGACTTTGAATGTAGTTAGTTGCATTTATACTTCAGTTAGCAAATGCATGTAACATTGATTTCTTTAACGTTTTCTCGTTACGCTTTCAAGCATAGTTTTGTTGTTTTAAGGTAGCTTTCAACCAATATTTCAACACTGCTTCATCAATGGTAGCCCTCTCACTCAGTTATAAACGATTATACATTCTATAAAATTAAACCTCAGAGAAAAGCCCTCATCTTGCAATATTTTCAGGCATACTCTTTGCTTTGATTTATAACTTAGACTATCTTCACTTCTTTGCTGTAGTTTAACTTTGCTGGTCAGCTAGTATGTACAATTCTAGTAATAATATAAACGGCATTTCTATGATTTCCTTAAATATTAAATTTCCTGTAGTTAAAATTGCTCAATAAATAATTCTACTCGTTCAAAGTATGTAATTTCCTTGTTTACTAAAAAATTAACATTTCGTTCTTGGTAAAAGTGCCGATTGCCTGTAGAAACGGAACCTCTCGCCTGCTCAAAAATGCTTAAAAATGTTCTCCAGTTACAAAGCTCAAAAGTAAGAATACTAAAATAATTATCCTCATCCTGTAGGGCTTTCATTGGAAATAAATAACCGTATCACTCACGACGTGCCTGCCATAATGATATTTTATATAAATTATGCCACCAAAGTTTCGAAGTCAATTACATCCCCTCAATCATGACAATTATGCTAATTTACTACTTTCTATAACACATAAAACATTTTCCTATGACGTTTTTCAACGAAGCCGACAGTGTTGTTACGCTCTAGCGACAATAGAGGGCAACATTAGAGGGTAAGCTTCTTGATGTCTTCATTGTTTACAAGGAAAGTTAAAGTTCTAGTTGGGAACCATTCAATTGATTTATCGAGTCGTTTCTGATCAAATAGTCGTCATAGAAATTGCTTTCAAAATAAATCGAGAAATGCTGATCAAAAGTTAAAGACCGTACTGTGTTTCTTTACCATCTGAATGGAACAGTTCTTGGCCTGTCGGCGCCTTCCTTGACGAGAGGCTTGTGAAACTCCCGCCCTTGTCTGGAATGTATAATAGCCCAGCACTGTTCGCAGTAGTACTGCAGGCAAGTGACGTTTGCGCAGAAAAATGGCGCGAATTTGCCAGCACATCGTGCGCCATGACATTCGTCACATAGTTGGTCGTCCAACACGTACGGCTTCACTTCAACCTGGCAAGCAACAAGAAAATGCTCATTAGAAAAGGCGAGTGACTATAAGAAATGGAGATCTAATTTTAGGACATTGACCACAAGCTTTTTACATCTTATTTGGAAACGTATAGGGCATTAAAATTAACATGATAATAGCTCACTCTTTTATCGATGTCCCCATGTTGAAGTTGAACGAATCTAGCACTGATTGCGGCAATGTAACTTTGTTGATTGGAGAAAGCCACTCGGCCAGCACCTTAAATGAAAAGCAAATATTATTACACCAAGTCACTTTATAAAACTTATAACTTGTTCCTCCGACAAGATCAAACGTTTCACAATCTGCCGCAATTACATACTGCAGATAGTACGCACTTGTACACATGCGGTACGCTCGAATCAGTGTTAATCCACTCTAACTCACAAACAGCTCTCTCATCTTGCTTGTTTGCAATTGTATGTCTGTTTCTAGTATTCGTTAGCGTTGACGTTTAACTTATTGAGAAAAGGGTATTTATGCAGGATGTAGTTTGTTCGATTAGCACCTTTGGGGTATTTCAGTTCAGGATCCACGTCTATTCCAGCATAGCAGACTCCTCCATACAGCCGATCCATTATCATAGCCAGTTCTATTGCCCTCAGTGGGCGCGGCACTCCACCTACAAAAATCGTCTTCCTTGGATCCAGTGGATGAGAACCATCCATCACAAAATCTGAGTCATTCAGATTCCAAGGTCTGATCTGAACCTGAATTTTCAAAAGTAACAAGCCAGATCAACGTAATTAAGCAGTGTCCAGAGTGATTCATTCATAGTTTGCAAAGGAAATTCTGTTTTCATTGCGTTAAAAAAAACCCTGAAACCCCTCAGTCCAACCCGTACACTAAAGTACCATTATTATTAAGAAAACAAACTGCGGTGTTTAATTTTTTTGTACATTTGAGCATTGTGCGCGAGCAAAAGCTGATCACGTGGTTATCCCTTAATACACTGCCTATTATTATTCAACAAATTGTCACGTTTCCCATATATGGTCATGAGGCGATTGTTATTCGTCATCTACACATTACAGATATCCTGCGATATACGTAAGATAATTGGAATGAAGTCTTGCAAAGCACTGCGTAATGACAGCTTTTCTAGCTATAACATGTGCTTCGTTGACAATTTGTTGAATAATAAAATAATCATCCTGCTAAATCTTGCGGAATATCGTCTGATTTAAGCCAACTTGGCCTACGGCCTCGTCGGCTAGGTATCGGTTAACGCGTTCACTTATAATTGTCGGTCAATTGTAGAGTTTGGAACTAAATACACCAGTGCGAGAACGTTATTCCAAAGCCACTGAAACTTTCTGAGGTAACCAAGATAAGTATAAGAAAGAAAGAAAAAGTAAAAGACTCACGGGCTTGTCTTTTATAGTAGGACTGGACACGCACAGGTATAACTTGTCATCTTGTTGAAAGCAAGCGTCAATCAGTTTCTGAACCGACTGTTCCTCAAGGTACAACAGAAAGGCATAGCCTGTGCAAAATTCAAAATGTTCATTACCAAATAGCAAATGTATGACCTGCTACCGAGAGTTTATAACGAGTTAAAAATAACAAAAATTGTTCAAAATCTTTAACTTAGTTGACAAGGAAAATAAACCCCACTATCGCATGTTAAAGGGAACCTCCACTCTTTCTTCAAGTTGAAATAGTCCCCAAATTCCAAATTTTAGAGGAAAATGGAGAAATAACATTTATAACCAACAAAAAATTTGACAAGATTATCGCTTTTAAATTTCCCGCGCGGCGCCACCTACTCCATTGTTACAGTAGTGGAACGGCAAATATGACCGCTTTTAATTAATTCACATTCTTTCGTGCATATTTAATCCAATCAGGGGCTAATGAGAAGCTGTCCTCTGCTTTCGATTGGATAATGACTGCACAAGAGAATGTTGATTAAAAGTGGTTACACGCTTTGGCTCCATGCCGACACTCCATGGCGACACTCAAGGTGAAAATAAGTGTTTTACATGTTCAGGTAACGCTTATGCAGCAAAATAATTTTTGGCTTCACACTCCAGCCTAAGTTACTTTAAAGAAAGCACTTGACTAAAGTGTACATGAAAATCTCAAGTCACGCTTCAAACAATTTGGCTTCAAATGGTGACAAAATTATATTATTTGAAGCACATCTTTCGCCCTTTTATCCGTCGGTTTATCACAATAGTGGCTTTCATTTCGTTGGTGTGGACCATACTTGGCAGGGCACTTCGTCTTCTTTGAACTTTTAATGTTTCCATGATCACTAAGTAAAGTTCAAGTCACAGGCTCTAAGCGCACTTAGATTATACTTAGAAGTTGTGGTGTTACCTTTAGGAGGGAAGTATGACTTGCTTTCAGCTTTGTGAGGCCAGTCTACGGTTAAACTTCCAAACCGACAGAAGCTGGCGTGAATCTCATCTAAAGGAAAAAACGTTACAAATACAACAACTGTTGTGCTCGTATATTTCTAAGTTCTTCAATGTAAACTACTACAAGCCTGATGATGGTTCTGTAAAGACTGGAATAGAGCGTTCCTTTGCACCACCTTGTCTGCTTTTCATTGCCTCGAATACCAAGACTACGCGAAAATGCATCCCCTCGGATTACCCTTTATTCTTTTTGTTTAAAACTATCAGCCAGCCCTGGAGTTTACCGCAATTTGTGTTTTTATGGTTTGCATACTGAGCGGTAACTGCGAATACCAAGTATAAAAATACGCATCAAAAAGCCTCCTTGCGTATGTATTTTAATTAGCATTATTTTAAAATTTTTACGTTAATTTTAGCGTCATAACTGTATATAGTTTCTGCTGACTCAATAAATGTAGATGTATCTTTACGATTTTACTCACAATTGGCAACACTGGGAATTAGTATACATTTATTGTGCGGGAAGAAAGCTGTTGTTCAGTTCAAACAAATAGAAAAAATGCTAGGTCACGTACCGTACTCGTTTATGAGCCGGAAAATGACGATTTACTTCTCTGGTGAGCTCGAGACAATGAAAAAGCCGCCATATTTCAATACGCGCGCGTTCATCAGGCATGAAATTATGCGCAGACTGGAGAGTCTCTATTCCGCAGCTTATAGAAACCACTGTGTTACCGTACCTTCATCGATATCCGGGGGGAGTCCTCCGACAAACACTTTCCTGGAGTAGCGCTCAATATGATCTGGTAGCTCTGATGTGGGAGAGCAGTTTAGTGACCATATCGATGGCACAATTTGATCTGTGGGCAGTAAAACGATAAAATTACGGTTGAAATTTCAGAGAGGAAAATTGAAAGGGAAATATTCAATATATATCAAATCCTTCGCTCCCCCACGGGGATTAAATTTTCCGGCCCTTATCTTTCAAATAGCTTCTTTAGTCTTAAAAAGCGCTGGTCATTTTGGGGATTTTTACGATCTTTAGGTATCTAAAAAGTAGCAAGGAAACATGTTTCGGAATTGTTCTATGACCAAGAAACGCATTTAATGACGCCTTCGTGTCTGCAAATCGCCTAAGGAAGGAAGATATATGTTAAAAATGCGGAATAATCTGTCTTATTGCTAAATTTAAAAAAGTTGTTTTGCTGCCGATTCCACTTTCTTACAGAAGTGAACCTTTCCACCGGATAATGCTTAATTTTAATGTATTCGACAGGAAAACACGATGTCATTAAAGATGCATGTGAGGAATTTTCCGTTAAAACGACCATCCATATGAGATGAATATAGTATCTCAAAGGTATACCCTTGTTTGCTATTCAAATCGTATTGCTGCTCTTGATCGTCTTCGCGTTAAACAAGTTTGCGTACCCCCTTGTTTCAACCGATCAGACTTGCCATTGCGTGGTATATTGCACCGATCACAAAATTCTTACATTCATTTCTCATAGGCTAGTGGTGCATGGTGCATTTTTCGCACGCCATCGAGACAAACATGACACACAGACGATATTATATTATTTTCTCTCTGGAAAATGCCACGCTAAATTTCACTTGAAAAGCGATATCACCCTCATAGCCGAACACTTTGATGCTGTCTTTATTCAACAAAGATTTTCACCAAACGTGAAGCCACTTGGCAATCAAATTTGTTCTAGTATGGCCATGCATAACTTATCAAAAGCCTGTTAGCAGATTTTGATACGAGTTCAACGGTCTTTCCGGCAAATTCCTGAAATTCCTTTTTCCAACACATCTCTTTTTTAACACATCTCCTTAACCTTTTTCTTTCTTTCTCTGTGTACTTTTCCTTTTCCAGTCTAAAAATATCCATTGACATTGTATTTGCGTCCTCGCGCTGTTAAAAATAAACTAAGTAATTTATTTACCTCCTGTGTGGGACAGTCCTTTCTTCTGCAGATGATATTTGAAAGCTGAAATTATAAATAAAAGAAAGATCATTTCCTTTCTCCAAGGATAATAAATCATTTTTCATAAGAGTCTTAGGTGCGCTTGTTCTTGTCTGTGATGTTATAATTAATTTGCCGCAGTCAGAAGGATCCTGACTATGGGATCACGGAAAGCCGAAAGATTAAAAAAAGTCGCCAACATTAAAGCAGATTGTTATGAATTGATATTCAGTTTGTCACCATGCCTTGCAACAGATGTTCCACCGATTTTAAAGCTTAGGGTTATGTAGAGGTTTTTACTATGTGTTTGTTGTTATTTGCAATGATAGCTTATTGGCAAAGGAACGTTTGTTTTAGACGTAGCCGAATGTCTGAGACTAACGTATTTATTTTTAAGATCTTGATATTCACCTTCAGAATCATGTGTTGACAGTTGCTTTCTCAATGAGATGCCATTCTGGCAAACGCCCAAAAAGTAGACAGCAAATGCAATACTTACATTGACTACGGACAATGTAAATAAACCTATTTTATTGCAGGGAAAATGCCAGTTGTCTTTGCTTCACATTATGGCTTCTTGTTTTAATACGCATAAAGATAGGGCTGTAGTTTCAATGGGAGTTAAGTCTCAATGTAAGGTCTCCCAACAAGATTTATGTACTTCTTTATGGTTATAATCTCGAATATGATTTATGATGAGGACTTTAAATTCCCCAGTAGATTGAACCAAAAGAAAGCTATTGTCCAATGAACTATTCTAATTTTTACGCATTTTCAACTGCTCATAACATCAAGATAACTCCTGTCAAAGCTTCAGGCTTAAGACAAGACGGAAAGGAAGTATGGGTAGAATCAGAGGGCTTTAGCACGCGCAGAATACTAATGAGATATGACGACGTGGAAAACGTTTTCTTTCTAGCTTTAGACGTGTGGAAACAAGGTATATTTTTAGTCGCAATGAACTGAAAAGAATTAAACTCAAGGATGTGTAGTGACAGTAAAGCTATGGAACAAGGTCTCAAGATTTCTTTTACACTGATATGCAAATTTTCAGTGAATATCCAGACCGCAAATTCGGTCTCGCCAAAGTAGGCTTAGAACTATTTCGCTTTTGCAGTTACATAGCTTGGAGTTTGGAGAATTATCAAGTGTGGCTGGAAATACCTATTTTTCCCGTGTGTAGTGTGAAGACAGAAAAGGAGAACCTACAAAACGACCTTAGCCATCTCGTTATACCATATTATTATTCATACTACCCTTCGGTCCTGTCTTGTAACTTGAAGCTTTGTCCGACAACGTTAATTAAAATAGCTGTATACGGGTCTTCCTTTGGGAGACAAAAACTATCGAGGAATATTCTAATTTTTTCTGTTTTCCAACAGAACTATTAAAGCATCACACCTCTTGAGAACTTCCTCGCCAAAGCGATTTTTTTCAATATCGGTGATGTCGGCATAGGGTTGGTAAACTTCTCATTGAACCCACATCTAGTTCTATCCGGTTCTCAGGCTGCAAATTAGCTTGACTATGTGTTTAGGAACAAACATGACTTGCCAAAAAAAACCGCAGAAGCCTTCTCTCCGTTGCCGTGCCGTCAATAGGCGTTAATGTTCAATTTTTATGAAAGGATTTTAAAATGGAAAGAAATTGATGGCAATATTCCTCGTCTGACTACAAGTGTAGCACCGACGTTTGCAGTAATGTGTTATTTTATGCCATCCTTTTCCAGTCCAGGATAATATGTATATTTTTAACTGTAGCCAAAACATCATAGGATGTTATGTCTCAGTTGTGATCTAACTCGGCAGTGAAGGCGTTTGATAAGAATATGTTATGGTTGAAATAAGTTGCATGACGCTTTACTGCCAACATGAGCCTCGAATTTGATGAGCTCTGCATTCATCACGAAGATTTACTTCCTGGAAAAAACGAGGCCTTTTGTAAAAAGAATTTCATTTCCTTATTAGAATTAATATTCGCTCCTTAATTACCGACGTTTCGCAGCATGCTGACAAATGTGCTTTCAACTGATTCACTGTTTCCAATTTTAATACGACTAAAATTTAACCTTGCAAATAGCTTGATTTCAAATGTTTCTTAGATACATTTGACGCTCGTGTTTGTAAAGAAATTTAGAAGGTATCGATAAATTTAGACGGCAGCAGTTTAATGCTGTCGCGGTATTTATCATGGTTTATTCATTCACAATAATTATCCAGCATTTGTATGCATCATTCATTCAGTTCATCAGTTCTCTTTTCACCTTGTGGTAACATATGTCCAGTTAAAAACTTTCGCATATTATATTTTGAGCAGTCCACGTCTTGTTTTTAACCATTTTCTAAACACGTCAATTTCGCTTCCCCTTTGCACTTGAATTAAAAGTCATCTGCAATTTCCACATCATTCTCCTGTGCAATAAAGTGAAAATCACCCTAATGCCCGGTAAGTTAACATTCATTTGATGAGCTAAGCAGTGAAGCCGTGGTGAAAGTGAATTTGGAACTCATAAATCATGCAAATGTAATTTCGGGCTATGTGAATAACCCTAGCCTTCGCAAAGGCTATTTCTTTCTAATGAAAAGCTCGTATTTTCAGGTTGATTTTCCTTAGTAAAAAACTTAAATAAATAGCACTTAAGTGAAAAAATATTCCCTTAAAAATCTCTTTGTCTTTGTAAGATCAATCCGCATAGAACTTACCGGAAAATAAATGTACGAAAACGGAAATATTCTAAGCCGATTGAAGCTGATTACTTTTCACTGGTTGTGGCAATAGCCATAAATGTACGTATAGATGTCATAGATTTTCTCTCTTCTTTGTATTTGGCGATATATTTGTACAATTATTGTTACCCTTAGTAAACTTATAAAATATATGATCAATAATCATTCGCCTTTTTCTTCTAGCCGAATTTCTTAGACCAAGCAAATCATTTGTATTTGCATTTTGTTTTCTTTTCTTTAAACATCGCTAGCTGAGAAATTACTTCCATTACTCCCAAAAATATAAATATTATGACTAAAACAGGATTATTTGGATAACAAATTTTATAAAATACAAAAAGGTTATATTGAACATCGTTTCTTATAGTGGACTGTGTACGCGAAATTAATTACAAAGCAGGCTGCATACAGTATTTTCCAAGTGGACAGTGTTCAACAACAAACATATCTTTTTAAATCGTGTGTTATTGAGACGGCCTTTTAAATTTCTCGTTTTCAATAACAGACTTACAGTTTGAAATTGTCGGGCAATGCCCAGTTGTAATGGAGTAAAAAATGTTTTTCGCTGATTATTCGGAGAATGCTGTCTGAAACAAAATTTATGGAGATATGTAGATTTCCCCCTAAATGGAAAAGCTAAATTGAAATTTCACAGCTCTGTTGAAAAAGTGGTTTTTGCACCATTGAAAATCTTAATTAATGTCTTAAGAAAAATACTTACTAATGCAAGGCAGACTAAGCAATTTGAATATTCAAGAAAAGTTTGCAGACCAGCACTTTATCGACTCAGTTGGAATTCTAAACTAATTGCTTGAGATAAATTTACATTGTTCAGTGCTATCATGTTGAAGGAATAGAAAGAAAACTGCATCGCTTCCGAATTTTCATCGCAAATGAACATGATTTAAGTATTGTCAATTTCAGTAAGCCCATCAAATGTCTTCTGAACGTTATAGCCTGGTTCACACTTTTGAAATAAGCATAACACAAGTGAAATAAGCACAAGAAAAAAGGAAAATGTTTCTTTTTCTTGTGCTTAGTGTTGTGCTTATTTCACAAGTGTGAATCAGGCTTATTCTGGCCGTCTCACGTGCTGACATTTAAGGGGTTTCTCAGGATATTCGTCGAGCAATCCTCATTAGCGTTTTCCATAAAACAATTTCTCTAAAATATTTTGCCAATTTTTTGAGAGAACCTGAGTGACAGCATAGTCAACTGTGCTTCCTCTGCCGTCGAAGCATTGTCCTATTTTTCGCTCGACCAACCAGAAAGAGAAATTTTAACCCATTTTTTTAAATAAACATTAATTTGGACATGTTTTCATGGAAAATGCATACAGCTGCTGTCGAGGCTTCACTCTCAACACAGCTTGTGGTCTTAAATATAAAAGGCCTTTTCCCAAAACACAAGAAGGAAAACATTAATAACTATTTCGCGAAAATATCCCATCGAGAAAATACGCCCCAAAAACGGAGTGAATTTTTAAATGAAAGTTAACTTTATGTCAAAACTGCTTTCATTATTTAAATTTCGTCTCTCATTTGTATCCGCTTTATGTATAGCAGTAGCTTTACGGGAGGCTGGAGTGTGTCTTGTTGGTATTTTACCGCGCCGTTGAATATTTGTTTTGATTCAAAAGATCAGTTGCCTTCAAGGCTTTGAAATATCGGGCCGGTGTTCTTGATAGTAAAATTCACATGCAACTAATTATCGAGCTCAATGTCTTTTTTTCTATCCAGTAATTTAAGAAAATAAATATCTTAGTCTCATACGCCGGAGAAACTAAAAACTGAGATCAAAAACTCAAACAAGGTAGACATGACTAAATTAAAAATCCAGCCACTTTTTGTCGCTGACAAATTATCGCTTTAAGTCCACCACCCTTTTTTTACTTACGATCACTTTACCGTGACAGGTTGCTTCAATAGCCGCGAATAAATTTGCAATTTGCTCGCTGATTTACACTTGCTAGGTTTTAGTCAACTGTTTCGTTCGCTTTATATTTTAAAGAAGTTGACCAAAACCATTCTTTGCTTTGTGTGGTTCCAGCAATTGAAAGGGCCTTCCAATTAAACCATATGTCAAATATTACAACTTCTAAAATCTGCATCATTACTTCGTTGTTGTTTGTTTGAATCCTCGCTCCCTATTTTGTCTATTTAATAGCCTGGATTTAAAAGGGGGATAGGACTATGATGGTGTTGTTACCTTCTTACACCTCGCAGCTATAAAGAAAATTGCCACACGAAAAACATATCATTGCTGGCTCTATTTGTTCCTCTCGGTAGACGAAATTGCGTTGGCGTTGGTTGCAAAAGCTTCCTCTATTGACCTTATTATTTTTTAGTTCTTCACATGAAAGCACTTTTGTCATTTGTTTAAAATGACTTGCACGTTTTCTCCCCGTTTCGTCGACATCATCAGGCCGGGTTTTTTTTTATTTTGTTTTATTTTTTTAAATATCTTTTTTCATGAGTCAGTTCAGCTGTTGGCTTAGCCAGGAGATATACTCGTCAGACGTCAACGGGACTGAATACAGATCAAATTAGGTTTATCCTCCCAAAAAGATGAGATATGTTTGGCGGTCAAATGAAATCTTTTGACTTTTGTTCCAAAGCACTCTTGCAGTTGGAATAAAAATATCATGAAGAACTAAATTACACGATCATGATGAAGTTCCTTGTCTTCAAGTTTCATGGAGGGCTTTTACCACTGAAGTATTATTATACCTTTTGTTCTTTTTTTTTTCAGAAATATAAATAACGAAACTGTTTCTTCCTTATCCCAACAGTAAGACCATTTCTGTTCTCTGTGTTGATAACTACATGGTCGATAATCTAACGAATATGATAAAAGAGGTAAAGCCTCAACTTATTTTACTCGATAAATAGACTATGTCAGCTGCATAGAACTTGAGAAATAAGCTAACACAAGAAATCTGAATTGAATAAATCTGAGCATTTGCGTTTCTTAACAAATGGTCCATCAACGAGATGAAAAGAAGCGTTTAGGTATATTTTCGCTGTAGTCAGAAAAGTTTGTCGACGCTTTTAAACAACGTGCTGAGAAGGCAAGAGAAAAGTCATTTTGCTGCGATCTGTAATCAATATTGAATATTGTGATCTGAAGAAAGTTGAGGTGATTATGACCTACATAGCCTTTAATTTTCATCGTTTTGACTGTTGCGCACAGTCCAACTCAAAGGACAGCTCGAGGATTGTAAATTTAGTGGTGTTACCGACGTGCTGATGTTAGCAACAGGGCTGCCGGGGCGAGTATAGCTTTTTTCCGCGGGAGTAACATGCGAAACTGAAGCGAACAAACCATGAAATGGATCGACAGAGAAATGACTTTGACAGGAATAAAAATAAGAACAATTTCATGGTTTCCTTCCTCGGAAGTTCTATCAGCTTAATGGAGGTACTTCATCATCATTCTTGTCTTAGCACCTGAGTCATTCGAAACATACAGGAAACAACCTTAATGTATTGTTCCTCAGTAAACTCGCTTGTTTCCGAGTTGTAGAAATATCTTGTCAGAGACTTTCTCTAAAAATTAGATATTGAATTTTTTGAAGAGCTGCGACAAGACATATTTATCCGCCAATTTTGTGGTTTTCCTTAGCCAAAACAAAACTCCCATTACTCGCAAAACTGCTCGCCGGGGAACTGCTCGCCTCCTTTTTTTTTTTTTTGTTTTACTGAATTGGTAACCGCTTCCGAGGTTTCAAGAAAATCTTCAAAGGAAGGATGGAACGAAGAATGAACTAGTGCTAAGAATGAGTCAAATGCTGTCGGTTCTAGGCATTTTGGTAAACTTATTAAAAATTTAAAGGAGCACGGCTTATAGTCAGGCAGGTGCCGGGCGGGAGATATTCGCAGCCGAGAATGAAACTTTTCATCCTATACTTTCTTCATTGCAACTATTAAAGTTTCAAAGGAGAAGCAAATGTAAGTCTCAAACGAACTACATGTTAAAATAGTCGATAGTTTTCACGATATGAACTCGTAAACAACAATGCATAACTCTCAAATGGGAAAATTTCCCCTAGAAACTGTCTAAGCTGAAAGATCTTTAAAAAACGCTATATATTTGCATACAACCATAATTTCGGGAACCAAAATACTAGAAAAACTAGGTTTTATAATGGGTTAAGTTACTTTGGCAGTTATTGCCTAGATCCATTGTTTTATTTCATATTTCAGTTGTCGATATAGAAAGCTTTTCACGTCGTATAAAAGATCATACTAACCGCTTAAGTTATCCGGAGGGTCCGACGGGGAGCGAATTATATCGAGTAAACGTGTTTCCAAAGACGGGAATTTCATTGAATCCTGAATGGAAAGAAGAAAACAAAAGATCCATTAGCGATCAAACTCTAAGGTCTACAAAGCTTTCAAAATTCCCCTAAATTTCCAGTTTTATTAGGCCTTAATTTTGAAGCAGCTGTACCTTTTGGCCAATTTTTTCCGTCATTAATTTATGTATGGTATCGGTGAAAGAACGGTGAAAAACATCATTGCGAATCCACATTCATCATTTTATTTTGCTTGTCTTCTTCTTATAATTTTGAAACAAAACATCGAATATATTTTTTAAAAAGACATCCCAATTTAAAGGGAGAAAATTGTGCTGCAGCTAGAGTAGGATAAAAGCTATTTTTATGTTATTTTGGTTCAAACAAATAATCTACATTTTGGAAACTGGGTTTTAGGAGGAATCACCCAAGATATGGCGATTTAAATGTAAGCTAAGTTGTTCTTTTGTACAAGAGTTTTTTCCCAAAATAAACCCCAAGTTAAGCTTTTTTGTTGTTTAACAGTTTCGTTGACTTTACCTGATAAGAATAAAGCGAGTTTGAAAGCTCACTAGTTTGGCCATGTGAATTTCCAAGGCTGGGAATATCATCCAAAATTGTACCGTCTACGGGCTGCCTATTCAGACTCAAACTTTGTAATCCCTGCGTTATGCTTTGTGTTGAGATAGCCGATCTTGAAACAGGAGCAAATGAATGGTTTGGACGGTGATTTCTCATTCGTGAGGAGCTTGGAAGCGTTAACGAAGATGGTCGAGAGCTCCTTCCATGTGGGAAGTTTATGGCGTTGAGTGTATGGTTTGTATGCCGACTGCCCCATGAGTTGTGTTGTTGTGAAGGCCAGCCTGAAATAGATTGTGGAGTTTGTTGATTCCATCCTCCTAGACTTGTAATAGACGGCATGGACTTGGTGTGCGTTATAAACGGTGAGTTATGAGGAATCGGTCTTCTTGGTTGATGGTTCATTGTTGTTGCAATGCTAGCTGGTCCATTTATTCTTCGAGGTTGTGTTATAACTGGAGTGTTAGAAGGCAAGTGAATGCCGTTTACTGGCTGGGGAATTGCGGGCTGTACAAATACATCCTCTACACTCGCTGGCGACCAAAACGTGGTCGATGTCGCAAAATCGTGAAACATGGAGTTGTCCGAATCTCTGGTGAAGTTTAGTTTTGTCTGTTCCAAAGCAGTGTTTCCCTGCGTTGAAATTACCTTAGATTTCGACGAATCGTCTAAACAGTCTTCACACGCACCGTTTTTAATATTTTTGTTGTCCGTGTGCTCCTCCTTGAGATTTCCAGGGAAAAAAAGCGACGTCGCTCGCGAGTCGCTGTGATTGTAGTCGACTGGTGAAAGTGATCTTGTTGTGTGGCCAAAATCGGCCATATCCCAGAATTGTAGAAGGTAAGGCGAAGTAGTGCCTTAGTCGATTACGTATACAGCAGGTGCTATTGTGTTCACCTCGCCACGTCGTTGCTTTTTCTGTCAAGTCGAACAAGATCCGAGACAGATGAATGGTTCTGCGGTCCACATCACGTGGTTCTACCTGCTTATGGGAAAATTAATAATGATCATATGAAATCAGATTCGGCGATCGAGCGCATTTCTGATGTGTTTTTGACAACGGCGTTGTTTGATTTGACCTAAGGAGGAAAATACGATTTTCCGCCCTTATGAAAGAATATTGAATGCGATGCGCTTTGAAAGGCCTAGCGGCGTTTTGAGAAAGAACATATCCTGTAAAAGCTCCAAATGCTAGCGGAAGATATCTCGCCAACGTAAACAATTAAAATCGTAAATACGACTGGGAGGTTTTTACACTCAATGGACGCGATCGCTTCTTTGCGATCTTCTTCGAGCGAAGGCAATAGATTTTATGCGATTGCCATGAACATTTTGTTTTGTTCGTGGTTTGCACGTGGTCTTGGTGGCTCTGAATTTACCATGCTATGAAAAGACGCCTTTTTTAATGGTCATAATCATCACAAAGGGATGACTCGTGCCTCTATGTATTTACACACGGCAGGTAAAAAAAGCCATTGTTCATTGGTCATACAAGATTCGAAAAGATGCTGTAGTGTTGCTGAGGCCTTAAACGCACATTTAATTTATCCTGCTTGTTTCAAACATTTCCCGCGAACATATTCACTTCGCCTAAGCTGAACTTAGTTTCACCGTTCTGATTTCTTGAGAAAATCCCTTTTCTAGGAGGAAAATTTTCACCCACATTGCTCATCCGTCAGTTGGTCTTCTTTCATTGCATAGATAATGCATTAAAAAGTTAATTTTGATTGGTTGGCGATTTCTATGTGCAGATTTAATCTTTGATCTGATTGGTAGAGGGCGTCTTGTCTCTTTGTCTTTTCATACTCCCAGCTGCTGTTGCCGTGCTATTGTCGTGTAAATAAATTTAAGTTGAAAGAAATTTTGGACTTGCTAAGTAAAGCATGTGCGAATTCGGACTCTTTTTTAATTTCTTTGTATTTTTATCACTCCAGTGTCTTTAGAAAACTTCCCTTTTTTATCGAAACTAAGAAATGCTACAGGAGTAAGAAGAAAAAAATAAACCCTGTCTGATAGCATGCGTTTTATATTTATCTCGATCAGACTGCGTACAGATAGAAGGAATAACAACAACACCAGGAAAGTTAATGGAAACTGTTTTAATTGCAAGATTTATCGAGTTTGAACCAGAAATTTTAAACATTCTTTTCTGGATTTTTTGTCAATTCGCGATCGGAAGTAGTCGGAGACCGGAAGTATCTTTGAAGTGCTGCAGCCTGATTGGATAAAAGATGCCTGAGTCGTTCGACGCCATGTTGGAGGGTTTGCTTTCGTGTCGTCTGTGAATACAGACTGAAATCTCTAACAACTTTGAATGTTTTTCCACTTTTCTTGATGCTTCCGCCAACGGAACAGTTTGAGTTTTGAATGGCTTCGTCTCATACGGATGACTCGGATGTAAGGTGAGCAACAAACTGATCGATGAACGTTGTGCTTTATAAATTCGGGATTCAAGCTGCGGATCAAATGCAATGAATATTCGTATATTTTATTCTTAACGAGCCGACAAAGCGAGGGGAGCTTAACATGTTTTATTGAAATGCTTATTAAGTATCTTGTGGTATTTATGAAGATAACAGCAGGCAATACACTTTTAACTTTCCGTGCTTCAACTACCAACATCTGCACGAAAGCGAAAGAACTTTGAACTTCTTGAAGTTTGAGCATACAGCAAGCAGTTCGCCATGCATTTAATACCCGCATTTCTTTAATGTCTCACTTTCTTGGTAGCTTACAATGTTAAGACATGGTTCCTTTATTGTTCTGACTGCTGTTTACGACTATAGAAAATGTACATATTTTAATATTTAGAAAAATGGGACAATTTAACCCAGTCCCTCTCAGTTGTTACAACTCTCTCTTTGCCATTCTTGTCCCTGGAGGCTGCGCTCCCCAGGCTGCATTCCGTGCAAGTTACGCCGAAGATCTTTGGCGTGGATCTTTGCCTTTTCCCATACAGTCCTTTAAAATCTTGGCGTACATTCAGGGATTCTTCGGCATGAGCTTCTCATGGTATGCACATTGGCGCACTCCTTTTAGTCTTCACCAAGAATCACAACGTCTGACCGGCTCCAAAACCGGAAGTCAGCGAGTCATAGACTCACTGTCAAATCTGACAATTCTGATTGGCTAAAAACTACAGAACGAGCACTCTGCGTATGTTCATAATAAAATTTGGAGGTGGCCAGAGGTCTCGATTTTTGGTGCTGACCAAAAGGATCACGGCCTCTGGGGAGGAGAATGTTTCTTTGCTTGCGTTCCAAGCAGGGGAGGGGAGGGGGAGGAAGGTGTTAACAGTCAAGTAATTGATTTTGGCTGCTGTAAGCTTGGGATGGTAAACTTTTCAATCTTTCAACTTGTGTGTTAATTGCTGAATTGGTTGTTTGGAGTCACTGATTTTGTGAAGGAATTACAGTGGCTTTTATATCTACTGTCCAGTTTGCAGGGCCTTGCGTTATGTATTTACTTTGAGTAATGGCACAGGCCTGAGACATGTTAGCCTGCGAGAGCAGACGATATTTTCGGCTCTCGCTTCACCTTGCCGAAAAAACCGTTTGCGAAAGCGAGCTGAGAAAAATTTTTTGTGACGTAAGCCGTTATTAACCAATCACAGTTTACCTTGCATTTTCTAAAAATAACATGCAGAAATAAATTATTTGTGTGTGAACCTCACAGAGTACACATTAATTTTGAAGCTGAGTGAAAGGAAAGCTTGCGAAGTTTTCAGGTTCTATAGCCGCAATCAACAGCAAGAGGAAGCCTTGCAAATGTTGAGTCTAAGAGTGATGTTTTCGTTAATCTTCCAACTGGATTTGGCAAGTCTGTCATATTTCAGGCTTTGCAGATTGTGTATTCTTGCATGGAGGCCCAAGTCAGCAGAAGTCACTGTGAAGAAGAGCAGTTGGAGATAATATTTTAAATTTAAGCCACGCACAGAAAGACAGAAAGCAGATAAGGGCTTGCAAAAGCAGAAAAGCACCAATTCCAGAAACTTGGAGTCCATGCGAATGTGACATTTTGCAATTAATTTTTGTTTGCATTCTCCCCCATTGATAAAGCAAACTCATTTTTGTCTCTGGTATGTTGAATGGCCCGTCATTTTTTAAATCTTCTTTTATTTTCCTTCTCAATTTCCCCAACTTTGCTCAATGCAAACAAAAATTAATAAAGGTTGGGGGATGAGATATTTATCGGCATTTCACCGGTGCTCATTGTCAACAGTTGTCAATGCAACAAATGCCAATTCTTATCTTATCACTGGTTCCCGTCTGGGTTCCCTTGTCCATCAAAGGTGCACGCTTCTACATGTGTCATATTCTATCATTAAATTTAATTGGTCAATAACATAACAACATTTTTGAAGTCATGGTTATTTTTTCTTGGCTTACTTTTGCAGACATTTTTTTTCGGCGGGGTGAAACAATAGCCGAAAAAATCGTCTGCTCTCACAGGCTAGAGACTTCAGTGCTTTCAAAATTTTGTTTGTGGCTCTTTGTTGAGTTATTTTTTGTAAAAAAAATAACTATTAGTCAGCGCAAGTGGACTATGTGACTCTTCACTCATTCTGTGTTTCATTCATGTATGTATGTCACACCAATTGGATTGGAGCTATTATCAAAGTTTAGAACCAATCAAATTGTCGCTTATAAAGTTGTATCGCTCGTATGAATATTTCCAGCACTCTGTAGTCGTGTTTACACACACCTTCCACCAAGGTGTTCCCGTGGGAAAATTTGCTTGGGTTGGGATCAGCTTGGGTTTCCGATCAGGTTAAATCTGTCGGTTACATTACACATGATTACCCAAGGTGAACTTTTGCTTCTCATACAACGATCTCAAAATTCAACATTTTGTCCTGCGAAGAATGGGCAAAATGTGTCTGCGATTATGTTT
>OX393562.1:11257645-11307645 GCA_947652115.1 Blastomussa wellsi
GAATCTGTTACAAATCGTTTCCTTCCATGGCCAAATACCAAGTATGGTGGGAGAGGTTTGGCATCCAATTCCCTAATATATGGAGCTATTAAACCTAAAGTCAAGTCCCCGGGATATATGCCCGGGGCCAGGCGGAGTAGACAATTTTGAGATTGACTGATACATAAAGAGCAACACACGTGCAATCGATCTTCTTTCCATTTCACATTTCATCACAAACAAAAATACCTGTTGAGTTGTGGAAATGAGAGTAATGGCAAATTTTCAGCTCGGTAAATTTAATGTGAAAGATTAATTAATCAACATGACACGAGCGTGGGACAAAGAAAAATTCTGAGTCCCTGACAGGAATTGAACCCATGACCTCCCGAACACAGGGCGGGCACTCTATCCACTGAGCTACGAGAAATCATGGAGAACTAGGTCATTTTTACTGAGTTCTTATGTGACATGCGTCCCGCATACTGCTAGGATCAGCAATGTTGCTATCATCATGAGTTGTGGAAATGAGAGTGATGGCAAATTTCCAGCTCGGTAAATTTAATGTGAAATATTAATTAATCAACATGACACGAGCGTGAGACAAAGAAAAATTCTGAGTAGCGAGTGCCCGCCCAGTGTTGAGGAGGTCATGGGTTCGATTCCTGTCGGGGACTCACGCTCGTGTCATGTTGATTAAATTTACCGAGCTGGACATGCTGTTATCAGGAGCAGTATTCTTCTCACTAGCGGATTCTTTAGACACCCCAGGAAGATATCTCCACATTTTAATATACAGTGAATCATGTTATGATTACGAAGTGGAAGCCATTGTGGTGTATTACAGAGCTTGTGTGAGATTTCAAAATGGTAAACGTTGCAAGCAATTGTAATTTGAGCTTTCAGAGAGGGTAGGCAATTTTTGAAAGTAGTAATTGTTACATGATTCATTAGCCTTTTATGTAGACGTTGGCTTGGCAACAGGCAGATTCAGATGATGGCAGGATGATATCAGTTTGTGAATCTGGCAGAGCCTGAGATGTCCAAGGAATGTGTCCTAAAATAGGTCCTCGAAAATGTAGTGTAGAGGCACACAGAACAGTTAAAAGCTACTCAAAACCTTCTAAATTTCCCCAGACTTGCTTAAAATAAGGAATGGTGTCAAACAAGATAAAAACGTTAAGTTGGATATTATATATGTTTGTGGGGAAGCTAATTGCCCAAATGTTTTTACTGTGTGTGGAGGAGACTGGGCGAGTGAAAAGTGCAGCTTGAAGACCACTCGCTCAGAGTGCATCTTGAAAGTCACTCGCCTTGAGAGTGCTTCAAAAATTTAGTTTCCCTGGGACCTATAAATCGGGCAAACTGTGGGAAAGAATTGGTTACTTATTAAAATTCAAGGAAGAAGATACAAGTATGTGAAGTTAATAGCGGTTTGTTCAAATCTTCACATAATTTCAATACAATGTTGTGATTGTTTCCATATTGTAGGCGCTGCTGGGTATGTTTTGCAACAGAGGAAGATGAACCTTTGTCACAGTGGGTTCGGCCTTGCCGTTGCCGTGGGACAACAAAGTGGGTTCACCAAGTTTGCCTGCAGCGCTGGATTGATGAAAAACAAGCTGGTAGTTCAACAACAAAGGTGTCATGCCCACAATGCAATGGTGAATATGTCATCGTCTTTCCTCCATTAGGACTTTTGCTTCAAACTGTAGAGTTCTTAGACAAACTTGTCCACAAATTCTGTCCTATCGCTGCTGCAGGGATTGTTGTAGGGTCGTTATACTGGTCTGCGGTCACTTATGGAGCAGTGACAGTTATGCAGGTATTGGGTCACAAAGAAGGCCTTGAAGTTATGGAGAAAGCAGATCCGTTGTTTTTATTTGTTGGGCTTCCAACTATCCCTTTGGCACTCATACTTGGGAAGATGGTTCGCTGGGAAGATCACGTGTTAAGGCTGTGGCGCCGCCATGTCAGCAAGATGTCATTTCTCAGCTTAATCCTGCCTCGTTTGACAGCTGATTATGCCACACGTACACCAGCTGAACCCACACCATTATCTGACCCTGTGTCTCTCACAAGGCTACTCTGTGGAGCTCTAATATTACCAACAGTCTCCACACTTATTGGCAAAGTATGTTTTGGCTTTGTTCATTCAAGTCTTCATCGAGCCCTACTGGTAAGTATGCTTTACTACTCAGACAGTCCACTAAACTCATTAATGTTTGCTGAAGCTGTGTAAAAATTGTCATCTACAGGCCCTAGGGTTTCACGGTAACAATCTTTTCTAGTACCGTGTTGTTACCATGCTTGTGAAATAACAGAACTGAAAACTCGTTTACCATGGACATATTCAACCTTACTGGTCAACATTCACTTGATATGAGCTTTGTTCTACGTTAATAAAACATGGCTTTTGAAGCAAAGAAAGAATGAAGTGGTCCTTCAGCGATGACTTCACAGTAGAAACAGATGGTGATCGAGGTCAAATCACTCCCTTAACTAGAAACTTCACTTGTGCAAAATCTGCAGTGAACATTTCACTTGAGCATGCTTCTTCGTCAATTTGTTACATATTTTGAACCATTTTGCCCATTCCCTGTCTGTTTTTAATTAAAATTTGTCTCTTTTTTGTCTCCTTGTTTCCTTTCTGATTCATCTTACCTGGTTGTAAAACAAAGCTTCAGTTTTCTCATAGCATGACAGTAAGTAAATAAAAGTCTGAAATTGTCACCATTGTTATTGAAAACAGGCTCCCATAAATGTTCACGGAACCAAAAATTGGTCGCAGATGGGTTCGTGTGATCTCTGGGCATGAAACCAAAAAATTGTTATCCATGAGATTTGAAATCCTGGGGCTTGATGTACCTCGGTCATAGTTGTAAAACTGTTAATGAAGCTTAGCACAGAATCTAAAATATCTGGCTAAGTTTTAAAAGTCTGTGTAATATCAAGACCACTGTATTGAGACCCTTGCATTTTTGTTGGAGTAATAAATCAAACAACAATAATAGTAATAATAATAATAATAATAATAATAATATGAAGAATCGTTGGATGTTGTCCTTAAGTAGCATTTTAAATGAAACTTTGATTGAGGCCTTACACTACTGTAAACTGTTCGAAGCGTTTTACATACAAAACTACAAACCTGTCATCAACTCCCAAGAGGAATGCAGTGACTTTGTGGACGTTTTCTTCTTATAACTATTTTACAAATCTAGAGACACTTTGGCACTCGTTGATTAGACCATGTCATTCGTTTTTATTCATATCTGTACCTTATTGTTTATCTCATGCTATTTACCCCCACATTCTTTCGCTTTTCACATGCCTTTTCCTTACATCTGTGTATAAACCTTGTGCGTAATATTTTTTCTTATCCCTGATGATGCCATGGATCGGTGAAAGCTTGGATTTTTAAAACGATTTTAATATCAATTTTACAGTAGTGTAAGGCCTCAATCGAACCTTTTTTAGTTTCGATGTGAAGAATGATAACAACTTTGGTATTTGTGTTAAAAATATAGAAAAGCTTCTGTATAGTACAATAATACCGCTGCCTGGTTAACTCAGTTGGTAGAGCGGCGAACTGCTGTGCGGAAGGTCTCGGGTTCGAGCCCCAGACTAGACCAACTGAGGAAAAAGTGCTGCCTTTGTAATAAAATTTGCAAATGGTTAGGATTTTTCTAGTCTTCTCGGATAAGGACAATAAACCATAGGCCTGTCTCACAGCACTTGTGTGGAGCATTAGAGAACCCACACACTGTTCGAAAAGAGTAGAGGACATAGTCCTCAGTGTGGTGGTCATGCAGTCCCTAAATTATTCAGTTCTGGGGGCACCTGTGAATCCTACTGTTTTTCAAAAATAACTTTCTAAACTGCGCAGCTGCGCCTTTAAAGCAGTCTGGAAAAGTGTCCCACAAATTGTTGTAAAGTGCTTTGAGACTATGTAAAAAGCACTTTATAAATGCCACATATTAATAAAACTATTTACAGTAGGGTTCGTACAGGTCATGGAAAACTTAGCCTGCGCGCAGCCATATCCTATTTCCTAAAGCGGAAAAGTGATGTCTGCGAAACGGCGTCGTTAATCGTGTTCCAGTATCCTGCTGTTTCTCCAGAATCTGGGGACCGCTCTCTCATTGGTTGCTTTGACAGTAGGCATTGTTAGAATCAACCCTGATTGGCTGTCATCGTAAAATACTCAAAATAATTATGCGTTGTGTTTTCATTAACATACAAGAGGAAAACATTAACCGTAACTCACGTGTGATTTTGTGCAGTTTATTTCGCTTGTTGTGAATCACAACTACAGAAGTCTGGTTCAAGGTAGAGGAGAATTTATAAGTGACAAAGTCCGCTCTGTACAGTTTGCTGTAAATTCAAGATCCCTGTGTATCAAGCAATCGATGCATTGGAAAGCTACGGAAGTGACCCGCAGGGATTATTATGAAAGATCGAAGACAAAATCTTACATGGAAGCAGTTATAAATCTTTCAAGGCTGAGCTGCTGGTGAATAAGGAGTTCCAAACACTTGGAATAAACAGTGTGAAATCCTCAAAGGGCGAGTACTTTTGGATAAATCGCTTTCGTGATCGTGTACTAAAAGTTACTAAAGGAGTTGACAGGCTGCCATATATAACTCTTGTGGTTCCTGACATTTGTCTCAGATTAAACTCGTTTTCGAGCTATTTCTCTTTGTGTTTTTTTGAATGCTGGTTATATTCTGTATAATTAGGGGGAACTTCAACTCAAACAGTTCCAACCGACTCAGTAATTTAGCAAATATTTAGCTGAGGTCACAGGTCTTCACCATTTCTTTAACCCTGTGAATTTTTTTTCTGAAACTTGGCAGATCATGAGCTGTAATTTGTCATATGTTTTGCTACTCACTGTCTTTGCTAGTACTGTTTTTCTGTTTTATTTCTATTGCTTAAGCTCTCTAAATTGATTCTATTTGATTGAGCGAAATTCTTGAATTAAAGCTATAATTTATGCTAAATTTAATATCGAACAGCAGGATACTGGAACACGATTAGCAACGCCGTTTCGCAGACGTCACTTTTCCGCTTTAGGAAATAGGAGACGGCTGCACGCAGGCTAGGAAAACTTGGAAAGTAATGGAATTTAAGTGTGGGTCATGGAAAGTCATGGAAAATTATGTCAATTAAAAAAGTACAAAATAAATAAGGTTTTATTGTGAAGAAAATTATAAAAACATACCCAACGTTAGGGATGATTTGCAAGAAAATGGTCAACTTTAGGTCATGGAAAACGTGGAGAAGTCAAGGAAAGTCATGCAATTTCAAAAGCTCAAAGGAGTACAAACTCTAGCAAGGCTAAAAACTATTTGTTGAAAAGATAAAATATGTTTTAAGTTAAGTTGAAAACGTGAGGGTTTTCAGCTTTGTAAGTAGTTTTATTTTAAACTGAAAAGAGAATATCATGGACATCAACTGCACAATGTTTGCATACATAACAAACAGGAAACTGTTAAACTGCAATAATCAATCCACAATCAAAGTCAATCTGCATCTCATGTGACTACAATTTGCCAATTTTAAATGAACATTCCTCCTTGTAATGTTTGACATTTGAACTGAATATTGAAAGTTTTGCAGGCACATCTGTGAAAGTTACAGAGTGTACATGTAATTACTATAAAATAATGTCACCAAAAATGTATTAAACAAATTCAAATACATGTACCTCATAACTGTTAAGTAAATTTGATATTTTCGAGCTTTTGTTTTTGATAAATTGACAAAGTTAGTGTGAAAATTTGTTTGAAACTGACACAGATTTGAACATTCAATTCAAATTTCAAAATAATATGTGTCATACATGAGGTAGATTGACTCAACAATCGTGGTATTTGTATTAAAAAATCCAACTGATTAACAAGAAACTGTTACCCTACAAGAAGGTAGTGTATTTGAATTATTTTTTGTTTTCAAAGTTGGGATCACCTTCACCTGTCCCTTGGCGCCAAGATGGCGCATAGGGCCTCAACGTGTGATCACTGCTAACATTCTTCCCATTAAGACCCATAAACAGTATGAATTGCCTTGCTTTGTCACAAACTGGATTAATTTGTCAATTTTTTGCAGACTCTTAATTAAAAACAAAATAGGCAGTAAATGTATTTTGTTTATGCTAAGTGATGTTGCAAATGTCAACTTTGTTGTTTCAGGGTGGCAGCAGCTTTGTAGCAGTGAAAGGGGTTGTCAGGATTTACTACAAACAACAGCAGTATGTGAGGCAAGCTCAAAGAGTTGTCAAAAACTATGGCGAAGATTGAGTGAATTACTTACTACTTCATATAATTTAGCCCAATTCGAGGCAGGGTGACTGATTTTGTTTTACACACTGGTCACCAGCCTTGGAATAGTTTAGATGTTATGATCTAGTGTGTAGAAATACAATAACAACACGTTGTCACTGAGTTAACATTGGCAAGGAAATAGAATGAATCTGGAAAACTCTTTTTGGCGATTTTCTATTCCATGAGTTCAAGTTCCAGTTTTGAGTTTGTGTTTAATTATAATATAGCTTATAAATTTGCTTTAAATTCTTACATGTGTAATTACCCAAGGTGTAATTATCAGTAATACGGATTATAGTTTTCAAAAGCTGGGCCAACTAACAAACTTATTAACTCAAATCACATATTCTACCTTCTAACTTCCTCTTTTTGCTGCTTAGTTTCAAATCAATTACTGCATTGACATTAAACAACTCACTGGTACTTTTTTGCTGTTATTACTAATTCTAATAAGCTCGCATGTTGTCTTGGTATGTACTATATGAATGTACTTTATGTAATATATCAAGCACGAGAGACAGTGTTTCATCTCATTTCCAAACGCTGTGAAGAGAGTTGAAAATGTGATGCGCAGCGGAGTATTTTTGATGAACTTCGAGGTGTTTGGAAATGTGATGAAACACTGTCTATCTTCTCAATCGAAACTATGGAGAAAACGAAGAAATAAATCTTAAAAATCTGTACGGATTAAGATCACATTTCCAAACCACTGTTACGGTTCTGATTTCCTTTGTTTTAACGTGATGAATTATTAATGAGGTTTGAGAAGTCATAGTCATCTCAATTAGATGCAGGGGTGATTAGCCTGCTTGCAGACATATTCTACTGCTTTTGCTTCATGTGGAAAAGGGACAGGGACTCGGCATACAGGCCGTACCATCAGTACTGCCCTCGAGCCAAATTATGCCAAACTGGCTTTTGGTACTTTTACTAATACATTTAGAAACTATTTCATACAGCTATGTTAAAACTGTTTTCTGCATAAGAGTACAGTAGCTTAGTAAGGTTTGTTGACTAGGTTAGTCTAAATTTCACTTTTCTGCTATGATTTTAAATAGGTAAAACCTTTGCTCCATAAACATGTATGAACTAATTATTTCCCAGCCTCCAACGCAGGCGTTCTTTTGGCTCGTCACGCAATCTAAGATTCCGTAACGAGACAAATCAGATGTAAGTGTACATATTCTCTTGTTACACTTTTTTCTTGCTACAGTTTTTTATTCAGGTTACGGGATAATTAGGAAAATGTAATGACTATGGACTCTTAGGCAAGCCGGAGTTTACTGCAATAAAGTTGTTCGTATTAAATTCATGTTATGCTGGTCTCGCCATTACAATCGCATCGTTCTTCCATACTAATGTATAGGTTCTTACGTCCTTTATTATTATTGAAAATAAATCAGTTATAACTGATGAAATTCCCTAACCCTCACCCTGTTACCCATCAGCCTTCTCACCCCCCACTCCTCACCCCCGAAGTAGACCTGCCGAGTATCGGCATATCTATGTGCCTATTCTCTACTTGCACAAATCCCATAATACACCTCTTTTACTCCCCAATAGTTTGCAATTTCTCCTTGGACATGAAGATGTCCCATCCTATGCAAATTTTTTGGGGGGTAGAACACAGGCCGCCCATACGTTGTATATGATTTATGTGACATTATGTAAGAGAATATAAGAGAAAAGTTCGAAAATTGCCCTTAATTCTACATGTGGAAAAGAATGCAAATAAAAATGACTTACCTTGTGTTCTCCTTACGTTATTTTGATGTCTCTGTGGTCCTGGAGTCGATTTAATGACATTTAGGCGAGTTTACCTTCTAAGGTTTTGCCTACGAGTAAATCGACTCCAGTACCACATTGCATTCTTTTCCACATGTAGAATTTAGGGCAATTTTCGAACTTTTCTCATATATTCTCTTACATAATGTCAGATAAATCACATACAACGTATGGGCCGCCTGTGGGTAGAAGCGGTGTATTATGGGATTGTGCAAGTAGAGAATCTTGTCAGCGGTCTATAATGCACCAGTCATTTGAAACCCCCACCCCCCACCCCTCATTAGGGGATACCCGGGGCAAACCGGGGGATTTCACCTCGTTTTCACTTGATTAAGGTTCCACGGTAGTCGGGGAATGCACCTTTTCGGGCTTCGGGGGCTGAGCGGGAGCGGGGGTTCACTTATAATTCGCGACCTTTTAGAAGACTGGGTTCAAAACATGGAGAGGCTGAACATGAAGAAGGTATATATGTTTGCATAAACACTGAAAACGAAGAAAAAGGGAAAAAATAAGTAACCTTGCCATTCAGTAGCCTGCGAGCGAAGAGGGACGGCAGGATATGACTTCAGTGGTATGAAAAAATCCTGTGAAAGCTCTAGTTGTTAAAAAATGATAATATATTAAATGAATTGTGCTTGATGTTCAGAGGGCGGGGGAGTTCACTCTGAATGCTTTCCCCGCAAGGCGGGGCTTTCACTGCATTTCATTGACAGTAAAAGTGAATGCTCCGGGTATCCCCCAATGGGGGTGGCGGGGGTTTCACATGACTGGTGCATAAGGAGAATTCATTCAATGAAATTCAAATCACACTCTCCTTTCTCGCACGTCCGTCTTCCGAACGTTGCTATGGCTGACTGCCATATGTTGCTTAGAATGATTTGGGAGATTGAAGTGTCTCTTGACCGGTTTCGAAGGTGTTCTCGTCACGAAGGTGTTCTCGGAATCGGTCGCCAAGTCGTCTTCCTGTTTCGCCGATGTATAACTTTTTGCAAAGAGTGCAAGTTATACAGTAGATGGCATTGGCTGAGGTACAGGTGAAATGATCAGTGATTTTGATAGATCGCTTGGGTCCCGATATTTTGTCAACGTTGTGAATGAAAGGGCATGTTTTGCATCGTGCGCGAGCGCATTTAAAAGTTCCGGGTTGATCACTAGTTTGGAATGCACTTCTGACTAAAAAGTTACCTATGTTTTTGTCGCGTTTAAATGAAATTAATGGAGGTTGCGAAAAGATTCTACCAGTGTCGGGATCATTTTGAAGTAATTTAAAGTTTTTGAGAATGATGGATTTAACTGCGTGGTTGTGAGGGTGAAATGTGAGGGTGAATGGAATTCTATCGTTGTTTTCTCTCTGTGACATTTGTAATGCTGACTGTCGATCAATTTGCTGGGCGCGATGATGGCCCGCTTGAACAACAGAAGCAGGATAGCCGCGTTTGTCGAAGAAATTGCACATTTCCTCTGATTTTAAGAAAAAATCAGAGTCGTCACTACAAAGACGGCGAAGTCTAAGAAACTGAGAATAAGGAATGGAATTCTTGACATGTGATGGATGTGAAGATGAATACAGCAAATAGCTATGAGAATCTGTGGGTTTGTGGTGCACACTGGTGCATAAACTGTTGCCTTCGATAGAAACTTTGATATCCAGGAATGCTAAGGAAGTATCGGAAATTTCCCAGGTATATTTAAGGGCAGGGTGAAACGAATTTACAGCGGTTATAAATTGATTAAGATCCTCTCTGGTAGAAGAGGTAGGGCCGATACAGTCGTCAATGTAGCGACGATAGAGTTCAGGTTTTGGGCCGTTGTATTGACACCTCTTTTTATGCTAAAGTCGACAAAGATCTCACCTCCACTAACCAACAAATTGTCACGAGCACTATTAACGACCTTATAGTCAAACAAGAATTGCCGGCTACTGCTACCAATCTCATCATTACCACTCCCAGAACCTCGTGCATTTACTTTTTACCTAAAATTCACAAACCTAACAACCCAGGTCGACCTATCGTCTCTGCCTGTAGTTGCCCTACCAAACTCATTTCCAGCTATTTAGACAAAATTATGGCACTTATTGTCAGATCTTTACCGTCATACGTTAAAGACAGTCGACAAGCACTTCAAATTTTTCGCGATTTCATTTTCCTGGGCGAAGACAAACTTATTTTCACTATGGATATTACATCTCTTTACACCGTCATCCCAAATGGCGAAGGTCTTCTAGCCCTCAAACATTTTTTTGATTTACGCACTAGCTGTTAAGGAACCAAGCTCGGAAACACTACTCCCCCTGGCTGAGTTAGTGTTAACACTCAAGTGTTTTTCATTCGCGAACAATTATTACAAACAAATCAATGGCGTGACCATGGGTACCAAAATGGGACCCAGCTACGCCAATCTTTTCGCAGGCTTCATTGAACACCAATTTTTCAATCAATACAACGGCCCAAAACCTGAACTCTATCGTCGCTACATTGACGACTGTATCGGCCCTACCTCTTCTACCAGAGAGGATCTTAATCAATTTATAACCGCTGTAAATTCGTTTCATCCTGCCCTTAAATATACCTGGGAAATTTCCGATACTTCCTTAGCATTCCTGGATATCAAAGTTTCTATCGAAGGCAACAGTTTATGCACCAGTGTGCACTACAGACCCACAGATTCTCATAGCTATTTGTTGTATTCATCTTCACATCCATCACATGTCAAGAATTCCATTCCTTATTCTCAGTTTCTTAGACTTCGCCGTCTTTGTAGTGACGACTCTGATTTTTTCTTAAAATCAGAGGAAATGTGCAATTTCTTCGACAAACGCGGCTATCCTGCTTCTGTTGTTCAAGCGGGCCATCATCGCGCCCAGCAAATTGATCGACAGTCAGCACTACAAATGTCACAGAGAGAAAACAACGATATAATTCCATTCACCCTCACATTTCACCCTCACAACCACGCAGTTAAATCCATCATTCTCAAAAACTTTAAATTACTTCAAAATGATCCCGACACTGGTAGAATCTTTTCGCAACCTCCATTAATTTCATTTAAACGCGACAAAAACATAGGTAACTTTTTAGTCAGAAGTGCATTCCAAACTAGTGATCAACCCGGAACTTTTAAATGCGCTCGCGCACGATGCAAAACATGCCCTTTCATTCACAACGTTGACAAAATATCGGGACCCAAGCGATCTATCAAAATCACTGATCATTTCACCTGTACCTCAGCCAATGCCATCTACTGTATAACTTGCACTCTTTGCAAAAAGTTATACATCGGCGAAACAGGAAGACGACTTGGCGACCGATTCCGAGAACACCTTCGTGACGTAGAGAAAGACGACAAAAATGCATCGAAACCGGTCGCGAGGCACTTCAATCTCCCAAATCATTCTAAGCAACATATGGCAGTCTGCGGCTTTTCCCTTCACCAAGGAAACACAGAAAGCCGTAAAACTCTAGAACAAAAATTTATTTTTCAAATCGGCACTCTTAATCCTCACGGTATCAACGAACGCTTTTCATTCAACTAATTTATTCCGATGTTTTCATGTTACCAGGCACCAGCCAATAGCGAAGCTCCATCTTTCTGTATATAAAGACACACGACGCACAATTCCTTGATTCGCTCCGACGAAGGGCTAACGCTCGAAACGTCAGCTCTTGAATCTCTTTACGGTGGCCAATTGACATTATCAACCCAGTTGATAAAACCAAATTACTTGGTTTTTATTATCACGCCGTGACTTTTGTTATGTTGTTTACCATATTTATCTGTATTTGCATTTAGTATTAACGTTTTGCTCATTCTTTTGGGGTTTTTCTGCTTCTTCCAAATTTATTTTTACTTTTCGCGTCAACTTGTTTTCGTTGTTTGCTTATTTTCGACAATTATATTTCACAAGTCGTAGCTAGCACGCCCCTGCATTGTCCCCTGGGTCTTCCCTTTGTCATAGTGCTCTTGTATTTCTTTCTTTCTTTCTTTTTTTTTTGGGTGGGGGGGTGTCCTTTTCCTTGGGTTGGCCCCTTAGTTTTTCACATCAGTTAGGTTCGTTTTCTAATGGCGGTGCATGGAGGGGTTACTGACACCCGCACGGATTACCGTGCGCCAGGGCCGCCGGGTTTATTCTTAGTTTAGCGGTTTTGTTTAGCTTAAGATCCCTTTCCCTCTAGGGATTTTTTCGCCAGTTTTCCCTTTATCCCCACACCCGGGGAGTGGCGGTCTGTTTTTTTTTTTTTTTTTTTTGTTTTGGTTTACATTTTGGCCCCACTTTGTGTTTTTGGCTATGCATTTTAGTCCCACATGATTTTATATTTGCGGGTTAACAGTTTGCCCCCCCCCCCCCCCCCCCCCCTTTGTTTTGTAGGTTGACAGTTTAGTCCCACATGATTCAATATTTGTGGGTTAAGAGCTTTTGTTTGTGCTTTTCCCTTTACCCCTTCAGGCGTAAAGCGATCTTGTTCCCCTGAGTTAGGGTGCTGGGTGTTATTTTCGTTCTAAGTCTGGGATTGAGTATGGATCGTTTGTCGGTTTTGGCTTCATTATAAGGTTTAACAGCCATCCTCGGTAAGTAGAACTCAACAACTTGGACTGACACTACCACTTTACACGTTATACAAATTAAGACTCATCTTGGCCAGTAAACTAGCCTACAAAAATTTTGATTGACTTTTACCCTTCGATCGACCACGTTTAACGATCATTCTGCAGAAGCTCCTATTTACGGCCTCCATTTTGTTATGCGCAGTACAAACCATCGAATCACCTTAAAAGTTTTAGCTCCCGGCTTTGAGAAAATTACTGATATTCCAAATTTGACTTCATCGCTTCTTTGCTATAGTTACATCGATGCCAATCAAATCTGCTTTCTCGGACCGGCCGACCTTTTCACCTACAGCGGACTACAGTATTTCAAAGTATTGCTATGCCAATATTCTTCCAATATGAAACACGTGTACAGGTTTTTTTTTTTTTCGGCACAAAATTGAATTTAAAAAGTTGGAGCTGAAAAGGGGACCAAAATATCAAATCGACGGATATCAAATCGGATGGGTATATATACTGTGTACTGGTGATGAAAACTATAACAAACGCTGTTTGAGGAGTGCTTCGTAAAAAGTCGTCCCGACAAAAATGAAATATCTTTCTCCTCATATCGCTTTTATCTACCTCCAGGAATACCTCCATGGCATTAAAATGTACACTTTTCGGGTGCAGCCTCACCGTATATGTATTCCCCTGACCTGGGCGTTTTATTCTGTGGAAGTAGTTGGTGGGGTCAACTATAACTACATTTCCTGTCCTTCGTACCCTCTCCCAGCTTTTGTATGCCCTGCATTCAATGAGCATGCGATAAAGGGGCACCTGTCATCAGGCAGGTCGAGTTGGCTAAAATCAGACGATATTCCACAAGATTGAACAGGATAGCTGTTTTATTATTCAACAAATAATTATCAATAAAACAAATTTTACAGCTAGAAACACTGAGGTTATGTAGCTCTTACCCACATATACAGAGCCCGCGATGGGCAACCGGCCTAAAATAAAGAATCCGGAATCCGGAATCCAGAATCCGTGAAATAAAAGAAAGCTAGTGTTATTAGACACAGAATCATACTATGGATAGTTTGTGATCATCTATTCTTGTGCAGATAAAACGGACAACCCCAAACTGCGAGGGAAAAATTCACATTTAGAAGCGGCCAATAACTACAAAAAGGTACCGGTGTCATCAGAGGTTAGCCGTTAGCCATAAAGCTGCCCAAAAATTAACCGTTAGCCGTAAAAATTGTTAACCGTTGATCGGGCCAAAAACATCAACCATAAGCCGCAAAAATGAAAGCCAAATATTAGCTGTTAGCCATAAAAGCCAGTACCCTATTGAGACCCTCAAGATCATCTTATAAATTTATTTATAAAGAAAAAAATGAATCTGTCGTTTGTCTCGTTGTTCCGGGAATAACTTGATTTAAAATTTCACAACAAAAAGTTATCTTCATGGAATAAATCACAATCCAGTGAATAAACATTTTTTGCTGTTCATTGACTAAGTAGCGTTTTTTAGCTGTTTACTGACTACAGCTGAACCCCATGCCACTCACATCCTCTCTTGTGTATTACTGTTGTATTTTAAAATCTGAGAAACCTTTGAATGCAGGGAACCACAGCGGGTTTTTTTCTGTATTCAATACCTAGCTCGAAGTTTAAAACGTTAATTCGTTTCCGGAAATGTTTTCGCTTGAAAACACCTGAAAGATTTCAATTAGTCACGAAGTAATGAGGTATATTTTTCATGATAATCCTCAATAAAAATTAGCTCCCCTAAAACGCCTGCTTGGGAGGCTACAATTTTAAGTGTTCGCGATTTTTCAGGTTTAACTCCAAGAATTTTCGTGACTTTCTTTCAAATGCTTCGCTCCGCTATTTTGTATATTACACCATTACACAGTGAAACGAACGAACAATTTCTCGCTTTATGGGCGCCCGGGTTAAAAAGTGTTTTCTAGACGGCATTATTGCTTCCGTGATGTTTTCATTCACAAGAGGGAAATTTAACAATGCTATATTTAGACGAGCCAAGTTAGCCCGCCTTCGATAGTGAAACTGGAAAATTTATGCAGTTATTGATGTTAAACATACTAGCATGGAAAAGGATGGGATCGACCCTGCAATTCAAGATACACCACACCTTACGTTCTTTTAACCATAGAAAATAACGGCAGCAAGACAATAAAAAGTGAATCATCTTCACAAACAAAATCAACTTCGCGATTACATGGAAAATTTTCAGCTCGGTTAGCCGAGATCGCGTTCACCGGGCCAGCCCGGATAAACGTGTGTTATATACATTTTCATTTAAGTTATGCTAATTATTCGTGTAACCCATATTTGGTTAGTCACGTGATTTTATGGAACAATCGAGTACACGTAAGTTCACGCGGGAAAACCTTGTAATCAATCGATCGAGTCGAAGAATAAACATGTCGAATTGTGTTCACTAAATGGCGCCCAAACGCGGGGCAGAATTCGAGTGTAATGCCTCCGAAACCAAAGAAATCTAAACCGAAAACGAAAAGCAATTCAAGTACATCGAGTATGGCGACGAATACAACGGATTTGGAGCGAATGCGAGTTATACGAGATGGACAGCGACGATATGTAACGAAGCTAGACGAGGAACTAACTGAAATGCTGCAAAGACCATTGGAAGCGAAGGATTACGAACGGATGAGCGTTATCACTTATGCGACAACTTTTGGATGGAAAACAACTGGCATTAAGCGAAATCGATCAAGGAATCCTATCTTTATGCGAAGTCACCGCGATAGACGAAGAAATCGAAGGGTCAGAGGCAGTCACCGCTGCAATCATCAGTCTAAAAGGAAAAATCGAGAACGCGTGCAAATCGAATGTGTCAACTCAGCAACACGTGGGTTTGTCTTCGGCGACATCACAGCCAGTACAGCCAGCGAAAAACGTAGCACGTACAAGATTACCGAAGTTGTATCTTCCGAAGTTCAGAGGAAACGTAACAAAATGGAATACCTTCTGGGATTCATTTCAATCGGCGGTACATCGTAACGAAGGGATTTCCAACATCGATAAGTTTAATTACCTCAAGTCTGTGCTTGAAGGAGACGCCGCTCGAGCAATCCAAGGTCTTACTTTAACCGAAGCAAACTACGACGCCGCCGTGAAAATGTTACAAGAACATTTCGGGCGTCCTCAACAAATTATCAGCGCACATATGGATCAGCTTCTTAAAGTTCCGCCGTGTTCCAACGATCGTCCGACCAGCCTTCGTTATGTCTACGATCAAATCTGTGTTCATTGCCGCGGTCTGGCGTCGCTTGGCGTAACATCTGATCAGTATGGTAGCCTCTTAATCCCCGTTATCATGTCGAAGTTACCAGCCGAGATTAGGTTGCAAATAGCCAGGAACTCGAAGGATTCAGTGTGGAAAATTGAGGAGTTGCTAGATGTGATAAAGATTGAAGTCAAAGCGAGAGAAGCTAGCGAAATGACGATGGCTAAAGTAAACGAAAGCAAACCGCAAGATCCAAGATTCCGAAATGAAACACCAACCGCGAATTCTCTAGTCTCTCAACAAGGTGGGAGCTGCAAAATTAAATGTGCCTATTGTAAAAACGAGCATTATTCTGCCTCCTGTGATGTTGTCAGAGGTGCCGCTCAACGAAGAAGTATTTTGGAGCGAGATAAACGATGTCTCAATTGTTTACGATTTGGTCACGATGTGAAGGAATGCACGAATCCGAAGAAATGTCGCCACTGCCAACAACGACATCATCAGTCTATTTGTTCAATGCTTGACCAAGGAAATCCAAAGATACGAGGACAACAACAACAACAGTGAGCAACAAAGCAAAGGGAACTGTGTTGTTACAAACCGCGAAGGCGTTAGCTGTCAATGATGTCAATTCTAAAACAGCTCCTGTTAGAATTCTTATGGATACCGGAAGTCAGCGCACCTACGTAACAACACGATTGAAATCGAAGTTAAATCTGTCCCCTGTAAAGACAGAAACATTACATCTCAACACGTTTGGAGACGAAAGATACACGAAACAACATTGTGATGTGGTCAACCTGCGTCTACAAGGATGTCAAGGAGAAATTGAGTTATCAGCACTATGTTTTCCGAAGATTTGTTCTGCTGTTTCAGCTAAAGTCAACATTGACAGTCATGCTCATCTACAAGGACTCGAACTTGCCGACATGACCATTGCCGAAGATGGTCAACAGGGCATAGATGTGCTAATCGGGTCAGACTACTATTTTGATGTTATGTCTGGAGATGTCATACGTGGAAACAGTGGCCCCGTAGCAGTGTGCAGTATGTTTGGGTGGATTCTGTCTGGTCCCGCAAGTGGCGAAAAATCGACTGGCAAATTTGCAACAACAAATCTCATCATAGAGAAACCAGAACTAATGACCTTGCAACCATTTGACATTCATAATGAGAACGATGAGTTATGTAACGCCTTGCAGAAATTCTGGGATGTTGAATCATTAGGACTACAAGAAAAACCACACAAGCCTGTATCACAGTTGGATGGTAGTGAGTTCCTGGAGAGCATTCATTTCGACGAGAAGGAGGGAAGATATGAAGTAGGCTTGCCATGGAAAGAAGACCTTGTCCCTGCATCGAATGAGTATGAAATGTGTGTCACCAGATTGAGACAGCTACACTCGCGTCTGAAGAAAAACAAGGAACTGTTAAGGGACTATGACAATGTAATCAAGGATCAAGTCAATTCAGGAATTATCGAAGCCGTACCAGAAGATGATGATGATGACCAGGCTCCAGTGCACTTCTTACCTCATCATGGTGTAATTCGTTCAGACAGAGAAACTACAAAATTACGAGTGGTGTTCGATGGATCAGCCAAAACAGACAAGGCAACCGCCTCCATTAACGAATGTTTAGAGAAAGGACCGAACTTAGTGCCACACCTCTTTGATATTGTGGTTAAGTTCCGAGGTTATCCCATTGCTGTTGTAGCCGACATTGAAAAGGCATTCCATCAGATACAGATCAAACCAGAAGACAGAAGAATGCTAAGGTTCCTGTGGTTCGATGATGCTGAGAAGGATTGCCCAACCGTTAAACAATTTCAGTTTCGAAGACTCTTCTTTGGTCTAACCTCAAGTCCAGCTATTCTGGCAAGCACCATAAAACACCATCTTTCCAAGTATGAAGAAAAGGAACCAGCCGTGACAGCTTTGCTGAAGTCGAGTCTCTATGTTGACGATCTGGCAGGAGGAGTGTTTCGTGGGAATGAAACAGTGGAATTGTACGACAAAGCACAAAGAATCATGAAGGAAGGAGGATTTTCACTACGAAAATGGAACTCAAACTGCCAATCATTCTGCGCAAAAATCAAGAAGGACGAAGGGAGCGAAAACAAGTCAGCTATGGAGACCCCTCCCAAGGAAAACGAAATTACACAAGGTCTCAAGAATGGGAAATCATTGACAACCGAAGACAAGTGCGAAATTGAACAATTTGTGAAGATCCTTGGGATTTGTTGGAATGTAGTCCGGGATGAATTTCAGTTTGACCTCGCTGAACTGATCGAATGTGCAGAAACCCTTCCAGTCACCAAACGATCCGTATTGAAACTGTCTGCCAAAATCTTTGATCCTATCGGACTGTTAACTCCATTCACAATCAGCATGAAGATCCTCTTCCAGAAGTTGTGTGGCGAGAAGGTTAACTGGGACGAAGGGTTGGAAGGAGAAGCCTTGGTAAAATGGAAATCATTCATTAATGATCTGAAAGCTCTGGAGAAGATCAGAGTTCCGCGATGTTACACCAATTATTCCCCAGAACAGTCAGATGTAATCTCGTATCAGATTCATGGATTTTCGGATGCTTCCGAAAGAGCCTACGCAGCAGTTGTGTACCTGAGAACCGAATTCAGCAGTGGTGAAACACAAGTGAACATTGTGACATCCAAGACGAGAGTAGCCCCGATCAAATGACAGTCGATTCCCAGGTTGGAGCTGCTAGGAGCCACATTGCTAGCCCAACTAACCCACTCGACAGAACAAGCGTTACAATCCATTCTTCCAATTGAAGGAACATTTCTGTGGACTGATTCATTCACAACTCTTTGTTGGATAAAGAACGCAAAGGCGTGGAAGCCTTACATTCAGCATCGCGTGAGCGAGATTCGAGAATTAACCAATGAAGCCAGTTGGAGGTTCTGTCCGGGGAATTGAACCCCGCCGATTTACCGTCACGAGGATGTAGAGGAGAACAATTAGTACAAAACCAAATTTGGTGGACCGGCCCCAGGTTTTTGAAGTTCGAGAAAGACAAGTGGCCTACATCTCCTCAAACAGGGACTTTGTTGGATAACGAAGACGCACTACAGGAAATTGTGAAGAGCCCTGTGAGTGTCACGCATTCACTAGTCACGGCAGAGTCTGAAGACCAGTCAGTCAATCTCAGTCAAGTTATTGACATTGAACGATACAGCAGCGTAACACGATTATTGCACGTCACTGCCTACGTCCTGCGGTTCATACGAAAGGCTAAGAAGAGAGTATCGGACCGTGAACCTCGCAAAAGACCTCGAGAGCCACTTAGAAAGGAACTTAATGCTCAAGAATTGAATCAAGCAGAAATACTGTGGTTGAAGACTGCACAGAAAGTGTCGTTTGCCAAGGAACTTGAATTTCTTCAAAGTCAAAGAGATACAATTCCGCCAGTCTATGTCACACAATTTGGGCTGTTCCTTGACCATCAGCAAATCATCAGATGCAAGGGTAGAGTAGGCAATGCACCCCTCTCACATGAAAGCAAGAATCCAATCTTACTTCCGTCTAAACACCCACTAGCAAACCTCATAATCCACGATGTACATTCCAAGATAGTGGCCTCAAGGACACCTTAACCACCATTCGTGAACGATTCTGGATACTAAGAGGCAGAGAAGCTGTAAAGCGAAATTTGAGAAAGTGCGTAACTTGTAGAAGAGTAGAAGGGGTTCCTTACAGACCACCACCGATTCCAGATTTACCAGTGGAACGAGTATCCTTAGACCCACCATTTGCCCATACGGGATTAGACTTCATAGGACCGTTGTACATACGTGATGGAAAGTCGTCAGAAAAAGATTCCAACAAAGTGTATATTTGCTTATTCACTTGCGCATCCACAAGAGCGATTCATCTGGAACTGACTCCATCTCTGAGTGTCGAATCATTTTTGTTGGCCTTTCGAAGGTTCGTTAGTCGCCGGGGGTTGCCAGTCACCCTCATGTCTGACAATGCCAAAACTTTCCGATCCGCCTCCAGAGACATAAGAAAGATCACACGATCAGATGAAGTTCTTCGCTACTTATCTGACAATCGAATTACATGGAACTTTATTTTTGAACGAGCCCCTTGGTGGGGAGGCTATTGGGAGCGTATGGTCAAAAGCGTTAAGCAACCCTTAAAGAAAACAGTGGGACGCACGACATTGAGCTATGATGAGCTACAAACCACAGTTGTGGAAATCGAGGCAATTGTAAATGCCCGACCATTAACATATGTCTATGATGATGAAGAGTCAATTTCCACTCCACTTACGCCATCCCATCTAATCAGTGGCAGACGAGTAACAAATGCACCAAGTGACCAACACCTTGAAGTTATCAGTGTCAACCAGACCTTGACAAAGAGAGCGAAGCATCACCAAAGATTGCTGCAACAGTTCACCAAGCGATGGCAACACGAGTATCTTTTGAGTCTACGAGAACGTGCCAATGAGAGATGCAAGAAAAGTAACAAGGAGAGTCCAATATCGGTAGGCGACATAGTGATCGTAAAGTCGATCTGATCGGACGACAAGAAACTTTTGGAAACTGGCAAAAGTGGAGGAACTGACACATGGTAGAGATGGCCATATTCGATCAGCAAAGGTCAAGGTTGCAAGCAGTAAGGACCGAAAGCCACAAGTGCTACGAAGAGTAGTACAGGACCTCATTCCTGTTGAAGTTTCTGAGTAATGAAACATGCGACATTGTTCTAACATTTTATTTATCAAAGTCGTAACAGTTACAGTTGGAGTTGCAAGTGGAACATTTTGAACATTGAACATTTTTGAAACAATTTTATTACTTTAGTTATTTAATCACTCAAGTCGTGATGTAACCCCGGGGAGTGTTGTATACATTTTCATTTAAGTTATGCTAATTATTCGTGTAACCCATATTTGGTTAGTCACGTGATTTTATGGAACAATCGAGTACACGTAAGTTCACGCGGGAAAACCTTGTAATCAATCGATCGAGTCGAAGAATAAACATGTCGAATTGTGTTCAGCACGATATCCGACCCCAAAAATCAATGTTCTTCCTTCTAAATAGGATGTAGAGGTAAAGTAACCCACCCAGCATCCCATTATTAGCTGCATAAGTGCAAATATTAATATTAACTACCAAATTGCCAGAAAAAGGTGATCAACAAATCAGTGATCATGGATAAGTTTTTTTTGATGGATCTGATGTATCATTCCAATCCTGAACAAACATTATGCGATCGGAGAATTTATTGCACGCTATAAAAATTAAGTTTCGTTTTCGTGATACAGAGGAACAGCTAATAGTAGGTTCGACGAGGGACAAAGATCGGACTAGAGACTAGAGAGTGGGCCGGGGCAAGGGGGTTCTTGTCACGAAGTCACAATGATAAATTTTCGATTTCACGAATCACGAAAAATTCACTACGGTCACGGCACAATGCAGTGAAATTCAGCAACGAACTCAACTTTAGACACTCGCGATTTATTTCTTATCTATTCACGATTCACAGCCAAGGACTTTTGCATTTCACGCCTCCCGAAATACACTTCAATCACGATTCACGGAACAGTTTTTAATCAAATCACGATTCACAGAGAACAAAAAAACCGGATCACGACGTCACGAAAATACCCTTAACCCCCCTCAGTAGAGACGAATTCTGCTCAAGTTCGAAGTTTATTTCAGATTCGTGAAAGCATTTAATGGGTTCCTGGTGCAAGTCGTGAAAAGAAAAAAGAACCTTTATATGTAATGCTTTCGCTGTAACTTGATATTAAAACGATTTTTAATGGTCACCCGCCACCCGCCAACCGCCACCCGCCACCCGCCACCCGCCACCCGCCACCCGCGACCCGCGACCCGCGACCCGCGACCCGCGACCCGCGACCCGCCACCCGTGGAAAAGTGCTGCCGACTTCCAAGGTGGGTGGTTTGGTACAGGCGCAAAATTTTTTACAACCCTTTCATGCACAGGACATTTTTCTCGATGCATGTGTGTGCATGATATTTTTTTCTCCATGCAACAGGAATTTTTCGGCTCAATGAACGTGCGTAAATTCTCATCGGCACTGGTCGTGTGCAATTTTCATTCAGTTTTTGTCAAAATACCATAGCAGTTAATCATTTTGTGCAGTTGCGACTTTGTCACTGTTCCTCAGTTTTGTAGCGGATCTACCTACATGCACATCCACCTGCAGAAATTCTTCTTGTTTACAACTGGTTGAACCCGGCGACAGCCATAATTTTCCGAAATAGGGAAATCAAACTTTACCGCCATTTTCACACAGCAAACGAGACTTGACAGAATATTCTGGTTAATGATTAAAATCAGGAGCCATAATCCTGCAGGAGCCAGCTCCTGTTAAAATTACTTACCAACATCCGGTTCCATCGTATAATCATCGTAAGTGTTCGTTACGCAACATCCGAAGATGACCTCCTGTAGGTCGATGTTATTTTTTGCTGACAGATCCATTTGGACTTCGCTGACACCGTCCAGACGCCGTCTTAGCTGGGGGCGCGCAAGAACTTCTGGTAATGCAGTCATTTTCGGCTCTGCTCCTGTGAAATAGAAAAGAAATAGTGACGCCTTTGATACAAGTATGAACAAGAAAACAAAATCAAAACCCAAAAGCGAGGATCAGGTTGTATCAAAGGAACACTCGCATGACTTCACAAGCGACGAAATCCAGCAAATTCGAGCTAAACTACTGCCCTGGTACGACAAAAACCACAGAAAACTTCCCTGGAGGGAGCGAGTGTGCGAGACAGATCCAAACAAACGAGCTTATGCTGTGTGGGTCTCTGAGATCATGCTGCAACAAACACAAGTCGCCACTGTTAAGGATTATTACACTCGCTGGATGTACAAATGGCCGACTGTTGAACACTTGTCAAGAGCAAGTTTGGAGCAAGTGAATGAGATGTGGTCAGGACTTGGTTATTATTCGCGGGCAAAGAGACTCCACGAAGGTGCTAAGAAGGTCAGTAAAACATTCTTTTGGTTCTGATTGTTTTTGTTTCTTCTGAAAGGTGGAAGTTGTTACACAAGAAGATCCGAGATCTGGGTCGGGCTGCGGAGGCGGGGGGGGGGGGGGGGGGGGGGGGTGGAATGGAATTACTGAAATATGCTGTAAAGTCAGCTTTCTTTTGGATAAACGTGACGCATCTTAGAACTAGACAATTCCCAGGGCAATAAGATTGTACAACTCCTTAGGGCAATGACAGCTTGAACTTGGTGTGCCTGGTTTTGTGTGCACATTGAGTGCAGCAAATTTTGTTGGTGATATGCTTCTAGTTGCCCTCTTTGATTTGAAGATCAAAGAGACTCTGCTCGCAGGGTAGCCAAAATAATTCAAACAATTTTCAAGCGCTGTGAGTATTTTATACAAAAAAATCTCAGCAGTCCCGGCATCACTAATCGAACAAAATCGAACAAACACAATCGTTTGAACGGTATCCGGTCGTTTCACTGCAAAACCATTTCGCTGCAAGTTGCTAAAGGCGATTCATTACAAGTCAAAGTCGATTTGCTGCACATCGAAAGTTTATTCGCCACAAATGTTAAGTCGGTTCGCTGCAATCGCCAAAAAGATATTCTAGGGAATACAGCATACTGATACCAAGGAATCTGAGAAGAAAACAAACAATGTAAATAAACCATACCCAAGCCTCTTCCGTAGTGGGCGGGCAGCCGGGAAGTGTTTGAAAATACTACATCGATACTACGTACCCGACAGTCTGAAATTATTCTAGAATTTCCACAGAAAAACTCATCCAATCCTTCTTAAAACTATAGATCTTTGTTTAGAAATGTCAAGAGCTTCCAATAATAATTTTGGCTTTGTGGTCGAGGAAATTGTTGAGATTGGGCATACTAGAAAATCTCGATGTTTCGACACTTACATATAGTAACCACAAAAATTCGCACTCTGACTCCGGTGTCAACCCTCATAGAATAATTCCTTCAAAAATTGAAGTTGAAACCCTGTGAGAGTATTCGATATTTGTTCAGAAATGCGAAGCGATTCTAACTAATGTTTTGCTTTTGCTGTGGACGAATTCTCTTCGCTTTGGCATACTATAAAAACCTCGGCTCACGAGCGCGGTTGTTCCCTGTGGCGGACTTTCGTGTCTTTCGTCACCGAACGCTGATTAGCATTTTGTAGCTATTTGTACTACTTTGCCGAGGCAATTGTTGAGGTCTGAAGTTCAAATGCCCATCTCTTGTGGAAAATATTTATGGAGTTGAACATCTGTAGCGAATCGACTTTCGTGTGAGACGAATCGACTTTGACTTATAGCGAATCAACATGCAACGAAACGGTTTTGCAGCGAAACAACCGCAAACCGTTTGAACATAATCAAACACAATCGTTTGATTAAGTTCGATTGTGTTCTGCAATCAAACAAAACCGAACACAGAACTTTTTTGTGAGTTTGATTATGTCCGGAATATACAACAGGAACCCATTGTGTTAGGTTGTATGTCTTAAAATGGGTGATGTGTGTAGCTCAACACTGAACTGAATAGAAAATTATTGATTATTTTGAATATCATATCAATTCAATTAAACTTTCCTACAAGTGCCCTATACTCATTAATGATTATCGATTAACGATTATCTTAGTGCATTCATATTTTTTTATTTCATATTGACATAACTATTGTTAAATCCCGGGTTTAAATGTAAAATTTGATTTAGTTTGTAGTGGCCTTTCGGGTTCAAAATTTCTTTCTGTTCAACTCTATTGTGCCTTCACTTCATTTTGGGACAACTGACATAATACAACAAACAGGCCTGGCAAAAAATGCTCAGCTTAGAACATGGTTGATATTTCAGTCTTACTGACACTGCTAACGGAACAAAAAGACGGTGAAAGTACTCTTTCTTTACTAGCTCAGCTTTCTTTTCAAGGAAGAAATGTTCCCCTGTCGTAACAGTGAAGCTACATTTGTGGTACCCTTTCACCACAGCATCAATGACTAACTAACGTCTCCATTACGAACTAGCCAGTTTACTACCTCATGCTAAACCAGCTCGGAAAAAGTACTGTTTATTAGCTAACCTGGATGGCAGATGCTTTTCATGTGCAGTTTCCTCTTTTAGCTTCTTTTGGTCAAACCTTTGTAGCGTGGTGGAAAAAGTCCCATTGGCAAAGACTCTGAATGTTCATGTTTCAGCTGACACGGTTATAAAGATTTCGGAAATTGAACGTTCGATTGTGTTCGATTGGCATTTTTTTCTGGGATATCGATTTGGTTAGATTGGTGTTGGAAATCAAACACAGTCATTATGATTGTGTTTGATTAAATTCGATTAAGTTTGATTTCTGGATGTTCGATTAGTTATGCTGGGCAACAGTGCAAAGGAATGGCCAAGTGCCTCAAGATACATGGAGAGCAGATATACTGCACCTTGCCAGTTTTCTCACCCCCAAGGCTTCTTGTTTTATTTGTTTGACAACATGAGAAAGAGCTCTGTGTACAAGAATGCCTTGCCAGCAGGGCTGTCCGTAAGGGCCATGGGCCGGGGAACCCCCCTGGCTACTTTGAAACAAAACCAAAACACTGGAAAGTGAAAAATACATCAAACAACAAAATCCCCTGGCAACGTTTTTACATTGCCTGCCTTTGAAAAATTAGTGACAGCCCTGTGCCAGTGACTCTTAAATCCATGAAGTGGTATTTAAGGTGGCTCCGTTATTCCAAGCGAATTCATCATTCGCCTCCTGGGGTGGTCAGCACATATATCACTGACGCCCCCTTATAAAGGTGCTTTTTTTGGAATAACTGGTGCACATGCTCATTTCGTATTCAAAATTACATAAACAAAACTGCTTGTCTGCCTTGCCAGAGATCAGTCACAGAGTAGCTTACGGTACAGCAGCAAAAATTGATGCAAAATTATTGTAACATCTTGAAATTCATGTGGAGTAAGTATGACATAAAACTGGGGTATAGTTTTTGAAGGTCTGAGGAGGTTAACGACCAATTATTATTATTATTATTAGTATAGGCAATCATACGGTTTTGAGTTCAATTTTGGTTTAATTTGCATGAGTGAGTTTTTCAAAGAGCCAAAATCGCACAAGCCCGTAGGGCAAGTGCAATTTGAGCTTTTTGAAAAACTCACAACTCACGAGAAAACCGTATGATTACTTATTAATAATTATACATGAAAAAATTTATCGAGAGGAAATGAAGATCTTATTGCACACAGGAAGCAAGCATTTAATGCGTATTCAAAACATTTTTCACTGATTGGTTTATGAAGATCAGTCGATAACACTCGACAAGATATTCAAGAGTTTTTTAGCCAAGCCTAAAAGCGGAGCCTTGCATTTTTGGTGGTTTTTTATAATTTAAGAACACCTGAGCCTGCGATCATATATGAAAACCATAACCTGGTCAGCGGTCAACTTAAAAAAATATGCATTCTTGATGGGCTGTACACCTGAGCCCACGATATGGTCATGTAATACTGGTCAGCAGACACCTTGTTTTGACAGCTGTCAGTTGACCATAACAGCGGAGCTCCGGCGACCCAAAGGGCCGCCAAGCGGAGCCCCATACTCGTATGGTAAAGAAAATGAAATCCATGAGTTGATTTTCTCATGGTTATCATGGCTAGCGGTATTGCTCATGGGCGTGTACGCACGACGACGACGACGACAACGGAGTTGCGCAACATGGCGGCCATAAAGAGCCATGCCTTGTCAACACCTTGTCAGCCTTATTATCAGCTCACATCTTTGTTATATGGCATCCATGTTATGGTCAATTGACAGCTGTCAAAAGAAGGTAGCCGCTGACCAGTATCACATAACCATATCACGGGTTCAGGTTGAGACTCATCGAGGTAATGTGTTTTTTGGAAGTTGACCGCTGACCAGGTATGTTATATTATTAGATCGCGGGCTCAGATTGGACTGGCATATCATTGGATCGCAGGCTCAAGTCCAAATTTTTTCTTGTGTTCATGTTCAGCTCGGATTTAATCATTTTTCACAGTCGTTCCTCGGCGGAATTTCTGCAATTGGAACTGATTTTTAATAGTGGAGCTCCATCATGTAAAAAGCAAACGGAAAGTAGCAAAGATCAACGAGTTTTAGTGAGAAAGGACCCGTCAAAACAGCAAGGAGGTAGCGAGGTACCGTAAGAAAGAGCAGAAATTAAACTGTTGACAAAGCACTGTGAAAGAATCAGAAAGAATACATCAAGTACTGGTATTAAAGAGGGAAAGAAAGGAGCCGATAAAACAGCCAATAAATGGTGAAGAACAAGAGGAAGGAGAGGGATGCTGAAGTATGGAAGACATCAATTGCTATTTTTGACATAGTGCTCAAACGTACTGTAAACATTACCACCATGTGGTGAGTGTCAAAAGATACCGGCATCTTGGGGCTTAAGTTCATCGTATGGAATAGGAAAGAATCGTTTATTCTGCCAGCTGTGAAGTTCTTCTAAACGTGAGAGGGATGTTCAACGCAAAAAAAAGGTTTTGATCGACAGCTGAGCAGCACAAGCCAAGGTAAGCGCAGTATTGTACTTTCAAACCTCCCAAGTTAGCAGTTCCCGGCTTGTTTTTCTCTTTAATTGTAACGCTTTTGCTCACCGCTTTTGATGTTTGCACCGGTGCTTTCGAACACAAGTCGTAGCAAAGGCTGGTTGTACACAATGTAAACCCGTATACATCTTGACACAATGGCCATTTGGTGATTTTATTTGTATATCTTTTCAGTGTGGTTATGTACCTTTCAACTCGACTCACTTTATTTCAAACATAAATTCAATACATACGGTAAATTTAGTTCTGTGTTGAGGAAGTTTTCCAAGTTGTGTCTTTAAACTAGGAAAACATTATTTTTGCAAAGGTTTGGAATTAAATTTTTTTGCAAAGGTTTGCAAAGGAAAATAAAGATTTGCTGATGAAAATATGGTTGATCATAATTTTCTTGTCCAGTACATTTATTTTGTGAATCTTTCAGACTTGAACCATGGATTTACATTTTCTCCAAAGCGGAAAGTTTTGAACAATTTAGAAACAATGACTAGTGCATCTAGTCATCGGCGCACAATCTGGAGGTCAAGGGGGCTGCAGGCCCCCCAGTTGACATTTTTTTTCCAGATGACATTTTTTGGACAAAATGCTCCCAGTTCAGAGAACAGAAGTTGGAAGAAAACTAGCCAATACAACCTTGGCAATGGCAATGAAAACCTACAAGCGCTTACAAGTTTTTGACAGTAAATAATTATTGACTAATAAGTGAAAGTTTCAATAAGCATGTAAATTGTGAAAGTCTAGTATTAACCCATTGACTCCTAAACCGGCCGTAACCGGCCGTGACAGACCTTGACCTTTGTTCCGCTTCTGATGTCATCAGCTTTGACCAAAATAGGAATCCCATTTATCCCAGTTCTACAGAAGGGAAAGAGCTTTCCAGTGATACCCAGATGATATTGATTGGGCCAATGGAGCTTTAAAAATGCAGGAAAACGCTTAGAATTTTCCGCCAAAAACTAGGAGGAAAATTTCCCTCACTTACCCTTGGCTACTCCATGTTGAGTATTTCCCGTCTCAATGATGCTTTCGTGGCAATTCTTGAACCAAAAGCAAGCCCAGTAAAAGGCCAACAAAAGCATAAAAAAGATACGAGGAAAGGAGAAAGGAAAAGCGAAAAATAAAATGAAGAAATCGAAATTTTGATTTGTGCGCATGCCCGAGCTAAAATATCGTTAAATGCGATTCTAGCGAAAAACCTGGCATGCCTTCATTCTGCAAATGCATTTTGGAGCAATTTGAAGCATATTTAGACTATAACTGACTAGAAAATGTTCAAAATGTCTAAAAAACATGTTTTTTTTTTCAAAAATCTCCAGGAGTCAATGGGTTAAATGTAATTTTTTGGCGTTTTCATACCGGTTTTACACTGGCACATTTGGGGCACTGTGTATAATTGTTTCAGGTTCACAAGTCACAGCCCCTCCCGCCCTCCCAAGTCAGCAAGTGCCCGTATGTCTAAGGCTACCCCAGACTTTGTTTTTGTTGCATTTTTTGCAAATATTTTTGTTAAGCAGATCTTTGTTTTGGGGATTGAAATCATTATCTGAAAGTTTAGTCAGTGTGCATGTAATTAACAGCTGAAAAGTTGTCTCATTCTATCAACAAACCACAAAAATACTGTAACTGTTCAAACTTGTGAAATTGCAAATAGATGGCTCCTTAATCAACAACAATGGAAATTATATAATTTGGTTTTATCAACTGGGTTGATAATGTCAATTGGCCACTGTAAAGAGATTCAAGAGCTGACGTTTCGAGCGTTAGCCCTTCGTCGGAGCGAATCAAGGAATTGTGTGTCGTGTGTTTTTATATACAGAAAGATGGAGCTTTGCTATTGGCTGGTGCCTGGTAACGTGAAAACATCGGAATAAATTAGTTGAATGAAAAGCGTTCGTTGATACCGTGAGGATTAAGAGTGCCGATTTGAAAAATAAATTTTTGTTCTAGAGTTTTACGGCTTTCTGTGTTTCCTTGGTGAAGGGAAAAGCCCGCAGACTGCCATATGTTGCTTAGAATGATTTGGGAGATTGAAGTGTCTCGTGACCGGTTTCGATGCATTTTTGTTGTCTTTCTCTACGTCACGAAGGTGTTCTCGGAATCGGTCGCCAAGTCATCTCCCTGTTTCGCCGATGTATAACTTTTTGTAAAGAGTGCAAGTTATACAGTAGATGGCATTGGCTGAGGTACAGGTGAAATGATCAGTGATTTTGATAGATCGTTTGGGTCCCGATATTTTGTCAACGTTGTGAATGAAAGGGCATGTTTTGCATCGTGCGCGAGCGCATTTAAAAGTTCCGGGTTGATCACTAGTTTGGAATGCACTTCTGACTAAAAAGTTACCTATGTTTTTGTCGCATTTAAATGAAATTAATGGAGGTTGCGAAAAGATTCTACCAGTGTCGGGATCATTTTGAAGTAATTTAAAGTTTTTGAGAATGATCTATTTAACTGCGTGGTTGTGAGGGTGAAATGTGAGGGTGAATGGAATTCTATCGTTGTTTTCTCTCTGTGACGTTTGTAGTGCTGACTGTTGATCAATTTGCTGGGTGCGATGATGGCCCGCTTGAACAACAGAAGCAGGATAGCCGCGTTTGTCGAAGAAATTGCACATTTCCTCTGATTTTAAGGAAAAATCGGAGTCATTACTACAAAGACGGCGAAGTCTAAGAAACTGAGAATAAGGAATGGAATTCTTGACATGTGATGGATGTGAAGATGAATACAACAAATAGCTATGAGGATCTGTGGGTTTGTAGTGCACACTGGTGCATAAACTGTTGCCTTCGATAGAAACTTTGATATCCAGGAATGCTAAGGAAGTATCGGAAATTTCCCAGGTATATTTAAGGGCAGGATGAAACGAATTAACAGCGGTTATAAATTGATTAAGATCCTCTCTGGTAGAAGAGGTAGCGCCGATACAGTCGTCAGTGTAGCGACGATAGAGTTCAGGTTTTGGGCCGTTGTATTCATTGAAAAATTTGGATTTTGTTGCCAAAGTTGGTCTGTTTGGTTAGTGTTAGATTTTTGTTATTTTATTTTCTTTCATTAATTTATTCCATCTTGTCATGAAAGGTCTTCGAAGAAATATTTTGAGAAGGGTCATTTAGATGAATTCAAGGTTTTAGGGATATGTTAAATACCTGTCTTGTTGCAGCTTGGTATATCAGGGCTTGCAGCAACATGGGCAGCTCATTAATACAGGAAATTTCTATGTCACATCAAACTTCTCACAAATTACTTCAATAATAAAACCTCTTATGTGGACTCTCTAATTGAACTATGGACATTAAACCTCAGTCCCAGAGAGAATATTCATAAGCCTTTTTCTTTCTGCCTCGGCAGTAAAAATGGGGCTTCTGATCTATAGGGTGCTGCAGAAAAAGGGAAATTCTGCTTCAAGAAAGGTACATTATGCGGAGAATTATGTATTTTTAAGCTGATTTAACATTGTTTTATTAGGAAGATCAATTTTTTGCTGTCCAACAGACAATTAGAACTTAATCTTAAATGTGTCATTTTTTTTACTGGAACATTGATTTTGTCAGAAATTCCTCATTAATTATCTGAAATAGCATTTCAGAGCTTGTAGATTTAAAAATCTAGCAGGGTGTTCAACTTTTTTGTTAAGACAGTTTGGTTTAGCATTTGTTTACACATTTGAAACAGCCTGAGGAAAAAAATAATATGTATAAACAGGGTTTGAAAGAAAACCTTTAATTATAACTTTCCCTTCTGGAAAGCTACTCTCAAGTTTTGTTTGCCCTGGGAAAGACTAGTTTCCTTTTGTATTATTTCATTGGCAGACACCCGCAGGACCTTCTCCGTTGGGTAAGATGGGAAAGTCTGGACACAGCTTTTTATCCCTCGTGAAGCATTTTTTATTCTTCCAAATTCCACTAAAAATGTGCTCACCAATTTGCCGTTGAAATGTGTAATTACAATGATTACAATGTGGTCACTGAAGAAACTTATCAATTACCAGTTCATGCAATTATTATTGCAGAATTTTTTCCAGATTCACTCCTTGACAACCAAAATCAGTGTAATGACAGATGTAATACCCTATCCTGCATAACAATAATAATTATTATTATTGTGTTACACAAGTGTTTACTTTTCATCTGTTTGGATAGGACATAGTTTTATGAGCAGCCGGTATCTTCTGTGTACTCCCATTGGCTATTATAGCTGAAACATTGTCCTGATTGTATTTGATAGTCATGTGAGTAACTATTTGGTGATGGATGTTCACTTGAGTGGTTACATGTATGTCTAAAACTTATTCACCACAACATATATTATATTATAATTGTGCTGTATTTTATTTTATCAGGTCCTGCAGTTGGCCAAATGGTATCAGACAGAAACCAACACATACCATAAAGTGAAACAAAAGATATATTTGAAATCCATTTTATCCCAGTTTATTTTGTATTGTCTTTAAGTTACTGAGTTATCTTAATTTCAGCCCACATCTTTCAACAGCTTATAGTGGAAAGTTCAGTGTGTAGTTTTGCGGGATAATTTCTGTACATTTTGATTTGTTTGGTCTGTAAATTAATTCAAAGTACTGTGTGACTGGAAAATATAACTATCATTCAATTCATTTTCCCTCCTTTTCATTGGCCCAGACCCTACCACATGTCTTACAAATAACTGCCTATGAATAAGGGTCTGCTCATGCGCATTGGAATCCAACAGTGATTTTGCTACAAATAAGAATCTGCTCATGCATGGTTGTATTTGATTCCAAGAAAAAATGCCAGCTTGTTTTCCAGAAGTGTGGGAGAGCTTGTATTGTCTAGTATTGTATTGTATTGTCACATGGTTGCTCAAGCTGAACCCTTTTCAGTCTGCTGCATAGTTTATACAGTAGTATATAGTTTATAGTATGTTTTTCATCCTCAGCAGAATTCTCTCATTGGAATGGAATGGAATCTCTCATAGTGGTTGCATAAAAAGGCAGTAACTTCATTGACAGCAATTTTTGTGAGGGTTTTTTCACAAATTATTTTAAAAGAACCTTACCACCAAAGAAATAATATTGGAGCTCTGCTTTTAGGCTTGGCTAAATCTATATATTATGGATCTTCAATATCAAGGATAACCAAGGCAAGCTACATACTTGCTGCATGATTTGTAATTTGCATCCGTGTTACACTTTTTGCACTGGTCTTACACTGTTTTGCACTATGTTACACTTGAACTGCACTACTCTTAACCAATCAGAATTGAGTAATTTTTTCATGTGTATTATTATTATTATTATTATTATTATTATTATTATTATGTTGACTCTAATAGATTTTGCTTTTGAAAAAAATTTATTGTTGTTATTGTTGTTAGGGTTAGTTATTATTATTATTATTATAATTGTTATTATTTCTATTTTATATTTTTTATCAGTATTTAACTGTGAATTATTATAAAAATACTTTTCTCGTCATCTCGCTTTTAATATTGTAGTCTTTCTAAATTTTTTAATCGATTGTTACTAAATTTAGTACAAATAGTTTGTTCAATTGTAAATAAAGGTTTTATATTTAAAAAAAAAAAAAATTATTATTATTATTATTATTATTATTATTATTATTATTATTATTATTATTATTATTATTATTATTTTTATTATTATATTATGTTTACAGAACTGGCAAATACTTTTTAACAGTTTAGGTGATCAACAATCAGCTTGGCACTCTGACTTACTGTATCAAGCATTGGCGAGGCTTCTCACAGAAATTTGGGCTTGTGGCTTGTTTCGTCAAAGAACATCAAGTATAGAAAATATGAAAACAATGTTAAAGCTGAAACTTGGCTATGATATGTATTAAGTTTTTTTTGAGGAATTTTCTTTATTTCAAGCTTATTTGATTCATAATTACAGAAACAGAAACAGTGAAAAAATAAATAAAGAAATAAATAAAAAATACTATAGAGTAACCAGGTCTCGAATCTTCTGTTTCTCTATCCTGAGCTTGTTTTTCAAAAACTTAAGAAAGGCAGTGAAACGGAAAGGGTCTTCATTTTTTGTGGCAAGATAGATGTACTGTCTGGCCACAAGCAAACAATAGTTAATGCCTAAAAAAGACTGTTTTTGCCTAATGAAGACTGTTTATACATGCTGATTCTAGAAATGTAAGAAAAATATATCAGCAAAATGTTTTGCTTGGTGCGATATTTTCCAAGAAGGTGGGTCTATAAAAACGCCAATAACATAAAATTGTTATAACATTAAAAAATAATTTTGTTCAATGTTGTACCAATGTTTCTTCTTAACAAAGTGTGATTTCTCAAGTTGGATATTGGTCTTGCCTCCCAAAGCAGTATTTGTTCTTCCAGTTAAATCAAATATAATTACATTATTGCTGAATGATAGGAGAAAGTTTTCCCAAAGTTACATTGCCATCACGCCAAAGCTGAAAAAGTTATGACGCAAAGTTTGGCCATGACGAGTTCGCTAGGAATAACTATGGAGCCACCTTAAGGGGGTCAAAATCTCTTTGTAAGCATGCCCTCCGAACATCCCCGGTAGGGGCTTGCACCTTTGGAGTGCATCCATTTGCAGAATGATCATTATTTTTTTCTGGATCTGCACCTGCATCTCCTCATTTTCAACTCGGGAAAATGGCGAAACCCTTTCCGCGTAGAAATTCCAGAGAGCGAGATTGTGTTAGATATTTGTGAATCCACTGACTAGTGCATAGGGTATGTGCACTTGCACATTATATTGCTCCATAGGGAGCCCAAGCTCAAGTCACTGTTCAAGTAAAAGTTGTAGAACATCAGTAAACTGCCATTACAAGTTTTTATTGCAAGTATTTACATATTATTATTTTAAGTATTTCTCGCTGATCAGGGAGAAGGGAGTGTGGGCTCTGTCCACCCCAATGGTCCCGAGCCTCGGCCGAAAAAAAATCTGTCAAATTTACTGATATTTCAGCGTTTTTTCTTCAATTACTCTGCTTGTAGATCAAACTAAAGAACACAGACCAAAAGGGGCAAACCCTTCGACCAGTTTCAGTGTGATTTTGGTGCAACGGGAGTTATTTTTGAGGCAAAGTTTCACATTGTTGTAAAGTCAGTCCTTCTACTTGAGTGTGCCCTTGTCATTTTTATAACAGATCATTCGCCATCATCACGGATCATTTTGTCATTTCTTATTCATCGTATGTGACACAATCACTGGACTGCACTGTGATTGCGCTCTGTTATGTTTTGTAAGCACAAGGCGGACAACAATAAAGAAGGCAGGTAACTTCTAATGGCAGTTTATTGATACTGTGCAACTTTTACTTGAACAATGACTTGAGCTTGGGCTCCCTATGATTGCTCATGCATCATCAGAAATCCTTGGATAAGCATACTCTGTTTTTGAATTTAAAATAGAAACACTTGACCGCCAAAAAAACAAAATCAATTAACAGTTCAGAGCGAATAGTGGATAATGTTGAACTTCTGAGGGAAATAATCATTTGAACGGATCAATGAGGTCAAATGACTGAGTTAAATTTTTTTGAATTTTTGGCTGGCTGTGAATGGCTACATAAAAAACGAGCAACTCAATATCAGCAGTTATATGGCTAAATAGAACATCCAGCAGCATTTTGACTGGCTGAACAGCTCTCAAAACTTTTCATGTAAACATTTCTACAATACGTAACACAATCACTGTGTAAACATCCAGTGTTCATCAGAACACTGCCATTTGTTGTTAGTGACTCTTCCCACTACATATATCTTCACAACTAAAATTCACAATTTATAGAAATGAAAATTTCAACAATTTTAATGTGCACAAATTTTTAGTAAACAGAAGAGCAAGCTATTTGTTGGCTGCACTGATTTGCAGTTGGTAAGCTTCGTGGCACGATTGTGATGCATGTACATGTACTGTAGCTTGAATTCTAAAGTTAATTTAAACAGAAATACTCTGCCTTTAAAAGTAGAATTTGTGAAAAAGGTTTGACCCAAAACTTTAAACTGCTGGACGCAATTTTGTGGATTTAATTTAGCATCGAGTGTCAAATTTCGCTTGTATGTGGTTGAAAGTGAAGAGTTAAACTTCACAAGCAACAGAAAAATAATTGTGACTATTCACAGGATGCTTGGTAAACAAGTCATGCAAAGTTTGTAACTTGGCATCTTGCTCGCCCTCATTGATTTGGAATGGACAGCTCGAGCTGATCAAATGGCATACCATCCTGTTCATCTGACAAACGGCCAATCAATGACTGTTTCAAAACTGCTAGCTGTAAGGAACATTTCCACATGAGAGGTCACTTGAATAATGATGGCAATGACTGATGGATAAATGTAAACTCAAATTCCAGTGTCACATTCCAGTGTCACAATCAAATTTCATGGCTTACCTGCACTAGCCAATCAGATTGCAGTGAAGTATAGGGCCAAAAATTGTTTTTTTGGAGGAAATTTAGGAATTTCTGTTTTCCGATTTTGAAATCACGCATATGATTTCAGACCTAATAATATACATGAAAAAATACTAAATTCTGATTGCCTGAGAACAGTGCAGTTCAAGTGTAACACCAGTGCAAATTACTCATTGAAATTCTGGATTATGATTGCAAATGCTTTTAATGAACCGCTTTCAGTTCGTAGCATTATCAGCTGATCTTCATCAGCCAATCAGTAAATAAAGTGTCAAATCCACGTCAAATGCTCGCCTCCTATCTGCAATAAGATCTTCTGGCACTTCCTCCAGGCAAAGTTTTCATGCTTACATGTATATTCTATCTCGTCATCACTGCCCAGGGATCCCATGAGATAGCTAGGCGCATGCGCATAATCAGTGCTTTTGGCGCACAAAATCAGTTTTGCAGCTTTAGATTTGCGGATAGAAATTTTGCTTGTTTTTTAGCCTATTCCACTACTTTCTCAGGAAAATAGTTGGCCAGTCGTTTTCTTACATAGGCAGCTATGTCGGCTATGACGGAAGATAGCTCAACAACACCTTCGGGCTCAGAACTCCGGGAGTTTGTTCTGGACGGCAGCAACAGCTTGGCGGTCGTCCTCCAAAATCTGACCACCACGTTGTCTCAGTTAAGCCAGGCTTCTCAGGCACAAACAGCAGCATTGGCAGACCTAAAGGAAGATCTCCTCCTCCAAGATGATGCAGCTGGGCAAAATCCCGACAGACCAGCCGATTCACTGGACATCACTCAGATCACAGCAGTAGTGAATGACTGCACGCGCGATTCAGGCGCGAACCCAAACGCAACAAACAACATGGCTTCTGACACTCGCTCCGACTCGGAGCCTCAGGGCCATAACAGCATCGTAGATAGCCTGACCCAGGCTTATCTACCCAACACGAAAACATCCCCGACCATCGAGGGAAAGATTGCCACCCTCGTCGACAACATGCTCACTGGTGGCCTCTCTACCGACACGGTCAAAGAGAGCGCCGACAAATATTCACCACCGGAGAATGTCAAACGTCTTAACGTCACCAGTGTCAATGAAGAGGTGTGGGATTTGCTCCCCCGTCAGAGTCGAACGGTGGATTTAGCATTCCAAAAAGTACAGGAGTTTTTGTTGCCTGGCTTATCTGCGCTGTGTACTTTGAGTGGCAAGCTCGTTAGCTCCATTCAATCTGGCGACACGCCAAGTACGAGAGAAACTCTCACGGTTATCATGGATAGCATTGCTCTTTTGTGCAATACGCACCACAAGTTGAACATGAAGAGACGGGAATTAATTAAACCCGAGTTAAATCCGCCTTACACTCGACTCTGCAAGGAAGAGATTAAAACAACATCTAAGTTGTTTGGAGATGATCTCTCTAAACACTTAAAAGATATGGCGGAACTGAAAAAAGCGGGGATACAGATGCAAAAAACCTCAAGTACCAGCACATCATCCCAGGGCTACAAGGCTCCTAAACAAAGGTTTAACAGACCACATTTTGCAAAGCCATATGCTAGGGCACATGGGCAATTCGCCACGCAGAAGGCAAATTCCCAAAGGCATTTTTTAGCCTACAGCCAGGCACCAAGGGGTGCCCACACCAAACAACACACTCCAATCCAGAAGGATCAATGAAAGACAAGGTGAGGGAAAAAGTCACATCTATTGTGGATGCAGAATTGCTATCCCAGCTGGTCCTTAACTTTAGAGCAGGCTGTGTTAAGGAGCACATAACAAACTGGAAAGCAGTTACTACTGATCCTGTTATTCTTGATGCCATCCAGCATCATCACATAGAGTTTGAGGGGCATTGTAGACCTGTGCAGGCTACCCAACCCAGACAAATTATTTTTTCGTCTGCGGACAAAGACATCATAAACCTTGAAATAGCCAAACTCCTCAAAAAAGGGGTTATAGAACCATCTAAGCCCAGTGATGGAGATTTTATCTCTACCATATTTGTAAGACCCAAAAAGGATGGTAGCCATAGGCTTATTTTGAACTTAAAACCCCTCAACGAGTTTGTGGCATACTATCATTTCAAAATGGATACCATCCATGCCGCCCTCAAACTCATGCGACCAGGATGCTTTATGGCATCAGTGGATCTTAAGGATGCATATTATTCTATCCCTATTTCAGTAGAGGATCATAATTTTCTCAAGTTTGAATGGCAAGGCAATTATTTTCGATTTACCTGCCTTCCAAATGGGTTAGCATCTGCCCCACGATTGTTTACCAAAGTGTTGAAGCCAATCTATGCTCACCTCAGATCCCTAGGGCATTTCTGCATGGGACACATTGATGACTCTTTTCTCATGGGTCACACCTATACCTCCTGTCAAATTAGGTTTTGTCATCCACCCTACAAAGTCAGTACTCATCCCCACGCAAGAATTGGAGTTTCTTGGATTTTTGCTGAATAGCAACTCGATGACTATGCGCCTTCCACCCAGGAAAGCTATTACTGTTACACAGGCCTGTGAGAACCTCCTAAATCAGAGCAATCCTACTATTAGGGAGGTTGCTCGGGTCATAGGGCTGTTAGTATCCAGTCTTCCTGGAGTGCAGTTTGGCGAGTTGCACTACAGACATTTAGAACGAAATTAACAAGGGTGATTATGATGCACTCATGAGCTTGACTGCCAAGGCCAGATCAGAATTGCACTGGTGGGTGATCAACGTGAATACAGCATTTAAAAATATAATGCAACCCAACCCTGACTTAACCCTCACTACTGATGCCTCTAACACAGGGTGGGGGGCAACGTGTAAAGAACAGCAGACTGGAGGGCTTTGGAGTGCACAAGAACACTGTTTCCACATCAATTATTTAGAAATGAAAGCAGTTTTGTTTGGCCTGCAATCTTTGTGTAGTGACTTAACAGATAAACACATAAGGATCCAGTCAGATAACACTACTACAGTGTCATACATCAATGCTATGGGGGGCATTAAGTCAAATGACTGCAATGACATGGCATTGCAGATTTGGCAGTGGGCTAATAGCAGGAATATTTGGCTTAGTTCATGCCACCTCCCAGGCGTTAATAACGTAGTTGCTGACCAAGAATCCAGGAATTTTGATGGCTCCACAGAATGGTCCCTAAATACGAAAGTGTTTGAAGATATAAGCAATAAATGGGGCCCTTTCCAAATTGACCTGTTTGCATCCAGGTTAAATTATAAGGTTCAGGACTATGTTTTGTGGAAGCCAGATCCTGGAGCAAAGTTTGTGAACGCTTTTCATATGAATTGGGCTAACTCATATTTTTACTGTTTTCCTCCATTCAGTGTAATTGCCTCATGCCTGCAGAAAATAGAATTCCACGAGGCAACAGGAGTGATACTGATCCCTCTTTGGCAAACCCAGCCATGGTTCACAACACTGTTACACCTTCTGATAGACAGACCTCTCCTTCTCCCCCAATCCAGCAATCTACTAACACAACCTCACAGCGGTGCTCTACACCCCTTACGAAAGCGACTTCGCCTGTTGGCTTGCAGAGTCTCCGGCAAGGCTTCCTCCAGAGCAACTTTTCAGGGAAAGCTACAGAAATTATCTTGCAATCCTGGTCCGTTGGAACACAGAAGCAATACCAACCATACCTCAGGTGTTGGTTTGAGTTTTGTGGTGAACAACAAGTTTCTCCCTATAGCCCATCTGTGACCACTGTGCTGGATTTTTTTAGTTCGACTTCATGAACAAGGTTTAACGTACACCACACTTAATACCGCCAGGACACCTATTGGGAGTCACCCGGTAGTATCAAGATTCATGAAAGGGATCTATAAATGTACACCACCTATGCCTCGATATCAATCCACTTGGGATGTGCAGCCAGTTTTGTCATATCTTTCAGGATTAAGCCCTATGGAGAAGTTAGATCTCAAGACACTGACTCTGAAAGTAACAATGCTAGTTGCCCTGGTCTCAGCACAGAGGAGCCAGACTTTGCATATGCTTAATATTAACTTCATGAAAGATACATCTTCATGTTTTGAGTTTGTGTTACCCGCTCACATTAAACAGAGTAGGCCTGGCTATCAGCCACCATCAGTGATGTTGCATGCATACCCTCATGACAAGTCCCTTTGTGTTTATTCATACCTAACGGAATATCTTAAACGAACCCAGCCCTTGAGAGGAAAAGAAACTCAGCTATTTCTTAGCTTCACCAGACCGCACAAAGCAATTTCAAAGGAAAACTTTGTCAAGATGGATTCGAACTGTTATGTCCTCTGCTGGAATTGATGTTGCATCATTCAAACCACACAGCACTCGGTCTGCCTCCACTTCCAAAGCCAAGGCAGCATGTATTCCAATGGCTGCGATCTTGTGCACGGCAGGGTGGTCCTCGTCTAGATCTTTTGATCGATTCTACGATAAACCAGTTCAATCCACAACCTTTGCATCAGCAGTACTAAATATTGAGTAACTTCTAACGAAGTCCTGTCCATTAATGTGGACTTGTTTTTTCTCGGGAGGAGTAATCTCCCGATTATTTGTACACACATTTTTTCTTTTTATCTGACCAGTAGGTAATTTGAGGCCATGTTATATTGGGCGTAGTTGTTATATGTAACACCCCACTGTTTGCATTGTTGTAGACTTGTTATAATGAGCGTTTCTATTTCTTATTTCCATTAAAGGAAGTTCTTCTTTTACTGTATTCGGCAGTCTATTTGTCCTCATGTGACTGTCTTGTCTTTGAAATCTCATGGGATCCCTGGGCAGTGATGACGAGATAGAATTATAAAATTAAACGAGACTTACCTGTAAGTTGAAGTTTGATTGGAATTCTATCGAGTCATCAAACTGCACCAAGGGATCACATGCCCACCGCAGCATGTTTACTTCACATTTTACCCTCCCAGACTGGGTATGTTTTGAGGACTTTTGTATTCTATTACCCTGGTGTCAATTTGCGACACTCACATTCGGCTGTGAATACTGATTATGCGCATGCGCCTAGCTATCTCATGTGATCCCTTGGTGCAGTTTGATGACTCAATAGAATTCCAATCAAACTTCAACTTACAGGTAAGTCTCGTTTAATTTTATAATTATTAATAAGTAATCATACGTTTTTCAAAAACTCGCTCGTGCAAATTAATTCCAAATTGAACTTGAAATTGTATGATTACCTACACTGTGTACAAATTGCACTCTACTTAGTTCAATTACCATTATTAATTAAACTTATTAAAGTTATTATTAACATTCCAGATGGTCCCTGAACAGACTTATTGATATAATAGGGTGTCAGTTTGAATGCAAGTTCTTTCTAAACTGGGGTCCAAATTAGGACCTGAGGGCATACACCACTCACTCAAAATATACCTTAGTGTCTCCCTGCTACCCCCATATTGGTTGGTTGCCAAAATCACTCCAAATCAGCCTTCTGCATATTTTCAAGAGTGAAAAGAATTTGAACTTGTTAATATCCACTTTTTAGTTAGCGCCCTGGAACAAAACTGCATGTCATATTTCAGCAAAAGTGGCAAAATAAAGTGGCCAGCCAAAGTTCGTATCTTACAGACTGTTATTCTACCCAACACTTTAATTTCACTTTGCATGCCCATCAAACATGTTAAATCTTGAGTTGTTATTTCTGGATCTTATCCTTCGTTAATGTTGTACATTTTGTGGTCACACACTAAGGTTGTTGAAGAAATGAGTGGAAGCATGCCTCCCACAGCTGCTGAACTCTTGAAGCAGCTTCCAGGTGTTGGAAGATACACTGCTGGTGCAGTTGCTTCTATAGCATTTGGTGAGTGCACAGGAGTGGTTGATGGAAATGTAGTGAGAGTGTTATCAAGACTCTGTGGCATTGGAGCTGTGAGTTCCAGTAATCAAGCGGTGGAAAAGTATTGGGAGCTTGCTAATAAACTTGTTCCTGAAGACAGACCTGGGGATTTTAATCAGGCTTTAATGGAATTTGGAGCAACCCTGTGTACACCGCAGTCTCCACGGTGCCATGGATGTCCTCTGCGAACACACTGCAGTGCACTAAAACAAGTGGAAGAACATAAGACATCCGCTTCCATGCTGCTAAGTGGAAAGAATATTAGCTCCAGTAGTTCCATAAAGGACGATCCAGTTTTGGATGTGGAAGAATGCACATTTTGCCTCCCAGCTGCATTGTGGGATGCTTCCCTTGGAGTATGTAATTACCCACAAAAAGCTAAAAAGAAACAACCAACGGAAGAAACATTGGCTGTTGGTGTTTTAGAAAGGGCTTCCAAGGTGGGATCTCACTTTCTTATTGTCCAGAGGCCTAAAACAGGTCTTTTAGCTGGCCTTTGGGAGTTCCCCAACATAACTGTAGAATCCAACATGACCGAGACTGGGATGTGCACCGCTCTGGGTAAGTTCTTAGAAAGCGAATTGGGAATAACTTTGGAGCAAAAGAAGAATGCAAATAGCACAGCTCAGGTTTCTCATCAATTTTCACACATTCATCACAAATATGTTGTGTATGCTTACAAGTACACTGGAGATGAAACCTTGGATAAAACCACTCACGAGAGCAGAGAAATGAAATGGTTATCATGCGATGATTTACACAGTGCTGCTCTATCTACAGCCATGAGGAAAGTTTTCACTGCGTATGAAAAGAGTGAAAAACACCAAGCCAAAGTAGACAGGAAACGAAAGAGGGAAGGAACTCACGATGGAAGAAAACAAATGGTTTTAGATACATTTTTCAAATCGAAAAATTATCAAAGTTGATGACCTTAGTGACATAGTCTTTGTACATTTTCAATGTTTATTCGCAAGTGTCTTTTGGGCAAAGAGCGTTTAAGGGTGAACAAATTGGTAGGTTGACCAGGTCTGTTTGTCGCAGATTATTATGTAGATGTTGCTCGTTTCACCTTCACTGAAGTCGATTCGAAAACACGATGTAACAAATAACTGATATAAGTTTGAATTGTGGAAATGAGAGTGATGGCAGATTTTCAACTCGGTAAATTTAATGTGAAAGATTAATTAATCAACATCACACGAGCGTTGTCCAACGCTCGTGTCATGTTGATTAATTAATCTTTCACATTAAATTTACCGAGCTGAAAATTTGCCATCACTCTCATTTCCACAACTCATGATGATAGCGACATTGCTGATCCTAGCAGTATGCGGGACGCATGTCAAATAAGAACTCAGTAAAAATGACCTAGCTCTCCATGAATTCTCGTAGCTCAGTGGACAGAGCGCCCGCCCGGTGTTCGGGAGGTCATGGGTTCGATTCCTCGTGTCATGTTGCTTAATTAATCTTTCACAAGTTTGAATTTTCACGAACGAACACTGAGTAAATACAACTCGCACGCCGCTTCATGTCGTGCCGAGCCGAGTACAATCTTTCGCATTCAGACACATTTTTTTTTTAATTTTTAAGATCTTTCAATTAGAACGTATTCAGGGATTCATGCATCATGTTTGACCAGGGGGAGGAACCTGGACAACTTGCTTAGCAGTGTTATTGTAAATTATTAATATTTGTTAGCGAGATGTCAGGCAAAAGTGTTGCTCTGGCTGCTTTGCAAGTCGCGAAAACATAGCTTCAACAGTGTTAAGAAATTGTGAACTGTTTTTGCAATATAGCTTCCTCTGGCTTCATACTTCGATAATTCATTTATTTTAGTACTTATTGGTTAGCTTGAAATTGGCATCTTGCTCTCGTGTAATCCTCACCCTCTGCACATAAAAATAATACAGTCGTAATCGTTAATTATATTTATACATTTTCTTAGTAATGATTTACCAGTGCGAATGCTAGTTTAAATGTTGCGATTCCTAAAGGCTTTCGTTACCATATTTTTGCCATTGAAATTTTTGTTTATTTTTTTTTTTATTATTTTCCATTATATAAACATTTAAAAACAGTTAATAATACATAAAAAATATATGTGAAATGATTGATAAATGACGAGGAAACCTAAAAAAAACTTAGAGGCTTGGAAACTTAGGTAGCCTCACAAGAAAGTACAAGATAAACTAATTTACAACAAATATACAACATAGCATATTGGCAAGTACTTTTCGTTTGTAATAGAGTTAATAACTATTGGTAGTATAATTTCTAAGGTAGTAGTATGCAAGAGATGAAGAGCCAGAAATGTGTTATTTGTATTTTGTAACAGCATTAGTAATTGTTGATGATATATTTTTCAAGTTTCTTTCTGAAGGATGCAAGAGATGAAGAGCTAGTAATCGCAGGAGTAAGAGAGTCGAAAAACCTTGGACCTTGATAGAATTGCCTGATATTTGTTCTACATAAGTGGTAGACGAATGGAGTTTGCATGGCTTGTGAACATAAACTGACCTAGTTGTACGAAATAAATGTCTAAGTGAATTTTAGGAGTTGTTCCTTAAAAATGGGATCTGTATTAGCATCATAATTGGACTTGTCCGCTATCCTAACAACACGTTCCTGCAAAATTTTAATTTTTTTGAAGATTTGTGTTTTTGGTTGATCCCCAAACTCATTCTCGTCCCCAGAGGCCGCGATCCTTTTGGTCAGCACCAAGAATCACGACCTCTGGCCGTCTCCAAAACCGAAAGTCCGCGAATCACGGACTCGTTGTCGAATCTGACAATTCTGATTGGCTGAAAACTACAGAACGAGTACTCTGCGCATGCTCACAAGCTGGGGGTGGCCAGAGGTCTCGATTCCTTGGTGCTGACCAAAAGGATCGCGGCCTCTGGGGACGAGAATGCCCCAAACTAAATTGCAATAATTATGGTATGGAAGTGAACCCGGGGAGCGATGAATCGCCGAGAACCTGGCAAAATAAGCGCACAGACAACAAGTAAAACACAGTGGAAGTAAGGTCCGGGAATTTTATTTAAGATATTCACAGTATTTCTGTTTGCTATTAAATTTGAAAACGTAGTGTGAAAATATCCCCATACAAACTCCTACTCGGATTGTGACCGCAGTTACGCAATATGATCGGTTTCCTCGGTCAGATGACACTTGAAACCACGAGTGTTTTAGTGGCGTACATAGAAACTACACGAACCAGTGATTATTTCAATGTATGAAGGGCTACGTGTACTAATAAATTGATCGACTGATTGATGATGATTAACTCTTCATTTCAGGCAGACGACTTGACTAATCCAAGCCTGCAATCTATGTCCAGTTTCAATTTATGCGCGTTGCTCTTTGAAGACACGATAATTTTTCTTGACTTTTGGCTTCAAAGTACGTTAAATAATAGCTTTTGGAATGTAATCCTTCAGGGTTTCTACTGAAACAGAGAACTCGCCCTCGTTTTCTTTGAGCGATAGTCATCTCGACTGCGTCTCGTTGACTGTTACGTGATCATTGGCTCGTAGAAACTCGGGCTCGTAGTAGAAAGCAACTGAGGAACTAATCAGTTTCGCGGACCTCCAACAAACGATGAGTGGCGAATGAAGGGGTTAAAAAACACACGCAGAGCAACTCTACTGCGCACCTCTGCCTATTCGATGCCATTCTTGTCGCTTCCGCTATAACAGTTTGCTTGCTTCCTAAAAGGTCTGTTTCTCAGCATCAAACTGTAACGTTACTTTCGGCTCGTTGCTTTCGGAGCTCGTAACTTTTGGGGTGCCAAAAATTTCGATGGATCATATATTGGTGTTGGTACGCGATTGCGCTATTTATCCGAAGTAATTCGGAAATTCGTCCTTGCTGCACAAAACTTCCACTGACCTGGTTCGCGCTGATAAGAAAGCAAGCAAGTTAAGGATTGTAAAGGCCTTATTTTTTAATAACAGCGCTAGCGAACTTTTTTATAGTCAGTGAGAATTGTTGGTTCTGAGGGCAGGAATGCCGTGGGCGGAGGTTCACTCACGTTGAAGGTGGTGTTATCCTGGTGTGTTGAGTCGACCTTTTTCGTGTAAACACTTGTTCACTTGCCGAAAAAGGATGATTCACAGCATTCAGAGTGCTAAGAAAAAAAGGACAGCAACATTCCCGACCTCGGACCTGGCCATCAGTTATGCATAAAATATTAAAGCTCTGGGGTCAAGAATGTTTCGTTGAGACAGGGGATGTCTTTATTCATTCAAACGTTCGGTGAAAGGTGACTCAGGGAAAGTGGAGTTCAAAGCTGGTGTGCCGAGAGCGTAATCCAAAATGGCGAACCAAAGCACCAAAAAATGCGCTCCTTTGTGAGTAGGAAATAAAGCTGACGATCAATTACAAACAAAAAGTCGAAAAAATAGCGATCGTGGTCCACGTTCTCTATAATACACAGAAATTAGTCATCTTGCGTTGTTTTTCAGAAGACAGCAAAGACTTTTAAAGCTCGTACAGAGCTATTGTCTTGGTTATTAATCATTGCTAAAAAAGCGTTGTTTTCTGTCGTGGTATGCTAATGCTCCCTATTGGATTGCGCACCTGTGTTAACAAGAATATCTTCGCAAATCTTCTTTATTGTTTTTATTCTTCCCAAAACGCAGAAGTAGCAAATCGACTAAATCCAAGTTCAGATTTCTTAATTCAAACCCACCCCAGAGAAGGACGTCGGTGTGTCAATCTGTTTTTGAATTTCGTGTTTCATTGGGAAATCCGGATTTCGGATTCTAGTGCACCCACAAGTAGGCCTTTAGACGATTTCTATTTGTCCCCAGGGTGCTGAAAACACGTGCTGATGAACTTGAACGCTTGAGCGGACAGCAATGCAATAAACAGGTCAGTGTTTTTATGTTCCACTTGAAAGGAGGCAGGTAACGCAAAAAATGTGTTTTGCAATTTGATAGTGTGATATTTGTTACCGGCTTTTAAACAAGCAAACAACATGGCAACGTGGAATACAATTTCTCTTGCAAGTTTTCTTCTCGCCGCAACTATAAACTCAGTACGTGGTAAGGAGTGGGACGTATGACGTATATTTGAAATTTGATTATGTTTTCTTCATAGCTGATGGGCTTTACAACTCATTCTTGGACTGTTTCTTTGCTCTTTAATTTTTAAAATTGTTAGGAAAATAACATTTTAAGTACTATTTAGCGCTTGTTGCCAGTTATTACTGTCAATCTACAGTATTTAGCCCTTTAGGGCATATTTCCACAAGATCTAGTGCTGTTGTTCAGGATTGTTGTTGTTTTTTGTTGTTTATTGTGACTGCAGCCTTTACAAAAAGATGGATTAAGAGGCACTGACCAACTCAAGCGAATACTCGGACTTGACGAACATAAGAAAAAGTAAAATAACGCTCAAAGTGATTTCTCGCGTTCCTTTGTTTTCTTGCTATTTAAATGGAAGAAAAACTCACAGGAAGCGAAATTATACAAATTGAATTTTAAATGAGGAATCACAGGTTACAGTTTTCTATTGTAACAGACGAATTTTCTGCTATGCTTTTCTAAAAAAACGAGATGATTTCGTCGCAGATTTTCAAACAAGGAAGTATGTTATTTCACTTACAACTTTTATGTAACGTATAGCAATGTATTTTATAACGAGTGAGTCCCTTGATTCTGGCTCGACTCGATTGCGCGTCAGAGACAAGGAGAAAACTGCGTAGCGCAAATCTTGTTAGATAAGAAACTTAGGATGAAATCTTCATTACTGCGCGAAAATACTTATTAAAAGCGTAAAATACCACATGCAGTACCATAAACAGTATATTCAATGTGAGCAGTATGGCAAAATAAACACTTTCGGAGAACGCCTTGGAGGAAATAACTTTTTCGAATTCTTTTAATACGTTTCTTACTGTATTGCATAGAGTAGACGGTTAAAATATAACTACTTTTGGATTAAAGCAGTTCCGATAAGGGCGAGAATTGTGAACGTCGTGTGTTTTGTGCAATTTGAATGCATCTGTGTTTCAATTTCAATATTCACGCATTCGGGCATTGTGAAATCTTTTCGGGCAAGAGGGCCACAGGTGTCCTTCCGCCTATGAACTTGTAAGCAAGCTGGAAGTGCAACCATTTTTCTTTCTATGGCAAACTTAAAATGCCTAGTGAAGTAAAAATTAAGTTAAGCTTATTTGAAAACCCTTTCAAAATGACGGTGAGCCATTCTCCCCAAACATACGAAAGCAGTACTTGGTTGGTGTTGGGTAAGTGGCGAATGGTGACCATCAATATGGAACCTTTTTCGTGGACAAAGTGCTGTTTTTTTTTTTTCAGCAAATGCTACATCTCAATTGCGCAATAGTAAGCTGATGTTGCTGACTTTGATCGTGTTTCCCAGGCTCCTCAAGGTGCGCACAGGCAACCCTTGGTGATTCCTCTTACAGTGGAAACCCAACTATTCCAGCAATGAGTTGGACCCAGACTCCGTCAATCGTGGAGACAAGGGCAGGTAAGAATGTAATGTGGAAATCAGTAGAAGAGAAAAGGGAACAAGAGTTGCGAAGCGTAATTTTCAGTGCTTGCACTTTTATCAAAAGAAAACATGAAGTTTATGATTCATTTTCTATTATGTACAGTGGAACCCCGTTAATACGGTCACCCACAGACCATTAAAATTTGGCCATATTAACGGGGAAGGATCAAATTTCATTTCTCGTCGCGGCACTTCTACTGAAACAATTCTTTAGTAAATATCAAGACTGCAGAAACTTCAATCCGCGTCATACAGTATTAACCAAGACAACTTTGATGAACATAACTTGATTCCAACATCGAAACAAGAACAGACTTCGCTGTACACATCTGAAAACCAAAGGCTCCGACATCTCTGACTTAACATCATGTTACTTTACGTTAAATATTGTTTCTCAAGTACTGTATTTGTTTTGTTTAGATAATTACGGATACGTATTTGGCTCGAGTGGCCGTACGGGGTAGAATTATTAATTATCATATGACCCGTACGGCCCCGAGCGCTTTATCCTTGGAAACCATATGTGATAGCCGGAGGCCTTCACCTAACAGGGCCGAAATTGTCGTACGGCCCCGCTACTACCGTAGATGCATGATTCAAGAAACCAATATATTTTGCAAGCGCTAAAATCAGCTAAAGTTAAGAAAGGAAACATTTTCAAACTCTACAAATCAGTTCTGAATTTGTTGGAGGGCAAAACGTAAAATAAGAAAAGCCGTCATTCCTGTTTCGACGGCGGCCGAAATGGAGAGTTCAACTTAATACAACATCTCCGAGTGTAGGAAACGTACACAAAGGACAACGTCGTAGATAAAGACTGTATTCATAGACAAAATCCCAGAAGAAAATACATATTGAAGACAACAACTTCGCATCAGTTCGCATTCGTAAGAGTTCAAAGTTCGGGGTGAGTCAAATCATGCAAGTTACGTGACAAATTTGATCCCCGTTTTCAACATCGAGTTGCAAACGAATTCAAGGACTAATCAGCAACAGCAGACGCTTAGAATCCTCCTTTGTAAAGAATACAACTTGAAGCCGAAGAGAAACGAAGCGAAGCAAAATCTTCAACTCTCTATAGTCCCTAAACGATCCCATCCCTAGTCGTGCCACATTTTCCAAGAACTCTCCTTGGATAGTGTTAACAAAAAACGTAAAAATAAATGTGAAGTGTTCACGGTTTGAGTGTCCGCACTATAACGAGCTGGCCGAAAGGAGGGTTTTCACTGTATTTCGTAATCAGCAAAACGTTTTCTCGGGTAGGCGGAATATGCCTTTTTGACTCGTTTGCAGTTGTGAACAATGGGCCAGTGTTTGTTTTTTTAAATTATCTAAGACATGGGCTTTAATCCAATAAATCATAGATACTTCGGTAAAAAAGAAACAAAAATGCGAAAATAGAGCTTTCTGTTATGACAACCCCGAAACACTGTTCGTGCCTATGCAACACTAATCACGTTTTCAGAGCATCGCGTTTCCGATGAAGGAGAACCGGAGTAACCCAGAACAAAGTGAATCTGTGTTCAGGCTCTCCTTCTCGATAAATATAATGGTCAGTTAGCAAACACTAGTAAAATGCTACTTTCAGGTCGCCATCGTGTTCTTAGTAGAGTGGTTCATCTGCAAAATCTAAGGGAACAGCTTGAGTCGCAGAGAAGCCTTACATTTGAGTCACCGAGGAGGGAAATCGAGCTCATTAACGAAATTCATATTCTGGCAGACACCGTCTACCTGGAGGTAAACATTCAAAATTTT
>OX393562.1:11312645-11785145 GCA_947652115.1 Blastomussa wellsi
CTAGTGAAGAAAAAACTGGTACAGTATTGACAACGATAACTATATCCACGCAAGTCCAAAAAAAACATTTGTATTGTTTGTTATTCCTTGACAGCACCAAACACTCCTGGCAGCAATGGACACGTTTCGTCGACGGCAGTTGAATCAGGAATCTTGGATAGCACCAGCATGCAAAGCTATCCATTAGATCTCCTTAAGCTCATGAAGAGACGCGCCGAGGATTTACTGTTGGCAAATACAGACGATGCCCTGGGAAGGGCGGCATTGTCATTTGTACTTAACGCTGTCAGTCAAAAAAGTGACGCTTTAAATATCGAGAAAGGTATATTGTATCGTTGTGGTTCACCATGAATTCAGTGCCGTTCGAAACCGTTAGCTAACAAGCCACTTTTGCTATATTAAAATGCCTAGAGGATAGCCTGCGAGCAGGCTCACTAAATAAATCGCGCGCTTGTGGCGCAGTCTGGCGTAGTCACGATCTCGAACCTGGTTAGGACCCATTCCTCTCGCCGGCTTTGCCGCTCGCGCTAGGGTCTACATTTTAGTAAGCACACGGGAAAGGACTGGTATCAAATTGTTCTAAAAGGCATCCTTTCAACAGGCGGGTTTCCCGGTCTGCCAGGCGGTAGGGTAAACGCTTCACGGTGGAGCAACACGCCTACCCGCCTACACGTGACAACAAGAAGCCACAGCACTGAAACATTGAAGCAAGAGCCGTTAGTGAAAACAGAAGAGCATTCACCGTCCAAATGCGTCGTCCGCTCGCCAATTTGATTTACGTGTTGACGTGCTTAGAGACCACACAGCCAGCCGGACTAGGGGAAGTTTACCCCGACATTCCGGGGTCAGTGCAGTAGATTGCATGTAAACGCGAGCTATTTTTCGACACCACCATGGCGGGTTAAATCACCCATCTGTTGTCCCCCACCTCCATGTAAATAGGCCCTTTGTGAGATCTGTGTCAGTATATGAACTCCCCAGGGAGGAGGAGAGGGGGGAAATTACTTAAGCATAAAAGTGATTAGAGGTATAGATGGATCCGTGAAAATATCCACGTGATATGATGTTCAGTTGAGTTAGAAGAGAAATCAAAAATGACGGAAAAACGACCTAATAATTCCCTTGTGAGTCATACGTTAGTATACGGCCAATCACATATCAGATATTTCATTAGTTTGTTTCGGTTTTATCTTTGCAGCTGTGAGAAGAAAACTTGGTTTCCTTGGCGTAGCAGGATATGATATTTTTGGAAAGAACGAATTGTTTGCTCCGCGAATTAAGTGGGAAGAATTAAAGGATAACGCCGAATCGTTGAAAACAGCTGCCATGGATTACGAACAAGCCTATAATGACATAAGAAATACAATAGAAAACACCAATAACTTTGAGCGAGTAAGTTATAACATTACCAGGCTCAGTCATTATCAATTCTCAATCTAATTCCAGACATCAACGTGACATCTGGGTTCCTTGCTCACCGAAACAATGAGAATTGGAACAATAGTTTATGTATTATATTAAGTTGTTATTAAACCCGAATGTTCTCACAATGGGCCGTTGTTTGAGGTAATTTACTGACACAATTTGCGCATGATGATATGTAGTGATAAAAATAATTCTAAAAGCAAAAAGAAACCATTTTGTTTGAGTTTGTTTGTTATAAACTGACGGCCGTTATTTTTTATTTAAAGGTCGCCCAACAGATGTCAGCAGTATCTGAATTACAAGTTAAGTCCGAGAAAGATCGTTTGGTAGAGGCGAGAGTTATCGCGCAGGATGAAAAGGGTCTTTATGTCAGGGTAAGGAGAGAAACATTGAACGGTTTCACAAGAAGGATTTTTGACTTTTATGCTAACAAAAAGACAATTACCAATTCCATTTTGTCAAGAGAACCAGGTCAGAGCTCAGTTACTAGTTTCTAAAGGAACTGTTATTCTGCGCCAGCTGGTTATCAACTGGAAATTGATAAAGGAAATTATTAAAAACTAGCTATGATATGTTGTATCTCCTGAGTTTCGATTGGTTTAGAGGCAATGGTATCTGAGCTGATATACCATTGACCTACAAATATGGTAGGTGGGCGATCTTTTTCGCGGAATTAAAGAATACATTTTTCGCATTGTAAGAAGTAAAAGGTAAAGTGCGCATTTGGGCCTGGTGGCCCATCAGGCCGGAGCTTATCCCGGTTTCTGTAGCATGAAGCGGCAGAGAGTATTTCTTCTCCCCCCTGGATGGGATGCTAGTCCATCGCAGGGTTACCCACCAGCAGTGGGTGAAGAGAGGGACTGTAAGAGTAAAGTGTCTTGCCCAAGAACACAACGCAGTGCCCCGGCTAGAGGCTCGAACCCGGACCGTCCGATCTGGAGTCCAGCGCACTAACCATTAGGCCACTGCGCCTCCCTCCCTGTTTGTACAATATTTTTTGGACGTTTATAATAAAACAATAGGGAGCTTAAGCAATGACAACGGCGACGGCTAGGACGACGCCTGCTAAAAAATGAATTTATATTTACGCACGAATCTCGCAATTGCCTTGATGCATTTGGTGCATCTATCGCTTTCAAACGTAGTTCTTGTAGAAAATATATGGACGGCGTTTATTTTTAAAAAGAAAAACAAAAATTTAGCCCTCGAGGTTCAGGTTCTCCAAAGTACTCAGAAATTGGTCATTTCACGCTGTTGTTTTGCAGAGGACGGCAAAGAAATGTACAAAGAATTATAACGAACGTGCGGAGCTATTGTACTCCTAATTAATCTTTTGTTTAGAGACGTTCTCGTTGACGTTGCCGTCGTGGTTTGCTTAAGCTCCCTATTTATTCCACTCGCACTTGTTGGGTATGAGATGGTTATAACCAACTCGGCGCTACGCGCAACGTTGGCTATCTGCCATCTCACATCCAACGGGCACTCGTGGAATATTATACCGCCGTAGCAAATTTTGAAAAAGTTAGTTAGTTCTCAGTTAAGACCTTTTAATATGCTTGTTTTCCTCAGTCCATCGGATACTTCGAGCGGCAGATGAACAGTATAATCAACCGTGTGGTGACCATGCTGCCACAGCTGCACGCTCGTGCTCAGTTTAATCGAGATGACTTGATAGCAGTAATGCAGGGCCTTACGGGATTCATAAGCGCTGCAGCATCCCAAGATCCTTTAGGAGCTGTTGACAGTGCTCTAGGTCTGATTGGAGGTCTGTCCAGTAAGCAATGTCTTGAATCACTTGAAAACTATCTGAGTAAAATTCGGAAGTGGATGACCTTTGGAATGAACTATCGACCTTTAGTGGATTCCAGCGATTTGGATTTTTCTCGACTTGATGTTGGTTCCGTTCCTGAAGTTATGCAGGTATAAACAGATGTAGGTTAAAACTGACTAGCACTTCACTAAATATCAGCGTTATTAAGAGTAGCTCGTGGAAATAAATGCAGCACCAACAAAAAATCACAGAATAATCCCAGCTACAATTAAAGTCAACTAACCCGCCAATTCACATAAAAGTTAACAATTGGTTCATTCTTTAGCGTGCTCCATCGAGTTATTGTGCACGCGGGAAGTTTGGAGAGCACGAAAGAAGCGAAAGAGTTGCTCGAGCCGATAGCCGATAGCAACTCTTGCTTCTTGACAGCCTTTTCTCTCTATAATGCTCAACTTTATTCATTTGATAACAAGTAGACGCCCCCTCTATGCACTGAATCAATTACTTATTTTATCCGCTTGCATGACGTGGTGACATTCCTATCATGAAAAAGGCCTTCTCAGCAAAAAGGAAATGTTGTTACTTGTTCCTCCCCGTATGTATTTTGGTTTGCCACGTGCCCGCAGCTGGTAAATGACAGGGAAATGCTGCGATATTTGAACTACATTAAAAGTGATCGAACGTTACCAGTTAAGTTTTGTGTTATTGATTTACATCACATGAATTCTGTATATACTGCTGATTCCATTTAATACTTTTTATTTCCAAACTCAACAGGCCAATCTTGAGATGAATAAAGAAGGTTTGACAAATGATTTGGTGTGTATGTTAGATGCGAATATCCCGGAAGGAGACCCCCTTGTAGCTCAATTCAAGCAGCTTATTGAGTCATTCTTTATCGCTGGATCCCAACGTATCGACCTGATAGCAAAATGTATGGAACTTGATAACGACATCGGGGGATTCAACTACGATATTCCACTCCTTGAAGACACACAAAAATCGATTAAAAAACTTGGTCAGACGCAAGGTATTTGATAACTTCTCAGCGTTTCAAGTATAAGTATAAGTATAATCATATTACATGTAAGATGAAATGATATGTATATAGGAAAAAAAACAGAAACAAATGTTTTCGACTTGCTTAATCATCAGGGTTAAGTATCTGTTTTCGCGACATGCTTTGTTAAAAAGTCTATCAATTTGATTTCAGGTACACCTTTAAGCGACGAACTTCGCTTAAATTTCTTGGAAAACCTTCTTTCTAGTTACAAAGTGATAGAACAATCATTCATGAAAAAAGTTTACGAGCTGCAAAAAGCTTTCAAGTTCCGAACGCTGTGGGAGGTCAACAATCCACTGGCAACATTTCGACGAGTAGCAAGTGAGAGTGCTGGAGGAACGGGCAGACTCAGTGGAATTGTTGAACTCACAAAAGTACTTCAAAACTTTGAGAAGACAGAAACCAAAGCCGTTAGGTGCTTTACCAACAATATCTACACAACTGGTATAAAAAAATGGAGTTTTAACAATTTAAACCACAAAGCGGTATGTTTGAAACGTAACAATCTTAAGATACTTTTTAGCAACACACATAGAAAGGAGTGGTTTTAGCACACCGGGGTTAAAATTTGTTGACGATGCAAACACGGCTCCAAATTTGTCGCCGTGTTTGCATCGACAACAAATTTTAACCCCGGTGTGTCCAAAACCACTCCTTTCTATGTGTGTGGGAAAAAACACCAATTTTGCACATGCGTTCACAAAAGTGTGCCAGAACCACTCTTGCATATTTTGCACAAAGTGTGCCAGAATTATTTTCCATTTGAAGAAATGTGCGCGCATCCATATACGCGAACATGGCCGCAGCTGACTATTCAAACGATGTACTGCACGACGGCTCGATAACAGAGGCAATTCAAAACCTCCCAGCCGAGCTTCGTGAGATGATATTGAAAGAATTTATTTCCATCAAGACAAAAGAGAAATTGGACCTTGGTTTTTCTGAAGTTCATTATGAAATTTTCTCGCTCCCCTATTGTAAAAAAAATAAACAAATCACCAAAATCACGGCTTGCGGGAAATGTGATGGCAGATGTGGGAAAAGTAATTGGTGTTGCCTGTGTGCAAAAAACAAAAAGAATCATTTTCTCGGGTACCCTGTGTACGAAATCGAAGACTTAGAAGAATTCGGCGTTGTCGAGAAATTTTTGAAATACGTTTGATATGAGGTCATCTGACCGGATCAACTTTGAAAATAATTTTAAAAAGAAAGCGTGAAAAAATTTTTTGAAATATACGCGAAAATGTCAGCAGCCGATGTTCTTGTCAAAAACCTCCCACCCGAAATTCGTGAGATGATATTGAAAGAATTAATTACAATCAAGATAAAAGAGAGATGGGATCTGGGTTTTTTTGAAGTTCATTGTGAAATTGGAATGCACCCATTTTGTGAAAAAAATCAACGCATCACAAAAGTTACGTCTTGCGGGAAAGTTTGTAGTTTCAGGAAAATTGATTTGTGCAACCTGTGTTTAAAAAACGGAAAGAGGCATATTATCGGCCGCCCTGTCTTTCACTGAAATTTCACAATGTTTTTTTTTCGTCCGCTTCACGCATCGCCTCAACAACTTGTTGAGTTATCTGTCTGACATCATTCAGCCAAACTGGAGAAGAAAGTTCCGCAAAAATAACGAAAAGCATGTGAAATATCGTGATCATTTTGAGTTATGCAGTCAACCTTTAATTATACTTAAAGATATTTTTTTTGTTTTTCCCTCAAACTTCAGTTCAAATTTGCAATGCTGGGCGCCGCGAGTTTTCTCATAAGCTGTTCTTGAAGCTCTTTTTTTATCTTTTCAACATCAGGCAGTTTACTTAAAGATGGTTTTTTTGTGAGCTTTGCTCGTACCTTTTCTTTTAACTCATTGTACTGTTCCAATTCAGAAAGAATAATCCGAAACTCAGAATCACTAATTCGATTATCAATTAAAGCCTTGGAAACCAGCTTGTCAACACTCGCACGTTTTGCAAGGCCAAGAGTAACAATCTCCTGGTGTTTAGTCATTTTTTTGTCAAGTTTTTTACCGGCAAGAATCAAACCGGAGGAAGCAACAGAGAATAAACCACCAACAACACCAAGAGGGATGGCAACGGGTATTCCGACCCCTGTTAGAGCAGAAGTAAGGCCGGCACCCGAAAAAACAGCGCTGAGGCCACCAAGACCTCCAGAAAGCCAGTTGACGGCTGTTTTTGCGCGTTTAAATTTTTTTCGAACAAGTCTATATTTGTCAACCTCTTCAGCCAACTTTTTTTTGATTTCGTTTATCTCTCCAAGGCGAAAGGCCTCAGGCGTTTGTAAAACAGGATATAATCCGCTTTGTGGTGTCTCCGGAGGAGCACTGGGCAATACGTTTGATGAAGACATTGTCTATAAAATACAGCTTTTTTTTTTTTAATTGTCTGAAATTCAAGAGGTAATCAATTTATCTCCAAAACGAAAGTGAGTGGCATCTCATTGAAATCGAAAAGTTCACCATTCTCATCTTTGACTGAAATAGTCAAACTGTTTACCTCTCGACTTTTCAAAGTGGCACGAACATGCTGTGGCTCTGACTGATAAAAAACTTTTTCCCAAGGTTCACCTTTTATATCAAAGTTGGCAAGAATGGTGGATGGTTTTCCATTGAACTGATTTTCTTGTTTGTCAATCAAGTCACAATGGATGAAGTACGTTGAAGGGGAGTTCAGTTTTTTTGAATACAATAACGAAAAGAATGGTGGTAAATTTCCTACAACGCCAAAGCCAAGAAGAGAGCTCAAATTTTTATCAATTTCAAATTGTTCCAATTGTGTGTTTAAGACAACCATTTGACCATAGGGTGTGTTGATTTCTGCTTTTAAGGTGTCACTGTCCGGCAAAAGACCATTTTCAATTTTACTTGCCAAAGATTTCAAGGTGTAATAGCCCGGTAAAAAGGTGATGGTTTTGTTATGTTTTATCGATTTAAGTCTGCCCACTTTTTTCAGGTTAAACCAAGAATTGTAAAGAGAACAGCTTAAAAGTCTGATATAGTTTGGTTGAAGGGGCTGGTGAAAATAAACTGTGTAGTCGTTTGAAGGAGCGATGATTGTGAGCACAACCATTTTGTATTAAATAAAAAAAAATTAAGTTTAAATAATCGCAATGCAAGGAGAGTACAGTGATGATTTTGCAAAATATCTTAGCAGGGTGAGAAAAAAATCAAGACATGACACTTCAGAAAGCCAAGATGTGAAGAAAGCACCAGAAAGCAAACCTCCCAGCCAAGATGTGAAGAAAGCACCAGAAAGCAAATCTCACAGCCAAGAAGTGAAGGAAGTCGGCGGTTTTCCAATGCAGCTTACACCTGAAAAAGGCAAAAGTACTTTACCTGTCCCAGCAGTTCCATTCGAAGAAGCTGCACCGAGTTTGAAAAAAATATTCGACAAAGCAATCAAAATTTATGTCACCCCTGACCAGTATTTTACAACAAAGTTTAGAGAGATATTAACCAAGGAACAACTGAAATTCGAAACGTCAAAGCCCGCGAAAAAATGGCTGGCGAAGCCAGATATGTCTTTCTGGGAACAGCAGCTGAACTTTGCAGTGTGGTGCGCGACAACAGGCTGCGGAATATCTCGAGAAGTATTTGACAAAGACAGCACGCTGAAGCTGCCGCCACAGGTACGAGCGTTTTACATCTTTCACGTGTACTTTACGGTTCGACGCATCCTATTTCAGCTCGGAGGTATTCAAAGCTTTAGCGCATTGCCGGGTGATCCAACATGGAGTCAGTTTAACAACAAATATGACGAAGCTTCTTTCAAAAGATTATGTGTTGAGTTCAAAGTTCCTTCATCAACCGATTTTCGGTTTACAATAGGCCCGAACCACGGGCTAGGAAGCGTTTATATTTATTGCCACGATCCTTTCATCCTGAACGTTCCCTATCCATCAGCAAAAGCAAAATTCGATGATGAAGATCCAAGGGCGACAGAAAAGGGAATATCAGTTTGTTTCATAAGAAATGATGCAGCTGAAGAGCAATTCAACTGGTTCGCACCAAAAACCACAACAGGTTTGACCCAGGCAGGTTTGTCGAGAATAAACCAGTCGATTGAAGCATTTGTGTATTGCATCTTAGGTGCGCAAGTAAACGTCCGCAGCAGCATTCTGGGGGCGGGAGGCAGAGCAAAGGAGGCCCAGACCGAGTTTCTTGTCCTGGTTGAAGACGCAGTGAGGCTGCCCGACCTGGCAAAGAGCGTGCAGCGTTACCAGCTGGCGGTGGACGAGGCAAAAGTGCGGTTGAACCTTGCTGTGTGCCCGGGCGCTTGGTTGATGCCAGGCCGCATGGTTATCAACACAGAAAGCACGGTTGGTTACAACAACCAGCTCAAACAAGCGATTCCGGGTATGAAGCTGGGGGTCAACGACGGGGCCAACAAGGCCACAAAAAAAGCGGCCCTTCGCCCAATGGATGGCTGGAAATCAAAAATTAACCCACCGAACAGCCATCCTTCCAACCCAATTCACAAAGCAGCCAGAGCTGAAAGCAAAAAAGAACCAAAGCCTGCTAAAACTCCAGCAACAAAAGAACCAGAGCCTGCTGTCAAAACTCCAGCAACAACAGAAGAGCCAGTACCAACGGCCGGCTCGGGCAGTGAGTCTCATGATGTGAACAAAATAATTGTGGTAGTCGGCGCGGTTGCATTGGCTGGTTTTGTATTTTGGTCATCCCGTTAACGCTGCTTTTTGGCATAGCTCTCAACCAAAAAGGCCACAACAGCCAAAATTAACAGCCATGTGTGTTCTGCCAGAAAACCAATTACCTGGCCAGCAGCTGTGAAAAGAAAAGAAACAATCGAGCCGAGCAGTCCCGGAAGAAGGGAGGCTGTTTTTTTCGCAATAGCTTTTAACCCGTTTCCCAAAGCTTTGCCCATTGCCTTCAAAGAGTTGGTGAGGGCGCCAATGACAGCACCAATCGTGACACCTGCGGCAAGAAGGATTGAAGTCACTGTCACGCCGTACTTTTTGAAGATCTCTTTTACACGCTCACGAAGCGGCATGGCTCTTTCTTTTTCTTCAATTTGTGTTGTCAACCTGGCAAGCTCCTCTTGTCTATCTGCAATTCTCTCCCTGGAAGCCTCTCTTTCAGAAGGTGAAGCGTTCTCATCATCGATAATCGATCTGTCTTCTTTATTTTGACGTTCCAGTTCTGCTTTTCGCTCTTTTTTTTCGTTAAGATCTTCTGTGTTAATTTTTTCTTCAAGTTTCTCTTCAGTTTCTTTTAATTCGGCATTTTTTTGTGTGAGCTTCCGAATATCTTCTTGCAATTTTTTGCCATCTTTTGCTGCTTTTCTAGTTTGATCAAGTTTCTTTGCTAATTCTTGATGGTTTTTTTCAAGGTCTTTTTTCTGTTGTTTCAGTTTTTCAATTTCTTCTATATCCAATGGCTTATTTGTATCTTCAAGAGCATCTTTCTGTTGTTCAATTTGTCTAATTTTGTTTCTCTTTTCTTCCATTTGTTGTTTTATTTTTTCAGATTCTTTTGCCATTGATTCTTTTTGTTTCAGTTCTTTTTGTTTTTCTTTCATCTGTTTTTCAAGTTCATAACTTTGTTTCTTCGTTTCTATTAAATTTTCATTATCAATTTCTAAAGCCTTTCGGCCAAGCACTTTTTTGATGTAGTCCGTTTTAAAGAAAGAACTTTGAAAATCTTCTCCATTATTAATAAATACCTTTATCATACCACCATTTTTGCCAATAGCAACAATATCCATAAATTTAATTCCTGGTTTTGTTTTTGCTTCTTCGGCAGTTGCAAGCCTTAATCCCAATTTAGTTATGTTTGCTTCTGGATATCTTTCTTTGATTAATTCTTTTGCACGTTCGATTTCCACATTTTGTACAATATTTATTAATTGTTTAGCTTCTTTATCTTTTCCCTCCTGAGTTAAAATTTCATAATAATTTTCAGCTTTATCTGAGGAATATAAATCTGTATGATCGTTTCTTAAAGCTTTCAGTCTTATTTCAATCTCATCATCTGTTATATATCTTCCACTTGTTCCACCAAAAGATGTTTCTTCAATATAAGATTTATCTGGCAGCCCGCTTTTCTCGTGAGAAATTGTTTGCATCTCAATCTCTTGACCTTGAGGCAAAGGTGTGGATGAGGCGCCAGGGATAAGAGGAGTTTTTTCATCGGTGGTTTCCTCTTCATCGTCATCATCGTGGTCAATATCATGGTCAAGATCAGGGTCATCGTATCCAAACTCTACACTTTTTGCCATCGCGAAATTATATATTCAAATTATTTTTATTTAAATATAAATGTCCGGCGTTGTATAAACATGTCTGTGCAAGCAAACCTTCCTCCAACAAACCAAGAAAAAATTTTTGGCGGAATGAAAGCCGAGCGCACGGTCAAGCGCATCACTTTTAATCCCAGCGAAGCCAACCCCGGCGAGACGTTGTATGTTTACGTGCCCAAGCTGAATGAGAACGAGGTCCTCGTGCCAGGCTCGATCTCACTTCTCTTTGACATCGACCTGGCTGGAGGGCACGCCAACAACTTCCTCGTACAAAACGTCTCCCGTGCTCTTGTCGACAGGCTGACTGTTAAGTACGCTGGAACCATACTGCAGGACACGGTGGGGTATGACATTTTCAAGATCTGGGAGGACCTTTTCCTCTCACAGGAGGAGCGGGACAACATGCTGCTCGAGGGTATTCAGTCCGAAGACCTCTGCAAGATCCGCTCAAATGCGGGGGATAAAAAAACCTCGGGTGTGGGCGCGGAAAACGCACTTAACACGGTTTTCGGAACAAAATATCGAATCCAACTGGACCACCAGATCCTGACCGACCACGGCGTTTTCTACCCCAAAGCTCTTTACCACGACCTCATGTTTGTGCTTACCCTTGCGCCGGCCTCGCAGGTTGTCAAAGGCTCTGATCCCACAAAACTGAAATACAAGCTGACAAACATCCAGCTCGAGTACGAAATGATGAGGAGCAAGCCTCTGGCGGACGAAGCGCGAAGTGTTTACTCCTCAGGTAAGGAATTCCTTTACGATCATGTTGAGCGGCCATTTGTGCACACCTTCTCAAAAGGCATTGACACAAGGATAAACCTCAGAGTAAACTCGCAGAGAAGGTCCCTGAAAGGTATTCTTCTCCTTTTCGTTGAGCCTTATGAAGCCGGCATCAGGGATTCAGAAAAGTACTTCAACCCAGACCTGACAAAAGTCACCGTTACGGTGAACGGCAAGCCCAACATGATTTACAATAACGGCATCGAAGGAAAGGATATCTGGGGTGAAGTTTACCGCTTCTTTGGTAAGTCAAAAAACAAAACACCGAACATGAATCTGAAAAAGTTTTACACCGAAAACAAGTTCGGGCTTCTGATAGATCTTCGCTCAATGGAAAGTCAAAAAATTCACGGAAGCGGCACGCGGCTTGTAAACACACAAGATGGAGTCCAGCTTGAACTCGAGCGGAATGCCAAAAACTCAGGCAACGTGAACTCCCACGTCTTTGTTATCAGTGACTCGCAGATGAATATAATAGGGCAGCAATTAGAAGATGTGCAGTACTAATAAAATGGACACAGGCAACATACCGTTTAACGCTCTCGTAATTGGACCGACTAATTCAGGCAAAACAAAGTTTGTGGTGGATCAGCTCCGCGGCCCTTTCCGCGGCAAGTTTGACTACATTGCGCTCATCTGCCCGACATTCAAACACAACATGACTTTTCATCGTTTCGCTGAGAAAGACCCGCGTTTTTATGTCGTGGTTTGCGTACAGCATGAAGTTGAAAAATTTTTGAAGTATGTTTATTTTTTTTTGGAGGGCACCAACGCGCTCATTATCCTCGATGACTGCGCAGCCTCGAAAGATGTGAAAAAGCGCACAGGCGAGCTGGTCGAACTCGCATTCAGCGGCCGCCACGCAGGGATCAGCACGTGGGTGATAACCCAAAAGATGACCAGCATCACGGCCTCTTTCCGCGAAAACGCTGCGGCGCTTGTGCTTTTTTACACGCCCTCGTGGAAGACATTGAAAGCGGTTTTTGATGAATTCGCCGGCGAACTTTCTCAAGATGAATTCAAAGACCTCATTTCAAAATTGAAAGAAACACAGTTCTCCTGCCTTGTGTTCGCACTTCAGTACCCTTTCGGAATAAAATTCCACACACCTCACCCCTCACCCCAATTAAAAATTAAAAATGAATAAAAATTCACAAATATAAAATGGCGGACTTATCAAAACTCGATGACTTGGACTTGTCGGGCTTGTACTTGCTTGAAGCTGAGGCAGCGAGCGCGCCCGCCGGCATTGTCCCCGCTGTTGTTTCAACGCAGCCTGATATCCCCGCGATGCGCGAGCAGTTGGCCCGGCTTGTGTCAACAGGAAAATCAAAAGAAGCCATCGGGGAGCAGCTTTCACACGAGCAAGTGAAACGCCTCTCTGACAAAGATGTCGAGAAATACACCAAACGCTACCAGGCTTATGTGGGCTCAAAAACAACGGACAGCTTGATCGACAGCATCATTTTTCTTACAACCAAAGCGGTCGGAATGGCCGTCGACATCGACGACATCAATGCTCTGCAAAAAGATCTGAGAAACGACTGGATCATCAGCAATGAGCTCTCCAACCTGGCCGGCAGCGCCGCTTTGTCTTGCGGCCGTTTTCTCGCTCTGGCCAACGCAGTGCTGATCACAACAAAACACATTGATTTCAGCGGAGGCCCCCCCGGGGATCCAAAATTTTGGGACGGACAGCCTGTGCACATTGCCCCTGAGGTTGACACACCAACTAATGAATAATTACACAGAAGTTGCAAAGTAATATTCAGAATTGAATATTAATTTTGTTTTTATACAATGGCTGAAGAACAACCAACCGCACAAGCAAACCCAGTTGAGCAAACACCACCACAGACGAGTCAAGAAACTTCACAAACGCCGGCACCACAGACGAGCCAAGTAACTTCACAAACGCCGGTAACAAAGCCCAAAAATCCCAAGCGAGTGGCTGCTGGCATAGATATTGCAAAAAGAACTCGGGAGGCCCGCGCAGCGCACAAACAAGCTTATGAAGAGAAAATGGCAAAACAATCTGCACCTGCAGTGGGGGTGGAAACCACAACAGAGCCCGCACCAAAGCCTGCTGCAGAAAACGGTCTCACCACAAACCAATTGATCGCAGTCGCCGGAATTGGCGTCACGCTTCTCACAACTTATGTCAAGCGTGAAGACATCAAGGCCTTTTTCAAAAAGAACCAGGCAACTTCTGTGGAGCAAGCCCCACAACCAACCCACGTGGATGCGGAACCTTCACCACAGACTCCGAAACCGAAGCCGAAAAAACGTGGAATTCGGTATATGGATGATTAATTTCATTTGAATTTTTGTTTCGTCATAATTCCACCCGCGCAATGGATGAAGATGTGCCCAAAAAAAAAATTTCTTTTGAACTTTTATTTTTTTCTTTCATACCAAACATGTCTGACAACAAGCTCGTTAAAACCGTTCTGGATGCCGCGACTCTCGTTGGCCTCACTGTTGGCATTGAGTGGGTTGCCAAAAAAGCGTTCAGGATAATTTTTACAGATGACCCTTCAGATTCTGTCGAAAACTTCGCAATGTTCACTGTAACAGAATTGAAAAATTTTATAAATACAACAGAAATTATTGTGAAAAAATATGAAGAAGCAATCAAAACGATCCGGAGAGAATTGGAAGAAGCATTGAAAATGTTGAGAGAGGAAAAAACGGAAGAGGAGACAGTAAAAAATAAAATAGAACAATTGAATGAATTGGAAAGGCTCAGGGATTATGAAATGGATGAGCTTGAATGTTCGAAAAAACAATTGAAAGACAAGTTGAGATGTTTGTAATCAAAACAAGTTGAGATGTTTGTAATCAAAAAATGAAAGTTGCCAAAAAAAATTTCTTTTGAACTTTTATTTTTTTTCTTTCATACCAAACATGTCTGACAACAAGCTCGTTAAAACCGTTCTGGATGCCGCGACTCTCGTTGGCCTCACAGCAGGCATTGGGTGGGTTGCCAAAAAAGCGTTCAGGAGAAGTTTTACAGATGACCCTTCAGATTCTGTCGAAAACTTCGCAATGTTCACTGGTGTGATGGCGGGCAGCATCTGGCTCAAGAAGTACCTGGAGGACCAGAAAATCTTACCCGACAAACTTTGAGAAAATCATTTGAAAAAATGTCGCCGATTTTATAATCATGGCAAGTATCGCAATTATGGTTGGCGGGGCTGTGTTGAACGCAGCGGATTTCATCGGCGGCAATTATCTGGCGAAGGCTTTTGGAGGCAGTGACAAGGCCGCTCTTGAAGAAAAAGAGCGCCACGACCGGGCTCTCGAGGCGTATCAAGCTGCGTACGCCAAATATTCGCGCGACCGCACCAAACTTCTCGACTGGATTGCAACAAACGCGCAGATAAAGCTTCAGAATCTGTCGAAAACTTCGCAATGTTCACTGGTGTGATGGCAGGCAGCATCTGGCTCAAGAAGTACCTGGAGGACCAGAAAATCTTACCCGACAAACTTTGAGAAAATCATTTGAAAAATTCCGCCGATTTTATAATCATGGCAAGTATCGCAATTATGGTTGGCGGGGCTGTGTTGAACGCAGCGGCTTTCATCGGCGGCAATTATCTGGCGAAGGCTTTTGGAGGCAGTGACAAGGCCGCTCTTGAAGAAAAAGAGCGCCACGACCGGGCTCTCGAGGCGTATCAAGCTGCGTACGCCAAATATTCGCGCGACCGCACCAAACTTCTCGACTGGATTGCAACAAACGCGCAGATAAAGGCAGAGGCCAAGCAGAACTTCACCAACACTGACTACGCTTTCAAACTTTATAACAAGGCGCATCCTGAAGAGCAAATGGCTCCTCCCAAAGAGCCCAAATTTTCTGATTTTTATCAACCAAGCCAGCAGCAAAAAAAAGGTGAACTCATGTTCGTCGGGGCCGGGGCTCTCGCTTTGGGCTACGCTGCTTTCCGGTTCTTTTAAACTTTTTTTACCTCTTTTTTATATGGATTTCTACTGTGTGAATGAGAAGAAGATCACCCCCAACGTTCGTGGGAGTGAAAGACTCGGAAAAACCAAAAATGGGCAAACCTTTCTGAAAGTCAAATGCGCCTCTTGCGGGAAAACCAAAACAAGATTCATCTGCTAACATTTAAACTTTTTTTCACCTCGTTTATATGGACACCAAACTCGCGAAGATATACTACAGCCCTGGCGGTTATTGGAAAGGCATTGCCGCCATCAAAAAACTGGCCGCGGCTGCAAAAGTCCCGGAAGACACCGCAAAAAAGTGGTTGATCAAGCAAGCCCTCTGGCAGATATTCCTGCCGGCGCCGAAGCATATTCCTCGACCGAAATTCGACGTGTCCTTACCCAACAAGGTCCACCAGGCGGACCTTCTTTTTTTGCCTCACGATAAACTGCCTCGCGGTCGCAAAGTCTGGAAATACGCGCTGAACGTTGTCGACGTGGCCAGCCGTTTCAAAGAGTCCGAACCCTTGACCTCGAAAAATTCTGACGAGGTTGCTCAGGCTTTTCAGAAAATTTACAAGCGCGGCCCTTTGAAATGGCCTGAAATGTTGCAAGTTGACCCTGGGCGCGAATTCATGGGCGCCGTGACGAAAGTCATGGAAAACCACAAAACTTTCATCCGGCGCGGGCGCGTCAACATTCACCGCGATCAGGCCATTGTTGAACGTTTCAATCGCACCCTTGCCGAACGCCTGTTCGGTCACCAGTATGCCGTGGAAATGCGGCTGCCTGAGGGTCAGAGGTCCAGGGCATGGGTGAAAAGACTTCCTGAAGTTGTTTCGGCTTTGAACAACGAGGTGACCAGCCTCATCGGAAAGAAACCCGCTGTTGCAATCAAAGAGAAATCTGTTTATTCGAAACCTTCGACTGCTTATCACAGACCTGTTGGGAAGGATGAAAAAATCCTGCCATATCTTGTTCAGGTTCGTCATCTTTACGAACCTGGTGAGCTTGAAGGGGGGAAAAAAAGAGCCACGGATCCGGTTTGGTCTTTGAAAGTTTTCACCATTGAAAAGGTTTTCCAAAAACCCGATCAACCTTTTCTGTACTATTTACACGATGGACCCAAGCGCGGCTTTGTGCGTGAAGAGCTGCTGGTTGTCCCTCCAAACACCATTCTACCGCCGGCCAGCGTTGACTGAACGCGAGGCAAGCCCCACAGTTGAAGAAATAAATGTCAGTTGAAGAAATGGGACGCGGGCGCAACGGTGTAACAGTTCAAAACGCAAGAAAAAACAAAAAACGAATACAGAGAGACGTTAACAATGAAAATTCTTTTGTTTTTACAAGAAACGTTCCCTCACAAAAAGAAGACTTTTTTCTTGACCCCAACTATGTTGAATTTTTGCGCAGTTTGGACCCGCGCGAGGTTTTCCAAACTTTAAAGAGTTGAAAAATCAATATCTGCCAACAGTTCTTCCAAATCTTGAAGATCGACATCTTTCCATTCATCTTTTTTGAAGCCATATGCTTTTGTGTGGATCCCGTCATCCGCAATCCAGCGTTTTGAATCAAAGGCAGACAGTGAAATCTTGTTCACGTGCATGCCCCAGATTTCATGCCCCTCGCTCCGCAGAATGTTCATACCATGCCTCAGCTGTTTCTTCTCACCAAAAATCATTTCGCGGTACTGCTCGTGCTTTATTTTTTTCTTGACGACGCACTTTTTCACACCTTTCGCTTTTTTGATATTTTTTTCGTCCCCTCGCAAGATGGAGTACATTTTTGACCTGAGACATATGCATTCCGCGATGGGTGTCCCCGCGCATTCATCTTTCATTTTGCCCAAAACCTTTTTGTTGGTGTTTGAGTGAAGTGGACGATCTTGCGGGTAATCACTCAAGTCATACAATGATTTGTTTCTTGCAACGTCTTTGTAAACGTCTTCTGTTTCGATCTCCAGCAGAAGGCTGTCCGTGTCTGTGTACAAAAGTTCACATTTTGGTCCGTACTGCTTTTTCAGGTGGTTGTAGAAAAAGTCGTACATGAGGATCTTGCTGTTGTCCAGGATCGTCATGCCCGTGTACACCGGTTTGTTCAGCAGAATTTTTCCTTTGTGCATGTGGATGCCCGCCATATCATTTGTGAATTCAACAAACCTTGAGTACAGGGGGCTGGCAACCAGTTTTCTGATTTTGTTGTCTTCATCACCGCGCACGATTTTTATGTCCACGCGTTTGCGCAGGTTCTCCATTGTTTTACCGAAGACAGAGTTGTTCATGAGCTTGTAGAAGTTCTTTTCAAAGTCGCTTTTTGCTTCTTTTCGGAACTCTGTGTTCATCATGATGTACGGTTCCATCCAGCGCTCTTGATCGAACTCGAGCACCTTGTGGACTTTTTTCAGTTTCATGCCCTGTTTCAGATAAAACTGGAGGTTTCTGTAATGCACAACGTAGTTGTTTTTGTCTTCAAGCGTCAGCAGCAGCTTCTTGTCTTTGGGTGGTTTCAGATCAAGCTTTTCCATCAAACGATTTTGATAGTCCGACATGTCCTCTTTTTTTACCGCCTTTTTTTCCGGTGCAAGCGGATAGCTGTTGTGCTCTTCATGCAGTTCCACCGGATATTCAAGGTCAACCTCGAGAATCCAACCAGTTTTTGCACCCTCTTTTTTCTTTTGGATTTCTTCTTCGGTCGGCATGACGCGTTTCCATTTGAAATTCCTCAATGGCAGGGGCTTGCACATGGCCCAACCGTAAAGGTTATTTGCATCGAGATACATTATCCAACTTTTCGGTTTGGTCTCATCAAAACCTTTGCACATTGGGTTGTTTGCTTTGGCGTGTCTCTTGCTTGCCATTGAAATCCCGCCGCGCATCCCCCTTTCCACAAACAAATGCATGTCGATGTCTGTGAAAAGCTCCAGCTCGACGCCTGTCATTTTCAAGAGCGCGTCCCAGCTCAATCCTGGTGATGTGAAATAATGCGCCGGATCCAGCCCATACTGCTTTTGGCATAAGCCTCTGAAGTTTTCAAAAACATCTGCCAGAAGGGCAACATCCGTTTGCACATAGAGATCGTGATAATCTCCAAGATTTTTACACTCAAACGTTTTCCAGACTTTCTGTGCGTGCGCATATTCAGCATCTGAAATTCCTTCGTCATTCAGTTTGCTGTAAAACTTGTCTTTTTCCGGAAGTTTTGTCTCGTCGAATTTCACCCATGAGTCCATGTACTCATAAGGATAAACACCTTTTTGGAACAAAAGATCACTTCCCTTTGAGATTCTTTCTGTGTTTTTCAAAGCCTCTTTTGGTGTTGCTTTCACAAGTGAATCGAGGCTCCCCTGCAGAAAATTCAAGCTGTCTATGAAGTGCAGGCCCCCCATGGAAAATGTGATGTACTTTTCCATGTTGTTGGCGATGCATTTCACTTCTTTTTCTTGCTGCGCTATCGCTTGCATCAAGTGGTGCGCATCATAACCTCTCAGATTGTGAAATACCACTGGAATTGGGAATGTTTTGGGCTTCAACTTCAGTTTGAAATTGCACTCGTTGTGCGCGGCTCCGCGGAACTTGCCTGTCACGTGGCAGTGGTCTTTTACAGCGTCTCTGAAAACTGGTTGGATCAACTGTTTTTCACAAAATCGGCATTTTTCTTGTTTTTCCGCCGCTTCTTTTTGTTCTTTTGCCAACTTTTTCATGCAAATGAAATCCAGCTTCTTTTGCGCAAACCAGAAACATTTTTTGTGAACCTGCCCCAAATATTCGTCTTTGTTTTTGTTCCATGCTGGCAATGAGTCGAGGAAATTTTCTTTCATCAAACTTTTGTTGCATATATGGCATTCTGTTGCGCTTTTGAAATTTTCCCAATCTTTTGGTGACATCGCAACCGGTTTTGGTTCTTCCACACTTTCTCTCAATTTTTCTTCCTCTTGCACGATGTCGTTCAGAAAGTTCCCCACCGCATTTTTTCCCCTCCAGACTTTTGTGTTCATGATTTTTCCATCACTTCTAACACTCATCCAGGCGTACCCGCACGCTTCGTGCCATTCAGTTTTTTCTGTGAAACTTTTTTCTTTGCTCTCTGGCCCTCGCTCGCATGTCGAGATTTTTTTCACAAGTGCCTCAAAATCAGCATAAATCAGGAACGGGTCCTTCATCTGTTTGTGGAAATTCTGGAATGAAAGCTTGTTTTTCCCTTCTTCCGGCGTGTCAATCCTTGTGGGTCTGCCCTCCAAGCCGTTGCAATATTTTTCATGCTCTGCAAGCAAATCCGCTCTTGTGTAACCTGTCAGGCACATCATGCAGTAGTGCTTTTTGCAGCATCTTTTTGTCTGATCAAACAACAAAGCGCTCACCCTTTTGACAAAACAGTAATGTTGAATTTCTCCTGACTCAATCAGAATCAAATTAATTCGTGGCAAGTTTTTCTCACTCACATGGTGGAATATCACGCAGTTTTTTTCCCAGCCAAAGACGTTTATTGCCAGATGTGCGTTTTGTTTTTCAAGCTTTTCAATCTGTGACACCGGTGTTGGAAAATTGATGCCTGTCCAATTTATTCCGTCGTTGACCGGATATTTGCTTGGCCTTTGTGGGTTCTTCCCGTCTCTTGGTGGGTATAAAGCTGCTCTGAGCGCCCACTTCAAACATTCGTTGTCTGTGTTTTTCACATTTACAATTGCTTTCTTGGCCGCAAGTTTGGCCGGCAGTGGCAACCATGTTCCCCCGCTCAATGGCTGAAAGCGCGCGACATTCACGTATGCGACCATTACTTCAACAAAATCCCATCCTGATCCTTCTGCTGACCAGTTCTCGATTTCTCCATTGATCTGGTCAATAAATTCATCGAATTTCTCTACAAACTTTACTTCGTCTTCCAGATCTTTCTGAAAGAAAATATATGGATCGTCGTTTTTGAAATAAACTTCTTTTTCAACCGTTTTCGTGCCGCCTTCTCCATCGTCAATTTCTCGTGAAAACTTTACTCTCATTCCGAAACCCACTTTCACGTTTTTCAATGAAACAATTTCATTTTTCACCACATTTATGAACTTATCTTGATAAAGGTTTGCAAAAGTGTAAAGATCTTTGTTGTTTGGGTCATTTTCTCTGAATCTCATCGACCAGACGCGGAGCCATTCACGGTAATTTGTTTGTGAAATCATAAAAATTTCCGTGAAGACGATTCTTTTCTGGGTCCAATGTTTCTTGTTGAATTCTGGGGGTTTGACCGTAAAACATTTGCAGTACATCGTTTGAATAGTCAGCTGCGGCCATGTTCGCGTATATGGATGCGCGCACACTTCTTCAAATGGAAAATAATTCTGGCACACTTTGTGCAAAATATGCAAGAGTGGTTCTGGCACACTTTTGTGAACGCATGTGCAAAATTGGTGTTTTTTCCCACACACATAGAAAGGAGTGGTTTTGGACACACCGGGGTTAAAATTTGTTGTCGATGCAAACACGGCGACAAATTTGGAGCCGTGTTTGCATCGTCAACAAATTTTAACCCCGGTGTGCTAAAACCACTCCTTTCTATGTGTGTTAGCATTTTGTACGCTAATTGGAACTGGGCATGGGTGTTGTTAATGCGTTTTTCACGTACATTTGGAATAAAGAAGCACTCGTTAATTTTCGAAGACTGCAAATTGTAATCCCCGGGCTTGTGCATGCAATTTTATTATCCTTTCAAAGTAACCTCGAACTGATTAGATTACCTTTACTAATTGCGCTCGATTACCACCATTGAGGATGCAAGACTGAGTCATACATGTTTCCCTTTCAGATGTTTGATGTCCTTCATAAAGATGGATCTACCAGATTCAGCATCAAAATTGACAAGGGTTGTTCCACCTGCTATAACGTCAGACTATTAAAGGTAAACTATCATGAACGTATCTTTTTAGCATCATAGATCATCGGTGTCCTTCTCCCTTAGAAGTATTCAGAATTCAGGCACTAAATCAGATATCATACGGGTTTCAGGCGGGTAAGGTAGGTTATTTTCTTTATTAGGACGACCCACAATCCAAATCCTGCTGTTTAAAATAAATAGAATCAACGGTAATGAGGATACGAAAAATAAATTATGCATATTGCATATTATTCTAGATAATACACATTGTAGATATTTTAAATCCCCCGAGGAAGGACGGCTTGACTATCCGAGATATCGGGAAAAGAAATTCTCAAGTCGTTTTTTTTTTCTTTGCCGTTTTTTCATTACCGTTGATTCTATTTTTTTTACCCTGATATCATAGCAGGGAATTCTTTCTGTTGCATTTTCTTGCTCAATAAGCTGACATGTAAGTGCAAATGTCAATCTAACAAGTTGCAAAAGAGGTAACAAAATTACTGAAGAAAACAATTTTGACCGTATGTGATCTATTCAAACGGCTAATTCCCTACTGTTTTATTGTTTTATTGTTTTTTTTTATTGTAATTTTGCCACACAATAAAATGAAAATAAAAGGAAGACAATAGGTTAATGCAAGTTACTGTCCACTCGCCATTTTTTGAAGGCGATGAAGCCCCTGGCAATGCACCTGAAATCGTCTGGAAACTTACATGTCACAGTTTGGCAGACACTTGTAAGAAGTAAACCCGACTATTAAAAATAAATGCTGAGAGATACTGAGAGAATTGCGATTCTTTGCTCAACAACAATCTTTGTTTGTACCAAAAAATATAATAAATTATGAATAAATAAGTGAAACGTACAAATAGTTTATGGTACTGGCTGCTGGAATAACCACAGGGCTAAAAAGAACAGACAGCCAATATCTTCACCATAAATTAAAATGATCTGAACAGTCGGTACAAGACGATACATAAAGTAAGTGGTAGCTAGTCACATACAACACAAACACACATGAAGGAGAAGGTTTATACAAAGCCATCAAAGAAAGCACACGAGATTATAATAATATCTCTACAATCAAGCGGATAGGAAAATTAATTATTGGGCAAATTATTATGAGAGCTCCACGAGGTACCTAAAGGTCTTTTTACTAAGTTTACTTTATTTCGACGCGTTCTTTCTCAGATGTACGTGGAGTTAACAGGTGATGACAGTCAAGGCAGTACAGTTCCTGCTATTGTTGATGTCCAAGTACGTCACCTAAGCGGATCATACTTCCGAGCAGGAGATAACACCATCAAGCAATACCGCCAGCCCTTAGGATCCTACAGGAACATCCCATTTAACCGGTTCGCTATTTCTGACGTCAAAAAATGCAACGAGGAAACACAAAAAGGAAACAGTAAGTCGCTCATTAATAAAAAGACCCAAAGGTCACTTGTAATATAATTCAGTATAGATCTAATTTTACACTTACAAGAGGTCTCAATATATGAAAAGTGGATGAAGTTGTTCCAGCAAAACTCTTCGCTTTTGTGTTTTGCTATGCTACCTTGAAAGAAGAGCCCTTTCTGTGGTAGATACTGTAATTATATTTGGTTTGTGGCTATGTACTTCCGGTTCCGTTTACTAATTAATACCGTCGTGCATTGCGAAGTGTGTATTTCTTCGAGTAAAAGAATCAGTTGTCTTCGCCATTTCACCTCTTTCTAGTTTATTTTAGCAGCTCGAAGGCATCACATGGTGTCAGAAGTAAACTAAAAGTAAAAACCCTGAAGAACATGGCGTTAAGCGACTTAGAAAGCCCGGTAATGCAATGGGAAGGCGACAACCTGAAAGAAAACTGGCGTCGTTTCAAGCAACGCGTCGAACTTATGTTTACAGAACCACTCAAATCAAGAAACGAATCAGAAAACTCAAAAGTCCAGCTATTTGCTAATTCGGGTCGGTCAGAAAGAAGAAGACATCTACAACACATGGACCGACATCTCTGCCGGAGGAAGACCACCAGAAGCTACAAACATACTACGATCGTTTCGAGAATCACGTAAGTCCTAAAGCAAACCCAGTATTTGCCAGGTGCCCAGCGCGTGGTCAGGCATGTCTCTATTGTAAGAAGCTAGGTCACTTTGTAGAGGTCTGTCAGTCAAAAGCTCGCAGACAACAGATTCACGCTGTGGAAGGTTCAGAGAGTGCTTCCGCCGAATCCCCCTTTAAAGATATCGTCTTTGAATCTATCACCATCGCAAATCTGGCATATGCAGGCCCAAAGTCTAGTGGAGACGAAGTGTTCGTGTCAATTGAAGTAAGTCTATCACAAAGTTCTAATAGGAAGACCATGCTAAAGGTCAAGCTTGACACAGGTGCCCAAGGCAACATACTCCCCATGAGGATTTACCGTGAGATGTTTCCACACCAAATTGACAGAAATGGTAAGGTCAAACCCAATGCTCTGTCACCCTCAAATATTGTGCTCACTGCGTGTGGAGGTTCACGGATCAACCACCATGGTGTAGTCACTATCCCCTGCGCTTACGGAGGTGTTAGCTCCACTGCATCATTCTATGTCACTGACACCCCAGGTCCAGCAATTCTAGGCTTGCCAACCTCCACTGGTCTGAGCCTTGTTGAAGTTCAACTTCACTATACAGACACAATACCTCCACACCAGCGGTGCATCTGGTGCACACACAATCAACAACTCCCCAGAGCAGCCAAAGGAGACCTCTCCAATTAAGAATAGACAGGATTTGATTGCTCAGTACCCCGAGTGTTTCAATGGCATCGGAAAGGAGAATATCGTATTACACTGGATCCCAGCGTCCCACCAGTGGTCCACCCATCGCGACGTGTGCCAATCAGTCTCCGGGACGACATCAATAACGAATTGGATGATATGGTTAAGAATGGCATCATCACTAAAATTGAAGAAGGTGAACCCACGTCATGGCTAACAGCCTGGTCTACCGGCGGAAACAAAACGGGAGATGACCTCAACGCAGCCATTCAAAGAGAGCATCACGTTACCCCTATCCTAGAAGAGATCCTACCAAAGTTCACGGGGGCTACAGTTTTCTCTTTTCCTGATGCAAAATGCGGATATTGTAACGTTGTTACAACTTTGAACAGCCCATTCGGGCGATACAGGTTCAACCACATGCCCTTTGGACTGAAAATGTCACAAGACGTCTTTCAAACTAAGATAGACCAGACATTTGAAGGATGCAAAAAAGTTGCAGGAATTGCAGATAACATCGTAGACGTAGTGTTTGGCAAAACCGTAGAAGAACACGACCACAACATGCATGGGATGTTAGAACGATGCCAAGGGACAGGCCTCAAGTTAAACCCGAGCAATGCTTTGTGAAACAAGAGAAGAGCCAAACAGTAATCAAGATCATGAAACAGATCTTCAGTGAGCAAAGAATCCCAAAGGTTGTAAATCCGATAATGGACACCATTAAAACAGCGAAGCATTCGAAGCTTTTGCAAGAGACCTTGGTTTTCACCATGTCACCAGCTCCCCACACTATCCACGCAGCAACGGCTTTATTGAGAGCCAAGTGAAATCAGTCAGAAACACAAGATCCTGACATGGGCCTCCTTTGCCTAAGAACCACACCTATCGATCACAAGCTGCCATCCCCTGCTGAACTTCTCTTAGGGCGATCGATACAAGACAACCTCCCGAGGAAAATCCCAAGGAATGCCTCAAAGGAAGCAGTTGGCCCCAGGCTAGAGGAGTGGCAGGAGCTTCAGAGGTACTACCATGACAGGTCTTCTAGGCAACTCCCAGAACTTGCACCAGGTCAAAAAGTAACAATTCAAGGATCCAACAACACTGAAACGGAAGTCAGCCGACGTTAAATAAAAGCTCACAGCAGTGCCACGCTCGTACATGGTATCCATCCCAGCTGGAGGAGTGCTAAGGCGCACTAGAACCCACATACGAGAGGTCCCACAAAGTAACCAAGAAGTCAAACCAGACTTGGGTGAAAGGATCGCGTCTCATGCTCCCAGCAGCACAGCTACCGACATTCAAGACACTCTGGAAATCCAGTCTTGACGGACCCGGGCAGTTGCGTAACCCGTAGCGGGAGAGTTATTAAACCCCCTGGGAGACTGGACATGTAATCTGTAGCCTGTAGAGCACTTTTTGCTCAATAACAGAAACTTTTTGTTAACTCTTTTTTGTTGATCAATTATAACCCTTATTGGTTTCTTATGGATAGTGTTCCTCTTTCTCATTAGGAGGAGAGGGGTGTAATGATATTTTGTTAGTGGTTATGTACTTCCGGTTCCGTTTACCGTCGTGCATTGCGAAGTGTGTATTTCGTCCCGCCATGTTGATCGAGTAAAAGAATCAGTTGTCTTCGCCATTTCGCCGCTGTCTAGTTTATTTTAGCAGCTCGAAGCCATCACAGAAAACATCTTACTTTTTACCCTTTTCTTTTCTTTCCGTATTTTGTTTGTTTCCTCTCCAGTGACAGAGGTCGATCCACTTCTGCTGATATAGTTTATTTTCTCCGTGGCAGTGCTCGTATCTTTACTAGAAGAGGTATCATCGTAGTAAACGTGTTCAAACGTCTCCAAGCAGGATTCTTTTATTGACACTTCCTGAATTAATTCTTTCACTTTCTCTTAAAGTAGTAATGGCAGAAGTTAACAAATACCACCTGATCTTCAGCCATTTATTTTCCTATTTTAAACCTCCCTGGCGCACGAAGCTCGCTTTGCTCACTTCGTGCGTCAGGGGGCTTTAAAATAAGAAAATAAATGGCTGAAGATGAGGTGTGTATTTGTTAACTTCCGCTACTACTACTGAGGAAGGAGAAGGGGTAATCAACAACCAATTTTCGACAACCATGTGTGTGTGAAAGCAAATAATTACGCAAACACTAGTAAACAAAAGAGCGTGACACCCAGCCAAGCGAGCGGTTGTGTCGTAGAATTATTTTCCCTTGTTACAACAGCGGGCTCGCCAATTGAATTATCTGCACAAGTATATACGCCAACCCTGTTATATCGTTCCAACAGCGCTATGGTTCGCGGAGCAAACAACTGCGTGTGGTTAATGCGTAATCGGAAAGAGAATTGTGGTAAAAAGTGTGTCGGTTCATATTGCGGCCAGCATGACTATCAACTCAAAAGGGAATGAAAAGGTCCGCTCCATGTCGCAGTTGTGGCGTTGGAGTTTTGTGCGATTACCGTCTTTGCCTTTCTTGCGGCGGAAGCACGCCTAAACAACGGCTTATTCGCAAACAAAAAAAGGCAAAGACAAATTTTGAACTTGTTTTGCACGAGCTTATGTCAACCCAATTAGAGATTTGAATACCTGTCATTATAACAAAGTCACACAATTAGAGATCTGTATACTTGTTATTATATTAAAGAAACTCAATTATTTTCTCGCGTTATTATACAAAGTTGCCCATGGCTAATATGGAAATTGGTCCAGCAACGTTGCAGAATTTAGAACAAGAACTTACGGAATTTGTGGAACAAGAATTTGAGGAATTTGTGCCTCTGGTGCTGCATTGCTGTGCACCGACGAGCCCGGCCTGATCGAAGTACAGAAGCAGCTCGTGAGCTTGCCAAGAGTTTCTTCAAACTCAAAACTGTTCCAAACAACTGCCCAAAAACATCTCTTGATGAATTAGATAAGGTTGAAAGGCATCTCAATAAGGCGGTCGGTTTTCAGATTTGCTTGGCATCAAGGTTTATGAGCCTGAGTGGGGAGAAGACAACGAAGTGGTTTGGCATCTTAGAAGAAACCCGCCGGCCAAGCTTGAAGTGTAGAAAGAGTCAAAGAGTAAAGACAAGATGGCGGATGCACAGAACACGTTTATTCACTCGGGCATGCGCCCGTAAACCGCTGACCACTACATCCCCCTTTTTTTACAAAAGTAACAACAAAACAGTTAACACAAAATCAGAAACTTCATGGCTATACAAAAGCTTAACAACAGTCCTTAACTTGTAATGTCAACAAACGAAGTTAATAAAAGTGTTTCATCAAGAGGTTACTCTGTCTCTAGTACTTGATATAGTCCTTAAATCTCTCGGGCTCACGGATTGTTCTACCAGATCGGGTAGTCGTTGCAGGCATTTCTACTGGCTCTGTTTCCTGGTTGTCAGGGGTGGTGGCAACAAGAGCTGCATCCGATTCTATTTCTATTGGAACCTCATCCGTTGTGACATCCGGTGTTTGGGACTCTTCAGTCTTTAACAGATGCCGACGATTCCTCCGGTACACTCCTTTCTCTGTCTCTACCATGTAGGACCTTGGTGAAGGAAGGATTTCTGTGACTCTGGCCGGTTTCCACTTGCTGCCTTCCTTTAGTCTCACTACCTCGCCTTCCTTCAGCGGCGGCAATTTCTTAGCTGTACGGTCGTGCTGCACTTTCTGCTTACTTTGCCTTTCCTTTAGTTTGGGGAGTACCTCCTCAGGGTCATACAGCTGAGGTCTAAGCATATCCTCAGTTACAGGGATGAAGGTTCTCAGACGTCTTCCCATGAGCATCTGGGCCGGTGACAAGTTAACTCCATCTAACGGAGTATTTCTGTATGAGAGAAGGGCTTTGTATGGGTCATCAGCTTTCTCCAACATTGCTTTCAGGGTTTGGACAGATCTTTCTGATTGGCCATTAGACTGGGGGTATCCGGGGCTTGAAGTGACATGATCAAAACACCAATCTTGTGAAAACTGCTTGAACTGCTCAGAACTGTAACAGGGACCATTGTCTGACATTAAGACTGATGGGACTCCATACCTAGCAAACTGAGACTTTAAGGCTGTGATGACTGCAGTACTGGTCATTGAGCTAAGCAAAGTCAGTTCTGGCCATTTGGAGTAATAATCAATCGTAACCAGGTAGTTCCGACCATTCTTGTGCAAAAGGTCCGTGCCAACCTTGGCCCAAGGGAGTGGTGGGATTTCGTGTGACTTTAGAGGTTCAGACTGCTGACATGGCCGATTCTCTAGGCACACTGGACACTTCTTGACTTTCTCAGTTACTTCTGCAGCCATGCCAGGCCAGAACAAGACATCGCGTGCTTTCATTAGCGTTTTGTTGATGCCCAGGTGTCCCTCGTGTAATCTCTCAAGCATCTCCTCTCTTAGACGTTCAGGTACAAAAATCTTCTGACCTTTCAATACCAACCCATGGCCAACCGTTAATTCATCTCTGTAATTCCAAAACTCCTGTAACTCAGCGGGTACCTGACTTCTCTTCTCGGGCCAACCAGACAAAATCACTTTTTTCAGCTCAGGAAGGATGTCATCTTGTTTAGTTTCTTCTGCAAATCTGACCAACTGCGGGTCGGAGATCATGTGTTCAACCAAGTTAATATCTAACTGTTCAGCATTTGTCAGCTGCTCTTGCAAATGAGCTCGAGACAAAGCATCTGCTAAATGGAGACTTGTACCCTGCTTATAGACCAGGCTGATTTCTGGGTAGCGCTGGAGTTGAACCAACATTCTTTGCAGGCGCAACGGTGATGCATGCAGGGGTTTTTTAATGATCGACTCCAAAGGTTTGTGATCTGTTTCAATGGTTACGTGACGGCCCACAATATACTCCTCGAATTTTGTACACCCGAACACCACCGCCAAAAGTTCCTTTTCAATTTGGGCGTAATTCTGCTGGGTGGGCGTCAGTGCCTTTGAAGCATAAGCTATGGGTTGCCCCTCTTGAATCAGTGCTGCTCCCAGACCTGTGGAGCTGGCATCTACTTGGAGTGTTAACTCTTTCTTTGCATCATAGTACCCCAGAACTGGTGAAAAAGCAAGAGCTTCTTTAACTTTCTTGAAACTAGCCTCATGCTGTTCCTCCCAGTGCCACTCTACATCTTGATGCAGCAGCTGTCTCAGAGGTGAAGTAAGGTCAGACATGTTTGGAATAAATTTGCCAACATAGTTGACCATGCCCAACAGTCTCTGAACACCTGCTTTGTCAGTGGGCCTTGGCATGTCAACTACTGCCCTGACTTTCTCGGGATCAGTTTTTAAGCCGTCCCTTGTAAAAACATGGCCATGAAACTTCACTTCTTCTTGCTCAATGTGGCACTTGGACTTCTTTAATCTCAGGTTGTTGTCGCGGGCTCGCTCCAAAACATACCTCAGCCGGGTATTATGCTCCTCCCTGCTAGATCCATACATGATTATGTCATCCATAATGACTTTCACTCCCTGGATCCCCTCGAACACTTGCTCCATTCTCCGTTGGTACACTTCTGGAGCAGACTTGATGCCCATTGGCATCCTCAGGTAGCGATACCTCCCAAACGGGGTATTGAATGTCAACAGTTTGCTGCTCTCTTCATCCAGCTGAATTTGGTAGAAAGCTTTCTCGGCATCCAGGGTTGAAAACAGCGTGGCTCCCGCACAACTGGAAGTGATATCTTCAACTAATGGCAGTGGATAGTGTTCTCGCTTAATAGCACAATTGAGATCCCTTGGATCCAGGCACACCCGAATGGACCCATCCGGTTTATCAACACACACAAGACTGCTAACCCAATCCGCTGGCTCGTTTAAGGGCACTTTCTCAATGATACCAACATTTTCCATACGATCTAGTTCTTTCTTCAAAGAGTCACGTTTAGAGTGGGGAATTCTTCTGGGTGGATGGACAACGGGTTGAACGGAAGGGTCGATGCTGATGTGATACTTTCCGGGAAGGCAACCCAGCCCCTCGAATACTTCTGGAAAATCATCCAGAATGCTTTTGCTTCCAATGGTGCCGATGTGTTGTACTAAACCCAGCTGTTCACAGGATTCCCGGCCAAGGAGTGGCGTATAGCTACCATCAACAACTTGGAATAAAACTTGATGTTTGTGCCCCCGTACCCAACATGTCAACTCACATCTTCCTACTGGTTTTATGCAGGTCTTCGTGTAACTTTCTAGTCTGGCTGATGATGGCAGCAGTGGCATAGTTGTGATTTTGTCATACACAGCTTTTGGCAAAACATTACACTGGGCACCAGTGTCTAGCTTAAATACTTCTTTAACATTGCCAAAATCTACTGTTTCCACCCAGTCTTGGTCCTCCGAGTAAACTGCACCGATAAACATGCTCTCGGTGTCAGAGTCATAATCATCAACTGTGTGTACCTGTTTCTTATATCCTCCTGGCATTTTACACATCCTTGCAAAATGATTCAACTTCTTACACTTGTGGCATTGTTGGCCAGCAGCGGGGCATAAACCTTTCCCATGCGAAATACCACAGTTCCTACACACGAAGCCACCTTGATGCTTACGAGCTGAACCATCCACTGAATCCACTCTTTCGACTTTGTTGCCCTCGTCCTTTAAGCTCTTCATGTGTTGTTTACTTGTCTCAGCAATACGAGCTGCTGTTAATGTTTTCTCCAGGTTCTGATCTCTTTCCATAAGTCTCTCTTTCGAGCTCTGATCCTTGAGGCCAAGAACTAACATAGACGTTATCCAAGATTCTTCCTTGTCGCCGAGATCACAATTCTTAGCTAGTGTTCTCAGAGCGCTGCAAAATTCATCGACTGTCTCGCCCTCTTGCTGTTTCCGTTCGATGAACAAATGACGATTAAAATGCCGCGATGTCAACGGCGCACAATAAGCCTTAAATTTCTCCTCCACTACCGCGACTTTATCGCGATCTTCTTCGTTCTCCCAAACGAAATTTGAGTAAATCTCCACGCATTCTTTCCCAAGCACATGGAGCAACGCGGCGACTTGAATTTTCTCATCCTTTTTATCGAGACCACTTGCCACTTTGTACAGCTCCCATGACATTTTCCATCGCCGCCATGCCTCGGCTTTGTTCGTCGCTGCACTCAGTACGAGTGCTTCAGGCGGTTTCAGGTGCTCCATCCCACTTCTGACACCATGAAGTGTAGAAAGAGTCAAAGAGTAAAGACAAGATGGCGGATGCACAGAACACGTTTATTCACTCGGGCATGCACCCGTAAACCGCTGACCACTACAAAGCTGACAAACATTCTGACAATTGGCATTTACGAGGGGCACGCCTTTGCCATAAAAGACATAGCAAAGCTTGCGAAAATGTATGCATGTGTTCATTGCCGTGCGAGATTCACACAAGCTGACAATCTTCAACGGCATGCCCAAAGGTGTGCCCAAGGGAATACGAGACTTGATTGCCCGGGCGAAAAAGTCGAAACCCCGCAGACAGCTTTTGAGAAGGCTTTTTATCCAAAACATTACGCTTCCCAAGAATCGCCTCGGTGGCTTGATCATGAAGCCAAGCGGCGGAAAATTCACATTCACCACGCAATGTGTGTCACGCAGGTGAGAGGTGGGTTGAGCTGGCACCTGTCGACGGTTTCAACCATGAAACCAAGACTATATTTCAATACCACGGCTGCCACTGGCACGGGTGCCGAAAATGTTTCCCGCACGATCGCGAGAAAATCATTAGCCATAACGACCAAAAACGCGAAGACAGGTTCATGGCCACAAGTAGACGCACAATAGCGCTCCGGAAGGCCGGCTACCGCGTTATCGAGGCTTGGGCGTGTGAAGTTGGGAAAATCGACGCTGACCCCCCGCAGGCCGAAACAAAAAGCTACCCGCACGCACTCTTGTACGATTTTGAGGCGTACGGCGACAATAATCAGCGGAAGGAACCCATGCTCACGATCGAGAACGCGCACGTGCCAATCTCGGCGAGCATCGGCGACACTCTTGAGAGAGAGCCCACCCACATCTGCGAAAGAGACCCCGCTGAGCTGGTTCGCAAGTTTATGGAAGAGCTGGAGAGACATCCGGGCCCAAGTAAGGGCGGAGTTTATGCCAGAAGACGTGGGCCTGCTTCCGAAAGCGCAGCGGCAAAAAATTGGTGAATGGTGCGTCCAGGTGCCTGTCGTCGGGTTCAACTCGGGCAGTTACGATCTAAACCTGATCAAAAGCCACTTTGCCGAGCAGCTTGCTGACACAACCGGCAAAGTCAGAGTGGCAAAAAACGGAAACAAGATAATGTTCTTGCTCACCTGGGGCTTCCGTTTCCTTGACATCATCAACTATCTTGGCCCGGGGACCAGCTACGAAAAGTGGGTAAAATCCTACGAATGCACAACGGAGAAATCGTGGTTTCCGTACGAGTGGTTCGATTCGCCCCGAAAGCTCGACTATCCAGGGCTCCCAGACTATCCAGCGTGGTACTCACACCTGAAGGGCGACCACGTGCTCACGATAGATGAATGGGAGGGGTGGAAGCATCTGTTTAAAGAAAAGGGCATGCGCACTTTCGCGGACTGGCTGCGCTACTACAACAATCTCGACGTGGCTCCTGGTCTTGAGGCTTTGGAAAAGATGCGGGCCTTCTACACCGAAAAAGGAATCGACATCTTGAAAGACGCGGTCGGCGTCCCGGGTGTGAGTTTGCATTACTTACTCCGGGCAGCGGTTGAGAAAGGTGCGGAGCTTTACAGTCCAGGCAAAGAAGCGTACGAGATGTTGAAAGAAGCTGTGATCAGAGGCCCGAGCCTCGTATTCACGCGCTACCACGAAGTCAGGGTGACAAAGATAAGATCGCACCAATTCGAAGACTCCCGTCTTTGCAAAAATATCTTGGGTTACGACGCCAACGCCCTCTATCTGTCGACCATGCTCAGAGAAATGCCTTGCGGGAAGGAAAGGGTCGTGCACTACGACAACGACTACCAAGAGGCGGTAGCGCAAGTGCTAACGCACAGGCTCAAAGAAGGAAAATGGTTCGGATTTGCCGAAGTCGATATAGAGATTCCGGAGCCTTTGCGACCAAAGTTTGAGGAAATGTGCCCGTTCTTCTTTAACAAAAAGGTGCCGATCGAAGTTGTCCCGAACCATATGCTCGATTACTTGCGACGTACAGGCAGAAAGCGCGGAGACGGGGAAAAACTCGTGGGCGCACTGTCCGCAGAGAGACTGTTGGTGTACGCCCCTCTGCTGTTTTGGTACGTTGACCACGGGGCGGTTGTCACAAAGGTTTACAGAACAATCGACTATCAACCGGCCAAGATCTTTCCCTGGTTCGTGGAGCAGGTGACCGAGGCAGGTGAGCAGGTGACCGAGGCGCGACGTGGAAAAAAGCAAGGCGCTGCTGGCCGAGGTGTTCAAGCTGCTGGGGAACAGCGGGTACGGGAAGCTGATCGAAGCCTTGGAGCGGCAAACAAACATTATTTACACCAAAGATGAGACGGTGGCCGACAGAGCCTTGCGAAGCGCGTATTTCTCTGATCTTGACGAGATCGGGCAGGCGTATGAGCTGGAAAGCCGCAAGCCAAGGATCACAATCAGGCGACCGTTTCAGGTTGGAATCGCTGTCTATCAGCTGGCAAAGCTGCAGATGCTGGAATTTTATTTCGACTTCCTCGACAGGTATTTCAACAGAAAAGATTTTGAGTTGATCCAGATGGACACAGACAGCAACTACATGGCCATCTCCGGTGAGCGGCTCGAGGACCAGGCCGGAGCAGCAAGCGGAATTCGAGACACAAAAGTAAACAGTGGCTGGCTTGGGTCAAATGGAGCGGCCGCACGCCCGGGCTCTTCAACCTCGACCGCGCTCTGCTCAAAGTGTTATTTCGTCAACGAACCGGATGGCGAAAAAAAAGAAGTTCAACACGAAAGGGATGTCGAAGAAGCAAAACGAGATAACCTGGCAGCGTTTCAAGGCAGCTTTGGAAGGTAGCAATGACATGGCAACTAACAGAGGTTTCAGGATGCGGGATGGACGGATGGTCACTTATGAGCAGCAGAAACTGGGGCTGAGCGCTTATTACGACAAAAGGTGGGTGCTGCCCGACGGGATACACACTGAACCAATCGAATTTCACATTTAGTTAGCGTCAGACGGAGGAAGAGTGGTGTTTGAAGGGACAACCAGCAGTTCTTCACACACAAAGCCTCGCTTGGGCCCATCGTGCAAATAGTAGAGAACAGGCTCATTTGGTTTTGTAACAGACCTTTCAAGAGTATATACTTTCAAAGACCAGATCGGATCTGTGGCCCTTCTTACGCCTCCTTCAAGCTCTCCGGGTTGGTAGAGATAGCGAACATTAACCAGGGAGGGGAGATTTTTTTCGTTCACCCCAACAGGCCTTGAATAAGGAGTTGAGGGCTTCGCAGAAACAGTTTTTTCTTGGATTGCTTCCACAGGATTTTTCCGCGTAAGCCGGGTGACTTCGTTGTTCAAAACCATAACAACTTCAGGAAGTCTTTTCACCCACGCAGTTGACCGCTGGCCCTGAGGGAGTCGCATTTCCACGGCGTTCTGGTGCCCGAACAATCGTTCGGCAAGGGTGCGGTTGAAGCGTACAACAATGGCCTGGTCGCGGTGAATATGAACGCGCCCGCGCCGGATATAGGTTTTGTGCTTTTTCATGTCTTTTGTAACAGTGGCCATGAATTCGCGCCCGGGGTCAATCTGCAGCAGTTGAGGCCATTTGAGAGGCGCGCGCTTGTAAATCTTCTGAAAGGCCTGGGCGACCTCATCAGAATTTTTCGAAGTCAAGGGTTCGGCCTCTTTGTAGCGGCTGGCCACGTCGACAACGGTCAGCGCGTATTTGAAAACTTTGCGCCCGCGGGGCAGTTTGTCGTGTGGCAGAAAAAGAAGGTCTGCCTGGTGGACCGCGTTGGGTATGGACACGTCGAATTTTGGTCGAGGAATGCGCCTCAGAGCGGGCAGGTATATCTGCCAGAGGGCTTGCTTGGCCAGCCACTTTTTTGCGGTGTCTTCTGGTACCTTGGCGGCCTTTGATAATTTTTTGATAGCGGCAATGCCTTTCCAATATCCCCCAGGGCCGTAGTATATCTTTCCGAGTTTGGCGTCCATCGCGCTATATAAGTAAGGAGTCAAAAAGTTTAAAGGAACCGGAAGGCTGTGTAGCCCAGAGCGAGCGCCCCGGCGCCCACGAACACGAGTTCACCATTTTTCTGCTGCTCGCTCGGCTGATAGAAATCAGAGAACTCTGGCTCTTTGGGAGGTGTCATTCGTTCTTCAGGATACGCCTGGTTGTAGAGTTTGAAGGCGTATTCAGTGTTGGTGAAGTTCTGCTTGGCCTCCTCCTTTATTTGCGCGTTTGTCGCAATCCAGTCGAGAAGTTTGGTGCGGTCACGTGAGTATTTTGCGTACGCAGCTTGATACGCCTCAAGAGCTTTATCATGGCGCACTTTTTCTTCTTGCGCTGCTTTGTCACCGCCCCCAAAAGCTCTCGCGAGATAATAACAGCCGATAAAAGCTGCTGCATTCAACACAGCCCCGCCAACCATAATCGCGACACTTGCCATGCTTCGTGATTATATATTATCAGAGGTATTTTCAAATACAGAATTTTAGGCGTTGGTGGGAAGGTTTTCTGGTCCTCCAGGTACTATTTGTGCGCAACGCTCCCCGCCATTACAGCTGTGAACATTGCGCAGTTTTCGATAGAATTAGAAGGGTCGCCTGAAAAGCTTTTCTTGAACGTTTTTTGGCAACCCAGCCTATGCCAGCAGCGAGGCCGGTAAGGGTGGCGGCATCCATGACTGTTTTCACGAGCTTGTCGTCGGACATGTTGGTTATAGATAAGAGAAAAAATATTTAATTGAAAATTATTCCTCGCCTTCTTCTTCCTCAAATACCTTTTTGAAATGATCAGGATTTTTGGCTATATCCAAAAGATAGTTTTAAGGCAATTGTACGTGAATGCTCCCGAAACTAAGCCAATGCCTGAAACGGCTGTGATGCTTATAGCTAACTGTTGGAAGCCTGGGACTGTCCACATTTTTTTATACAACAACATAAAAAAAATATTCAAATGAATTTTGCCACCTCTGGCTAATCATCCATCGGGCGAATACCTTTTTTGGGTTGCGGTATTCTTGATGGCTGCGGAGATTCTTCTATTCTCGCCTTTGGCGCGGGTTCCGGTGCAGGTGCCGGTGCAGTAGCCCGTTCCTTTTTAAAAAAGGCTTTTATGTCTTCACGCTTGACATAAGTCGTAACAAGCGTAGCGCCAATTCCAATGATAGAGATCCATTGGGTTGTGCTGAGACCATTTGAAACTTTGGAATCAGCTGTAGCGGGCTCTGGTGCGGTCTCTGGAACCGGCTCAGGAGCAGGCGCAGATTTTTTTATTCTCTCTTTCGATTATGATAGCAGCCTCGGTTACAGCTTTTTTCTGTGCTTCACGAGCCTGTCTTGTTTTCTCAGCCGTGAGTTTGCAAGCAGCTACCCGCTTTGGATTTTTGGCAGGCCTTGTTGCCGGAGTTGATGAAGTTACTTGGCTTACCTGTTGTTCAGAAATTACTTGAGCGGACGGTTGCTGTTGGTGTTCTTCAGCCATAGTTACATGAAAACAAAAATATATTTATTTGAGAAAATAATTTTTTGTGAGGAATTGCAAGTAATTATTCAGCAATTACAGCGTAATCTTCAGGAATTGGTGAGAAATCATTGGTGAGTTCGCTTGGAATTTTCTTTGTACTTTCGAAATCAATGTGTTTCACGGTGACCAACGCCGCGTTGGCAACAGCGAGTAGCCTGCCACACTTCAAGGAAAGGCTGCCAGCAAGGTTGGACAGCTCTTTGGTTATTACTTATTTTTTTTCAACATCGAAATATATTCTTTGTACTCATCTTGAGAAAGTCGCCGGCGTAATCTTCAAAAACCGCTTTCAAAGTCTTCCATGAGGGAGTGTAAAAAGCACAATTGCAGTTACGTTTTCGGGGAAAGAAGCTGTGATGCTGTTGATCTTTTGGGTGAGCACCCACACGCTTAGTCCTGTGTGGCGAGCGCTGAATGCGAGATTGACCAGCTGGCCTGTGCGCTTTTTCACATCTTTCGAGGCTGCGCAGTCATCGAGGATTATGAGCGCGTTGGTGCCCTCCAAAAACCAGCAAACAAACTTCAACCATGGTTCAACCGCATTCCGTTCGCAAATGATAACATAAAAACGAGGGTCCGCCTCAGCGAAGCGATCAAAAGTCTTGTTATACGCGAATGTCTGGCAGATTAGCACGATGAAGTCGAACTTGCCACAGAAAGGACCACAGAGCTGGTCCACCACAAACTTTGATTTGTCTGAATTAGTCGGGCCAATAACAAGAGCGTTGAACGGTATGTTTCTGGGGTCCATTTCTATATCAGTATTGCACAGATTCTAATTGCTGCCCTAATATGTTCCTCTGCGAGTCACTGATAACAAAGACGTGGCAGTTCGCTTTGCCAGAGTCACTAAGGCTTCGCTCGAGCTTCAGCTGTACTCCATCTTTTGTGCGCGTGCCACTGCCGTGCAGCGACTGATCTACCATGGAGCGCAGCGTAAGGCTCGATGAACAGGAGAAGGATTGCTTTCAGGGACCTTCTCTGTGGGTTGACTCTGAGGTTAATCCTTGAGTCCTTGGCTTTTGCGAAGGTGACCACCTCAGCACGCATCACATGATCGCACATGAATTCCTTGCCAGCGGAATAAACACCGTGCGCGTCTTCCGCCAGAGTCTCGCTTGTAATCATTTCGTACTCGAGCTGGATGTTAGTCAGCTTGTATTTCAGTTTTGTTGGGTCAGTGCCTTTGGCAACCTGTGAGGCCGGCGCAAGGGTCAGATCAAACACGAGTTCGTGGTAAAGAGCTTGGGGGTAAAAGACTCCGTGGTCGGTCAGGATCTGGTGGTCTAGTCTGATTCGGTATTTTGTTCCGAAAACCTTGGGCGATATTGTAGATCCAGATGACAAAGAAGCAATTCTTGAAAGAGCAATAAACTTTATCAAAAAGAGTATCCCAAAAGTGGACTTTAAAAAATTAGGTCCAATAGGTTTTAGCAAAAAGGGTGGCACTGAAACAACAATTGTATCATTTGGTAAACAAGGTGATGAGACTGAAATTTTCAGAAAAAATAAAAGTGGTTTTCTCAAAAAATTCACAGACAAGTTCAAAAAGGCCCTTGGGCCAGAAGCTGAATCTCTGATTGCTCAAGATAGTGAGAGCATAAGAGAACAACGTCAGAGATTGAGAGAGACCGAACAACAATTAGGAGATGCTGAAAAAATCGCTGCAGAAAAGAAAAAGGCTGCACAACAGGCGCAAAATCTGAGAAACAGACTTGAGCAAACTCAAGCAAGGATTGATGCAATTCAGGCAGAACTGCGCAGACTTGAGTAACTGAAAAAAAATCTTCAAACTGATCTCGAAAACGCAAAGAAAGAGGTGGCTTCACTCGAAAAAATAAAACAAAAGAACAAGAAAATGTTGATAAACTCAGAGCAGACCTTGATAAGAAAGAAAAAGAAAGAAACGCTCTTCAACAAAATCTTAACGACACGAAAACGCTTAATGAACTGCGTGAGCAAGAAACCGACCTTCAACGACAAAATGATGAAGATCAGAACGCCTCACCCTCTGACAAAGAAGCCGCGGAAAGGAGAGTTGCGGAAAGAACCGAGGAGCTTGCGCGTTTGCAAACGCAGATTGAGGAAAGAGAAAGAGCGCTTCAACTTCGTGAGAGGGTCAAAGAGATCTTCAAACAATATGGCGTGACAGTTAAATCCATCTTTCTTGCTGCTGGTGCCACGATTGGTGCTGTTATTGGCGCCATTACCAACTCTTTGAAGGCCACCGGCAAAGCGTTGGTAAAAGGTTTGAAAGATGTTGGCTCAAAGGTTGCAACTGCTCTTCAAGGTCTCATTGGCTCGATTGTGAGTTTCCTCTTCAAAGCAGAGAACATCTGGCTTCTGATTTTGGCTGTTGTGACCTTTCTGGTCAAGAATCAGCGTTAACGAAATGACAAGAATGCCAAACTCGAAACAGCAACCGCACCAACAGCGACAGCAATTTTGTTCATGTCATGTGACTCACTGCCGGAGCCAACCGTTGGCGTTGGCTCAGATTCCGTTTGCTCCGCTGGAGTTTGCTCTTCTGCAGCTGTTTGGATCACAGGCGCTGGCTGTTTTTTGTCGCTGCTGCTTTGTGTATCGGATTCGAAGGGTGACTGTTTGGCGGGTTTATTTTCGATTTCCCGCCATCCATTAGCTGAAGCGCTGCTTTTTTTGTGCTTTTGTTTAACCCGTCGTTGACGCCCAGCTTCATACCCGGCTTCGCTTGTTTGAGTTGGTTGTTGTAGCCAACCGTGTTCTCTGTGTTAATTACCATCCGCGCAGGCATCAGCCAGGCCCCCGGGCACACAGCAAGGTTGAGCCTCACCTTTGCCTCGCTTACGGCAAGTTGGTATCTTTGAACTGACTTGGCCAGATCCGTTTGCCTTATCGTGTCTTCCACCAAGACAAGGAACTCGCTCTGGGCTTCTTTTGCTCCGCCTCCAGCACCAAGAATGCTGCTTCTGACGTTGACTTGCGCGCCCAAGAGTCAATGCACGAAGGCTTCCGAGGGCGCGAACCAATTGAATTGCCCTTCCGCAGCGTCGTTTCTTATAAAGCATACTGAAATTCCCTTTTCTGACGCCTTAGGGTCATCGTCGTCGAATTTTGCTTTTGCCGATGGATAGGGCACGTCCAGTATGAAAGGGTCGCGGCAATAAATGTAAACGCTTCCCAGCCCGTGGTTTGCACCGTACGTGAAGCGGAAATCAGTTGACGGGTCAACACCGAAATCTGCGCACAATCTTTTGTAAGAAGCTACTTCGTAATGGTTGTTAATCTGACTGAATGTTGGGTCGCCCGGCAATGCGCTGAAGCTTTGGATGCCTCCGAGCTGATACAGGATGCGCCGAACCGTGAAGTACATGTGGAAGATGTAAAAAGCCTGCACCTGTAGCGGCAGATTCAGCATTGTATGATCTTTGTCAAATACTTCACGTGAGATTCCGCAACCTGCCGTCGCGCACCAAACTGCAAAGTTCAGCTGCTGTTCCCAGAAAGATAGATCAGGTCTCGCAAGCCATTTTTTTGCGGGCTGTGATGTTTCGAACTTTATCTGTTCCCTTCGAAATATCTCTCTGAACTCTGCTGTAAAATACTGGTCAGGCGTTACATAAATATTCATTGAGCTGTTGAATATTTTCTTCAAACTTGGTGCAGCGTCTTGAAATTCAACTGCTGGAACCGGCAGCAAACGTTTTTCTGCCCTGGGCGATAACTGGTAAGGGAAGCCACCAACGGCATCAAAACCCAGCGCGCTTTTCATGTCTGTACGCCAATATTTGCGGCCTGAACCGAAGACGCTTTGCAGACTGCCTTCACCCTCTTTGTAAAATATTTCAGCTGTTGGTGTGTGGTCCAACGCTAAAATTTGCTTTTGTTGGCTCTCGGAAACCGTGCAGAAAGAAGCCGACCACGCCTTGGCTTGTGCAACCTTCGCGTTCGCCTCGGGGTTTTGATTCCATTTTATGACGTTGGCAGACTGCGTTCTTTTTTTCGAGATAGTCAAACGCAATAGAATCTGATTGTGTACGTGCGGTTTTGAAGATGTCCATCTTTTATTACTCCCCATTATTTTTTAATTAGAAATTTATGTGCAACAAAAATAAAATGGTTGTGCTTACTGTCATGGTCTCCCTGTGACGTTTGCATATTTTTAAATTAGATGCGTGCGCATATTTCTCATTACATGTGCTTTTCGAGTTGACCGCCATCTTGTTTGTGGTGTGTTCGTTAGTCTTGTCAATACATGACAATTTTGGCGACGAGGATGGGATCTTAAGGGATTTTTCACGGCAGAGAAGGTGAGAGACATCCTAAACAAGATTCACACGACGGTCTCAAGATGCCAGACGAAGTTAATCCGGTTCGAAACATCGGAAAAGTTCAGAAGTTTGTTGTTGGAACTGACTTCGAAGCGTATGCAGAACAGCTAGAATTCTTCTTCGTGGCCAATGGAGTGACCGACTCGAAACAGAAGAAAGCCGTCCTGTTGACTAATCTCCCCACTGAGACGTACCAGCTTGCGAAAGATTTAGTGGCCCCGACATTGTTAAAAGAAGACTCTCTCACGTACGACACGATCGTTGAGCGTCTCCAAAAGCAATTGAAGCCCCAGAAATCTGCTCTAGTCGCCAGGTACGAGTTTGATACCCGAGCGCGAAACGCGGGAGAAACGGTGAGTCAATATGTTGCTGTTCTAAAGCATCTAGCTACTGAATGCAAGTTTAATGAAGCCATGCGATTGGAAAGGCTCCGAGATAGATTGGTTTCGGGAATTCGGGATAAGAAAATTATGTCAGAGCTTTTGAAACTCAAACTCGAGGAACTGACATTTGACATTGCTGTAGCGAAATGTATCGCCATCGAGCAATCTTACAAGGATGTTGAAGCCCTCCAGGGGGGGAAAGAGTCACACCCAGTTGATTCGTTATCCCAGTCAAGGCCAGGCAAGAAGCCAGACAAGAAGCTTAAGCCTAAGTGGGAAGCTAAGCCTCCAGAGAAAAAGGGTTTCCCATCCCATGAAGAGTCTGCTGAGCGAAGTTGCTACCGTTGTTTGGGCAATCATGACCACAAAAGTTGTCCGTACAAAAAGGAAAAATGTTACCACTGTAGCAATACCGGTCATATTCAAAGGGCCTGTAAATCCAAGAAGAGGGAGACACAGGGTACCCGACCCCCAGTTAATTATATGGACAGTGATGGTGGAGACAGCGATGACTTCTTAGGATCCCTTGAGGTTCATAACATGGACAGCAAGGATCACGTGATATGGGTCAGCCCCGAGGTACAGGGAAGGGTGATCAAGATGGAACTAGACACTGGGTCGGCTGTGTCTGTACTCCCATCAAGCAGTATAAGAAACGTTTTGGTCACGTGAAACTAGCAAAGAGCGACATCACACTTAAAACCTACACTGGGGAGAAAATAACTCCTAAGGGTGAGATGAAGTGTAATGTCAAGTTCAAGGGCCAAGAGAAAGAGCTAACCTTACAAGTTGTTGAGACACCAGGACCAGCATTGTTTGGGCGTGATTGGCTTTCCAAAATTCAGCTGGACTGGGGTGAAACCAAAGCCCTTGAACTTAGCAAAACACTAAAAGGAGGCATGCAACACAAAGTCGATCAGCTGTTACAGAAGTATGAGTCCGTGTTTTCTGAGGGTTTGGGCACGCTTAAAGGTCACAAGGCTGATTTGAAGGTCGAGGAGGACTGTCAGCCTAGCTTTCATAAGCCGCGCGAAGTCCCATATGCACTTCGTCCCAAAGTAGAAGCAGAGTTGACACGCCTAGAGAAGGACGGTATTCTGTCTAAAGTAGAATACAGTGAGTGGGCTACTCCGATTGTTCCTGTAGTTAAGCGTAATGGAACAGTACGCGTTTGTGGCGACTTCAAAGTCTCAGTCAATCCAGTACTTCGTGCGGAACAGTACCCTCTACCGCGCATAGAGGATATTTTTGCCAATTTGGCTGGGGGGAAGGATTTTAGCAAACTTGATCTGCGGCAAGCTTATCACCAAATGGAAGTGAGGGAGGAGTGTAAGAAATACCTCACGATTAACACGCACAAAGGCCTCTACCAATACAATCGGTTGGTTTTTGGCGTCACCTCTTGCCCAGCAATCTGGCAGCGTGTCATAGACCAGGTATTGCAGGGGGTACCTGACACGCAGTGTATCCTCGATGACATGATCTTCACAGGCAAGACAGATGAAGAGCATTTGGAGAATTTAGAGAAACTCCTCAAGCGACTACAAGACGCAGGCCTTAAAGTAAACAAAGAGAAGTGCGAGTTCTTCAGAGAGAGAGTTCAGTTCTGTGGGCATGAGATTGACAGCGAGGGTCTCCACAAAACACAAGAGAAGATTGAGGCAGTAGTTAACGCGCCAAGGCCCGAGAATGTATCGCAGCTTCGCTCATTCTTAGGACTCGTTAACTATTACAACCGCTTCCTGTCCAATGCGTCCACAGTTCTCCATCCACTACACCAGCTGCTAGAGAAAGATAGCGAATGGCAGTGGACTGAGCAGTGCGAGCAAGCCTTTACAGAGGCTAAGCGCATGATTACATCCGAGCAAGTGCTTACACACTACGATCCAGCATTAACAGTTAGGCTTGCATGTGATGCCTCGCCGACCGGCATCGGTGCTGTTCTCTCACACATAATGCCTGATGGCAGCGAAAGGCCAGTAGCTTTTGCGTCCCGATCTTTAACCAAGACAGAACGCAAGTACGCACAGATCGATAAGGAAGCGTTGTCGATTGTGTGGGGGTTAAACGGTCCCATGTGTACCTCTATGGGAGGCGATTCACGCTCGTAACAGACCATAATCCTCTCACCGCCATTTTCCACCCAATGAAGGGAGTTCCTGCCATGACTGCTGCTAGACTCCAGCGCTATGCATTGTTCCTGGCCGGTTTCGACTATGACATAGAGTACAAGAGCACGACCGAGCACTGCAATGCTGACGGACTGTCCCGGCTTCCACTTCAACAGACAGGGAAGGAGGAGATGGAAATGGATTCGTCAGAGGTGTTCCATGCAACCCAGTTTGAGCTGCTACCAGTAACCAGTGAAGCAGTTGCTAGAGAGACCCGCCGAGATCCGATCTTAGCAAGGGTCTACGAGTCCATTGTGAAAGGATGGTCTGTCCGCGTAGATGGAGATAAGCCATACTATGGGCGGCGCAATGAACTGACGGTTCACCAAGGCTGCATTCTATGGGGTATCAGAGTTGTAATCCCCAATAAGCTGCAAGAGAGGGTGTTGGAGGAGCTGCATGATGGCCATCTGGGTGTAGTTAAGATGAAGTGTGTAACGCTTTCAGTAAAAGATGATGACGGTCAGCTATTTGATTTTAACGATCAACCACTACAATTCGCATTGCAAATCAATTGAAAAATAAAATCTGTTTATATGCCATGTCTTCAGCAAATGTGTTGCCAAGTGCACCGCCTGATAATATTTATCCAGAGTTACCCCTCTCAAGAACCCCAGAAAATTTCCGGCTAACTGAGATCAGCAAAATTAAAAAAGAAATAGCCGATGAGGCAGAACATTACGGGCTTGTGACTATTCCGTGGTCTCTCTTGGCGCTGTATCTGTCGCCCTGTCTTCCGGGGCCGTTGCAACTTCACTCACTGGTGTCGGAATTGTGGTCGGAGCGCCTATAGCAGGAATAGCAGCCCTTTCAGGTTTTGCTTCCACAGGCCTGTCAGTTGTTAACAAGAAGCTTGAAAGGAAAGTTAATAAACACACGAAAATTCAAGCTCTGGCACTTGCAAAGCATGACTCAATAAAAAGCTCTGTCTCTCAAGCTCTTGACGATAACAATGTTTCCGACTCAGAATTCAAACAAATAACACGTGAAATGCAGAAATATCGCGAAATCAAAGAGACTTTGCGCTCAAACCTTCGTGAAAAAACAGACCGATTTACGCCCGCGGATATTGAAAAGATAAAAACCAGGTTCGGCAAGAGTCTAGAAAAAAATGGCGGCGTCCAGCACTAATTTAAACTAAACTTTGAGACAAAAAACACAGAAATCTCTCTGAGTGTTACAAAAAGTAGATAACGCGTTACTGTCACGCGGATGGTAGGATGATCGTCTTAGTCTTTTGGGTTAATCGAAGCTCGTTTCTGTGCCTCTTCAATAGCCTGAACACACTCGTATGTTATTCTTCTAACATCATTCAGCAGGGGCAGCGAAGAAAGTTCATCTATTGCGTATGCGATGATAACTCTATAACTTTCGACCTTTAAAATATTGCATAATCATATCTTTCCTTGGCAACCATCATCACCCTGAGGTCATAACAATATTTTAATAAACCCTTGGCAACCATTATCACGTTGTTTTACATTCCTGCGTGCTGAAATTTTGTCTTTTCAGCACTCTGAAATGTGAAACTATTGTTTTACGCGTGGAAAACAATTGTTCTTCAGAGTTGGGCGCGTGATATCAATCAATCGTGCGTGCTGGGCAATAAACAATTCAGTGTTGTCATGTCTTCCTGTCAAAATAAACCCACGCTTTGATTTCGTCACAAAATCTAATAACCCCTGCTGCTATTTATCCGTGACCTTGTTTTGGTCGAATAACAGAATAATTATAAAAGCTTTCCTCGCCATTTTATAAAGTTGCTCTGAAACACCGCTCTTCAACGAATTCAAAAGAAAATGTTCTCCTGCCACGCGCATTTTATAAATGTTTCGAAGTATTCGTTTTCAGGCCAATGAAATGCTTCGAGGTAGTGTTTTTATTTTCATTTTTAAAACATGCGGCACATAAACCAGTTTTTCCGAAAACGTCACATTTGCGGCAAGAGATTATTTTTGTAATTCGCCCAAGTTTTTCGCAAAAAGGTGCCTGTGACAGTTCATCATGCACCGCATCCCAACCCATTTCTTTTCTCTCCCCTATTTTTTTACAAGATACTCCTTGTATATCCTTTCCATTAACTCCGGTGGTAGCATTTGTATGTCCTCCGTTGTTGTCAATTCGTTTGTTGACCTATTTGCGCTTTTCGATGCCTCTCGCTCGCTGGTTCTTGCTGCAGCCATATTGGCGTATATACTTACGCAGATAATTCTTCAATTGGCGATCCCGCTGTTGTAACAAGGGAAAATAGTTCTGCGACACAACCGCTCGCTTGGCTGGGTGCCCCGCTCTTTTGTTTACTCGTTTTTCCGTAATTATTTGCTTTCATACACACACATGGTTGTCGAAAATTGGTTGTTGATTACCCTTTCTCCTTCCTCAATAGTAATAGCGGAAGTTAACAAATACACACCTGATCTTCAGCCATTTATTTTCCTATTTTAAAGCCCCCTGACGCACGAAGTGAGCAAAGCAAGCTTCGTGCGCCAGGGAAGTTTAAAATAGGAAAATAAATGGCTGAAGATCAGGTGGTATTTGTTAACTTCCGCTATTACTACTCTTAATAATATGATTATTTTTTATCCTCTAAGGTTTAAGTAATATATCAAACACGAGAGACAGTGTTTCATCACATTTCCAAACACCGAGAAGAGAGTTGAAAATACGACGCGCAGCGGAGTATGTTTGACGAACTTCGAAATGTGATGAAACACTGTCTCGAGTGTTTGATATATCTTCTCAATTGAAACTAAAACTACGGAGAAAACGAAGAAATAAAATCGTAAAACATCTATGCTAACTAAGATCACATTTCCAAACCAAGGTTACGGTTCTGATTTCCTTTGTTTTAACGTGATGAATTATTAATGAGTTTGAGAATGTTGTTTCGAATCTTCAATCCCGTGTTTTTACAGTGTTATTTCGTCATTCGTTAATACGCCCATTTTGTTAGTGATCGGATTAACGGGTTGTTTCCAATCTGTTTGGTTCCATCTTTCCATCGTTTTTTCTTATCAAGGGAACTCACTGTTTTGTGTAACTGCTGATGATACCCGCTGGGTATCAATGTGCACGCACAGCCTGACCCACAGACAAAGTGACGATCGTCTGCTTGGAATGGAGGAATGTAAAAGTCCGTTTGGAACTTACGACGTCAAGATTCCTGTGGACCCAACACTTTCATGTACTGGAAATTCCTGGATCCTAGGAAAAAATTGCCAGGACCTAGAGGTAATTTATAACTCCTTCCTATAAAGTGATAAGGGAGAGCCGTTTAGTAGGAGCTGCCATGGAGTTTATATGTACAAAATGCTACCCCAGACTATAAGATCGTGCTGTAACACCTAGGAATCGCCTTTATATCGTGACCAAATAATATTCAACTTCTTTACATAGTAAAAGGTATAAAAATGATCACATCATAGAAGGAGTGGGGGACATTTCCACCTATCGTTTAGTCTGTATAGGAAAGAAGGCCAAGAAAGACATTTTCTTCTGAACTGCCTTCTGTTGCATTTTTAAGCCGTACTTTCCTAAAACAACTTTTTTTTATCGCAGATCTCAAAGTTCACCAAAATGAACGTGTGGGCTTACTTCTTTTATTGGTCGGATCAGTATCCATCGGGACCAGACGACCGCATCTGCAGGGTCCCACGACAGCGACGGGCGCATATTAACAAACATTACTGAGCCATATAATCTGTCAAAAGTAAATCGATAAAAGACAGAATGAAATGCTTCATGTAATTATTGAATAGACCATATTCACGATAGCCGCCATGATGGTTTCATATTGAAATGCAAATTAGCCACGTTGTCTGCCAGGGGGGCAAACATTGAAATGATGCCGTTTCTCGGAAAATCGGACGGTCTAAATAGTGAAGTATCGGTAAAACCACATTTGAGAGCCAAGTTATGGGATAATGATTTCATTACAAGGTTAGTTTGAAATAGTTACTCGATACCTTGACTTGTTAACTGCACAAGCCATTTTTTATTTGATAAAGTGCCAAAAATGCTTTCAACTTAGAATATTTAAACCGCAAAACAGAAACCAAAGAATGGCTATGAAAAAAATTATCAGACATGATTAGAAACCAGCTAAAATTGGTCGATTTAGGCTTCTTTGCCCCCTCACAAATCACGTGTCTAATTTGCATTACAATGTGAAAACAAACATGGCGGCTATCGTGAATAAGGTCTATTCTATAGAACACAAACAGCAAAAATCAACACAAGATACAGCAAATTCACAATTAGCAGACGCGCGGAAAAACGTGTTTGTATAAATAGTCCATTTTACAGTTCTGTGAAATGTAACCAGGCCTCTGTATGAACGCGAGGCTCAGGCTGACCTTGTCATGATAGAGACCAGAAACTATTTAGCATAACAACAAAACGATTTACATATCAAAAGCAAGAGGGTTTTTATCTATGCAAGGTCACCTTCAGCCTCAATTCCACTCAAAGGCTTGGTAACTAAGCAGAGAACTGTAAAATGGCCTATTGCACTGGGACTGAATTCCATTCTGTGAAGATGGTTGGATTGTAAATCAGTTTTTCCCATTGTCAATCTATATTTAAATCAAATTAGTATTGGTGAGTTCGGCGAAATTATCATCATCATCATCATTATCACTTATTTCCCTTATTCTCTCGATATTAAAAAAAGTACATGTAGAGTTTAAGGCTGATCCGTGAAATAAAGAAAACGAAAATTCAACATCTTTGGTCACTTTAGAACCATGTGATTGGGTTTACACTGGTGAGCCTGGAGTGAGTAAACCATGAATGAAACAGAAGCAAAGAATGGAATGTATTTTTGATAAGATAAAAAGTCGATTTTGCTTTGTTGTTTTTATCGGGTGCAACCTTTTAATGCCATTTTAATGCGCCATATGACGCACGCGAACAATAAAGTTTGATTCTTGATGGACGGTTTGTTTCACAATTTGAGGCTGATGAAGACTTCAGTCCCGAAATGTCTCGCAAACAATATCTAATATAAGAAGTAGGCAGATTTAGAGAAACAAACTTTATGATAATGTGCTGCACAGCACCCATTTACAGTTGCCTCTTAGAAGATGGGGGCTGGAGAAGAAATGCATGCGCAGCTATTAACTGTTCTAGTTAACATAAATCTTTCATTATTAACATCAATAACCTAAGCCCACGATAGGGTCATGTGATACTGGTCAGTGGATACCTTGTTTTGACAGCTGTCAATCGATCCTAAAACTTCAGACTATCTGAAAAGACGTTGACTATACAGTTGTTTTGAAACTATATCTGCTACAACCTCGACCCAGTCCTTTTCCAAGCGTGCGTACGGGCGGTACGTGACATCCAAATTTTCCCGGGCTCGATGGGTTTGCCAATGATAGCAATGATATTTAAGCAATTGAATAATTATGAACTGCCTTAAAAGTCTCCCATGCGAACTGTTACTAAAATGTGAGCTGACTTGGTTTATGACTGTAACAATCCTCTAGTCCAATCTTTACAATCCTCTAGTCCAGTACCTACGCACTCAATGTAGGGGCTGAACCCCGGCGCGGATGACCATTTTTTTTTTGCAACATTTTTTATTTGTCATTACGTTACTAAGGCGCACTAATTTACAATTTCACTTTTTGACTTACTGACCATCACATAACTTACATTAATATTATCAAATACTTACAATGATGCAATGAACAGACTGAAAGATGCTTTTATAGACACCTGCAACCTCTGATGGACTTGTCTCTTGTTGCAATGGGCACTAACAAACCAAAAATTTGGAATTTTGGACCTTCCTCAAGGACATATTAGATATCCTGGTGCTTTATGCATGAGATACGACTGGCTATGATTGTAAAAACAATGACTCTGAGTTATTTTGAGCCATTATTTCCCTTTCTGTGTTACCCTGTCCTTGTCATAAAGAAACCATTGGTCGAGAAATTTGCTATTTGTTGGAGGCAGACAGGATTGGAGAAGCAAATGTCAGTTTCTCTTTTGTTATTAGTTCTTATTAGCTAATTATTTACAATTAGTTTCACGTTCACGTTTAAACGAGCTTTCTGCTCCAAGGTGACACGTGGGTAAATAAAGTATTACTACTAATATACAACTTTCCAACACTTGCGTTTAATTTACCTCACATAAAAAAATATACCGAATAGATGAAAATTGAAGTTATCAATTAACCTATATTATCGTTTTGATTGTAAACGGCTAGTGAATCTCATTTACCCCCTCAATATCCTTATCATTTCCCACCCAATTTTGTCCAAATGGTTGAAATAGTCCACGAGACGCCTGTATCGCAGGGCCAATAGGAACATCCTGCAAGCTTTAGGATTCTATTTGATTGAAACGTGAATTGTTTATTATCCAGAGGGACGGCTGTCCTTATGATCTTAAATAATAATGGAATTTTTTGTTTCGATGACTGTTGTAGAAATGTTTCGGGGACCATTTTCCACAATCATTGTCAATTGCTTATGTTTATAGCAGTGCTAGAATACAGCTACTAGAACTGAATATCCCCGCTAAACAGTGTCCTGTGAATGCTGTAAGTTTTACTGGCGATCTTGGACGTTTTGCCGACTTTGACACGGAGAGTACACGAAATGCCATTATGAGTTAGCCACACTGATAGTTTTTCTAATAATAAAAAATAAAGTATCTGTACCGGAAAAACTGAAGAGTGGTTGTAGTGTTTTCGTGACATCCGGGACATTAGCGCGGGAACTGTTGGTCATGTGACCACTTGGGCGTGCAACTCGTGCGTAGTTTAACCGGCGACAGAGTGTTCTTGGTGTTTTGGGCCTAAGTGGCCAGCTAGAAATATTATAGTGATGCAATTAAACTAAAGCAAAACCGTTTTTCTTTAACTTTAATTTGTAACAAACAACAATGGACTTATTTCAACACTCTCCATGTAAACTTTTAAATCAGAAACACAAGCAAGGAACACAAGTCTGTAGCCTTTGAATCCTATCTATTAGTTATTATTTTTGGGCGAGGTAGCAGCTCGTAAGGTCTCATATGAATGGCTTGCGACACATTGAGAGGACAATAGAACAAACAACAGGAACAATGCCCCTAGCCCCTAAAACAATAGCAACTGCTGCCAGTAGAATTACAAGCTTACGAGAGCTGCTACCCTACCGTTATTTTTTTGGCTTTACGTTCCGGCGTTAGTATTCCAGTCAATGATCTACGTTTCGTTCTCTCTTGTTGGCTTAAAACATCTCAAAAAATCCCAATAATTAGGCAGTCCATAGCCATTTCGCTTCTCTTTTTTTCTTATTAAGTGAGGAAACGCTGCGACCACGAAGCAGACGGGAAGAATGAAACGTCTGTGGATGTCTTTGGAGGGAGGACGCTTTTAGTCCATCAAGTTATTACACCATCAATTTATTACAATCAATCATTCAATCAATCAATACGTCATGCGTGTTTTAGAGTGCTGCATGCGATCTAAAAGTTACTTCAGGCTTTCAAAAAATTCGTGAAACAAACGCTAAATGATTTTAAAAGCGGCTTCGCGGATTCCTTTTGAACTGGCCGGTTGTCCCACTGGAACTGATTTTATCCAATCCAAGTTCACCAAGTTTGCTTGCGTTGATCGTGCCCTCGATGATTGATAAAATGAAGGGCCTGTGAACAGATTACCCAACATTTAACAGTTAATTTAGTCAGTAAGGCACCGAGTACTCGGTAAAGCTATCCTCAAGAGAACAAAGCTTTTCAAATTCTTTAGCTTTAATTCTTTCATTTATGATGTTTATGGCTTTACACTGTCTTTGCGTTTGCACTGTCTCAAACGTTTGATGTCGACTTGCATACCGTATTTATTGTTATTTACAGATGACAGGTAGATATAGATAAACGTGGTATTGGTTATTGCAAATGAGTCGCTTTAATACCAAAAACACTGATGGTACCTGTCCAGAAAAAGCAAAACAACATTTGAAATGCGATGTTTGTATATTTCGAAGGTAAGAAAGCTAGATTTCACGACGAAAATTCTGCGTTTTTCCGACGAATTTGATTACTTTTTCATGCGCGAGGTAGTCAGAGAGTTTCTATTTCACATCTTTACCATCAAATTTATACTAAGAGACCACTGAAATTTAAGTGAAACTGTAATGTTCATAATTCGGCGGACCAAATGTTTTACACAAAACATATATCTAATAATATCGCTGATTTTAATTGTCTTCGTATTGGCAATTGTTATTCCCGTATTTAATGGGTTAAGAGAAACTCACTCTTCCAAGAAGTGGAAAGTCGTGTTATTCTACACCACGATATTCAGTGTCCGCCCAACATCAGTGTGGCCAGCAACATCTCTTCAAACGTGTAACGTTCCTTGGTGCATCATATCTGAGAACAAAGAATTACTCTCCGAGAGTGACGCAGTGATTTTTCATGGCAGAGACATGCCAGAAGTACTGCCTACAGTACGATCGACCAATCAGCGCTGGGTTTATTTTGTTCAAGAGAATCCCCATTACACTTTGCCTAAGCCTTCTAAGTATAACGGGATATTTAATTGGACAATGACATACAAGCGGTCGTCAGATGTGTGGGTTCCTTACGGTGGCTACAGGAGAATTAAAAACACGTCTTTCCTCAGTAACCACGGCTCTGGAACATCAGGTGAGTAACCAGATTTTTTTCTTTTTATCTAGTAAGTTAAACAGGTTTTTAAAAGAGAGTTTATATCAGGAGACCTGTTTATACAGCGGACGTTTTTGGGCGAGTCGCAGTTAAGAGACTGGGCACCAATATTTTATCTCAAGCAGCTTCTCTCTTCCTATGGCCAGATGTACAAATATCTAGTGGGAATCTACGAAGTACGTGTACATTGGCCCGTGCTCTCTTATCCCACACTTTCAAGTGAGAGATAATCATCGCAGTGAATTTGAAGCCACTCATTGGGAGCGAGGTCAGGTTATTGAGTTCATATTTTTCCGTGTAGAGTACGCGACAATGCAGAGTCATGGCTAGACGGTAGTTCAAAAAGACAAGCCATGCAAGACTTACTGAAGACATATGATTTACACTTGATTTGGCGGAGGGGTGGACGTTAAAATTAGTAATTTGAGTATGACTCACTTCAGCTGGCCCACTAATTATGTTGTGGAAAACTACATCTCTTGGAAATAACTGGAATTGTAATATTTGTGGCCTGACATAAAGAAAACATGCCTGTTTTAGGGACTGTGCAATAATTACCTGGAGGGGGGGGGCGTAAAATGGGTTCCAAATGGCCAAAAATTAAGTCATACCCCCCTCTCGTTAAGCAAAAATTAACTTCAACCCCCCCTCACACAATAATAACATTAAGTTTGACCCCCCCCCCCCCTCCCCCTCTCCCTTGGAAAAACAACTTCTCCCATTGATTCCCTCGTACCTAGTTAACTTGTTGAATGTCTTCATCCGGCACAAACATCACTTCGAATGACTCTTCGATGTATGTTGGAGAGTCGTTTGAAGAGTCATCAGAATCACTGGATTCCGAGTTTGTGTCGTCTTCGCATGAATTGGGAGATTCCTCATCTTCTACAGCATCTCTGGCACAGATGTTCCCGCGTGCGTGGGTGAGAACTCGATGGATTAAATCAGCCTTGCTTCCACTTATCTTTAGACCCTTTTGCTTCAGATACATTTTCAGTTGCTTGTTTGTAAGCGCTTTTACATCGGCTTCACTTGTCCAAGAAATTTGCGGCAGAGTGTTCCTTTCTTTTATTCTCTTTTTGGCCTTCGCATCGAGGAACTCAAGGTGCTGTACATAACTTTTACAAGCCATCTCGTCCACATTGTACTGAGAACATACGTCCTGCAAAGACCTTTCTTCAGAGGTAGGCAATTTTCCCTCGTTAAACAATTTCTTGATCTGAACACTGGGAAGGAACTTGTCGATCTCGACTCCAGTGGACGTTGTCGTAGTGGATGGGAAGTACTTCTCAGGCGAAGCAGCATCAAGGGTTGGAACAGGAGAACGTTTGACTGGGAGGCCTCTTGTCCAACCCTCATTTAAGCACCCATCGCACGTTGGGGTGCATGAAAACTTTAGGTACTCGAGGAAGTACTGTCCCTGGCGAACATGATCTTCTTTCAATTTCTTAAGCTTTTCAAATAAAGCATTATCATTGTATCATTGAAAATCAGTCCCAGATTGGTGAACTGCTCATGGCTGTGTTACTTTAAATGTTAGGTCATGCCATATGAAATTTATATAAATCAGTCCAGAAAAAAGTGAGTATAATTTTCAGTAAAATAATATCTTTGGTTTTTGAGTCATAAAGTCAGTTTTTTAGTTGCCCCCCCCCCCCACTTATTTAGAAAATTACATGTTACCCCCCCTCCCTAAGGCTGTTAGTTTACATTGTGCCCCCCCCTCTCGTTTTACGGCCCCCCCCCCCCTCCAGGTAATTATTGCACAGTCCCTTATTGCATTCTCGTCCCCAGAGGCCGCGATTCGTTTGGTCAGGACCAACAATCGAGACCTCTGGGAAGGTCCAACACCGGAAGTCCGCGAATCACGGACTTCCCGTTACTCTGCGCATGCACAAAGTCAAATCTGACAAATCTGATTGGCTGAACAACACAAAACGTGTTTTCTACCCATGCTCACAATTTGGTTACGGCTAGAGGTCGTGATTCTCGGTGCTGACCAAAAGGATCGCGGCCTCTGGGGACGAGAATGGTTATATTGTAAAGGGAACTCTTCATTTCCTGCTTATGCGCAGCATTGTTTCATTAGCTCCAGAAAGAAACTTTTCAGCCGAGAAGACCAGACTGGCGGCCTGGGCCTCAAGTCACTGTTCGTCACCAGCGTTTCTCCGTGAACAGTATGTGGAACAGCTTCAACTGGACATTCCTGTCGACATATTTGGCAAATGCAATCCTAATGCCTCTCCGTGCCCTCGAGGAAGCAAACATTGTGACGCACTGCTCAGGACATACAAGTTTTACCTGGCATTTGAAAACGGATTCTGTGAAGACTATATCACAGAAAAGTACTGGGGACAAGCTTTAGAACATGACATGGTGCCAGTGGTGATGGGTGGAGCCGCTTACAATCAACTAGTAATTCCAGAATCTTATATCAATGTACTTGATTTTCCTTCCGCCAAGAATCTGACGTCATATTTGAAATCCCTTGATAGAAATAGCACCGCATATAATGCATACTTCCATTGGAAGAAAAAGTTCGAAATTGAATCGACAGCACCACTATGCAGACTGTGCGAAATGTTACATAACCAGTCTTTACCAAGGAAAGTATACTGGGATTTAGGGAGCTTCTGGGGGGTAAAAGAGAATTGCATGCGATCCACTTCCTACAATTTAGGAAGAGCCAACTAGGAAATGACACGTGTACCTTTAGTCTACCCGACCTACCTCCTCCACTTCTCACTAACAATGTATTTCAAATACTTTTTACAAGTGCTTTGCTACTTGGTAATGCAGTTGAAATATTTTGAAAAATCAGAACGTTTCAGGTGGATGATTCCAAGGTCAAAACTACCAAGAGCACCGTTTTATACGCGAGCGGTGTGAAAAGTCTATATTTTGAATTGCGCGTTGATAGCGTTGTATTGAAACAGACGGAGATACAACAAAGAATAAATATTGAAACAGACGAGGAGGCATACCAGTCCTTGGTTAAAAAATTACCGAGGCCTTCCCTTGAGAACAACACTATAAATAGAAAAATACCAAGTGAATAAATTTATGCAACACTATATTTCTCGTGCATTTTAATTCTGCACCCGACAGTATCATCTTCGCATATAAATTCAACTCAATCAAAGAAAAATAATTTAAATAGAATTAATTTTGATTTTCTTAGTATTTTTGCAGTCTGTACCTTCTTCAGCAGTAGCGATATACAAAGAAAAGAATAAAACTCTGATCGTAAAACAGTGGAATCTCACTGCTCAGTGAATGCCAATGCCACAAGATTGATTGGTGTACAGTGATAAATATATTACATGTAACGAATATTAACGTGTTCATTTCTTTAAAACCTAGTTACCTTTTTGCATTGAAAACGTAAAAGATACATGCTTCTACCTTATTCCTTAATTTATCTGTAATCCAGTTTAAATAATTCTTGGTCATAATTCTTTTCCCACTGTTTTTCTATTGAAATAATCTACGTTTCTAATTACGTACACTGTACCAAAGGACTACTAAACCACAATTCCGAATTAACCAAGGCAGAAAATCGTAAGATTTGAGATCTGAAAAAATACAGCTTCACTCATTACTTTTCAAAAGCACCATGTTAACTAAGAAACGCTGGATAAGGTCTTCTTTTGAGAACTGCGTAAGTTTCACAGATTCTTTCTATATTCCAGACCAATATGGTATTTGAAAACTTAAAAATACAGCAACTAAATCGGGAGAAACAACAGGCAGGTACAAATTATTTTAGAAAAATAGTATGAAAACGTACAACCAGAATTCACGGTTATATCAGATTATAAAATACTCCTTCCACGTGTGTGTGTAAAGCCGAGTTTCTCTTACAGAAAGCCTGAAGCCAATAAATCTCAGTGAGTACCAAACATCGGTCATGATAAACTAAATTGTCAATACTACTCATATTGAACTAAACAAAAGAAATCGCATCGACTTTGAGATAATCAAAATTGATTTTGTTTTATTCTCATAACCTTTGGAGTGAGTTTAAGTTTTAATGTATCGTTATTTTCATTACTACACATGAACACTTTATTGCAAAGCTTTCAAATAATTTGACGGTGCCCAGCCAGACTTGCCTCCAATCTTTACTAGCCACCAGCCTCCTTCATCCATCTCCAGCACGTCCATTCGGTCGCCTTCCTTGAAGCTGATGCATTCGGTATCACCTTCATCAGCGTATGCTGCTACTGCCACATAGACTGTTTTGGTATTTTGTTGCCGTCCAGGAGGATTTGGTCTCGCTGGTCTCCCAGGTGCTGTTGGTTTTTTAATAACTGTTTCTAGGTACGAAGCCGGCGCCCAGCCTTCCTTACCATCTTTTGTCTTGACAAGCCACCAACCACTATTAGAATCCTCTAAAAACTCAAATTCGTCTCCCTTGCAAAATGACAATCCTTCGCCATCATCAGAGGAGAACGACTCCAATGCTTTGCAAAGTGTTTTGTATTTGCCATGAACAGAAGTTGTGTTTGCAAGCGATGGCTTTGGTGGCACTCCGACATTCTTCGGGCGCGGTTTTACTTGAGGTTTAGCCGGACGGTCAGGCTTTTTGGGTACCGAAGTCGATAAAGACGCACGCGTTTTGACTGCAGCTTTAACAGGAGGTAACGGTAGTTTAATACGCTGCGATAGCGCGCCACTCTCACTGTTGTGTATCTTTTCCTGTTGTGTTGACGGAGCTTCCGATGTTCGTTTTGAGCCGGTTGCCTTAAGAGCTGTGGGGGGCACTGGTCTGGCAGGTGCTTCAGACTTGTTATCCGCATTGCAAGCAAGATAGCTTGACGGCGCCCAGCCTTCTCTGTCTTGTATTTTTACAAATGACCATCCATCTTCATTTTTCTCTATTAAATGTGCTATTTGTCCTTCTTTGAATGAAATACTCCCTTCGAAATTATCCTCGTAATCCGCCAAAGTGACAAAAGTTTCGTGAACTGCAGAATCTTTGTCAGGGACAGACATTGGTGTTTTAGACATATTTGTTGAAACATTTGAAGCAGGAATTACTCTCCTGGGGTCGCTTTGTTTTGAAGGGCCGCGTTGTTTTGCTTTCTCAGGCGTTTTCTCCTTGCCTCTTTTCCCAAGATACGAGGAAGGTATCCAACCTTCTTTACCTCCGATTTTTCCCAACCACCATCCATTGGGAGCTTTGTCAACAACCTCCACCGACACACCGTTGGTAAAATTTAAGGCACCTTCAATGCCCAGAGAACGAAAGTCACCAAGGGTGAAATATTCCACTTCTGGTGACTTGGGAGTAAGTGGAGAACACGAGTCACCTAATGCCATGGTTCGCTCGTAAGACATGTTGGTGATGTGGAGTGGTAACTTCTTCTTAACCTAAAAAGGAATCAGAAAGAGTAAATCGAAACAGTTTGTGGTCGTTCAATAGTTAGATTCAGCCGATTGGACAAACTGAGCTTCACGTCGACACAAGTTTCAAAGAAACGTTCTCAGTACTTCAGCTATGGCCAAACAGATTATCCAGGGGCAAGTTGCCTCCCCTATACACGGGGCAATTTCAATATTTCTGGCCTAATTAGTTTGCTTCCAAACCACACAAGATCAAGATGTGTCGACTTGCATTGGGTGGAAAAAATGTGAGAAAGTTGAATCGGCTCGTTCAATTGTTGCCGGTCGATTCAAGTCAACTAAACAATCATGACCTTAACTGTCGAATTAACTACACTGAACCACTGAAATGTACTTTTATACATTGGAAACTTACAGAACTCTTCCTTGGAGGCACTTTCCGAGCTTTTGACTCTGTTCTGTTTGATTCTGTTCAGCACACAAAAATCAAAGAAAGAACGTTACATTCGAAGAACAACAAGACAACCCTGCAGTAACGCGAGATTTTGTCAGGGCAGAAGCTGATATTGGTTCAATGGTCTACTGATTGAGATAGGAAGCTATTAGGAACTTCGGGTCAAGAGCTAACTGATTTATATCTGCTATGTGCTGAGTTGGTAAAATACAGTATAAATCGAATCTGATGTATTGACTGTAAAGAAGCCAATGTGACTGGAAGTACTCTTGTTTAAACGATGGATAGCGCTACCCACCGGATCAATCCCTACCGTGGATAGCGTAGTTTGCTTTGTTAACACTTATCCACTGGATAGCGATTTATTCCGTCGATAGCCTTATCCAGCGTTTGAACGACCGGGACCAGTGTACTAATGTCTGGCAGTGTCACGGGGTGTCTAATATGTATCATTACCATGAGGTTTAGCAGCACTCTCCACACTGCCCCCTTGACTTAATAAACCTTTCTCTCTTGTTAACGATGCTGAGCCATGACGTATAGCTTGAAGCTGAGACGGGTCTGGTTTCTTCAGGTACATGGCAGGTGCCCATCCCTCACGATTCTGGTAGCTGGTGGAAGTAACAATATGAACATACAATAAGACGCGAAAAGTCCGAGTAAGGTTTGCTTGATTGATGGACCGCTAGTTTACATAAACAAATTAAACGTGCAAAAGTTCCCCTATTCCCTACATTAATCAAACAAGAACAACTCTTCACTGGTAAATAGGCACTGGCTGCCGCACAGGGTTGGTACTGGCTGCTGCACAAGGTTGTTACTGGCTGCCGCACAGGGTTGGTACTGGCTGCTGCACAAGGTTGTTACTGGCTGCCGCACAGGGTTGGTATTGCCTGCCGCACAGGATTGGTACGGGCTGCCGCACAGGGTTGATACTGGATGCCGCACAGGGTTGGTACTGGATGCCGCACAGGGTTGGTACTGGCAGCTGTACAGGGTTGGTATACTGGCTGCCGCACAGGGTTGGCACTGGCTGCTGTACAGGGTGGTACTGGCTGCAGCACAGGGTTGGTACTGGCTGCTGTACAGGATTGGTACTGGCTACAGAACAGGGTTGGTACTGGCTGCTGCACAGGGTTGGTACTGGCTGCAGCACAGGGTTGGTACTGGCTGCTGCACAGGGTTGGTACTGGCTGCTGCACAGGGTTGGCACTGGCTGCAGTACAGGGTGGTACTGGCTGCCGCACAGGGTTGGTACTGGCTGCTGCACAGGGTTGGTACTGGCTGCTGTACAGGGTTGGTACTAGCTGCCGCACAGGGTTGGTACTGGCTGCCGCACATGGTTCTAATGGCTGCTGCACAGGATTGAGGCACGCAAAGAACGGTACGTGGTTAGAGGAAACCTGGTCCCTCCAGAATGCAGAGCTAGGCACTTAACAACCTTGAGGAAGAAATAACATTGCCCAATATTTTTACAATACGTTATTGCGGTACGTACTATAGTTCAGTTGACTGAGCACTTGAATACAGTTGCAGTGCCAGTGTGTAAAATCCCCCAGGACATGGTCTCCATTTTGACGTTGCCATAGCAACTGTCTAAATGTCGGTGAACCGTGAAAACATAAATTTGCTGCTTGCTATTCTTCGAAATGCAGCAAACAGAAACACATGAAACAACATATCTTCTAGCTGACGATTTTCTTGGACTATTCATAGCCTTTATTTTCTTACATTTTTCTTCCATCGTTTAACACGGGATTGAAAAGAATCGCAAGAGAACTGGACACCAGCGCCAAACGGTGAGAAGTCAGAAAAAATTAGCTGGCTTCACTATCTCCCCACTTCCAACCGTTTATGCTTCGTTTATGCTCCTGACTCAGCTTGCCGTGCCTTTAGCGTTGCTTTACCAATTACGTTGAAAAGTAATAAGCACGTGAACAGTGTACGATTTTCTATCGCAAGATTTTCATAAAGGGGCAGGTATTTTTTATAACTGTATACAAATTTAGTACTAGTCATTTTTTATAAGGTTTTTAGATTTTTGAATACGTTATATTTTTTGAATACGTTATATTTTATTTTTCAGGACCCATGTTGATAGTAGTTTTTATAACTGAAATGGCAATCCTGTATAAATAGGTTTTATAATATTATTGCCTGGTCACATGTCTGCTTGACAATGTATCAATATTCCTGGAACAGGACTCGGGAGGTTAGCTGTCAAAGAACTCACCGAAGGAGCCACCAACCATCAAAGTTCTTTTCTAACACGGTCACCAACACACCGACTTCAAATGAAACTTCATCATCAAGCTCTGCTTTGTAGCTCGTTGTTGTGATCATTTTTTCTAACACATACATGAACACAGAAATTAAAGTTAAAAACGGAAAAATAATCAACAGAACAAGTCAAGGTTCCACTGTTATATGAAGAAATGATTGCAGTCACCGGGTGTTTTTTCTCAGCAACGACCAAGAAGTTCTGGAAAATATTATGGGACTGGGTAGGCCCTATAATGGATTAGCTGATTTAAAGAAGATATGAAGCGACTCTTAAGGTACCATTTTCCTATTGAAGGTGTTTTAAAGGAAAGGAGCCAGCCACCCCCTTGAAAAAATTGAAGTACCCATTGAGTTTAACTCACTTAAACGTTCAGTTTCTAGGTTTGCAATAAATGTATCTTCTGCCTTTTTGTCTGCAGTCAGACATGTCACACATCCACAGTTGCCAAGCAGATCAGAAAAAATGAAGATGCAAGACGTAGATTACAAAAACGGCACTTCTAGTTCTCCTGTCATAATTGTCACAAAATTGGTGTGAATGATTTTACTCGGGGATAATCGCATAATAACTAAGGAACATAACTATACATATAGATCTTCATGTGTAACCTGCAAATTCAACTGGCTGACTTTGGATCTCATCTGCACTACTATCCTCATTCTCAAGGTAAGCTGCTGGAACCCAGCCCTGCTCTTCATCCACATTAACAAACCACCAGCCTGAAAGAAAAGACAGAAATCAACAACACAAATCAATCAACTTTATCATTTTACAAGGGAAGTCATGGAGCCATGGAGGATCATCAGAGAATAGTTGAGAAGGATGGCTGTCACTTGAAAGTGTGAAATTAAAGTGCACCTAGCCACAAAATATTTTTTCACTGAAAAAGACCTTTGCACCAGTTGGAAATGCATTGCACTCTTCGTTTCTACTTTTTACCAAATTCTGACTAACTGGTGCAAAGGTTTATTTTAGCAAAAAAATATTTTGGGGTTACCGGTAGGTGCACTTTAAAAGCAAACTGAAACAGTATTTCCAGAAAAGCAAGGTGCTTCAGTCAGGTGCCTCTGACAAGCTTAAATTTTGTTTCTCCTAATTAGCAAACAGATACTTTATAATAGAGCCTGACAGGGACAATATCAGCTGTACCATTTTCATTCTTGTCAATAACTTCCACTATATCACCTGCCACCATATTGACTTCATTTCTGTTCTGTTTCTTGTAATCTGCAATGGCTACATACTGCTCAAGCAACACAGGTCCACTGATTTGATCAGCTGTAAAGAAATGTCAAACAACATATGACAAGCCATTCTTCACTTTCATCTATATCTGCAGTTCAAATATGAATAATTTCATATATATTACAAATCACTTCACTCCATGGGAAAATATGAACTCGATAAATTGACCTTGCTCCCAATGTGTGGCTTCATAGCTCAGTTGGTAGAGCATCGCACCAGTATTGTGGAGGTCGCAGCGGTCACAGGTTTGAATCCTGTTGAAGCCCTGATTTTTTCAAGCTTCTTCTTTCCAATTGCTTAAATTGGAAATTAACTGCAATGATCTTTCTTCACTTTCATCTATATCCGCAGTTCAAATATGAATTATTTCATATACACATCACTCTCATTATTCTTTTCTTCCTTTCTTATATAATTAACAGTTATGAAACGGTAGATAGCCAACGAGGCGAGTAGTGCCAAGTTGGCTATAACCATCTAATATCCAACAAGCGCGAGTGGAATAATTGTTTTATTAAAAGGCCCAAAAATATTGTACAAACATCGCAAAAATGCATTATTTAACTCGTACACCTACCATATTTGTAGGTCAATGGTATATGAGGTCATATACCATTGCCTCTAAACCAATCAAAACTCAGGAAATGCAATATACCATAGCTAGTATTTAATAATCATGATTATACTATTTTAAAGTCTTCCCCATGGGATGGACAAGCATCCCATCCAGGGGGGAGTAGAAATACCCCTAGTCGCTTCATGCTATGGAAACCGGAGATAAGCGCCGGCCTGATGAGCCACTTAGGCTTGAATGCAGAATGTACACTTTTTGTTAAAAAAATAGTGGCATGAACAATCTTTTGCATAATAGGTCCTGGATTGAACACTCAGTCTACATGTGTGTCACATAATTTCGTTTCTGACATGTGAATGTATGTTTACATGTTCTTGAAGGTTTTACATTTTATACCTGAATCCTTTTCCTTCTTTTTCTTGTCTTTCCTGTGTAAAAAGAAGTAATTTGTGAGATATCATTTGGAAGTTGACTTCATCTAATAGACCATCAATGTATAAGGCATGATTAATTAAATAATTAGTTACTGCCAGTTTCAATGCTTCCACATTTGCTTGTTTCATGGGCCTCGACTATCCTAAGGGAGAACGGTTACAGTGCATTTCATTTAACCAGTAGGTCATTTTACCAAATGATGTATGGGAGATTTAAACAAGGAGCGATTCTATATAACGAGGCTGAGCGGCTCAGCCTTTCAATCACAAATCGATTTTATTGGTTGAGAACTGAACTCAACTGGTTTTCTTTGTTGTGGCGTGATCCGAACTTGTCTCTTCTTATAATTAAAAAAAAAGAATTCAATATTATCTAGACCCTCGTGAATAGAACTGTTCCTTTTGTCGTTTGGGTGCAAACAATAGAAATAAATGGAAAGAGGAAGATACATGTAACTGTCATACATTATTCTGTGAAATTACAGAATTTCCTTGCGGCAAGTTTGAGCAAGCTTGAACAGGCGTGCTTTCCTGGTTTGTCCACAATTAGACAGTCATTGGAAGTCATACCTAAACATCGTTATTCGTCTTTTGTTTGGATTCTTAGCCCATGAAGCCATGTACTTAAATAATTGATGTGTTCAGCACTGTCCGTTTGAGCTTTCATGTCGCAACAGTGTTTGTGTGTGGAATTTTCAAGATTTGTGTATAAATTTCTGTTTAAAATTGTTTAACTTTTATGGAAAAAGATTATTAGTGGTATATATTGTATTTGAGGTTGTTAATTCCGCACAAAGAAACAGGGCTCGCAATTAAAAAGAAAAATTTGCGGAGCTTTTCTGTTTGAAGACCGTCACTCCGACACGGCTGTTTAAAATTGAAGTGAAGAAAATGCTAGACGGGGCCTTTTTATAGGCTCGCTCCGTGTTTAAGGTATCACATTTCATTTTTATGAAAAAGAAAAGAAATAAGATCTTGGTCCCTGCATTGTTCCAAATCATTAATTGCATTGATGATTTTTAGAAGTGACTCAAATATGAGTTCGCTAAAAAGGGTGATGCATGAACCAAACTCAACATAGAAGGCACTGATTAATGAGTACAACTTGCCGCAACCAACTTACTCTTTAGGAGGTAGGTCTATGTCCTCTGAATGTGGCTCAAAAAATTTCACAACAATGTCACAAGCTGATATCTTGGGTTGCAATGAGATAAGATCCTGAAGTGAATAAATTATATTAATAACTTGATGAATAAATGATATAATTTGATATAATTTAATGATATAATGTGATTTGGTTTCATTTGTGCTAATGGTCCCAATTAGTATGTCAGTGCTAGATACAGTTGACACTAAAATAAAGTTCATTATTATTAAGGACAGTAACTTACAGGACAACAGGATTCTGAATCATAATTATGAAGTCGGTCACCTCAGACTAGCCCCCAAATTTTACAATTTCCAGTTTTTGTGGAAAAGTGTGGGCTAACCACCAACTTTCCAGTAAACTTGCAAACAGAAACTGGGGTTTAACTTTCCTAACCTTGCAGTAGTCACTGATGGGTTCCTTCCGTCGCAATGCCACATCTCGCACATGGCTTCTGCCAAAGATAATTTTACCTACACATTGAAACAAACCAAAATCATTACTACAAAACATTAGACTTGCTGGGCGAGGAAACAAGTACTGACTTCAGTTCCAACTCTGCTGTTCTCAATTTTTACTAGTATCCAAAAATCAGATGCTTGAAGGGAAATGACATTGTGAAACCAGTGTCAAACATGTGAACACAGTCAGTAAAATTTGGTTTTGGTCTAGTCACTTTAACGGTTGACAAAAATGTATATAATGCTCTAATTGGTTAAGGCATATTGTATAAGTTTATAAACCAGTTATTAAATGACCCACCAAATAAAAAAAACCACAGCAAACACGAGAAACCTAAAAGTTGTACAATGAATTGAAAATGACAAACTGAAAACAACATCAATATAATAGTAAGTTTAAAATGGATAAAAGTAATTCAAACTGAATACATGTAATTAGCAACTCACATGTTGCAGAGCTCTTAAGATGAGAAATTCAGTTGAGAAATCATCGATCAATGAGGGTTAATTGACAATTGACAGAGATATCGGATGTCCTTCATAATCGAGTGCATGGCCTACTCTCGAGACAAGGCAAGGCCTAATCTCCCAGTTCAAGCCATGTTTTACACCAACTAAAAATATGATCACAATATATGGAAAATCAGTTTTAAATGCACAGGTGTGAGACTCACATATACAGAGGACAGGCTATAATGTGGCAGCTAGGTTTCAAAAATTATCACAAATTGAACCGTACCTGGTAAAAATGGTAAAATCCTTTTAGAAGGATCTTTGACTCCACTCTCATCGGGGAATTCTTCTAAAAGTTTGGTCTGTTAAAATAAGAGACACTATAAAAGAAAACTAAACTGGTTCACTTCTACATCTACAATTTCATAACTAGAGGTTTACACTGACATCACCCCCTAGAAGGAAGTGCTAGTACTAGCTAGTGATCATTTGAAATCCTGATGTGGACACGTAGCATGATGTATTCTTATTGGCAAGTATATTATATTGGCTGAATGGTTAGAGTGTTGGATTTGAATTCTGTAAGTCGTGAGTTCAGATCCCATTCTAAGCACTAGCTGGTGTCATTCAATATACACTTCTAACTAGCCAACTGATCTGCCTCCTTCCAGTTAGGATTCTTAAAGTGCACCTAGCCCCAAAATATTTTTTTGCTAAAATAAACCTTTGCACCGGCTTGAGATGCATTGCACCTTTGGTTTTGCCTTTTAACCAAATTCTGAATATTTATAGAATTCAAAAGTTACGAAAACCTGTGTCTCATATAATCCACGACTGAGTCAGAAGGGGCGTGGGTCTATTCCTGATTTGACATCACAAATGCATGTTTACAAAGACTCGATGCAATGCAAATTCAAATCAGAAATAGACCCACAGCCCTACTGACTTGGTCATGGAACAAATAATGCACAGTTTTTCTTAACTTTTGAATGCTTTAAATAGTCAGAATTTGGAAAAAGGGAGAAAGGACCGGTGCAATGTGTTTCGAACTGGTGCAAAGGTTCATTTTAGCGAAAAAGTATTGGGGTTTAACCTAGTTATGTTTATTTACTAAATGGGATTTACCGGTTTATTTGCATGGGCCAAGAAAAGCCCTTATCAGGGAATGATAAATTAAGTTTACTTATTGTAATTATTTTATATTGCTTTAGCCAAGCCTAAAAGCAGGGCTCTATATTTTTTACTGATTCTTAATAACTGAATGCTAGCAATTGAAACATCAGATTTTTTCAAATAAACTTCACTGTAGTGCAAATAATCTACTATATAAACTTCATAAATGATGTAAACTAATTTAGATTAAGAGATGGTATAGAGATGGCTAGATGAGACAAAATATATCGTTGTTGATTAAGATTTAATTTCTTGCAACTACTAACTAGGGGAGAGTTGCACACAAATATTGAACATGCAACAACATTTTTAATTTCGCTGGCTAGCTACTTGAAGTTTGAATTTATCCCATAAAATCTCCCACAGAAGTAAAGAAATTCAAACAGTGTGTTCAAGTGAGGTTTACCAAAGTGCTGGGCAACGAAAAAACAAAAACTTGACTAAAATTAACTTTTACATAACCTAAATTTGTTCTAAGCCATAACACATGCTGTGAATTACAAACTGGCTGGTTTGAAGTAATTTAAAACATTTACCTGCCTATCTTCATCTTTGTCAAGTTGAATATTTTGTAGAGATGAATAAGTTTACTGTAAAAGTTGTTCAATGTGTACAAACCGCAAGAGACAAAAGAAAATTGACAAAAATATTGAAGAAAAGATTTGAATTTTAATGCATATACCTGAGCAACCTATACCAGTGCAGCCATGTCCATTTCAATTAGAATCAATCTCAGGCCTGCAATAAGTGAGATGGTACATGTACATGTGTAACACCACGCAACTACTCAGGAAAGATGCCATAGCAAAAAAACTCAAAATAATTAATCGTCAACTCCAACTGCAGAAATTGTGTTGAGAACGACTATTAAAAATTACAAAATCCTGCGCAAAAACCTGAACTCTATCATCGCTACATTGACGACTGTATCGGCGCTACCTCTTCTACCAGTGAGGATCTTACTCAATTTATAACCTCTGTTAATTCGTTTCATCCTGCCCTTAAATATACCTGGGAAATTTCCGATACTTCCTTAGCATTCCTGGATATCAAAGTTTCTATTGAAGGCAACAGCTTATGCACCAGTGTGCACTACAAACCCACAGATTCTCATAGCTATTTGTTGTATTCATCTTCACATCCATCACATGTCAAGAATTCCATTCCTTATTCTCAGTTTCTTAGACTTCGCCGTCTTTGTAGTGACGACTCTGATTTTTCCTTAAAATCAGAGGAAATGTGCAATTTCTTCGACAAACGCGGCTATCCTGCTTCTGTTGTTCAAGCGGGCCATCATCGCGCCCAGCAAATTGATCAACAGTCAGCACTACAAACGTCACAGAGAGAAAACAACGATAGAATTCCATTCACCCTCACATTTCACCCTCACAACCACGCAGTTAAATCCATCATTCTCAAAAACTTTAAATTACTTCAAAATGATCCTGACACTGGTAGAATCTTTTCGCAACCTCCATTAATTTCATTTAAACGCGACAAAAACATAGGTAACTTTTTAGTCAGAAGTGCATTCCAAACTAGTGATCAACCCGAAACTTTTTAATGCGCTCGCGCACAATGCAAAACATGCCCTTTCATTCTCAACGTTGACAAAATATCAGGACCCAAGCGAAATCACTGATCATTTCACCTGTACCTCAGCCAATGCCATCTACTGTATAACTTGCACTCTTTGCAAAAAGTTATACATCGGCGAAACAGGGAGACGACTTGGCGTCCGATTCCGAGAACACCTTCGTGACATAGAGAAAGACGACAAAAATGCATCGAAACCTGTCGCGAGACACTTCAATCTCCCAAATCATTCTAAGCAACATATGGCAGTCTGCGACCTTTCCCTTCACCAAGGAAACACGGAAAGCCGTAAAACTCTAGAACAAAAATTTATTTTTCAAATCGGCACTCTTAATCCTCACTGTATCAATGAACGCTTTTCATTCAACTAATTTATTCCGAAGTTTTCACGTTACCAGGCACCAGCCAATAGCGAAGCTCCATCTTTCTGTATATAAAAACACACGACACACAATTCCTTGATTCGCTCCGACGAAGGGCTAACGCTCGAAACGTCAGCTCTTGAATCTCTTTACGGTGGCCAATTGACATTATCAACCCAGTTGATAAAACCAAATTATATTAAAAAAAACAGGTGACCTTGATGTGCTCTTAACCTGAGACTGTAATATGGTATCTGATACTGGCTACCTTGTTGACAGATGCAAGCTTGTGCTTCCTCTGGAGCAAGTCAGGGCTTGACAATAATTTTTAAACTTCCTTGCCTAGTGGCTATTAGTGGTTTTCAATAGTCACCAAATCAAAAACTAAATTTGAAAATCCAACTACAGAAGCTAAGAACTTCAGATAGTGTAGATGATAAGTAAATAAACAATTTCTCCAAGTCTCATGGCTGTGCGGTGTGCCGTGAGCGAGCTACTTGCCGAAACATTTTACACAAATTTTTAAAGCTCAGTATTGAGACGCCATATTAGTGTCCTTCTAAGGGGCACAAATATAGCCGCCGTGATGCCGAAGAAACCATCTGGAATTCAGTTGTGCTATAATGGCGACTACTTTTGGCTCTTGAGCTAATTTATACTTCCACATAAACACCACTTATTATATCTGAAATGTTCAAACTGCTGAAAATTGAAAGGATAGCCTTTTTCTAAACAAAACAGCTTTGTCACGGCACTCAGCTTGATGTCACATATGGCAAAGAACTCCAATAATCACTCCAAGATGGAGGACACTATCGAGCTGAAAATTTGCGAAAAGATATATTTTTAGTCCACCTTACACCTAGTGGCAATGAAAGTTTAATAGGCCTAGTGAATTTTTATTTCAGAATTTTATGACATCACATGAAAACCAAGAATAGTGACAACAGATGTTACCAGCCACATTTTTTGCTAGCCCAGCATTGATGTTGGCTAGGTCCAATAACATGAGATGTCCACAATGCAATTCTGACAAGGGTGAAAGTGAATGAGATGGAAGATGGCCTGAAAGAACTCAACAAGCAAGTGAATGAGCTTAACTCTGCCAACGAAAAAGTGAAAGAGAATTGTGAGAAGGCATGTAAAACGCGGTATCAAGCTCTCGAAGATAAATTATTATACGCCGAAGTTTATTCAAGGCGTGAAAATTTGCGTTTCTACGGAATTCACGAAGCAGAGGAACAGGAAGATTCACTTAGCGTCCTAAAATCTTTCTTGGAGAGTAAACTAGAAATCGACTCAGGGGACATCGAATTCCAGCGAGTCCATAGAGTAGGCAAAATAAATGATGATGGACGTCCAAGACCAATAATTGCTCGTTTTCTTCGCTACAGTGATAGAGAGTGTATTTTTTCAAAAGCCAGGGATTTAAAGGAAACTGGATATGGAATTTCTGCAGACTTTCCGAGAGAAATTGTAAGAAGAAGAAAAGAGCTTGGGAAGAAACTTTCCGACGCAAGAAAAGATGGTAAGCGAGCCTATTTTAGTCGGGCCGAGCCGGACAAATTGTATGTTGACGGAGTACTGATTGCTTTGTAAAAGATTATCTAAGTTACTATTATTACCAGTCTGTCATCTCACGGCCTAGGTAGTATCTATATTTGGCAAATTAAATAGGATAATGTGCATGGAGTAAGCTTAATTCCTAAATTTCAGAAGAAATAATATTTTTCTTCGCTCTACATTAGTTATGTTTTCTCGGTATGTACGGGTCTTTATTGTTTGTTTAGCTGTAATTTTGCCACCTCGATTCGTTCAATGGCAGCAATACAGTTTTCTCTGGCTGCCCCTTTGTATGTGTTGTTACCGTGTGTGTTTTGTTTCTTTATTTTTTGGTAAGCTTACTTGTAGGACAGGCCAGTTTCGGGACAAAATTTTTGGTTATTTAATGTTTTTCAAATTAAGAAAGGCTACAAAAAGTGTTTATGATGTTAAGTGGCAAGACTGGGTGATTACAATTAATTCGAAAACGTATGGGCATAAATTTTAAACTTTTGTCTTTAAATGCTCGGGGGATTCGGTCATTTGAAAAACGTAAAGCCGTTTTTGCATGGCTTATGAATCAACAAGCAGATATTTGTTTCTTGCAAGAAACGTATAGTACAAAGGAGATAGAAAACAGTTGGAAAATGCAATGGAAAGGTGATATGTTTTTTTCCCATGGTTCTGAGCATAGCAGGGGTGTTCTTATATTAGTTAAAAATTCCTTAGAATTTGAATTAAAATCCGTGCGTCAAGATAGTCAGGGGCGGTTCCTTCTTTTGGAAGCGATAGTGCAAGACCAGAAATTTGTTTTTTTAAACGTTTATGCTCCAAACAAAACGAGCGAACAAATTTTATTCTTTGACCAGATCAAAGATGAACTGGATAGAATGGATATTGATGATGAATGTAGGATTGCAGCTGGTGGAGATTTCAATGTTATCCTCGATTCGAAGCTTGACGGCCAGGGCGGTAATCCAAAACTAAAGGAAACGGTTAATTTAATCGAGAATATTTGCCTGACACATGACTTAGTTGACATTTGGAGAGTTAGAAACCCGACACTGAAACGTTTTACGTGGAGTCAGAAAAAACCGTTAGTGCAAAGAAGGCTTGATTTTTGGTTAGTTGATGATGCTCTTCAAGAGGATGTTGATCAGACTGGTATTATACCCTCAATCAAATCCGATCATTCGGCAATTGTACTGGTCATTAAAAGTATTGAGAACCAAACACATGGTCCTTCCTTTTGGAAGTTTAACGCAAGTTTATTGAACGATGGCGATTATGTGGCTCTGATAAAAAACAATTATCCCGTATGGCTAGAAGAATTCAAAGAGGTTGTGGACCCCAGATTATTTTGGGATCTTATTAAGTATAAAATAAGGCAGGTCACCATTGCTTATAGTAAAGAAAAGGCAAGAGAAAGGAAAGCGAAATTGTCAGAGACCGAGAAAAAGCTACAACATTGTCAAGAACTATATGATGAGGATCCGTCAACTGAAAATATGAAGGAATTGGAGATTTTGAAAACTGAATATGACCTTCTCTATGATTACATTGCTCAAGGAGCAATAGTTCGATCAAGAGCAAGGTGGTATGAACAGGGAGAAAAAAGTAACAAGTACTTTTTAAATTTAGAAAGTTCAAGAGGGAAAAAAAGTTCCTTGCGAAAATGTTTTGTTAATGATCAAACTCAAACAACAAATCCTGAATCCATTTTAAATGAACTTTGTAGATTTTATTCAAATTTATACCAGGAAAATCCTGACTCGTGGAGTGAAACACAAACAGATTCTTTTTTGAGAGGAATTTCCATGCCCAAGCTCTCTGATGCCCAAAAGTTTGAATGTGAAGAAAAACTTGCTATAAGTGAATGTTATAACTCATTAAAAACTTTTCAAAAGAACAAAACGCCCGGCAATGATGGTCTTACAGCAGAGTTCTATTTAGCATTTTGGCCAATCTTTGGGAAGCATTTAGTTGCCTCTTTTAACTATTCACACGATCATGGAGAACTCTCGAATTCCCAAAAACAAGCAGTCATTACTTTATTGGAAAAAAAGGGTAAGGATAAAAGATTTATCAAAAATTGGAGACCAATATCACTAATCAATGTCGACACAAAAATTGCCTCCAAAGCCCTGGCCAAACGTTTGGAATCAATTCTACCGGAATTGATTCATTGTAATCAAAATGCCTATGTACAAGGAAGATCGATTTTTGATGCTGTAAGAACAATAGAGGATGTAATTGAATATACTAAACATACGAATAACGCAGGAATCCTGATTACAATAGACTTTGAAAAAGCCTTTGATTCAGTAAATCATAAGTTTCTATTTAAAGTTCTCCAAAAATTCAATTTCGGTTCATCTTTTATTCAATGGATTCGCACTCTTTATTCAAGAGTGTCTAGTTGTGTAATTAACAATGGCTTCGCTTCAAATTATTTTATGATTAAAAGAGGGGTGAGACAAGGTGACCCTTTATCACCATTGCTATTCATCTTAAGTTTAGAAGTTCTTGCATGTAGCATTAGACAAAATGAGAAGATTGAAGGGATTAAAATTGGAAAGGAGGAGGTCAAATTGGCATTATTCGCCGATGATCTGTCTTGCTTTGTGAAAAATAGATCGTCTTATGAGCAATTAAATACCAGCTTAGGAAACTTCACTGCTATTTCTGGTCTTAAGGTCAACTCAGAAAAGACTGAATTTTTCTGTCTAGGTCCAAAGAAACTAGAATCTTTTCCCTATGAATTCAAGACATCATTAAAAATCTTAGGTGTGTATTTCAGTTATAACCAGTTATTGAGGAAAAAAGACAATTTTGAGGGAATTTTAAATTCTGTCAAGAAAACACTTAACATGTGGAAGTGGCGAGGACTAACACTCGTGGGAAAAATTCAAATAGTCAAAACTTTTGCCATTCCAAAATTTATGTCAAAAGCAGCTCTAGTTTATGTTTCAAAGGATCTTATTCAAGCGGTGAACAAAGAATTGTACGGTTTTATTTGGAATGGCAAAGACAAAGTTAAGCGTTCTGCGTTGATCAATGATATTGAACATGGTGGTCTTAAGATGCTCGATATTGAATGTATGATCAAAGCCCAAAGAATAATGTGTTTAAAGAAGTACATTGAAGACTATGTTAGTCCCTGGAAAATCTTGTTGGATCACTATTTAAGGAATTTGGGTGGTAAATTTGTTCTGAAGTGCCAGTTTGATACTTGTAAATTGCCCGTATCCCTTCCGGCGTTTTACAAAGACTGTTTAGACGTATGGTCTTCTCTTACTAAGACAGATGTTGAATCATATGGTGATATAATGAATCAAGTGATTTGGAATAATAAGAATATACTTAGAGATGGTAAATCAATATATCAACCCGTGTTTCACAAATGTGGAATACGTAAAGTAGGTGACTTAATCTCGAATGACCGCGTATTCCTTAAAAGTGAGAAAGTTGTACAAGCCCAATTATCTCAAAGTCAGCTTTTCGTCTTGATGGGTATAGTTAATACATTACCTAGTGAGTGGCGCTCTATTATGAAAGGAAATGTGTTTACTCCACCATTACCGTTGAAAGAAAGCTTTCATTTTTTGTCAGTAAAGGGTGAGATAATAGACATTCTTAATATCCGTTCAAAAGATGTGTACAGGGAATTTTGTTCCTATAAGTCAACCCCGCCTACTGCTCAAGCCAAATGGGAAGGCGAATATCCAAGCCTTCTGGGTGAGTGGACAAAAATATACTCTTTGCCTTTTAAGGTTTCTCTAGATACAAAATTGAGAGCTTTTCAATACAAGTTTTTAAATCGTATTATATATATGAATGATAAACTGTTTGCCTTCAAAATTATAGACTCCCCGTACTGCACGTTTTGTAAAAATGAAGTGGAATCCCCAGAGCATTTATTTTTCTCTTGTAAAGTTGTAGATATGTTTTGGAAAGAGGTTTTATCGTGGATAGCCCTTCTTAGTAATGAAGTAAAGGACATTTCTTTTCATGACGTCTTTTTTGGTAAATTTAATGTTCATAAAGACTTTATGATAATAAATCACATACTTTTATTAGGAAAATTTTTTATTTATAGGTGCAAATTAGATAAAAAAGAACCATCACTTGAAGTTTTTAAAGTTAAATTGAAAGCTACCTACAAATTAGAACTTTATGTTGCTAGGAAAAACGATGTTCTCTCAAAGCATTATGCAAAATGGGAGGCATTTATTTCGACTCTTTCTTAATCCCTCTTTCCATTACATACTTGATCAACGCGTCTTTCATTTTTGCCGCTCACTACTACATTATATTATACTATATTACCGACATAATACACAAGATACTTAAACATACCCAGCGTGCGTTGTTAATTTATCCTTATTGGCCTGGCTCTTTGTTTTTAAAAATACTTTACAGCTTATTTTTTGTTTGTATTTTCGTATTGTAAGTGCTTGTACCATAATATTTTTGATAGTGTTACGTATTGTAAGTAAAAAGAGAAATAAAAAAAATTATAAAAAAAAAAAATAAAAAAAAAAAAAAAAAAAAAAAAAAAAAATTCTGACTTTGTTTCTGAGAAAAGAGTTGTGTTTGTCTTGCTTTAAGAAGACGGAAACTGCTTCAGCCAATTTTATTTTATTTACTAGTCAAAGTGGCTAGTGGAAATTGTAAACCCACTAGCCAAAACTAAATTTCTACTAGTCTGTGGCTAGTTGGCTACCATTAGTGTTGAGCCCTGAGTATGTTTGTGATGTTGCACAATGTCATACATGCGTACATGTACATATGTAGGGTGCATGTGCCTGCAAGCTATGCCGCTAGCCATTTTGACCCTGAAAAATGAAAGGCATGGTTCACCAATTTCTATGATTATTGGATCCTGCTCTGTGGCTGTTCAGGCAGCCAGAGCTGCACTAAAATTGCCTGCATTTAATTTAGAGGTTTACAGAATTGCAAGTTAAAAGTGTGATACAGATTTATGAGATAGTATAAAGGTTCCTTCCAGATGAGAGCTAGCAAATAAGTCAAGTAAGTCAAGTCAAAGGTTCCTTGGTTTCCAATACATTTTGTGATTTAGAAATTCATGACCTCGAGACTAACACTGCCGATCAAGAGGCATTTGTAATACACACCTGCAGGTCAAAGAATTTACTGTATCTTCTGTAAACAACATTAACACTTCCATCAGACCAAGTGACATTAATGACATAAACCTACAAGCAAAATAGCTATTGTTATATAAAACTGACTGACAATCAATTTCTATACATTCCCAAACGTGATTTCATTTATATGGGGACTAAGTCCTTAAGCAATTAGACTAGGTAAAAGGTAAAGTCTGCATTCGGGCCTAGTGGCCCATCAGGCCGGAACTTATCCTGGTTTCTGTAGCATGAAGCGACAGAGAGTATTTCTCCCCCCCCCCCCCTGGATGGGATGCTAGTCCATCGCAGGGTTAACCCCCAGCAGAAAATTTGCCGGTACCCATTTATACACCTGGGTGAACAGAGGCACTGTGAGGAAAAAGTGTCTTGCCCAAGAACACAACGCAGTGCCCTGGCTAGAGCCTCGAACCAGGACCATTTCGACCCGGAGTCCAGTGCCTTAGCCATTAGGCCACTGTGCCTCCCACAACAACTAGGAGTTATCTATGATTGAAAATAGACAACAAGGCAGACTAGTCTTATTGTTTTATAAGAAACTCTAATGGAATGACAGCAATGACATTATCAATAACACAATTGAGAAAAAGAAGCCTGAAGAAAATTCAAGACTTCAACAAGTTTCAAACCTAAAACCTCTGCAACATTAGTGCCATGCTTTACCAGTGGTAAGCATGATGTATAGCGTCATGTGAGCCCACTCTACATAAAAGGGTTTTTTGCGTAAGGTTGTAAAAACCTGCTTTTGAGCCAAACTTCTCAATAGACCTATTGTACAACCCATGATAATGCATTCACAAATTTGTATGGTTGAATCATCCCTTGTCAAAATGAACTATACTTTTAGTTCCAGAGTTGTCACTGAAGGCTGCAGCCAGGGAATTTCCCCAGCTACTAAGAGTGTGAGCCCAGGCTACTTTGAAACAAAACCAACACACTGGAAAGTGAGAAATGCATCAAACAAAAAAATTCCCCGGCTGCTTTTTTACTTTCCCCGCAAACTTGAGAAATTAGTGACAGATTGTCCACAGCCAAAATTTTAAAACATTAGAACTGATACAGAGTTTGAATTTTTAAACAGGCAAAATATTGCATTTTAATATTTTCTGAAACATGTCTTTAAGACATTTATTTTATTTTGCATGACTGTTTAATCATAACCAATTTCTAATACTAAATGAAATTTTGAGATATGTTCACAAGGGAAGATATTGAGAAAAATGGGAAAATGCCTTTGAAACTACTATCGCCATGTCTCTGCTATTAAATGCCTGGTCTTTAATTTTGGCTGTTTATTAGCATATTATCCAGGGCACATCCCATTCAACCAAAAATTCTGTTTGAACTTCCAAAATTTTCATGTGCTGAAAGGAGTGGCGTTTTCCACTTGACTGAACTGGGCACATCAATATGGCAGATTTGTAGTCCAACTCTTACTTGACGATTTCACAAGTTAAATGACAATATCCCAGTGAACAACGTACAACCATACAAGCTGCCTAAAGGCCATTTCCAGTCCATACTGCACAGTCTCGGGATTTGTTTACATTTGTTTTGAATTCGTTGATATGTTACACTTTGGTAACTGCATACATGAAGTTTGAGTCCGCCATTGCAGGTCGTTTGAGTTCTCGATGAGCTGAAACCCCAGGGGGGTACTTGGGATTTCAAGTGACGGGGATGATCGAATGGAGCCAAAACTCAAGACCCAAAAAATCCCTAAGGCTTCCAGCAAAAAACCCAAAAAAATCCCTGGACCAAAAATTAACCCCAAAAAATCCCATGCCGTGTAAAGCGACACCATAGTTAACTATTAAACAACAGCAAAACACGTTTGTTTGTACTTTATTCACAGAACTATGCAGCCAGGGCACTACCGATTCTTTTTAATACCCCCCAAAAATCCCTACTCAAATCAAGCTACCCAAAAAATACTTGCCAAATGTTTGTACCCAAAAAAATCCCGGAATCGAAAATTTCAAACCCAAAAAAATCCTTCAATCATTCCCATCACTTGAAATCCCAAGTACCCCCCCTGGGGCTTAAAACGTCGGTTTGGAATATCATCAAGGTTCGTCTACTCTTTATTATTGTTTTGCAAGGATATTGGATGTTAATAATGAAGAAAAAAGTAAGTTTTTACCCATAATTTTCATTTTGACTTGTTTACATTCCACCCTGTGAGACTTGATAAACACTGGAGTACAGACTGGAAATGGCCTTTAACAAGGAGAAGTAAATATTTGAAGGTCAATCATTCAAGATATGAACAAAAGAAATGCATGAACGTCTCTCCCACAAACTGGAGGAATATCCGTACAAAATTTATTGCCACAGAAATCAAAACATGTCAAAGAAATAATTCTCAGAATTTTTGGTCCAATGGGTCGTGCCACCAATTCCCTGTATCAGACACATCAGCGGGTAATCATGGTAGCTGTATTCAACAGAGAAAAAGAAACTTTTGCTTAGGTGTGAGTTTAATTCAGATTTTTGTTCTCAGATTTTTGTTCTCACGTGTTGAGTACAACTATAACTACCGCGATTCACTGCAGCAGTGTTGGATAGCGGGAACTCGGCAAGCTACAACAAATATTGTCAAGAGAAAGAACATTTAACGAATATTTTACAAGAGGTTAGGCTTTGGATGTTATAGCCCTCAAAATTGTTAGCTCGTTGTGATACACAAAGCTTACGGAAACGGCTCAACAAGAGATCAACAAATCACTATTTTAATAGCGGACCGATTACATGTAATCTCATTTCAATCTCTACAATACTTACGTAATGCTTGCTTGGTATTTTTCGTTTCTGGATGTCAACAATTTTAACATCTGTCAAACTTCTTCGCGACATCGTTTGAATTTTGGAAGAGAACTTAATTCGGTTCTGTAAAAGCGATGTAGACAAGTGAGCCTGCGAACAGCCGGAAATGAAACCCACTCGCCCGCCCACACACCCACCCCACCCTACTTCGAATGGTTCGAAGTAGTAGATAGTGTAGTTAATGAATACCACCTGGTACCCACCGTAGATATACCAAGTTCGGAACCCCCCCCCCCCCCAACTGCGGAAAACAACCAGTTTGCACATCACTTCCTATTGGTGAAGACGAGATTTCGAAACGCCAGGGGAACACCGCCAAGGCGGTGAAGGGCCTCCAACCAAGGGGGAAGAAATCTAATTTTAACAAACAAGGAAGCAAAGATGCAAACAAAACTGCGCTGTTGGGGGGGTTCCGAACTTGGTATATCTACGGTGGGTACTGCGGTGTGTATTCATTAACTACACTATCTACTACTTCGAGGAAGGACAACCCCCAGGCCGGCGCAGCTGTGCCGAACGAGGGGGGTGGTAGCAGCGAGGGTTACGCAAGAAACCGCTTTCAACTTGTTTCAACCTACGTTTCACACAATTAGACAGAAGCGGCAGTTCACAAGACAGAAGCGCGCCGCCCTCAAAAATGGTACACGAAGCAAACAACTGCATGTGGTTGCTGCGAAATCGGCAAAAGAACTGCGGCAAACGGTGTGTCGGGGAATATTGCGCACAGCATAACTGGCAAATAAAAAAAGGAATGCAAAAGCCAGCACCATGCCGCAGCTGCGGCATCGGAGTATTGACCGACTACCGACTATGCGCGCATTGCTACGGGCTCTCGCTAAAACAGCGGCTTACATGCATAGAGAAAAAAGCAAAGAAAAAATATGAACTTGTTTTGCCCGAGCTGATGTCTTGCAAACTTGACAAAAGAGCAAGCAGTTAGAGATTTGCACACTTATTAAAAAGACAACCAGTTAGAGAATTGCGTTAAAAAGAAATTATTTTCCCCGCACATTATACGATGGCTGAGCAAGCAACGTGGCAGGATTTAGAACAAGCACTCGCGGAAATTGATTTTGAAAAACTGTTAGAACAAATAAAACCCCAAATTCGGAATGTGTTTGATGAACGCATACCCCCGGAAGCCCTAGAGCGTCTGCCCGAACCTCTGCTTCCAAAACTCTACAGGCCCAGAGCACCCCCAAGGCAAAAAAGAGGGACAACAAACAACGTTCTAAAAATGTTTGATCCAGTCCCTACCCAGAAAGTCAAATCGAAAGAGAACTACAGTCAATCTCTTGCATGGTTCCTTAACGAACCAGAAGCTGAGGGAACGGAAGCAGGGCGACGATTCATTAGATGGACGGTCAAAGGGCAGACCAAAAACCTCACAGAATTTTCCATGAAAAAGATTCGAGAGGGCGTTGACACATCGATGTATGTGAGGCACAACTATTCTCATTGGCTGCAAAACGTCGAGGATGGAACGCTGATCTTGTTTTATAAAAATTCAGGAGGGTCACCTTGGATAAGTGAACTTTCTGAAGCAGAAAAATGGCTGAATGAAAAGGAGGAGGTGCGTCTACAAGTTGACGACATCGAAAGACCGGACACAAAGTGGGTGTTCAGGGGCTTTTCAGATGTCTATGTGAAGGTTGTGCTTGACCGCCAGCCTTTGTTGGGCACAGGCCCCTTGCCTGACTGGCTACGCAACCTTGCTCGTGGGCGTGCTGGGACAATGGTGGCGTTGGACACCTACCATGATAATTTGTGTCTCTTGCGCTGCATTGCTGTGCATCGAAGAGCCCGGCCTGATCGAAGTACAGCAGCAGTCCGTGAGCTTGTCAAGAGTTTCTTCAATTTCGCAGGCGCTCCAAACGACATGCCAAAAACATCTCTTGACGAATTAGACAGGGTTGAAAGGCATCTAAACAAAAAAGTCGATTTTTCAAAGTGGCACGGCATCAAAGTTTATCAGCCTGAACTGGGAGAAGGCGGCTAAGTGGTTTGGCATCTTAGAAGAAACCCGCCGGCCAAGCTGAAAAATATTCTGACAATCGGCATTTACGAGGTGCAGGCCTTTTTGATAAAAAACATTGCAAAACTCGCAAAAATTTATGCATGTGTTCATTGTAGTGCGAGATTTACACAAGCTGGCAGTCTTCAACGGCATGCCCAAACGTGCGCCCAAGGGAATACAATAATCGATTGTCCGGGTGAAAAAGTTGAAGCCCCGCAGACATCATTCGAAAAGACTTTCTATCAAAAAAATCGAGCTTCCCCAGAATCGCTGCGTTGGCTAGACCGAGAAGCCAAGCGGCGGAAAATTCACATCCACCACGCAATGTGTCGACACGTAGGCGAGAGGATGGTTGAGGGGGCACCAGTCGACGGTTACCACCATGAAACAAAGACCGTATTTCAATATCACGGCTGCTACTGGCACGGTTGCCGAAAATGTTACCCGCACGATCGCGACAAAATCATCGCCCGTTTCGACCAAACGCGCGAAGACAGAAGGCCACGCAGAGGCGCACAAGAACGCTCCGAGAGGCCGCCTACCGCGTGATCGAGGTTTGGGCGTGTCAAGTTGAAGAAAGCGATGCAAAACTCCCGCAGACTGAAACCAAAAGTTACCCACACGCAATCTTGTACGATTTCGAGGCGTACGGCGACTCCAACCAACGAAAGGAGCCAACATCCATGCTAACGATCGAGAACGTGCACGTACCAATCTCGGTGAGCATCGGTGACACACTCAAGAGAGAGCTCACCTACAACTGCGAAAGAGACCCCGCTCTCCTGATACACAAGTTTATGGAAGAGCTGAACAGACGCGGAAAAAACATCCGAACCCAAGTCCGGGCGGAGTTTGTGCCAGACGACGTGTGCCTGCTGCCGAAAAAGCAGTGGCTAAAACTTGATGAATGGTGCAACCAGGTGCCTGTCGTCGGTTTCAACTCGGGCAGCTACCATCTGAACATGATCAGAACAACTAGCCGACACAACCGGCAAAGTCAGAGTGGCGAAAAAAGGAAAAAAGATAATGTTCTTCTTGACCTGGGGCTTCCGTTTTCTCGACATAAACTATCATAATAAACAAGGGAAATGGTTCGGATTTGCCGAAGTAGACATAGAGATTCCGGAGCCCTTGCAGCCAAAGTTCGAGGAAATGTGCCCGTTCTTCTTCGTCAAAAAGGTGCCGGACGAAGTCATCCCGGAACATATGTTCGAATATTTACGCCAAACAGGTAGAAATCGCGGAGACGGGCAAAAACTCGTCGGTGCGTTGTCCGCAGGGAGACTTTTGCTGTACGCCCCTCTGCTGCGTTGGTACGTTGACCACGGGGCGGTTATCACACATGTCCACCGGACAATCAACTACCAGCCGGGCAAGATCTTCCCGTGGTTCGTCGACGAAGTCACCAAAGCGCGGCGGACAGGAGACGTGGAAAAAAAGCAAGGCGCTGCTGGCGGAGGTTTTCAAGTTGCTAGGGAACAGCGGGTACGGAAAGCTCATCGAAGCGTTGGAGCGGCAGACAAGCGTAATTTACACCAAAGATGAGAAGGTGGTCGACAGAGCCCTGCGAAGCGCGTTTTTCTCTGACCTTGATGAGATCGGGCAGGCGTATGAGCTGGAAAGTCGCAAGACAAGGGTCACAATCAGGCGGCCGTTTCAGGTTGGAATCGCCGTGCGGATGCTGGAATTCTACTACGATTTCCTCGACAGGTATTTCGACAGAAAAGATTTTGAGCTGATCCAGATGGACACAGACAGCAACTACATGGCCATCTCCGGGGAGTGTCTCGAGGATCTTGTCAGGCCGGAGCTGCAAGCGGAATTCGCGACGCAGAAGAAGCAGTGGCTGGCTTGGGACAAATGGAGCAGCCGCACGCCCGGGCTCTTCAAACTCGAGTGCGAGGGCAGTCGGATGATTGCGCTCTGCTCAAAGTGTTATTTCGTCGACGAGCCGGGCGAAAAGGATGCGGGACGGCCGGATGGTCACTTATGAGCAGCAGAAACTGGGGCTGAGCGCTTATTACGACAAAAGGTGGGTGCTGCCCGACGGGATACACACAGAACCAATAGAATTTCACGAGACCAAGTCAGACGGAGGAAGAGTGGTGTGTGGAGGGACAACCAGCAGCTCTTCACGCACAAAACCGCGCGTGGGCCCGTCGCGCAAATAGTGAAGAACGGGTTGATTTGGTTTGATCCAAATTCTTTCAATGTTATAAACTTTCAACGACCAGATCGGATCTGTGGCCCTTCTTGCGCCTCCTTCAAGCTCACCCGGATAGTAGAGATAGCGAACTTGGACAAAAGAGTGGAGGATTTTTTCGGCCTTCCCAACAGGCCGAAAATAAGGAGTGGCGGGCTGCGCAGAAACAGTGTTTTCTTTGATTGCTTCCGCGGGTTTTTTCCCCGTCAGCCGGGTTTTTTCGTTGTTCAAAGCGGCAACAACTGCAGGAAGTCTTTTCACCCACGCAGTGAACCGCTCGCCCTCTGGGAGACGCATTTCCACGGCGTACTGATGCCCGAACAAGCGTTCGGCAAGGGTGCGGTTGAAACGTTCTACAATGGCCTGGTCGCGGTGAATGTCAACGCGTCCGCGCCGGATATTTGTTTTGTGCTTTTCCATTTCTTTTGAGACGGCGCCCATGAATTCGCGCCCGGGATCAACCTGCAGCAGTTTTGGCCATTTCAAAGGCCCGCGTTTGTAAATCTTCAGAACGGCCTGGGCGACCTCATCAGAATTTTTCGAAGTCAAGGGTTCGGCCTCTTTGTAGCGGCTGGCCACGTCGACGGCGGTCAGTGCGTATTTGAAAACTTTGCGTCCGCGGGGCAGTTTGTCGTGTGGCAGAAAAAGAAGGTCCGCCTGGTGGACCGCATTGGGTGTGGGCACGTCGAATTTTGGTCGAGGAATGTGTCTCGGAGCGGGCAGGTAAATCTGCCAGAGGGCTTGCTTGGTCAGCCACTTTTTTGCGGCGTCTTCTGGCACCTTGGCGGCCTCGGATAATTTTTTAACAGCGGCAAGGCATTTCCAATAGCCCACGGGGCGTAGTATATCTTTGCGAGTTTGGCATCCATCACTATAAAAGAGAAAAAAGTTTAAAGGAACCGGAAGGCTGCTTAGCCCAGAGCGAGCGCCCCGGCGCCCACGAACGCGAGTTCACCATTTTTCTGCTGCTCGCTTGGCCGATAGAAATCAGAGAACTTGGGCTCTTTGGGAGGTGCCATCCGTTCTTCAGGGTGCAGCCTGTTGTAGAGTTTGAAGGCGTAGTCAGTGTTGGTGAAGTTTTGCTTGGTCTCCTCCTTTATCTGCGCGTTTGTCGCAATCCAGTCGAGAGGTTTGGTGCGGTCACGCGCGTATTTTGCGTACGCAGCTTGGTACGCCTCGAGAGCTTTATCATGGCGCACTTTTTTTCAAGCGCTGCTTTGTCACCGCCCCCAAAAGCCCTCGCGAGATAATTACCGCCGATGAAAGCTGCTGCGTTCAACACACCCCCGCCAACCATAATCGCGACACTTGCCATTTTTTTTTATATATATTTTTTCAAATGTTGGTTGGAAGGATTTTCAGGCGTTGGTGGGAAGGATTTTCTGGTCCTCCAGGTACTTTTTGAGCGCAACGCTCCCCGTCATTACAGCTGTGAACAATGCGTAGTTTTCGATAGAATTAGAAGGGTCACCTGTAAAACTCTTCTTGAACGTTTTTTTGGCAACCCAGCCTATGCCAGCATCGAGGCCGGTAAGAGTGGCGGCATCCATGACGGTTTTAACGAGCTTGTTGTCTGACATGTTGGTTATAGATAAGAGAAAAAGTATTTAATTGAAAATTATTTCTCGCTTTTTATTATCTTACACACAATAACGGTGAGGGTTCTGGCACAGCAGCTGTGCGCAGCTGGTTGCGAAGTGGTGGCGGGGGGTGGAGGGGTGGCGGTGGGTGGTTGCGGGGGTGGAGGGGTGGCAGGGGGTGGCAGCGGGTTGGTAGCTTGTGCGTGCCCAGAACCTCAAACATGTGTGTCAAACGCAAACACAGGTAAAAAAAACCGCGTGACACGCCAAGCGAGCGAATGTGACACAGAAAATACTCCCTGTTGAAGAAATGCCCGAACAAGCTTTTGTCAAATAATATTCCCTGTTGAAGAAATGCATGCACTTGTTTATACACAATTGTGTGCCATAATTATATTCCATTTGAAGAAATATCTGCACAAGTATATACGTCAACATGGATGTACCAAACGAATTTCTGGAAGAATTTCTGGAACAAGATCAACCACCAGAAAATGAAGAAATACATGACAGGTTTATGATATCACAAACAAATTACCGGGAATGGCTTCGTGTTTGGTGGATGCTTCCATCCAAAGGAAATCCAAACAACAAAGATCTTTTAGTGTTCGCAAGAGAAAACAAAGCAAAGTTCACTGATTTGGTTGAACAAGAACTCCATAAGTTAAAAAACATAAAAGTAAGTTTTGGGTTAAAAGTAAACTTTTCAAGAGAAAGAAACGGTGAAATGCAATATATGACACATTATTTTAAAGAAACAGAACCCCATGTTATCCAAAGGCACGAAGAAGAAAAGATTGAAACTGAATTCAATAATTTCATTGAAAAAATCAATGGAGAATAGAAAACTGGTCTGTGGAGGGATCAGATTGGTACATTGATGATATAGATACTGCTTACGTGAATGTCGCACGCAATCAGCCGCTGAGCGGAGGAGCATATTTGCCAATCTGGCAAATAGTAAACGTGAAAAACAGGGACAACGAATGTTTGAAGTGGGCACTAAGAGCAGCTTTATTCCCTCCAAGAGATGGAAAGAACCCACAAAGACCAAGCAAATATCCGGACAAAGACGGTATCAACTACCAAGGCATCGATTTCCCAACACCGGTGAAACAGATAGACAAGCTTGAAGCGCAAAACAAAGGCCTCGCAATAAATGTCTTTGGCTGGGAAAACAACTGTGTAACAGTCCACAGGATTAGTAAGAAAGAGGTTAAAATACCAAGGACGAACCTGATGCTAATAGAGTCAGGGCAAAAACAGCACCATTGTTACGTAAAACGGGTCTCCGCATTGCTTTTTGATCAGACCAAAAACCGCAACGCAAAGCACTACTGCATGTTGTGCTTAACATGTTTCTCACGAGCGGACTTGCTCGAGGACCATAAAAAATATTGCAACGGCGTGAATGGCAGGCCGACAAAGATCGAGATGCCGGAAGAGGGGAAAAACACCCTTTCTTTCCAAAATCACCAAAAACAGATAAAGGCGCCGTACGTGATATACGCGGACTTTGACGCTTTGGTAAGAAAGATTCCAGGCTGTTCTCGTGGGCCAGAGAGCAAACAAAAAAGCTACACGGAGAGAACTTAATGGCACCAAGCAAGCGGGTATTCATATATGGTTGTGAGAAGCGACGGCGAAATTACAGGGCAAAAAGTTTACAGGGGTGAAAATGCTGTGGGAACGTTTGTAAGTGACATTCTGCAGGAGGAGGAGACAATTAGAGAGAGTTTGACCACACCAAAGCCAGTTGAGATGACGGAACAAGACTGGAAAAAATTCAAAAAAGCAACAGAATGCCATATTTGTAACAAAAGTTTGAAAAAAGACCAATTCCTTGACTCATTGCCAGTTTGGTACAATGAAACAGGCATGTATAGCGGTCAAAGCCACAAAAAATGCTTCTACAAAGCGCAGAAAAAAATAGATTTAAGACTAAAAAGAATAAAAGACATGAAAGACAAAATCGACCAATGGATAGCGAGAAATCAGGAAACGTGTTTGTTATGCACAGAACCACTGCTTGTAAAAAACTTCAGAGACGCGGTAAAAGACCACTGCCACATAACAGGCAGGTTCCGCGGAGCCGCGCACAACGCATGCAATTACAAACTGCGAACAAAACCAAAACCTCTCCCAATACCTGTTGTATTTCACAACCTCAGGGGCTACGACGCGCACCACCTTATGCAAGCGATGTCGCAGCAGCAGAAAGAAGTCCGATGCATCGCCAACAACATGGAGAAATACATCACATTTTCAATCGGGAGTCTGCATTTCATAGACAGCTTGAACTTTCTGCAAGGAAGCCTTGATGCACTTGTCTCCGCAACTCCCAAGGAGTCGTTGAAAATAACAACAACCATTGCAAATGGAAGCGAACTGCTTCACAAAAAGGGGATGTACCCTTACGAGTACATGGACACATGGGACAGATTCAGCGAGAAAAGGCTGCCGGACAAAGACAAGTTTTACAGTAAGGTCACAGACGAACACATAACAGACGAGGAGTACGCACACGCGCAGAGAGTCTGGGAGGCTTTTGAATGCCAAACACTGGGCGACTACCACGACCTTTACGTGAAAACGGACGTCGCTCTGCTGGCCGATGTTTTCGAGAACTTCCGAAACCTGTGCGCAGAGCAGTACGGGTTGGATCCGGCACATTATTACACGTCGCCAGGCCTATCGTGGGACGCGCTATTAAAAAAGACAGGGGTTGAGCTGGAGCTCTTTACTGACCTCGAAATGCATCTCTTTGTGGAAAGGGGAATGCGGGGCGGAATTTCAATGGTAAGCAAGAGATACGCCAAGGCAAACAACCCCCTGCTTCCTGACTACAACCCCAGCAAGCCGAAAAAATACATCATGTATCTCGACGCAAACAACCTTTACGGATGGGCAATGAGCAAGCCCCTCCCCAAAAGAGATTTCAAATGGAAACGTGTAATGCCCACAGAGGAGGAGATCCTCAAGAAAAAAGAGGGCGCAAGAAATGGCTGGATTCTTGAGGTTGATCTTGAATATCCCGCAGAACTGCACGAGGAGCACAACAGCTATCCACTGGCACCGGAAAAAAAGGAAGTGAAAAAGGAAAAGATGTCGGACTACCAGAAAGGTTTGATAAAAGACCTGGATATAAAAATACCCCCGGGCAGCAAGAAGCTGATGCTGACACTCGAAGACAAAAACAACTATGTCGTGCATTACAGAAACCTTCAGTTTTATCTGAAGCAGGGCATGAAACTTAAACGCGTGCACAGGGTGCTAGAGTTCGAACAAGAATGCTGGATGGAGCCATACATCAGGATGAACACCGAGTTCAGGAAAAACGCAAGGAGCGACTTTGAAAAGAACTTTTACAAGCTCATGAACAACTCGGTTTTCGGCAAAACCATGGAAAACCTGCGCAAACGTGTTGACATAAAAATCGTGCGCAGCGCCGAGGAAAACAAAATAAGGAAATTGATCGCCAGTTCTTTGTACTCAAGGTTTGCCGAATTTACAAACGACATGGCGGGGATCCACATGCATAAAAGCAAGCTGCTGCTGAATAAACCTGTTTACACGGGCATGACGATCCTTGACAACAGCAACATCCTGATGTATGACTTTTTCTACAACAAGCTAAAAAAGCAATACGGCCCAAAGTGTGAGCTTTTGTACACAGACACCGACAGTCTTCTGCTTGAGATAGAAACGGACGACGTCTACAAAGGCATCGCAAAAAACAAATACCTTTATGATACGAGCGATTACCCGAAGGAGCATCCGCTTCACTCTAACGCCAACAAAAAGGTCTTGGGCGAGATGAAAGATGAATGTGCCGGAAAGCCGATAGCAGAGTGCATGCGTCTGAGGTCGAAAATGTACTCGATTCTGATGGCGGGCGAAAAAAACATCAAAAAAGCGAAGGGCGTAAAAAAGTGCGTTGTCAAGAAACAAATCAAGCATGAACAGTACAAGGAAACGCTTTTAGGCGCGAAACAGTTATGGCACGGAATGAACATTCTTCGAAGCGAGGGACATGAGATATACGGCATGCACGTAAACAAGATTTCGCTGTCCGCGTTTGATTCAAAACGCTGGATAGCGGACGACGGGATCCATACAAATGCTTACGGGTACATCAACATACCAACAGAAGCTGAACTTGAAGAGATGGCAGCTTTATTGGCAGATGTTGATTTGACAGCATTTGGGATTGCAAACATACCAACAGAAGCTGAACTTGAAGAGATGACAGCTTTATTGGCAGATGTTGATTTGTCAGCATTTGGGATTGATTGAACCCCTAGGGTCTGGACAACATCGCGTGGGTCCAAACTGCGCCAAAAGTCAATAAAGAAAGGGTCGAGAAAAAATTCTTCTTTCCGTACAAGCGTTTTTCTGTCATAAACAACACAATTTTGATTGTTAATGTTGGCAGGAACACATTTTTTGCATATATTTGACTTGGAAATTAAAACACCGTTGCGTCCACTCCCCATTTTCAACTGACATTTATTTCTTTAAAACGAGGTCCACTGTTCAGTTTACGTTAGCCGGCGGGAGAACGGTGTTTGGAGGGACAACCAGGAGCTCTTCACGCACAAAGCCGCGCTTGGGCCCGCCGTGCAAATAGTAGAGAACGGGTTGATTCGGTTTGGAAAAAGATCTTTCAATGTTCAATGATCTTTCAAACTTTCAACGACCAGATTGGATCTGTGGCTCTTTTCATGCCACCTTCAAGCTCTCCAGGATAGAAAAGATAACGAACTTGGACAAGAGAGGGGAGGATTTTTTCGGCCTTTCCAACAGGCCTTCTATAAGGTATTGATGGTTTGGAATAAAGAGATTTTTCTTTGATAGCTTCTGCGGGTTTCTTGCCGATAAGGCTTGTCTTCTCGTTGTTCAGAGCGGCAACAACTTCAGGAAGTCTTTTCACCCACGCAGTGGACCGCTCTCCCTCAGGCAGACGCATTTCCACGGCGTACTGGTGCCCGAACAAGCGTTCGGCATGGGTGCGGTTGAAACGTTCAACAATGGCCTGGTCGCGGTGAATGTTAACGCGCCCGCGTCGGATAAAGGTTTTGTGCTTTTCCATGTCTTTCGACACGGCGCCCATGAATTCGCGCCCGGGGTCAACCTGCAGAAGTTGAGGCCATTTCAAAGGTGAGCGCTTGTAAATCTTCTGAAAGGCCCGGGCAACCTCATCAGAATTTCAAGTCAAGGGTTCGGCCTCTTTGTAGCGGCTGGCCACGTCGACAACGGTCAGCGCAAATTTGTAAACTTTGCGCCCGCGGGGCAGTTTATCGTGCGGCAGAAAAAGGAGGTCCGCCTGGTGGACCGCGTTGGGTGTGGGCACGTCGAATTTTGGCCGAGGAATGCGCCTCGGAGCGGGCAGGTATATCTGCCAGAGGGCTTGCTTGACCAGCCACTTTTTTGCGGTGTCTTCCGGTACCTTGGCGGCCTCGGATAATTTTTTGATAGCGGCAATGCCTTCCAATATCCCTCAGGGCCGTAGTATATCTTTGCGACTTTGGCATCCATCACTATAAAAGAGAAAAAAGTTTAAAGGAACCGGAAGGCTGCGTAGCCCAGAGCGAGAGTCCCGGCGCCAACGAAAACAAGTTCACCGTTTTTTTGCTGCTCGCTTGGATGATAGAAATCAGAGAACTTGGGCTCTTTGGGAGGTGCCATCCGTTCTTCAGGGTGCGCCTGATTGTAGAGTTTGAAAGCGTAGTCAGTGTTGGTGAAGTTCTGCTTGGCCTCTTCCTTTATCTGCGCGTTTGTTGCAATCCAGTGGAGAGGTTTGGTGCGGTCACGCATGTATTTTGTGTACGCAGCTTGATACGCCTCGAGAGCTTTATCATGGCGCACCTTTTCTTCAAGCGCTGCTTTGTCACCGCCCCCAAAAGCCCTCGCGAGATAATTACCGCCGATAAAGGCCGCTGCGTTCAACGCAGCCCCGCCAACCATAATCGCGACACTTGCCATTTCTTCTTATATTTATATTTTCAAATGTTGGTGGGAAGGATTTTCTGGTCCTCCAGTACCTGGAGCGCAACGCTCCCCGCCATGACAGCTGTGAACAATGCGTAGTTTTCGATTGAATTAGAAGGGTCACCTGTAAAACATTTCTTAAACGTTTTTTTGGCCACCCAGCCTATGCCATCAGCGAGGCCAGTAAGGGTGGCGGCATCCATGACGGTTTTGACGAGCTTGTTGTCTGACATGTTGGTTATAGATAATAGAAAATTATTTCATTGAAAATTATTTCTCGCCTTCCACTATTGCTTTTATTTTTTGGTCTTCAAGATATTTTTAAAAGCTTTTGCACACCTTCCCCCTCTTCCTCATCTTCCTCCTCAGTCTCGAATAGATCAGGATTTTTGGAAATCCAATAGATAGTTTCAAGGCAATTTTGCGTGAATGTTGCCCAAATTAGGCCAATGCCTGAAACGGCTGCGAGGCTTATCGCAAACTGTTGGAATTTTAGTCGTTCCCACATTTTGATATACAATACCAAAAAAATATATTCAAATGAATTTCACCTCTAGTCCATCGGGCGAATGCCTTTTTTGGGTTGCGGTGATGGCCGCGGAGATGCTTGCATCACCTGTGGCGCAGGTGCCGGCGCAGTTGCCCGTTCCTTTTTAAAAAAGGCTCGGATGTCTTCACGCTTGACATAGGTTGTAACAAGTGTAGCGCCGATTCCAATAATAGAGATCCATTGGTTTGTGCTGAGAACATTTGAAAAACTTTTGGAATCAGCTGCAGCGGCCGTTGGTGCGGTTTCGGCAGGATCAGGCGCAGATTTTTTTCATTCTCGTTTGCGATTTTCTCGAGATAAGCTTTTTTCTGTGCTTCGCGGGCCAACCGAGTTCTTTCAGCAACCATTTTACCAGCAGCCACTCGCTTGGGATTTTTGGCGGGCTTTGTAGTCGGAGTTTGTGAAGTTACTTGGCTTTCCTGTGGTTCAGTGCTTGCTTGAGCGGTCGGTTGCTGCTGCTGTTCTTCAGCCATTGTTACGTGGAAACAAATGTATATTTAATTAAAATTAATTTTTTGTGAGGAATTGCTGCCTATTTCTGAGGAATTATTCAGCAATTGGTGAGGAAAGCTCGGTAATTTCAACCGTTTTGAGGGCTCTTTAAAATCAATGTGTTTTGTTGTGATCAGCGCCGCGTTGGCCACAGCGAGAAAACGTCCGCACTTTAAAACAATGGTGCCGGCCAGGTTGGAGAGCTCTTTGTTGATGATGTAGTCGTTTCTGAGTTCTTTTTGATAAGCATCGATGTCTTTGACGTCGACGGCCATTCCGACCGCTATGGTCAAAAGAAAAATGAAGCTGTCGATCAAGCTGTCAGTTGTCTTTGAGCCCACGTATGCCTCGTACCGTTTGGTGATTTTCTCGACATCTTTGTCGCTCAGGCGCTTGACCTGCTCGGCTGTTAACTGCACACTGAGGGCTTCTTTGGATTTTCCTGTCGACACCAGCACGGCCAACTGCTCACGAAGAGTAGGCTGCACTGAGACATTGTCGGGCGCGCTCGTTGGCTCAGCTTCAAGCAAGTTCAAAACGTCGGTCATGGAGTCTTCGAATGCCCTCGTCGATGGTGTCGCCATTTTGTATAGGTTGTAAATTTTTAATTGAGCTTTAATTTTATTGCGAAAGGGTGCCGAAGTGCGAACACAAGGAAGGAAAACCTATTTTTTTCAACCTCGAAATGTATTCTTTGTACTCATCTTGAGAAAGTTCGCCGGCGTAATCTTCAAAAACCGCTTTCAAAGTCTTCCATTAGGGCGTGTAGAAAAGCACAATCGCAGATACGTTTTCGCGGAGAGAAGCTGTGATGCTGGTCATCTTTTGGGTGAGCACCCACACGCTGAGTCCTGTGTGGCGGGCACAGAATGCGAGATTGACTAGCTGGCCTGTGTGCTTTTTCACATCTTTCGAGGCTGCGCAGTCATCGAGGATTATGAGCGCGTTGGTGCCCTCCAAAAACCAGCAAACAAGCTTCAACCAGGGTTCAACCGAATTCTGTTCGCAAATGATAACATAAAAACGCAGGTCAGCCTCAGCGAAGCCATGAAAAGTCTTGTTATACGCGAATGTCGGGCAGATGAGAACGATGAAGTCGAACTTGCCGCGGAAAGGGCCGCGGAGCTGATCAACCACAAACCTTGATTTGCCTGAATTCGTCGGCCCAATAATGAGAGCGTTGAACGGTATGTTGTTTGGGTCCATTTCTATATCAGTATTGCACAGATTCTAATTGCTGCCCCAATATGTTCATTTGCGAGGCACTGATCACAAAAACGTGGCAGTTCACGTTGCCTCCTCCGCTTGCCTTCCTCTCGAGCTCAAGCTGAACCCCGTCTTGTGTGTTTACGAGGCGCGCGCCGCTGCCGTGCAGCGACTGATCTGCCATGGAGCGCAGATCGACCAAAAGTCCGAACTTGTCATCGCTCCAGAACTTTGTCATATTCATGTGGGGCGTTTTTTTCTGTGGAAAGAAGTGGCGGACCATCTCCCACGTGTTCCTCTGTGTGATGCCGTTGTTGTGCAGCATGTTTGGCGAGCCGTTCACCGTGACGATGACTTTCGAGAAACAGGGGTTGAAGAACTTTTCTGAATCTCTGGCCCCTTGAGCGTAAGGCTCGATGAACAGGAGAAGGATTGCTTTCATGGACCTTCTCTGGGGGTTGACTCTGAGGTTAATCCTTTCCTTGTTTTTTGGGAAGGTGTGCATCTTATAAAGCTGGACGTGATCGTACAAGAATTCCTTGCCAGAGGAATAAACACTGCTCGCTTCTTCCGCCAGAGACTTGCTTCTCATCATCATACTCGAGCTGGATGTCTGTCAGCTTGTATTTCAGTTTTGTGGGGTCAGAGCCTTTGACAACCTGAAAGGCCGGTGCAAGGGTCAGCTCAAACACGAGGTCGTGAAAGAGAGCTTGGGGATAAAAGACTCCGTGGTCGGTCAGGATCTGGTGGTCCAGTCTGATTCGGTATTTTTTGCCAAAAACTTCGGAGAGCGCGTTTTCCGCGTAGACGCCCGAGGTTTTCTTATCCTCAGAATTTGAGCGGATCTTGTAGAGGTCCTCGCTTTGAATTCCATCGAGCAGCCTGGTGTCCCGCTCCTCCTGCGAGAGGAAAAGGTCCTCCCAGGTCTTGAAGATGACATATCCCACCGTGTCCTGCAACACTTCGCCCCCGAACTTCACAACAAGCTTGTCGACCAGAGCGCGCCCGACGTTTTGAACGAGGAAGTTGTTGGGTTCCCCTCCATACAGGTCGATGTTGAAAAGCAGTGCGAGCGAGCCGGGCACGAGGACCTCGTTCTCATTCAGCTTGGGCACTTAAACATTCAGGGTCTCGCTGGGGTTGGCGTCGCTACGATCAAAGGTGATGCGCTTCGTTGCACGCTCGAATTTCATCGCGTTGAGATTTTTCTCTTTGTGCGTTGGCCGAAGATTTGCTCGCACCGCCATTTTGTATTAAATAGAAAAATATTTTGTTTAATACACAATGGCGGGGAAAGGTGTAGAGTTTGGACACGACAACCCTGCACTTGACCATGAACTTGACAACGATGGCGATGCCGATGAACAAGAGGAAAACCGTCAAAACACAACCGGTCCTTTTGTGCCGGGCACCGCATCGACACCCTATCATGATGGCGAAGAAATTGAACTGGTGAGAATGCCGCACGAACAGAGCGGGCTGCCTGACGAATCCTATGTTGAAGCGCCTTTGTTGGGTGATATTTTTGACAAACCAACAATTCTTGAAAGAGCTAGAAACTTTATCAAAAAGAGATTCCCAAAGGTGGACTTTGGAAAATTAGGTCCAATAGGTTTTAGCAAAAAGGGTGGCAATGAGACAACAGTTGTATCATTTGGTCCACAAGGTGGTGAGACTGAAATTTTCAGAAAAGAAGGTGGTTTTCTCAAAAGATTCACAGACAAGTTCGAAAAAGCCCTTGGGCCAGAAGATGAATCTCTGATTGCTCAAGATAAAGAGAGCATCAGAGAACAACGCCACATATTGAGAGAGGCCGAACAACAATTAAGAGATGCTGAAAAAATTGCTGCAGAAAAAGAAAAAACTACACAAGAGATTCAAAATCTGAGAAACAGACTTGAGCGAACTCAAGCAAGAATTGATGCTATTCATGATGAACATGGTTCAAACTTGAAAGTGATGCAGAACTGCGCGAACTTCAGCAACGGAAAAAAATTTTCAAACTGATCTCGAAAATGCAAAGAAAGAGTTGGATTCACTCGAAAAACTTGCAAAAAATAAAGCAAAAGCACAAGAAAAGGTTGATAAAATCAAAGCAGGCATTCTTTCCACAGAAAAAACAAGAAACGCTCTTGAACAAAATCTCGACACGAGAACGCTTGATGAACTGCGTGAGCAAGAAACCGACCTTCAACGTCAAAATGATGAAGATCAGAAAATCATCAACGATGAGAACGCCTCACCCTCTGACAAAGAAAGAGTTGCGGAAAGAACCGAGGAGCTTGCGCGTCTGCAAACGCAGATTGAGGAAAGAGAAAGTGCGCTTCCACTTCGGCGTGACCGCCACGGCAGTCCTTCTTGCTGCTGGTGTCACGATTGGTGCTGTCGAAAGCACCATCAACTCGTCGCTGAAAGCCACCGCCAAAGGGTTGGGAAATGGCTTGAAAGAGATTGGCAAAAAACTTGCTGGAATCCTTCCCGAGTTAATTGGCTCGATTGTTTCTTTCCTATTCAAAGCTGCCGGGGAGGTCGTCTCTTTTCTGGCAGAGCACGCCTGGCTTCTGATTTTGGCTGTTGTGGCGTTTCTGGTCGAGCAGCAGCAGCGTTAACGCAATGTCAAGAATGCCAAACCCGCAACTGCAACCGCGCCAACAACGACAGCTATTTTGTTGTCGAGATGTGCCTGGCTGCCGGAGCCAGCCGGTGGCGTTGGCGTTGGAGTTGGTTCCGCTGCTGTTTGGGACACAGGCGCTGGCTCTTTTTTCACCGCTTTGTGAATTGGATTCGAAGGGTGACTGTTTGGCCGGTTTGTTTTCGATTCCCCGCCACCCATCAGCTGAAGCGCCGCTTTTTTTGTGCTTTTGTTTACACCGTCGTTGACCCCCAGCTTCATACCCGGTATCGCCTGTTTCAACCGGTTGTTGTAGCCAACCGTACTTTCTGTGTAAATTTCCATCCGCGCGGGCATCAGCCAGGCCCCCGGGCATACAGCAAGGTTGAGCCTCACCTTTGCCTCATCCACCGCAAGCTGATAACGCTGCACGCTTTTTGCCAGGTCAGGCTGCCTTATCGCGTCTTCCACTAAGACGAGGAACTCGCTCTGCGCCTCCTTTGCGCGCCCCCCTTCGCCCAGGATGCTGCTGTGGACGTTTACTTGCGCGCCCAAAATGCAATACACGAACGCCTCTATCGACTGGTTTATTCGCGACAAACCCGCCTGGGTCAAACCTGCCGAGGTTTTGGGCGCGAACCAGTTGAATTGCTCTTCCGCGGCGTCGTTTCTTATATGAAGCATACTGAAATTCCCTTTTCTGTCGCCCTTGGGTCGTCGTTGTCGAATTTTGCTTTTGCCGATGGATAGGGCACGTTCAGTATGAAAGGGTCGCGGCAATAAATGTAAATGCTCCCCAGCCCGTGTTTTGGTCCTCGCGTGTAGCGGAAATCGGTTGACGGGGGTACGCCGAACTCTGCGCACAATCTTTTGTAAGACGCCACGTCATGGTTGTTGTTGGTTTGAATGTTGGGTCGCCCGGCAACGCGCTCACGCTTTTGATGCCTCCGAGCTGGAAGAGGATTCGCCGAACCGTGAAGTACACATGGAAGATGTAGAAAGCCCGCACCTGCGGCGGCAAATTCAGCGTTGTGTTGTCTTTGTCAAATACTTCTCGAGATATTCCGCAACCTGTCGTCGCACACCACACTGCAAAATTCAGCTGTTGTTCCCAGAAAGTTAGATTTGGCCCCGCCAGCCATTTTTTTGCGGGCCTTGACGTTTCGAACTTCTGTTGTTCCTTTTGGAATATCTCTCTGAACTTTGTTGTAAAATACTGGTCAGGGGCGAAATAAATGTTGATTGCTTTGTTGAATATTTTCTTCAAACTTGGCGCCGCGTCTTCCAATGGAAGTGCCTGAACCGGCAGCGAACTTTTTTCTGTCCCTTTTCTTTCCCTGGAAAGGGAAGCCGCCAACTTCAACCAAACCCAGTCCGCTTTTCATGCCTGCACTCCAATATTTGCGGTCTGAACCGAAGACGTTTTGTAGACTGCCGGGACCCTCTTTGTAAAATATTTCAGCTGTTGCTGTGTGGCCCGACGCAAAAAATGTCTCTGCTTCAAATTGGCTTTTGTCGGCCCTCGGAAACTGTGCAGAAAAAGCCGCCCACGCCTTCTCTTGTGCAAGCTTCGCATTCGCCGTGGAGATGCTGGCAGACTGCGCTCTTTTTTCGAGATAGTCAAACGCAACAGAATCTTGCTTGCGTGCGGTTTTCCAGATGTTCATCTTTATATATTCCCCGTTATTTTTGAATTGAAAATGTGCGCGCAACAAAATAAAATGGTTGTGCTTACTATTTCTACGTCTTCTAATCCATGCACCGTCAATTTTGACAACCCGATTCCAGAGGCCTCTTTCGTAAGGCTGTTGTCTTGTTCGCTTTATAATTCGTGGCATAATTTGAAAAACGATGGGGTAATTGCAATGTCTCATCCAGATGGTAAACGTGCTGTTCCCATTACTTTCCCCAGAGGGCATTACACTCTTGAAAGTATGGCTCAAAATATAGAACATGCTTTCGCTAAATTTGATGTAAAACTTCCCACTCAAATCAATACACCAGCTGGTGCAATGGCAATTGACAACTTTGGGAATAAAAAAATAACTCTTGACGATGACTTAGCCGATTTTCTTGGCATATCCCGCGTTTTGTTTTTTTACAACTTTCGTCAAACGGCTTCGAACACCGAGTACTTACTTTGTCCATTGCGACTTGGTTGACCACAATCAAACTTTGATCAATGGCAAAGCTTCAACCCTTCTTGCAAAGTTTGGCATCCGAGGGGAAGCTTTCCAAAAAGTCCACTATCAAAAGGACGAACAGCCGCCCTTTCGTGACGCTTCGACAGGCAAATGTGTCAACAGCGTTACGATTTCAGTCAAAGATGAGGACGGAGAGCTTTTTGATTTTAACAATCAACCCCTTGAATTCGAACTGCAAATCATTTAAAAATATATAATCTGTATATATACCATGTCTTCGGCAAATGTGTTGGCAAGTGCTCGCCTATTTATCCTGAGCTTCCCCTGGAAAGAACCGAAAATTTCCGGCTAACTGAGATCAGCAAAATTGAAAAAGAAATTGCCGATGAGGCTGAACATTACAGGCTTGTATTGAAAAAATACAAGAAAGCTCGCAAAGTGATTCACTATTCCGTGATGTCTCTTGGCTTTGCAAGTGCCGCCCTGTCTTCCGGGGTCGTTGCAACTTCACTCACTGGTGTCGGAATTGTGGTCGGAGCGCCTGTTGCTGGAATTGCCGCCCTCCTTGGGTTTGCTTCCACAGGCCTGTCAGTTGTTAACAAGAAGCTTGAAAGGAAAGTTAAAAAGCACATGAAAATTCAAGCTCTGGCCCTTGGAAAGCATGACTTAATAATAAGCTCCGCCTCTCAAGCTCTTGACAATAACAATGTTTCCGACGCAGAATTCAAATAGATCTCTCGTGAAATGCAGAAATATCGTGAACTCAAAGACAGACTGCAGGAAAACTTCGCGGAAAAACCGTCTGATTCGGCAAGATTCAGGTTCGGCAAGAGTTTCAAAAAAAAACTGACGGCGTCCACCACAAATTTGGTGTTCTGCTAGAACTAAAATTTTTTCAGTTCAAATCGAAGGGGTTGCGAACTTTCATTTTTCAATTCAACTCCGTAGGGGTGCCGAAGCGAGAACACGAGATGCGCGAACTTTCGAGCTTTAAGCTTTGAAAGAAGACCTTTGTACTCATCCTGGGAGAGTTCCCCGGCGTAATCATCAAAGATGGCTTTCGTGGTCTTGGCCGCGGGGGTGTAAAAGAGAACGATCGCCGCCACGTTCTCCCGGAAGGAGGCTGTTATGCTGGTCATCTCCTGCGTCAGCACCCAAACGCTGATGCCAATATGTCGGGCAGAAAAGGCAAGCTTTACCAGCGGGCCCGTACGCCCTTTCACATCTTTCGAGGCTGCACAGTAATCGAGGATGACCAGGTGACGAGCTTCAACCAAATTTCCACCCCGTGGTGCGCGCATATTATCACAAACATTCGCGGGTCCTCTTCACCAATTCGGTGGTAGGTTTTGTTGTGCGTGAACGTCGGGCAGACGAGCACGATGTTGTCGAACTTGCCACGAAAAGGGCCATAGAGCTGGTCAACCACAAACTGCGATTTGCCTGAATTCGTCGGAACCACGATCAACGCGTTGAACGGGATGTTGCTTGCATTCATTTCTATATCAGTATTGCACAGATTTCAATTGTCGCTCCACTATGTTCATCTGCGAGTCGGATATAACAAAGACGTAGCAGTTCACATTGCCTCCTCCGCTTGCCTTCCTCTCGAGTTCAAGCTGTACCCCGTCTTGTGTGTTTACGAGTTGCAAGCTGCTGCCGTGCAGCGACTGATCTGCCATGGAGCGCAGATCGATTAAAAGCCCGAACTTGTCATCGCTGTAGAACTTTGTCATATTCATGTGGGGCGTTTTTTCTGTGGAAAAAGCGACGGACCATCTCCCACATGTCCCTGTATAAGATGCCGTTGTTGTACAGCATGTTAGGCGAGCCGTTCACCGTGACGCTGACTTTCGAGAGGCCGGGGTTGAAGTACTTTTCTGTATCTCTGGCCCCTGGAGCGTAAGGCTCGATGAACAGGAGGATTGCTTTCATGGACCTTCTCTGGAGGTTGACTCTGAGGTTAATCCCTTGGACACTTTGGTTACGACGACCCCGAACTTGACCATGCTATTGACCACGATGACGAAGACAATGACGATGACGATGAAAAAGAGGTCGATACTACCAGCCCATTTCAGCCTGACTCTGCATCGACACCCTTCCATAGTGGCGAACACTTTGAAATGCAAACAATGCAGCACGAACAGAGCGGGATGCCTGACACTTCCTTCGAGGAAACTCCTTTGGTGGGCAGCAATGTGCAATCAATGAGAGAAAAAGCGTGGAATAGTCTAGAGATTTTTTCCAGAAAGTTCGGCGACAAGTCTTGAAGCCTCTTACAGCCTAAAGGGCAAATTACAAGTAAAATTGGCTGGAGCCGGCAAAAAAATATATGCCCTTTTTACCAAAGAAAGGTCAACAGGAAAAGAAAGGCTAAATCCAAATCTTACAAAAGAAATCAAAGACCAACTTGGGCCGATGGCATAAGAAATTATCGCTCAAGAAAATGAAAGAATAAGAGAACAACGTCAGAGCATGAGAGAGACCGAACAACAATTAACAGAGGGTGAAAAAATTAACAAGGGGTTCAAAATCTGAGAAACAGACTTGAGCAAACTCAAGCAAGAATTGATGCAATTCATGATGAACATGGTTCAAATGTTGAAAATGAGGCAGAACTGCGCAGACTAAAGCTACTGAAAAAAATCTTCAAACTGATCTCGAAAACGAAAAGAAAGAGTTGGCTTCACTCAGAAAACTTGTAAAAAATAAAGCAAAAGCACAAGAAAAGGTTGATAAAATCAGAGCAGGCATTCTTTCCACAGAAAAAGCAAGAAACACTCTTCAACGAAATCTTAACGACACGAGAACGCTTGATGAACTGCGTGATCAAGAAACCGACCTTCAACGTCAAAATGATGAAGATCATAAAATCATCAACGATGAGAACGCCTCACCCTCTGACAAAGAAGCCGCGGAATAAAGGGTTGCGGAAAGAACCAAGGAGCTTGCGCGTCTGCAAACGCAGATTGAGGAAAGAGAAAGTGCGCTTCCACTTCGTGAGAGGATTAAAGAGATCTTCAAAAAATACGGCGTGACAGTTACATCAATCCTTCTTGCTGCTGGTGTCACGATTGGTGCTGTCGTTTGGCGCCATTAACAACTCGCTGAAAGCCACCGCCAAAGGGTTGGGAAATGGCTTGAAAGAGATTGACAAAAAACTTGCTTCAATTCTTCTCGGGTTAATTGGTTCGATTGTTTCTTTCCTATTCAAAGCAGCTGGTCAGGTCATCTCTTTTCTGGCAGAGCACACCTGGCTTCTCATTTTGGCTGTTGTGTCCTTTCTGGTCGAGAAGCAGCGTTAACGCAATGTCAAGAATGCCAAACCCGCAACTGCAACCGCTCCAACAGCGACAGCTATTTTGTTCACGTCATGTCTCTGGCTGCCGGAGCCAGCCGGTGGCATTGGTTCCGCTACTGTTTGGGAGACAGGCGCTGGCTCTTTTTTTGCCATTGCTGCTGGATTCGAAGGGTGACTGTTTGGCCGCTTTATTTTCGATTCCCCGCCGTCCATCAGCCGAAGCGCCGCTTTTTTTGTGCTTTTGTTTGCACCGTCGTTGACCCCCAGCTTCATACCCGGTATCGCCTGTTTCAACCGGTTGTTGTAGCCAACCGTGCTTTCTGTGTTAATTTCCATCCGCGCGGGCATCAGCCAGGCGCCCAGGCAAACAGCAATGGTCAACCGTACCTTTGCCTCGTCTACGGCAAGTTGGTGACGCTGCCCGCTTTTTGCCAGGTCAGGCTGCCTTATCGCGTCTTCCACCAAGACGAGGAACTCGCTCTGCGCCTCCTTTGCGCGCCCCCCTTCGCCCAGGATGCTGCTGCGGACGTTTACTTGCGCGCCCAAAATGCAATACACGAACGCCTCTATCGACTGGTTTATTCGCGACAAACCCGCCCGGGTCAAACCTGCCGAGGTTTTGGGCGCGAACCAGTTGAATTGCTCTTCCGCGGCGTCGTTTCTTATGAAGCATACTGAAATTCCCTTTTCTGACGCCCTTGGGTCCTCGTCGTCGAATTTTGCTTTTGCCGATGGATAGGGCACGTCCAGTATGAAAGGGTCACGGCAATAAATGTAAACGCTCCCCAGCCCGTGGTTTGGTCCTCGCGTTTAGCGGAAATCGGTTGACGGGGGAACGCCGAACTCTGCGCACAATCTTTTGTAAGACGCCATGTCATGGTTGTTGTTGGTCTGACTGAATGTTGGGTTGCCCGGCAGCGCGCTCACGCTTTTGATGCCTCCGAGCTGATACAGGATGCGCCGAACCGTGAAGGTGTAGATGTAGAAAGCCCGCACCTGCGGCGGCAGATTCACCGTTTTGTTGTCTTTGTCAAATACTTCTCGAGATATTCCGCAGCCTGTCGTCGCACACCAAACTGCAAAGTTCAGCTGCTGTTCCCAGAAAGATAGATTTGGCCCCGCTACCCATTTTTTTGTGGGCTTTGACGTTTCGAACTTCTGTTGTTCCTTTTGGAATACCTCTCCGAGCTTTGTTGTAAAATACTGGTCAGCGGCGACATAAATGTTGATTGATTTGGAGAATATTTTCTTCAAACTTGGCGCCGCGTCTTCCAATGGAAGTGCTGGAACCGGCAGCGAACTTTTTTCTGTGCGGGGCGATAACTGGAAAGGGAAGCCGCCAACGTCAACCAAACCCAGCGCGCTTTTCATACCTGCACTCCAATATTTGCGGTCTGAACCGAAGATGCTTTGCAGACTGCCGGGACCCTCTTTGTAAAATATTTCAGCCGTTGCTGTGTGGTCCGACGCAAACAATGTCTGTGCTACAAATTGGCTTTTGTCGGCCCTCGGAAACTGTGCAGAAAAAGCCGCCCACGCCTTCTCTTGTGCAAGCTTCGCATTCGCCGTGGAGATGCTGGCAGCCTGCGCTCTTTTTTCGAGATAGTCAAACGCAACAGAATCTTGCTTGCGTGCGGTTTTCCAGATGTTCCTCTTTCTATATTCCCCTTTATTTTTTAATTGAAAATTTGCTCGCAAAAAAATAAAATGGTTGTGCTTACTATTTCTACGTCTTCTAATCCATGCACCGTCAATTTTGACAACCCGATTCCAGAGGCCTCTTTCGTAAGGTTGTCTTGTTCGCTTTATAATTCGTGGCATAATTTGAAAAACGATGGGGTAATTGCAATGTCTGATCCAGATGGTAAACGTGCTGTTCCCATTACTTTCCCCAAAGGGTATTACACTCTTGGGAGTATGGCTCAAAATATAGAACATGCGTTCGCTAAATTTAATGTAAAACTTACCTTTCAAATCAATACACCTGTTGGTGCAATGGTAATTGACAACTTTGGGAATAAAAATGATAACTCTTGACGACGACTTAGCCGATTTTCTTGGTATATCCCGCGTTTTGTTTTTTACAACTTTCGTCAAACGGCTTCGAACACCGAGTACTTACTTTGTCCATTGTGACTTGGTTGACCGCAATCAAAATTTGGTAAATGGCAAAGCTTCAACCCTTCTTGCAAAGTTTGACATCCGAGGGGAAGCTTTCCAAAAAGTCCACTATCAAAAGGACGAACAGCCGCCCTTTCGTGACGCTTCGACTGACAAATATGTCAACAGCGTAACGCTTTCAGTCCAAGATGAAGACGGAGAGCTTTTTGATTTTAACGATCAACCTCTAGAATTCGAACTGCAAATCATTTGAAAACATAAAATCTGTGTATGAACCATGTCTTCGGCAAATGTGTTGCCAAGTGCTCCGCCTATTTATCCTGAGCTTCCCCAGAGTTATGGCGGTGCATGACACAACTGTTACGATCATGTCTGTTGAAAAACACATACTCATCTCGCAAGTTTTAGCCATTTGAGAAGTTTAAGTATTAGGAAAAGTGTTTAATATATAATGTTTGTTTGCTCAGTACAGAAAATCAGTTGCCAGAAAACACTATTTCCGGTCACAATATTGGTGTTCCACTGAGGTACGCCAATATGGCAGCTCTATACTGGGCTCTGTCAGTTTGTGCGGAACATTACACGAATATCTGAAGTTTGGAATAGCACACCTGAACACACAAGGTAGATGAGGGTTCTGTGACCGCTTCCTTGGGTAATATATAACCCACAACTGGGCCTTCGGCCTCGTTATGGGTTGTGGGTTGAAATCTATGTGAATATCTCAATAAAGTTGAATGAAATGTTGATCGACTCATGTGTCGTGTTTTTTCGCATGCGCGGGCCGTTTTGAGCGTCGTTTTGTATGAATTACTTTCGGCATACAAAATAACTCTTAAAACGAATAGAGGGGGTAAGTTTCTAAAGAAACTGTGGTGCTGCGTCGGTGGGAAGTATAACAATATAATTTGGTTTTATCAACTGGGTTGATAATGTCAATTGGCCACCGTAAAGAGATTCAAGAGCTGACGTTTCGAGCGTTAGCCCTTCGTCGGAGCAAATCAAGGAATTGTGCGTCGAACGACTCCCGAACTGCCTCCAAAGTCTTTTGTTGTTGACCGTGTCGAGATGCCGCTGCCAAGAACCCTTAACGAAATGTGTCTGGACATGATCATGTTGAGTCAAAGTTCGCTACCTGACATCTACAACAGAATCGAATTCAATTACTACGCCCTTCTGTAGTGGAGAAAGCGTGCCCGATTGGAGGAATATGAAGAAAAGATGAAACGCATCCAAGAGATCATAAAAGAACTAAGTGAACTGTTGAAAAAATGCCATGCCCATCTTTTAGGAGGAGGAGGACAATACGAGATTATCGTGGGTAACCACACCCTCCAGGAAGCATGTGAGGCCAAGATCAAAGAGTCAGAAGAAGTTTTAAAAGATTTTTAATGAACATTTTGAACTACAACATTGTGAAGAATTGAAATTTTGTACAACTACATTATGAAGAATGAAATTTTTGACTACAACATTGTGAAAAATTAAATGATGTTTTTTCTTTTGTTTGTAACAGCTACACGGTGAACAATAAAAGACTTTGTTGCGTTTACAACTTGAGTTTTTTCTTTGCTTGTATGATACGTCTTACGATGCGTTCTGTCATGGTTTTCTTGCCTGGTAACTTGTTTATCGCACTTATAATCTTAGCGTCTGCTGCCCACTTGTCTTGTAGGTTCTTTGCATGAGAATAATCGATGTCGTGGTTTCTTGCAATCCGATCCAGACGATTGATGCTCTTGTCGCCTCGTGCCAGTCTCTTTTTCAAACGAGTGACAGGTCCCATGAACTGATATCCGGGCCAATGAAATTCCATTCCCGTTTTTGCCAGTAATTTCTGGATGTCGAATCCTCATCCACTAGTCGTCTTCCTCTTCCTCGTCCATCTCTTGTTTGTCGGATTCGTCATACTCAGGCTCCAACGGACGTCTCAGTTTCTTGCCTTTGTGCCAATCTTCCCACTCGGGTGCCGGTTTCAATCGCTCAGCTTCTGTTTTTCTCTTCCTCTCAAACAGACCTGTCAGTTTTACTTTGAAAGTCGATTTTCTGGTTCTTGTTCTGCGTGGGACGTGGACGGTGTGGCAGGTTGTCGTTTGATCGTTTTCTTGCGTGGAACTGATGTGGATTTCGTAGAGGATTCCTTTTTAACCACTACGGCGTGTGTTGCTGCAGCTGTTGCCTTGTTGGCTTTGACTATTTGTTTTAGCATGTTTTCCAAAGGGGCGTTAAGAGTACGCCGTCGTCTTCCTCATCGTCGGGTGCACCACGAACGGTCACGGGTCCTTGTCGGATGCGTCGACCTAGTTTACCCACTTCCTTGGCAATCGGTTTTGTTTTCTTCACTGCTAGACCCGGAGGTAAGTGTTTCTCCAACAACTGTTTCTCGGCAGACAGTCGAGCCGCCTTGTTCAATAGTGCGCTCTGTGTTAACTTGCCTTTGTAGTGGTCTGTCACTCGGTCGAACTCTGAGGACGGGATCATGAGTACTTCTCGTGTCATCGTTGTCGGGACTGAAAAACGGATCGATGTGGAGCGTGCTTTAAAGTCCTCTTACGCGGTCGGCACACTAGCACAACTCGCACGTTTCTCCATCGGGTGTGTTGGCCAATTCTACAGTCGGGACACAAACATTCGTCTGCGTACTTCCAGGAGCTATGTTCTTGGCATAGATCGTGGTAGGCTTTATACCATCTGTCTCTGTTTTATTCCACACGTTCCAAACGTTCTCGTAGCTCTCTTGTTTCCGACAACAGGTAGGCCACGCGTTGCTTCCACCCTTTTAACTGCTCTTGCAGTGACATGCTTTGAAGACGTTGCGTAGACCGTTCCAAGACCCGCTGCCTTGTTGCTTCAACAGTTGTTCGCGTCGTCATTTGACCGAGTGTTTGCGTTTGGCCAGTTTGCGTAGTTTGCTTTTTATAAGGTCGTAACTTCTGTATCGCCTGTTCGCTCACAGGGATGTTTCTCTTGAGCAGATTCAATACCATTTCGCTGACGGCGTTGATCTGATGGGCATTGGCATGCATCAACATGTCTTGTCGCTTGTACCGGTCGGCCTCGTTCAGGATGGACGTCAGGAAACGTTTCTCCTTACGAAACAGTCTCATCATACTTCCCACGGAGCAGAGCGTCTTTTGTAACTACCCGTGACACCCTTGGCACCCATTCTTTTATACCTCTTGTCCTTTCCGAGTCTGTACCCGATCGTCGCAGCGTTCTTGAGTATACTGAGCAATGCACCGCCTCGTTGTCGTCTTCTGCGTCGTGTCTTAGTCCTCCTTTTCATCCCGCAAAGCCTTTTACAATGCGCGATATGACTTTTTCTTGTTTCTTGGCTGCAGAACTCAATTGTGACCACGTTCTTCTACCACGACCTGTTCGTCTCCCCTTCATTACTGAAACTAATTCTTACACCGTCGTGCTCTCACTTTTATCCACGTGATCGTAACGAAAAGTTTTTTCGTAGTCTCGCATGGACTTGTCGGACACGGGCGGTGTGAAATCGGTGATGGTGTCGTCCAAGGTTTGCATCTTGTTCAAGACCTCGTGCGTAGGTTCTCAACTCGCTTAACGTCTTGTTGTAGGTGGTGTAGGCAAAACAACACATGTCGACTTTGAACGAAAACTTTTTGAAATTGTTCCATCCCTTGACCATGGTACCTGCCGCCGACAAACAAGCGATCAGGATACTGTTTCCCAACACGGAACCCACGACGATTTCTGCTGCCACTACGATTAAAGCCAACGCGTTCAAACAACCGTGACACCACTTGAAATGGTAAAACATCTGACAATGACATCACCATTGACGATGGTAAAACGCAAAGAGTCCGTCCAACTGGTACAATAATTTGTGGCATGGGTCTCGTTCAAGAGAGACACCTGTCGTTCCATCTCAATTGCTCACACGCGTAGAACTGCATCGTACGCTCGGTCTGCCTCCGTCTTTGTAGGTCGTGGTGATGGTGTTGGTGGTCTGATACCAGCGATGCGTCGTCCAGCTGCCGAGTGACCTTGATCGTTTAACAACACTTGCAATTGTCGCTGCAATTCGTCTTGATTCATTCTCGTCGGTCTTTGAGGGCTGCCGCTGCTGCTACTGCTGCTACTCGAGGGAAGACGCCTGCGAGGGCTTGTGTGGGACCGTGGGTCTGCTGGGAGTTCCCACTCCTGCAGGAGGAGGAGTGGAGAAAACGGGTGTGGGTGGAGAACCTACGCCAGGCGTGCCGTAGGCGTTTTGCATCATCTCGTCCACGTGTGCAGGACTCAAGGCAGCCATGATGTCTTGGTCTTGTATGTCGTCCATGGCTTGCAGCTGTTGACGATCCACTGCATACGGATCCAGTCGATCCAAATCGAGGGTGTCGATGGGATGAGGGTCCAAAGGCGACATGGTTAATGCCATGTGAATGAGGTCTCCCATCGACGGTACGTCGGGAGATCTGCCCATTCCCACCGAAGGTAAAGCTTCCTCAGTCGGACGTCTGTAAGGACTGCTCATCACGTAACGATTGAATCAATTCTCTGAAGTAAGTCTCGTTATATGCTCGTACCAGATCGTCCACGTCCTCCCACGTCTTACACGTTGTCATCAATTGCGTCATAGCGTCGCGATCCATGTCGTCGGGATTCATCTTTCTCAAGTGTCGCCTGCATCGGTGCACGAACCTGCACCACGAAATGTCGCATAGCTGCATCACAAAAAGTCTACGTCGCGGGCAGGCACGTGATGAAAGTACGTCCAATCTCTTCGTTTGGCGTTACTTAAGCAACCTACGAAGACACCTCTACGACACCTAATACGAACCACGGATGGTGGTGTCTTTTTCTTCAAGAAGAAAGAGCGACAGAAACGCCAACCATAGTCGTACACTGCTTTCGATCGTCTGATTGATCGGGCGAACGTCGGGTCGTTATAATCCATCGTCGTCGTCTTCGAACTGGCAACAACGCACATATCCTTCGTCTCTTAACAAGTGACTGAGGAGTCGTCGATCGTTGCTGCTGACAGGATGCAAGTCCAGACCATGTAACTGAAAGGACGGTCCGTCACTCGTCTGTACCTGTCGTGCACGTCTTTCCACTTATTTGGAAACGCTTGAAACACCAAGTTTCGAAATCCCAATTGGTTGCGAGGGTTCTTGAACGCTACCACGTAATGCGTGTTTCTGGAAATGCTGTTGGTGTACTTGCCGGGTGAGAACATGTCTTGACACAAGTACAACACCTTGATGTTTTGATTTTGAGAGTGTTTGGTGAATAAATCGAGCACTCGTTTGTCGCTGCCTCCTTCGTCCATCAAATCGTCCATCACCAGTACGCCTCCTTTCGGAAACCACTTTTTCAAATCGTTCGTGTCTGGAATGCCTTTGTGGAATTTGATGCCTTTCCGCTGTATTTCCTCGAATTTGTCCTGCCACATGCCGTAACAGTATCGTACGACCTTGGGAGACGACCCGAACAAGTCGGCGTTTTCCGTCAAGAGTTTGGAAGTGAAGACCGTCTTACCGCAGCCTGACAGTCCCACGATCAAGATGCTGCATGGACAGTTGAAGGTAAACGCTTCTCCTCGATCCATGGGTACAGAGTGACTACAGGTATCGTTTTCACACGTCTTTATTAACATTCACAAAACAAGTGATTTACACCGCCGTGCGATTGCACAGTGTTCTGAACGTGAGGTCTTTTACAAACGTCATGCCATCCTAATGCTCTTACTATTTTTTCTCGTAACATCTGTCCTGCTTTGTGGTCGTTTGTCGCGTAATCGTGTTTCGAGAATCGATTTACAAAGTATTGCATGCTTTCGTTTCTGGCTTTTGAACTCAAACACAACAGGGCGTGATCACCGCAACTCTTGCTGAACAGCGACTGTAAACTCTGTCCGTTGCGGATCCCGTACTTCCAATGTTTCTTTAACCACGCTTGCAACGGTCCTGTGGTCTGGTACACCTCCAAAGGTAACGCGTAACTGTCCATCACCTCGCACATGTTGCCTTCTGTCCACAGGGAGATCAAATGGCGACCCAGTAAGTCGGATGGATCCGTGTTGACGATGTAACCCCTAGGCATGTCTTTACGAGGGGTCGGCGGTAATTCGTCGCACGCCACGGTCCCATGGTGCGGTTTCAACACGGCGTCTGCTTCTGCCAAATGGTCCAACTGCACGTTGTTCAAGGCCACATGTTCCATCAGGGTTCGTACACGTTGTACAGGATGGCTTTGTTGGCGTCGACTTCTAACAGGTTTTCGAATTCGGATTGGCACCAAAATTCAGGACCACCTGCACCTCTCTGCTCTGTTTGGGATTCAACACGGGACTGTCCAAACATCCGTTGGCTGCAATGTCAAATACGAAATGCGTGCTGTTCCTGCCTTGTCCCCATTCCACGCTCCTCACCATGTTTCCTTTCTTTCGGCACAGACATCCCCTGGCTTGTAGGAACCTGAAGTATCCTCTCAGATCCTTGCTTCCGTCGTCGTGCACCAGTTCCAACGTCTTGTACGGGTACTCTTCTCCTCTCACCAATTGGCGAATTGTGCCTAAACCGAATTTCTGAAAATTGAAGGGATTGGTGGCCAACGTACCGGCGAAAGCCGTCGTCAACACCATACCCACCACCAAGCGGTTCGGTATTCTGCCTTGAAACAGATTGTTGATCTTGAAGCGTTGTTGGTTGCCTTGCATTTTGTAGGTCCTGATTTCGCCTCTCACGGTGGTGTAGCTTACGGGTTTCCTGGTCGTTCTCTGCTTGTTTTCCAATTCCAAGTACACGCCACCCATTGCTCGTCGATGCCGAATACCAACACGGGTAAGGTGGGGTAACGTCTCCTTCTGGGTTTGTGTAACGTGTACCCGAGTTCCGTTTCCAAGAGTTTCTTGACTTCGTTCGGGTCGAGTTGGTTGGCTCTGGCGCTTCGCTATTCATGACTCAAATGAAGGCAACAGGGTAAAAAAATGCACTTTTATTTACAAAAAGGCACCCTTGATGTAGCAACACCCTACGTCATTACAACACAATCTAAATTCTCTTAATTCCTTATCGTTCAAGTCCATGTCGTTAGCTTCTAAAGTGTCCCATTCTTTTCTGCAAATGTCACATCCGTAGTTGTGCAACAGGGTCCTTGTCTTGTCGAACCAGAATTTGCTCGTCTCTCTTTCTGTTTCCAACAGTCTTGCGGGTTTGTCACACAGTCGTTTGTAATCGTAGGTGTCGCTCTCCTTCAGATCGAAGGGGTTCACTATATCGTCCTTGATCAGATCGCGTGCCATAGTCAAACAACCGAACAGAGATTCCAGGGCGTAACCAAGAGGACGGCATGGTACGTGAAATAAGAAGTGCATGGACTGACGTTTTCTCCCTTGAAAGACGAAAAGGCCCTCCCTCAATTCAAAGTAAAAGACGAGCTGTTGGAACTTTACTCGCGTCACAAGTTTCACGAGTGTGACGTGGTGGCTTACAAGGGTGGTCACGTAGAAAGAGACTTGTTAAACAAACTGAACATTCCTAGTTTAAATTTAGAAGACTACGGTTGTCCCAAATTCAAATGAGTTTTAGAAACGATCGTAGAACCCTTACCCGAATGCAGTTTTCATTTTAATTGTACTAGGGCACATTGTAGCATGGTCAAATGTCACGCGTTTTGGTTATGGATGAAGACACACACTTGTAAACAACAAAACCTTTTTTATTGAATTAAAAACTTTTCAAAAGTATAGTCTTCTCTAAGGGTATACACTACAAAACAACTTCTTTTCGCTGCGCATCTCACACAATCGACAAATAACAATCCCTCGTCGTATCTGAAAACAAAAAATTACAGGGTTTCACAACAGTGCAAGATTTTCCACGCGTACCACGCGTACCACATGTTGATTTGAAAAGTCATCTCAAACAGTTGGCAACAGCAAGGGGGTATTACGGCGCGAAGTCTGTTTTTCCAGTTCTCTTGGGCACCAAAGAGTACGAGGACATCCCAATCGAGTCTGTAATACCTGGTAAATTTTTTACAAAAAAGCTTTAATGTTGATTTCTCTTTCGCAGTTCAAACAATACATTTAAGTAGGAAACACACAAATCTTGTAACGTTTACAATCTTTAAAAAAGAAACGAAGGGGTAATTGGTTAGTGTAACGTATTCTTCGACAATCAGAGGCCATTAACCTAGGGAAAAAAACACTTTATTTTCATCTCAAATGACGTTCGCGTTTCAAGTACAACAATAAAATATTTCGTTACAAAAGCTATAAAATTCAGTTAGAACACCAGAACAGCAATCCGTAAACGAAAACATTAGATCGACACATTCTGAAAAAAAAGTACAATAATTCATGGTAAAAGAATTTTATGACATGCAGGGCAGTAAAAACAACGAAAAACTTCATTGTAACAGCGATGATCGTAATCGTGGTCACACTCTTGACAAAGCAGCATGTTCGACCAACGGATAAAAATCACGTTGATTAGACGGTCGGTTCTGAAAAAATCAATGGGAAAAATTAAACACTTGTCGACAGAATCTGAGAGTGTATCCCACGTGGGAAAAAGTCAATTTGTGTCTACGGAAACGTGGTGTCCTAATAGATCTAATACAGTCGAGTAAACGACGGTCTCTATATACAAAACGGGATTCGATCATCCATGCCGGAAAAAATATCAAAAAGTCATCATCGTCTCGATCTTTCTCGACATGAAACAGCAGGGTGCTAGACCACGGATGCCATTCGAAAAACGACCAGGGCCCCTCTAATCGACTTTTGGCAATTCTACAACAAAATAAAAACAGTGTAGTTCTAAGGAAACCCTTCGCCAGCGCAAGTATGTAACATGTTGGGTAAGACGTATACGGGTACGAGACAGGCACAATATGGACGCGGTATATGTAATTTACAAACGTACGTGGCCAGTGAATCCCTCTTGGGTTCCGGATTCATGTAATCCATCATGGCATTGATCTTTCCCCATCCCTTCTCGTTTCTCTCTCTGATCTTTTGGGCGTACTGTAACAACAAAAAACACGAGGATTAAAAAATGGTAAACGACAACAACAACAACATAAATGATGACACTTACGACGTATCGTCGGATCATTTCCAACAGCTCGTCTGGGAGAATGAATAGGTAATATCGAACTAGTAGTAATCAAAGATTAGGAGTGCGTTCAACGATTTCGATTCACTTGGCTTCATTTCGATTTGATTTCCAGAAATTCAAGCTTTCTTTAATACTGAAATCAACATTTTAAAAATCATTATGAAACTCTTAACATAACTGTGGTCGATGAACATGATTTTTCCGATTTATTCATACAAATACAATATTTGGAGCTTTTTGCACTGCGTGACACCGCTATTCACAAATAAGAAAGTTGCAGTCAGTGTTTCGAAAACCGCAGACTGTGTATGACAAATATCATTTCTTTGTCGCCCAACAAATGTAAACAATTTAACGCAGCAAACGCACATGCAAGCTAAAATGCAAACATAAAATTCACGATTACAAACATTGTCACGGCACCGATCGAAATCTGCTGTTATATATTCTTGGTTTTCATGTGACGTCATAAAATTCTAAAATCAAAATTCGCTGGGCCTGTTAAATTTTCGTTGCCAATAGGTGTAAGGTGAACTAAAAATATATCTGTTCGCTCATTTTCAGCTCGATAGTGCCCTTCGTTTTGAAAACAGAGCATTTTGAATATTTGAGTTTTCCGCCATGTGTGACATCAAGCCGAGTGCTATGGCAAAGTTGTTTTGTTTAGAAAAAGCCTATCCTTCTATATAAGATATAATAAATGGTGTTTATGTGAAAGTACAATAGCTCATGAGCCCAAAGCAGTCGCTATTATAGCACAATTGAATACCAGATGGTTTCGCGTGCATCACGGCGGCCATATTTGTGTCCCTCGGAAGGACACAAATATGGCGTCTCCATACTGAGCTTTGTAAATTTGCTTGGAACGTTTCGGCAAATAACTCGCGAACGGCACACCGCACAGGCCTGAGACTTGGACAAATTGTTTATTTAGTTAACATCTACACTCGTTGAAATTCTTAACTTCTGTAGTTAAATTGTTTCGAATTTAGTTTTTAATTGCGTGACAGTGAAAACCACCAATTCGCACCAGGAGTTGTGCAATCTTCGCTACAAGGTTCTTCTTGGATAACAATAAGGCTGATTTGAACAGTAGAGCGTCACAACACTATGCGGACAGAAGTTGAATCTCCAATGAAAAGCAGCCGAGTTTTATAAGTGGCTTCAATCATCTTTGCCAGTGATAGCCCAAATAAATCAATACAACTGCGAAAAAAGTTAGACAAAATCGAAGGGACACTCGAAGGGACTCGAAAACAACGTATACAACGCAACTTACCTGAGAACACTCCGAACAAAAGAAGCACAGTCCAGAATTCGACAACAATTCGCAAAAGCACAGTCAAGAACTCAACAATCTACCAAGACGCGAAACAAGAACGTGAAACTCGACTCCGCTAGAAACGAAGCACAGCTACGAAGCACATGGTCGACGGAAATGACGTCATGCGCCCCTGAAGAATTTTTCGGGGTGGCCAAATTGGTGTGATACATGAATCGCCCAAAAATCTCAATTTCGACAGCATTAGGAAGGCGTTCTGTCGAACGCAAAAAAGAGCGCTTCCCTCTGCTCGGGTGTCAACAAGCTTCTTCTTCTTCTCCTCTCAACTGCAGCAAGGTAGGACGACCATCTCGTTCTAGTTCTGTTCCGGCTTCGGCCCGAATGGGTTCGAATGGGTTCACGATCCTTCGCTCGTCGCCACGTTGAACGATGAACAACAACAAGTGGGTGGTGGTCCGCCATTGCTGGGTTTTCAGCTACACCCCTGTGGTGTCTTTGTAGTAATAGATCAGATAACTCCGTTTTACAATAACAACAACAACTTGCTTTAATCACCACATGCTCGCTTTCCTACTTACATCCGAGAATCACATCCCATAATAATGACAGTTAACATACGGGACACTACAACCCCGTGGGACCGCGCAAGACCTGGCGTCAAGTCCTAGACCGCCAACGGTTCCAGGCCACGCTACGCCAAAACCGAGACCCGACGCCTCGTGACGACTTGGGCCGCGAAGTGACCGAAGCCCTACGAAGAACCATTCGTCACCAGATCGCCTCGGACTCCACCTTGCAGTCCCATTCCACTCTGCAGTTCACGCTGCAGTCGGGCGCTTTTACACACGCCTTTCAGTCCACATCTTTCACCGTGGAGGAGTTGGCAGAGTGATCGAGAGAGGATGGCAGTGATCGGTTGGATATGTATCTCCAATCCCTCGCGGCCAAACTCAACTCCAACCAACAGTCGAAGCAGACGACTCCTTCACCATGGAGACCACCTTCATCCGTAGCCCTGGTAGTGGGAGTGGTAATGGAAAGAAACAGCGACCCAGACGTGAGGTGGTGGAAAAATTGCTGGCGCGTAAAAAGTCTGTCGTAGTCATAAAAAAATGAAGACGAGTTATGCTGTGCCAGAGCCATCGTCACCATGCGTGCCTACGCCGACGAGGGGAATGCGGGCAACAACTACAAGAACTTGAGACAAGGTCGTCCCGTACAGACACGTTTGGCTAAGGAATATTACACCGGCTGGCCAGTGTACCCGAAAGCCCTTGCGGCATTGCAGAACTCAAAAAGTTTCAAGCGGTTCTTCCAGGCTACCAGATCAAGGTCATGTCCGCGGACCGACCCCACTGCATCGTCTTTGCGGGACCACCTGCCCCCAAACAGATCCTCCTCATCAAGGTCGACGTGCACTACCACGGTTGCAACTCTTTTGGTGGGTTCCTGTCCAAGTCTTATTGCTGCCACGACTGCGATCAAGGCTACAACGTGGAAGACAAAGACCATCATTCCTGCAAAGGCAAGTGGTGCCCATCTTGCGAGAAGACCAAGTGCCCGGACTTCACCTCGGCCAAAGGAGGGAACGTCATGGCTCCCACAATGCACCGCTTCCAACTATATTATCAAAGTAGCGTGGTCATGTGACCACTTCATTCAAGATGGATGCATTCGAGGAAGGTGTATGGCAGGCTCCGATGTTTCGGAAAGAGAAGCTTTTATATCTCTATTGCTTCGATACAGAACATGGTTTTGATTTGACAGTACCCAGTTTACCTTTTTTAAAGCTGAAGTGTTTGTTTGGGCACATGAGTTTGCCTGGAACCCTTTCTGAACGCTGAATTGCGGTATTCCCGCGATGCGAACGAGCGCTCGATAAACTGAAAGATGTGATTTCACCTTGTGTGATCGAAGTAACTGCCAGCGTGGACTTTCAGGTAGGCATATATTCCTTTGAATATTTACTTATTTACGAAGGACAACTTACCAATGACTTGCTTTTGACATTATTTTTTAATTGTCTGTCGTAGATTCACCCAGACGAAGTAGAAGAAGACAACGAAGTGATGCTGATATGGGATTTTAATGTGAAAAAACCGCCTCTTTGACAGCCGCTCAGTGTTTAGTTAAAGCGAAGACGCCGAACTGTGCCGATAAGTTGCCGATCATGCCCCTTATGGACCTGAAGAAAGTGTCCTGCAACTGTGCCGATGTGGACTCGAAAGGAAAAGTTGTTTTGGAAAGTTGTGAGGCAGAAAGCGCTGCTGATGATCTTCAGAAGCTTTCAATAGCTGCAAATTACGATGATTACAAGGACAGTGACAGCAGTAATTCTGATGAAGAGGAGGACGACAATCCTGAAGAATTTGCGGACTTGCCGCTTGCCAGTGGCAGTGAGGACCAAGAGTTCACGTGTGAAGGAACGTCTCCTTCAAAAGAGACTTTGTTTACTGAGTCATTTGCCTTGAAAGGCAGTCCTTTCACGAACATTTTCAATGGACGTTGAAGTTATGCAAGGAGCAGCTTATAAACAAGAAGACTTTGGCAGTCAAGCTGCGCTTTGAGCCAGTAAATAGAAAGGACGAAAATGCTATTTTGGTTCTGGCTTCTCCTGGAGATTCCTGTGAACCAATTGGTTATATTCCTGGAATTAAGGTTCCAAAAGTAACCGTTGCTGTCAGAAACAATGAAATAACCAAGATGACTGTTACTTCTGTCAGATACCAGTACATTTTTGCGTTATCTAGTTTTAAATATCTGGCCTCAGTGTCAATTTCTAAGAAAGGAAAGTGGTTAAAGAACAGGGACCAATACAAATACAATGAAGACATTTAATAAGGCTTCAAAAGGATTTTGACCTCACAAAAAGTGGAATCCAGTGCTGGCTTGTTCGAAAGGCGATTAACAGTAACCCAGGATTAAAAGTCGCTCAGAAACCAGTTTCTCTTGAACAAAACCGGTTTCATTGCTTGTGGTTCGAGATTCGTCGACGCCAAAACTGGAGGGCAGAAAATATAAACCAATAACTTCATGGAAAATTGAAATAATTGAAATGAAAATTATGCCTAATCCTGGAATAACTTAATCGTGCTTCGAATAACTGGGCCCAGGAGTTTTTGGGGTATGATTGTTTATTATTAATATTATTCATTTCCCTCCTTGATATTTCACTACCCTTTGTACATATTTTATTCCATCGTTGTATTGGGTAGTGACTGGACAAAAAATGACAATCGGATTATTACTCATGAGTTATAATTCCAGTCAGTTTCTCTTAAATAATTATTTATTTTTCAGTAGCTTTAATTAATTCATGAGTTTGACAAGTTTATAGTTATGTTTAAGGTTTCTTGCTAAGGTAATTTTGACAATTTTGCTTCTGAGGTGGTGAATTGTAAATAGAAGATGCCAAAACTATTGTCATCCATTTCCGAGACTAAAGCTAATGTAATACTGAACATTTCCACAAAAAATAAAGTGATTTAGCTGTTATGTTCTTTGGGAATCTAACGAAGTAAATAACACTGCAATAACACAAGAAATTGTTGTGACGAGTTGCAATACAGTGCCTTAAAAAATTATTAATAAAGTAATATCATTCTTCAAAACCGTGTTTGGATGATTTGATATGGAATGATTTAAATAATCCTTGATCACTTAGATTACTGTGTATTAAAGAAAATGGCAAATTTACTAGGATCAAACATTCGGCCATTCCTTTGATGCACAGTGATCCAACTGAGCTCAGATCATAGGTCCTAATCTCGGTCAATTTAAAGAAGCATACCCTATGAGTTGTACATCCAGTCTTGTTCAACCACAAATAAAAATATTTATCATTATTATACATCAGACTCACTACAAAAAATCTGATTGGTCGAGAGCATTCAATCAATTTACAATAGCCTGTGATCTTGACATGATAAATGCAATATCTGCTGCAGATATTGCATTTATCATGTCAAGTTCAAACTCTGCCTGGTTACCAAGCCCCTTGAAGTGTTCTCCTCAGCAACAAAATGGCCGAACGCTTCGCCTCTGTTTATCGAGTGGGAAATTGAAAAATATGTAAAAGATAAGGATGCTAAGAAGACAAAAAGGTCAGCGAAAGTAGCGAGGCACATGTTCCAGAAGTACCTCAAGGAAAACTACAGAACCCTTTAAAAACGTTCTCAGGTACTGGGTCCTTCTTCATTTGGTTTCACATGATATCATGAATGATAAAAACCTTGTGTCTGTATTATCTGCCTCAGCCTTCGGCTTTGGCAGATAACACAGACATCGGTTTCTATAATTCATGATATCATGCTCAACCTCATCCAATAATTGTTTACAAAACCATTTATTAGTTTTCCAAAGCTCGATATGGGGGATATGGTTGTGATACCCAATGTACATGAAAGTTTTCTTCACCCAGATATAAAACCAATTTTTGTTTACCTGCAAGAGTAATATGCCATATAGGTGCAACACATGAAATGGCTGGCATAGGTAAATAACCCTATTGGATCACTAACTACTTAATAACCTTGAGCAAGGGCTTGACTATAAAATGCCAGACTGAGGGATGAAATTTTTGCTATATGGACCAAGCCCCTGTACAGGGTCCATAGAGCCAAAATGTCAGCCCCAAGTCTGAAAATTTTAGTTTAGCCTGAGCAAACAAGGTTATAAAGATGTTTCTTATAAAAATAATTAGTACTCTAAATAGAATGAACTCCTACATTGCATTTGTTTTCTCAACAATATAATAAAGATTTACTACAATTGGGGTGGAGGTGCAAGATAATTCCTTGGCTTGTGATAGGCTTGACGAAGTGTTAGCCCATGGCGAGCTCCAAGGTGGCCTCTTCCAGCTACAAAGAGTGAGCTGTCTTCCCTTTGATTGAATCGCAGTCGGTGCAGGCGTAGTGGGTGATTGCGAAGATCATCATCATCAGCGTTGGATTCTGGCCTTGTATCAAATAAAGGGTATGCTTCTTCAGAATACCTTTCATTTAAAGTCCAGTAATAGAATGGCAAATCTGTATCCATCCTCTTTGAAAATTCCCTACAAGCAAAAAAAGAAGAGAAAATAAAAGAACTTTTACTGTTAATTGCACAACACTGCGAAATAGACCTGCTTTTTCAGCAAGTACTGCACATTGGTATCAAAACTCTAATGTAAACAATATAACTTCTGCAAAAAACAGTGAAAGCCTTTTTGGTGTGTGGGGTGGGGGGGGGGAGGAGGGAGGTGTTTGTTTCTTTCTTGGTGTACAAAAAGCAAATATACAAAAGGGGACATATGCTTTTACTTTTTTGTGTGACAAACAGTCAGGTACTTTTTGTTTAATCTGTTTGTTATAAACTATGGCTCCTTACCTCACACTCTTTGGCCAGTATGCTTTAAACATTTTCAGTGTGAAAATAGGACCCAGGTCCCGATGTGTGACACAGAAGTATGACTCCAAGTCATCAGTTTCAGCAGCTCGTGGGTGTTCCTCATACCCAATTTCAAGATTTTGGGTGCGTCGTAACTCTTGGCTTTCAACATTTGTGGTGACTTCGATGACTGTTTCACGAGAAAAGCCTCTTTTACCAGCAATGGGCCTACAAATTAAATAAACATTTCAAGTTTTCAAGTTTTACTGAAGTGTAAAGCAAAAAACTTACTGGATCTCTTGTAATTTTTCCTTGTTGTTTCTTGAATGAAATTTGCCACCTTCTCCCAGTAATCGTGCTTCGAACCAAAGGTAGGCCATTCTCCCTTCTTTAACTCGCCAAAGAGGGCTATAAATTGTACGAGGGCAGCCTCTTCACTTTTTTCCCATGTTACTGCAACTACTGTTTTATTCTTGGGCGAAGTTAATTGTTTCGGGCTTTTAGGGGAGCGAACCAGCTTTGCTTTTTGTAAAATTCTGCGACTGGCCTTAAAAACAAAGATAAAAACAGGGATCGAGGTCGATATATTTCTTGAAACTTACAACATATTTTCGACTGTGTAAACACGAGGATTGTTGAGAATACTCGTTCAGAAGCGACAAACAAAGTACCTTTTGCGAAGGGCTGCTCTTTCCATGAAATGCCAAAGTTCTTCGAGCTGGTCTCTCCTCTGAAGTTTCCTTGAGCTTCACGAGCCCGTTTTTCCTTTGGTTTGTTGGGAGGAATATAGCGAGTTTCGCCCACATCGTTCCGCTCCCCGTTGGGAGTATTTCCTGAAACAAGATGTGGACGCTTTTCTGATCCATCCATAAGGATTGATATCTGAAAAACATAGCGAACAGACCAAGACATAGTGGAAGACATCGATAACTATCTAATTATGAAAGTTTGTGTGGTAAAAGCGCGAAAAAACGGCCAAATTTAATCGAAGGGGTTGTAGATCTTCGCGCAATTTGCACAACTTCACACCTTTCATGGCGATGGCACGAGGAGGCGAAAAAAGCCCGACTTTATGGCGACAAAAAACATTGAAAGAGAGAGGTTCCGTGAGGTTCTAGATACAAATCAGGGAAAAATTTCAGTACAGCCCCATACATTTATTGTGCATGCAGAATCCTTAATTATGCATGCGCTTTATTGTCTTTTTAAACAATAGATATGCCCTAAGGATTTGAATACATATATCGTTAATTGATACTTACAGTTTGAATAAAAATGGTTCTCTCCTCTCTCTTTCTCTTCCCCTTTCTCTTCTTCTTATTTCCCTCTCTTCTACTCCCAATTTCTCTGTCCAGATTCCCTTCGAATATTTCTTTTTTTTTTCTTTTTTTTTAACCCCAGCAAGTCTCGAACCCTCGGCCTTCACCTACTGTCAATACCGTTGTTGGATTACCAGTCCATCATCTATACCACTACACCACGAGGTTGAGTTGGAAACTGGTGGTTTAAAATTAAATTTTATTTCTTCGTTACTTTTGTAGACAAAGAGAAATTTCCATTACAATCCTTTATTCTCTTATTTGATAATTCTTTATCCCTGCATGAAAACATGCAGAATATTTCATTGCCATTGGCTCCCTTGGCAAATAAAAAGAAGTGTTTGCATTTCTCACCCTCTCGATTATTTGCTAGAAATCACCACAAACAAGAACACCTTTTCTTTCGAATCATTTATCAACCTTATTTTCTGTTTATTTGTTTTGTCCGTTTTTCAATTTTTCGTCGTTTCCCTGTGTCCTGTTATGTCGCTGTCATCTCTAAATCTGTTTAAGCTGTTCTCCATCATCTCAGATCACGACCGGTGCATACAGTGGTGCAAAGAACACAACCTGCTCGCGTCGTCAGTAAAGTGTCCACGAGAAGGCTGTAGTAATACTCTTTCGTGGACACGACGAGCTTCATCGGGAGATGGGTTTGAGTGGCGATGCTCGAAGAGAAACTGCAATGGAATGGCATCAATGCGCCAGAACTCATGGTTTTCTGGAAGCAAGCTGTCCATTGAAAAAATATTAGCCCTAACTTACGCTTGGGCGCACAGGTTTTCTACAACTCAAGCAGTGCACGAAACCTCACTGGATGATGAAGTAACGTCAACAGAAACGGTGATAGACTGGTATAACTATTGCCGAGAGGTTTGTGCCGACAGAATCATAAACCATCATGCGGGGCAAATAGGCGGACCAGGTACAACTGTTGAGATCGACGAGTCCAAGTTTGGCAAAATGAAGTATCACCGCGGTCGCTACATCGAAGGACAGTGGGTCTTTGGCGGCATTTGCCGCGAAACCAAGGCCTGCTTCCTTGTTCCGGTAGGGCGCAGGGATAAAGATACTCTCGTACCCATCATTCGCGCTCAAATATTGCCTGGAACACGCGTGATGAGCGACATGTGGAAAGCTTACGATTGCCTAAATGACGAGGGCTATAGTCATCTCACAGTTAACCACAGCCTAAACTTCGTAGACCCAGACACAGGTGCGCATACACAGCGCATTGAAAATACATGGTGGGGAATAAAACGAAGTATGCCCCGTACAGGAACCTCCAAAGATCTCTTCGAAAGCTACCTACAGGAGTGGTTGTGGCGAAAGCACTATGGAGAGGATCCTTTTGGAAACATAATCAAGCATATCGCCGATCTGTATGAAGTCCGCATGGACGCATAATTGTTCTTAGTACTACTGTATGCACCGTTCGTGATCTGCTGACTGATTGTTTGACTGATGGTCGATGGATTCATTTCACTGCGAGCTCCGACTACGAAGACGTACAGGAATTAGACCTGTCTTCTCTACTCACGTAATCAAAACAACGGAAAACAACGACAAAATACAACGAGAAAGGTAAGCAAAACATTTATTCTTTATTTTGTATCATTAAATAATATACTTGATGAGCCAAACAACATTTGAAAGCTAACCCCAAGGCCTAAATCACTATTTTTAAACCATTTCTACACGCGCATTTAATTTTAAAACATCGTGAAATCGCCCAAAACTTTGTCATTTCCTTTTGATTTTCCGTATTTTAGACCCTAAATTTTAAAAATTTTCTAAGTCTAAATTTATTTAACCTATTTTTCACGCGATTCCAGAAAAATTTCGTTAAATTTTTCTAAGTCTAAAACTATTATGAAAAGTTAGTCGAACAAAGAAATGACTCAAACAAAGAGCGTAAGTCCCAAAGGGTCTCTATTGTTCTGGCTATTGTTTTCAATAAACAAAGAACTGCATGCATAATAAATGTATGGGGCTGTGCGGAAATCTTGCCCAAATCAGAAGGACCAACGTCTCATTATACTATTTCATTTGTCTGTTTGAAAGTGCACAACTGAAATCATGCTTACATACCGTATTTGTTCGGGCTTACTAAAACGAGGGCAAAGGCTCACAGAATAATTAACATATATTAGCATAGCAAATGGAAACAACGATTCAAAAAATGCAAAGCGACTGACCTTTTGAGACCTTGGTGTGTTTTAACTTGGCAATCGATCGTTTTTGCACGCTTTGAGCTCCATCAGATGTCGAAAATCGATTGATTTTAGCCGCAGAGCATCATGAGAGGCGTGAATTTCCCTCCTTTACCTCGGCCAAAGCTGCTCTTCCACCCGGTACGTTCCCTCAACACTCAATTTCCTGCAACCTATGCCATCGTCTTTTCTTCGGCGACTCCTGCTATAATTCTCATCTCAATGGGACCAAAACACTCCGTTCCTTGTGTGATATCAAGAAAAAGTGTCTTTCCTGTTGCAAGACCTACAAGGCTGCCTCCAAAGAAAAGAAATGTGGACGACCGCGGTGCAAACACAAGTGCGGGTGGGACGAATGCCCGTTCTGCAAAAAAGAGGTGGAACTGGCCTCGCACAAATGTTTCATACAACCTGTAAAGCAAAAAGACGACGAACCCAAATTGATGAAGGTGCCTTTGGCAGAAGTGGGTACGCGCGCCATCGCGGAGATGGACGAGGACGGTCAGGCGTGGGTCGAAAAGCCGAAACCACTCTTCGTCTACGCGACTACGAAGCAGTCAGAAGATGAAGATGACACGCTCTCCTTCTACGGTCCATCCTGCACCGAGGACTTAATGGAGTACCTGGACAGTTTGACAGTCAACGAATACGGCGATGAACGCAAGGTCATCTGTGTCTTCCACAATTTCAAAGAGTACGATGGCATGTTCGTTTTGAAGTACTTGTACGACACTCAGGGTACCGTGGAAAACCAAATCTGAAGTCCTCTCCCTCTCTACTGGCAACATCACTTTCAAGGACTCCCTCTGCTTTCTGCCGTTTCTCACGACTACCACTTCGTCCTCAAAACCGAGATGGAAGCGTACTGCGTCTTGGACGTCAAACTACTGAAAGCAGGCTGCCAAAAGTTTCAGGGAGAGTTCAAGGAAAAGGCAGAGTTCAAACCGATGGAGAAGTGTATCACCATTGCCTCCGCATGCAATCGTTACTGGAGAAAGAAAAAGCTTCCCAAGAACACCACCGCGGTAGAACCTCCTCGCGGTTGGCATGGTGCGACCTCCAACCAATCCATCAAGGCTCTCAAGTGGTTGGTGTGCCAAGAGCACAGGTTGAGAGCGAATGCTTCTCCTTCCTGTGAGCCAATCGCGGACCGCATACGACACGCCTTCAACGGTGGCGAAGTGTGCGTGTTCATCCCTGGCCGTTAGTATCTGGTGGAAGGTTTCGATCCAATCACCAACACCGTCTACGAATTTCACGGGTGCTTGTGGCACGGCTGTCCCACTTGCTTTCTGTGCCGTCATCAACAGAGCATAGTGAGCGATCGTACTTTTGGCGAACTCCACGAGGACACCAAGGCCAAAGAAGACAGCCAAGGGTACAACCTCGTGATCATCTGGGAATGTGAGTGGGATCGGAACGTAAAGACGGACACAGACCTTCAAGTCTTCCTGTCGTCCATCCACATGGAAGAGCCCCTCCGACCTCGGGACGCGTTCTTCGGCGGACGCACAAACGCCGTCACCCTTTACTCGTCTGTGGACAAGACCCAAGGGGAATGCATCAAGTACGTGGACGTCACGTCGCTGTACCCTTGGGTAAACAAGTACGCCGAGTATCCTGTTGGACACCCGACCGTGATCACTCACCCCGAGGACGAGAACATTCACAATTACTTCGGCATGGCAAAAGTCACCATCCTTCCACCGTACGAGCTCTTTCATCCAGTGTTGCCGTACCGTTGGGGAGGAAAGCTGGTCTTTCCTCTGTCGCAAATGCGTGTAAACGGAAATGCCAAAACCGTTTGTGGACTGTTCTTGCGTTTGCCCTCACACAGACGAGGAACGCATGCTCACCGGTACGTGGTGTACGCCCAAGCTCGTCAAGGCCACAGAGATGGGCTACACCATAATCACCATCAACAAAGTGTGGCATTTTCCCGTAGAACAACGCAAGACGGGGTTGTTCGCAAACTACGTGAACACCTGGCGAAATGCCAAGCAAGAATCGGCGGGATATCCTCGTGGCGTCACCACTCCACAGCAACAGCAGGAGTACGTAGCCAACTACAAGGAGCACGAGGGTATCTCGTTGGACCCGACCCTCATCACCAAGAACCCGGGTAGAAAGGCCACTGCCAAACTCATGCTGAACTCGTTCTGGGACAATTTCGGAGAAAACCTGGATAAACCCACCACTGTTGCCATCTCCACACCTGCCTCCCTCTTTGAAGCCGTCTCCAACCCGTTGTGGCACATTCACCAAATCCGCATCTGCAACGAGGAGTTGTTGGAAGTAGTTTACTCCAACATCGCTTCAAACCAGATCGACAACGGGAAGAGAAACGTGTTTGTAGCAGCCTTCACCACCTGCTGGCCACGCTTAAAACTGTACTCGTACCTGGAGCAGCTCACCACCCAAGTCATCTACTTTGACATGGACTCTGTGGTGTACAAGTGGAAACCAGGTCTAGTCGACATCCCCTTGGGCGACTTCTTAGGAGACATGACTGACGAGGTGAAAGACCACAGACACCCAGACGACTACATCACAGAGTTCGTGTCGGGTGGCCCAAAAAATTACGGCTTCGTTTTCGACCAGGGTTAAGTTTGCTGCAAGGTGCAAGGGTTTTCCTTGAAATCCGTACGTGGTTCCGGGCAGCTGAACTTCTCCATCCTGAAATGAAACGTGTTACAGGAACTAACGGATCAATGAGCAGATCGCAGAGACGTCAATGTCATAAACCCACACTTTTTCACAAGAGACCCCACCACGAAACGTCTAAAAGTATCACTGTGAACCAAACAGTATGGTCTAGTCTTCGATAAGAGAGTGGTAGACTTAGAAACCTTCACGTCCTACCCGTACGGATACAAGCAGGACTTGGAGGAAAACGACGTGGAGATGGCCGAGCTCCTTTGCAATTTGTAAATATTGTAAATATCGTTGTGTTTTGTAAATAGTTCCGGCGACAACGAGTCGGGGTGGCACCCCGATGATACCCTTTTCCACTCTTTTCGCTAGGTCAGGGAACCCAACACGAGTCACGGGTAACCAACCCCCGAGGAGTGCCCCATCTAGCGAAAGGACTGGAAAATATTACGCTCCCTTGTGGAGTGGGGGACCGGAAAGCCATTACGTCACCTCGTCCCTGTTTGGTCCGTTCCAGATCGAGGCTACATCCACCTATTTATTGACGCGCTCCACTGCATTCTTCCTTTTACAACACGGCTCCTTGCAGCCAGGACCTCTACGCTCCATGCGTCTACGCAGTGATGTCATCCTTTTATCGATTTATATCAATTAGGGTTAGCCCTGAAAATCGGTGAGACGGGTCCAGATCCTCTGTCGAGGTCTGGGGCGCAGTTTTCCACTCGTGGACGCCGCAATCTTGTATTCACAACTCGTGCTCTGATTGGCTCGCATACTTAATTGCTCATTAAAAAGTATTTCGGCCATCTTGGATGAAATCCGGCAATCTGATTGGTCGAGACGAGTCACGTGTGCTCTGAGCTGCTCTGTGATTGGTTACGGGCCAAATAAGCCACCTTTACTACTATTGTATTATATCAATTCACTTTTTTTACTTTGTCAAGCACTTTTATCATGAGCCCTTTGCTTGGTAGATTGGGCAGCCTCTCCCGTGTTTGGTTAAATAAATTATTATTATTATTAATTACTATTATTATTGCAGTATTATAATCAGAGACTGAGATAAAGTCCACAAAGAGGTACAAAAGACTAAAAGTAGTAGATTCCGATTCTGAGTAGAAAACGCTTTGTAATCTTACGTGAGCTAATACTTGCAGAAACTCTTCAAACGTCAAACTTAAAGTGCATATGAAGTGAAAACTTTTTTTGCGCTCATTTGCAGCTTTTTGTATCTACTTTTCGAAATGGCCAAAACCGAATATCGTTACAGGGAGAGAAATCCCACTTTTTTGCCGCCCAAAGCCCCAAAATGACCAATTGCGCGAATAATTGTCGACTCCGGGAATGTCAGTGCATTATTTTTCGATGGACGAAACTTAACAGCGGAAGTGGATTCGGTTTTTCGGAATTCACTGGAAAGATTTTGTCCCATCTAAGCCATCGACTTTGGATTTACTTTGTGCTCGGTGCACTTAATTTACGAAAAGTGTTTCCAAATGTACCTCGGCTGCTACAAGAGTAGTCTCCTACGCAGCCGTTATTAGGGGATTGCGTTACACTTGTCCCCACTAACGTCTGCTTAACTGAGGCCAACATTCCTTTCCGCCGCTTCGCCAATCAGATTTTACGTACTAAAATCCGGAAAGCCGACCTTCACCTTGACCGCTGCTTAGCCAATCAGATTTTACCAACTAAAATCCCCACGATGCCTCTCCCACCGCGAGACACGCGATGAGATGAAACCTGCCAGGGACGATTGATTTTGCTCAAAGTCAGAGATTTCTCTGGTAAATTCATTTTAGATGAAAGCAAGTTCTGAATTTGTGAAGGGAAACTTATTTACTGAAGGGAAGAGATATACACTCCTTAATTTATCAACTGGCTACGGTAAGTCGTTTGTTGTCAAGCTTTGCCTTCAGTGTGTTAGACAGTCTCATTGATTTTCAGTTTTCATATTTTCCCCACAGCTCCGCAAAGAGACGTACAATCCAGCAACGAATTACTGAAGTTCAGCCAAATGAAAAGCTAGCCTATGGGTCAAAGTTTCCACGTTTCAGACTCTAAACGACTGCGTAGTAATTTTGGTGTTCGGAAAAATATTATTTCAAGTGTGTGCGCCGTTCATAATCGTCTTTTGTTCAAACCCAATTTTAAGCAAATGGAGGCCTCAAATCAAAGGGCCAATGAACTATCAAAAGGATAAGTTGAACATATTTTCAAGCCAGCCTTTTAACCCAGCAGCGCTGGACGTTTAAATCGTTCTGTGGCAAGTTTGGCAAATGAACGATTCAGCGCGGTGAAGTTGTATTCGCCTTGACTGACTCTTTCCAATTTTACCCTTTGATTTGTTTGCTCGTAAATACTACGGATGTGGACCTCTTTGATGATTTGTAAGTTAATTCCGCTTTGCGTTATCGAGTTGGCAAAGTCTTTTGTAGCATTTTCTAGCGTTGAAATAAATATTTCTGATCCACTGTTGTGTTCATGGGAGAGAGATCATCTTTCCCAAAATATTAACCCTTCCAACTTATGATAGAATCAGATTCGTACGCTTACCTCTTGTATATTCACAATAAATAATATTTTGGTGTTTCAACCATCGAAATAAGAGTATTGTATCCAACAGCGCCGGCGAAGAACGGATTCGCGGGAAATTTTATAACAATCGTTTTGAATGCCTACAGACAATGCTGATTGGTTAGTTTGTCTGGCGAGACAATGGGAAAGGAATGTTGGTCGCGGTTAAGCAGGCGTTAGTGGGGAGGAGTGGTAACGCAATCCCCTAATAACGCCTGAGTAGGAGGCTACTACAAGAGGAGCTCTTCAGCCAAAAAGGTGCTTTACAAAGCGGTCAATACCTTCAAGAGATGCGGTTCTTCCTCATACGTCTCCTCTGACTTCTCGAAAGCGAACGCCAAAGGCGGTAAGCAATTGCAAGACTTAATAGATTCCATCATACACAACAGTAAACACACCCTTTCTTTGATTGTATTATTTGTAGTTTTGCATGCGTTTATGACTTGCACTTTCTTTGAAATTCAGCTTCCATGAAATGAGAGATTTAACCTTTGAGGAACCAAAAACATAATTCTACGTTGCTTTTATTCTGTTCTACGACGCATGTAACATAACATAATGTTTACACCGAGCCTATTTATGATCCATGCTTGTAGTCCAGCATTCTCGTGATTGAATGAACTATTTCAAAGCTGTTAGCGATGCAGACTGAACATTAAATAGTCATTTCATACTTCGACAGCAGCTGTGACCATTTTTAATTTGTGCGAAACAAGGGGGTATTATTTGAGGTCAAACAAAAGGGAATTGATTCCATACATGTGTAAACTTGTCTGATTTATCTTCCTTTGCTAGTGTGCACGTGTATACTAGTTACTGTTATCCCTGAAAGACATACTGTACAAATCATATACCTGTCTGAAATTATTTTGAATAGAAATTAATTTTACTTCAGCATAAATATGTATAACATTTAGGATAAATATGTGGCCTGGCACAAAGTAATACTCTGATGTATCTGATTTATTTCTGTTATTCAAAAGGTTGACGTTTTGCTCTTGTCAGATCATCAGTGACATGAGAGCTCAAGAGGAAGTTTCAAGTAAAAGGCAAACATACTCATGGACCAGTGTTAGCTCTACTTTGGCCTTTTTAGACCTTCTTTTGGTGGGTATTTTATATTTTTACCCCAGGACACCTTGCTAAGTTGTTTCCATTATGAAAATACAGAACTAAAATCAAGGGAATAAGTAAACAGAATATTCTCTTGTTAAACAAAGCTGTGAAAATTTCATCTCACCATAACAAGGCCAAAAAGGCCTGTAGAATTTGAATGACAATCGTTTGCAGATTTGTCTTTCATAAATGTATTTTGTAACTACTCACTGAAGTGGAGGTGGCTAGTAGTGAATATTTGCGCCAAGCTGTGAAGTGGCAAGGTAAATATCCAGCACTTGCCTGCCAACCAGCACTGAGGTGAATAGTTGTTTCAGAATGTACTACAGCAGCAGTGAGATAATATAGCTCAAAATATTATTATTTCAAATGAAATATTCGACTCAAATATTTACGAGGTTCCAGTAGGCTGAAGCTACTCAGAGGTGAATTGCAAGGGATCATGTCCCATGTTTGAATTCCCAATCAGAGTACACCAATGCTGTAATATATACTAAGTGCTTATTTTTAACTTGGCCAGTTTTCGCAAATAAAGAATTTAATCTTGGAAAAAAACAGTCGACCAGTGGTGATCAATGGATTTGGTTTGTGCCCACTGGCATGCAAGCTACACTATGCATTAATATGCCACAGCCTACCAGTTATATTTTCAGAACAGTATTACAGCACAAGTAAGAACTCTATAAGAACTCTATAATGTCAAAGGGTAAAATCATGGGGGAGTTTCACCTCTTTGAAATCCTGGTTTGGGAGAAAGGCAAAATTCTTCCAGGAATCTTTAGATTTTACTTCAAATCAGGAGACTCAGGAAATTTCGAGGAGATATGAAGTAATGCAGTTAAAATTTTGGGAAATTTGAGATTTCTTAAGAACATATCCAAAAATATAAACAATAGCCTCCATTTGGCACAGAAATAATAATTATTATGCTTGGATATTTGTCCTTTGACATTATTTGCTCCGAGAGCGAAGCTCTCAGAAAACTGTGAGCTTCAAGTAGGCCGCCCAATTTTGGAAAACTTTTCTGAAACTATTGAACACCTAAACATTCATGGTCATTCAAAATATTTTTATTCTGTTTAAAATATTCTGTTCTATTTAACTGTTAAATTCGAAAACTTTGTTAGAGCTGTCACCCACCATAAAAATCTAAAGTTTTCTCAATCCCTTCATTGTGTTGTCTGATATCCTCTTGTCTGCACAGACTGGAATTGCTTCCTGATGTTGTCCTACACACATGCTGGTAAAGGCCTTGTGTTGTCTCAGCCCATATACCCACAAATCCAATGAGCACGCCATCTGTATGAAACTGCTCAAAGAAGAAAAAGAAAAATTAAAAAGCTAACAGGAGTGCCCATGGATAATCATACACTTGTTGCTACTGTAGCATTACATGTAGTTATCCAAAAATATGTATGTACCAAACTTGATGTTCATTTTCAGAAACAAGGAACAAGAATGTAAGTGACATGGTTCAATGGGTGGGTAATATTGTAATGAACGTCTATGAGAATGATTACGCAAACCATACTTTTGACGCTATTAAATGTCTGCCCACTGATAGCTCTTGTGACCCCCATCACCCCAGTCACTCTGTACACAAACCTGCCGTCAAATATCAGCTTTTGGCTGGCTTGAGCGATTTCCCTACAACATTTTTATTCGAGCACTCCGGTTAAATGTTCCACTGCAAATTCCCCACATGCACCTATGCCCAAACATCAACAGAATCCCGGTTGAATCGTACTCAGCCGCATACATCGCACCCGGTTCACAGGATAACTTTGACCGGTCTACGGGTCGAGGCGAAATGCCGAACCGTACTTCATTCCCTGTTAAACCAAACCCAAATAACAGTATAAAAACACTAACCATTTAAAGAACGGCTGGAGAAAGCTCATCAAAATTTTCTCTGGTAATTTCTTCTTATCGCTTGTCTGCATAAGAAAACAACAAGTTCCATTTGATCAAAATCGCTGCTTTCTGTCTCCTGGAAGCTGGAATTTTCATCACAAGAAGATGATGATGATAATGAAGACGTGTATTCATCGGTAGCAGACATTTTAATTGCGAAAAAGTGACCAAATTCGAAGAAATCTTTCACAACAAATACACGCGTCAGTGAGACAAGCAAATTGCTGGAACAATTTCTACGTCATCACTTGTAAACTCGTTACCAGTTTCCGGACCCACTTTTTTGCGATATCCAGTTTGCTTTGGGCGGCAAAAAGTGGGATTTCTTTCACTGTAACAATATTTGATTTTGGCCATTTCGAAAAGAAGACACAACAAGCTGCAAATTCACGCAAAAAAAATTTCACTTCAAATGCACTTTAAGCCTAATCTTTTTTTAACAGCCACTGCAATATATATTTTTTGAAATGAACTAAGGTATTTTAAAGTATAGTTCACCTCTTAAAGCATATTCATAGTCAGAATTTTAGGCGTCTTAACAACATTGAGTGTGTCGAAATAGATTAAGGAGATATTGAGTTAGCGCCTTCTTTGTCTTTTCACTCTTTTGTGGCCATTTGACTGCAATTCAAAGTTATAAACATTAGTAATATCTCGGTACTCATATAATACACAAATTACTTCATGGTTAGTTCACTTGTACGATATTTATTCACTTGTTATAGAGAATCATAAACTCATGAATAAAAATTGTATGCACTTGCCAACCATGAAGTAATCTATGTATTGCTCTTTCTTTGTAAGAGATATAAAGGTTAAACCACAAGCAAACCAGTAAGTAAACAATTAGGCATTTTGTGAGTGTGTATTATCACCAAATTATTACCCTTTTTGGCCTAGTCCTGCCAATCCAGGCCTAAACTAGCTCCTCATGCAAGGGTATCACATTTCACTTTTCCCTGCGAACACCTGCACAACCGAACATTCCTTTCTCCTGCTTGGCCAATCAAATTTTACTTAGTGAGGAAAAGCAAAACGTGATCCCCTAATAATACCTGCATGGGAGGCTTGCCTAAACTAGAGTTAAAACAAGGACAGGTATAGCATAGCAAAAAGCTTGCTTACCAAAATGGCATGGTCTGTTTAGGGCCATTCCATATTTCCACCTCCAACCCCCACCTGTTGACTAGATTTTCTGAAGGGGCTTCAAAAGTCGTTCCTTAGGAGGTACATGTAGCTTTGTCAGCATTCTTTAATCTTTTAAAATTCTGAGGGGGTAAGGGGAAAAGAGGGCTTTTTTCTTGAGTTAAGAAAAAACTGTTTTTTCTGAGGGTAGGATCTTGTCAGCACTTTGATTATTTTCTTAGGGGGGTAGAAGTCAGATGACCTTGTCAACAGGGAGGGGGTTGGATAAAAAATGGAATGACCCTAACCAAAGGGGAATCAGCTTTGTAGAATTATTGGAAGCCACAGACTTCACAGCCTTCTCAATTCTCTCTTCTGCCTTGTAAATCTTTTTACTGTCTGCCTCACTGTCAGCAAGCTCATGCTGGGTATATTCCTCAGCTAGATTGCAGAGTACCATTTATTTCATACATACTGAGCGAACGACTGAAAATGCAATCAGCCAATCAGGGACATAAAAGATAGTACTTCACAGTGGAGGGCAACAAGCGCATGGCTTTAAGAAAAAATCTCAGTATGTATGATTTAAAAACATTACATCATGCTTGAATGATTTTTATTCACTTGCTGTGCTCACTAGTTTGTTTTTTGATACATAGCAACTCGACAATAAAAATCATTTGTGTGCACTTTCCATGCCATAATCTCTATATACATGGACTGACCCGTTGACATGTTGGCATCTCCACCTAATGTACTTGAGCAGGGGGTATTCTGCAATCACTCCTATCTCTCAACTGTTTTTCAGCCAAACTCAGACTTGTCAGCCAACAGCACAGGGCAACCACAATAATTGAGTAAAATAAATAAATCAACATCTTTCTCACATGGTTTGTTTCCAGTGTTGATTTGAAAGATGCAGCACCATTGTTGCTGTGTGCTGAGCTAGTGTTTTGGGCACGAGCTGATCTGAATTGTGTCAAATAAATATAATATAACAACAAGCTTGTTACAGTACTGTACTTTACTCAGCTATTGTGGTTGCCCTAAGGTGTGCCAACAGAATAAACTTTTGCTTTTCGGCGATCATCGACGTACCTTCCGACAGCGAAACTTTAGCCTTATCTGACAATTCCGTTGGCCTCGAGGTGCGATTTTTCATTCCTCTCGGTGAAGCTTTTTGGCTCTCTCAACTGCTCATCAGCGCAGCGGCTTCCACACTGGAACGCTTTGTGTATTGGTAGCCGGTCGTTTATATTCTCTGCAGAATCTGCGACTAACTTAGAAATCTGATCTAACAAGGCTTTGTTGTTGTCACTAAGAGAACCGTTGATAAACTCGTGAATCACTCACGATATGATTAATTCAAGACGAAATGAGAATACCAAAGAAAAACGATCAAAGGCGACAGACTGACGAGTGAGAAACCTGGAATGACCTAAATCTCCCGCCAAACGCATAAATAGTCCTAGCACATATCCCATAACAACCCTTGAACCTCTCAATCGTCCCCAGGACGAGACGCTCAAAAATGTTCGAAAATGGCGCCGTCGCAACTTCAAGATACAATTAACTGTTTCAAGCTGATTTTTTCCCACTCATTCCAACTTCAAATGTTGTTTTGTTTTGACCGAAATGTGAAGTTATCATGTTTTTTTTATTCAGAGGTAAGTGAATTGTAATTTTTACCAAGCAATGATGAATAAAGTTTACTGCCGGTTTGCAACCAATCCCGAGAGACTCAAATGACGATGAGCGTAGCGTCCATGTTGGATGACCAAACAAAAGTCATTGGCTAAGGTACGGACCATTTTATTTTTTTAGGGGGGGGGGGGGGGGGGTGGAAAAAAATTCCTGCGCAAGAAAAAACGGACAAAAAATATCGTGCAGAGCGAGCTATGCGAAAAAAATTCTAGCAAACACTTTGAGAATATTTGATGGTTGTTTCGAAATGCTGAGCGACTGGAAAAAGAACTGTTGTTTTCTAGTAAATAAATTCTCCGAGCTTGTGCATACCATAAAATCGCCAGGTTCTCGACACTTGAAACATTTCAGGCTGCCGGGCACGGTCTGAAAAAGACTAAATGCCCGGCAGGCAGGAATATTCACAGAATTCCGACCGAAAGTCTCATTCAAACCTATTGGGAGTATTTGATGTTTTTTTGGAAATGCTAAGTGATTCCAAAAAAATTTTTCGGTGATGGGGTGAACGATTTTTCCAAGCTTGCGCTGTTCGTGACAGTTGTGGGGTGACAGCTGCGGTCAACTTGAAAACTGACGGGAAAAAGTACGATTTTTTGAAACATTTGTTCCTTGCAAAACTACATAATTTTTTGTACAATCGCCCGGTATTTCCAGGAGCATCAAATACTCTGAAAAGAATTGAGCGAGGCTTTCGGTTGGAATTCTTTGAATACATGTATTCCTGACTGCCGGACATTTAGTCTGTTTGAGACCCTGCCCGGCAGCCTGATGGTTTTGGAGTGTCGAGAACCTGGCGATTCTACAGTATGCCCAAGTTCGGATATTTCGCCAACTAGAAAACGAACATATTTTTTTGGCGGAATCTCTCTACATTTCTAAAGAAAAATCTAATACTTTCAAGAAGTTTGAAAGAGCCTTTCAATGGAAAATCTGTGAAAATTTCCGACTGCTGCGCATTTAGTCTATTTTAGACCGTGCCTGGCTGCTGGGTATTTGGCCACAGCTTGCCAATAAGTGGGGAGAGGGCTTGGGCCCCCAGAACCCTTCCCTAGATCTGTCACTGATTAATTTCCGACTTTGTGCCATAATTTCGTATTCCGTTTATTTTCTTTCACCTTCCAAATCTCTTAGTGCTAATACTTTTCGAAGAAAGAGCAGGCTTCAGTGTGTTTAGCACTGCTGGCTGCTACAAGGAGGGGGGTGAATAGGGGTACGCGAATCCGCCAATCCGTGTTATTTTTTGGACAAATCCGTCAATCCGCCACTATTTTCGTTGAAATCCGCATCCACATTCCTTGAACACTTTCTGTGTAACAGTTTCACCGAAAGGACGGTAGATGTTGTTTTTGATGGCAATTTTTCAAGAGACTTCGTCTCTTTGCTTCTTTTTGCAGCAGTTCTAATGTAAAGCGGTGGTTTGGGTCTCGTCCAAACAGAAAATGGACAAAACGATAACACTGAGACAAAGACTGAAGGTACGCCAAGGCCACGATCCGAACTTCATGTCCGGCATCCGAACTAAAATTATCAGCTAATCCGTGATCCACTGCATTATCGAAATCCGCGAATCCGCTTAATTTTTCGCTGAAATCCGCAATCCGTGTGCTTTTTAAGGCTAAATCCGTTGATCCGCGAACCTATTCACCCCCCTCTACAAGTGCTTTTTATTTGTTGCCAAGTTTCTGTGAGGAAGCGGCAACAATCACTGCTGTTCTTTCATTTGATCACTTCTGTCCATTGAAAATGAAAAAAGTCACTAAAGAAAGAAAAAAGAAAAACGAATTTTAGAAGCGAGAAATATAACTCACTTTTCAGTTTTCGAAAACAGGCCGAGTAGCAGTAGTTTCACATGTTTTGAAGGCAAATTTGGCAGTTTTCGTTCCATTGTGAAATTCTTCTCATTAAGTTTTCAAAAATCCAGACGACATATCAAACGAAGTTTTGAGAATATAGTCTTCCAGCCACACCATTGTAAATTTCAAATAGTACTTCATCTGAGCGACGGGAAATATATCCCTTTCAACAACAGCCTTTGTTCACTGTGATTTTCTAGAATTTCTTTACCGGTTTGAAAGGTTCTTTCACCTGTTGTGCTGAAAACTAGGGGGACCACAGCTTTCTACTGTCCAGGTTCTGTGTGCACAAGCTCACAGTCCAAAAAAAAAATCTTGCTGAACCTGAGGGTGAGAAAAACAATTCTCTCCAGGCAAAAATTGCCCAACCACCCCCCTACCCCCATCAAAAATAAAATGGTCCATCCCTAACTGGAAACAAAACCTGCCAACTCTCACGCCTTAGGCGCGAGTCTCACGCCTGTGGGCTGAAAACTTTGATCTCTCGCCAACTTACGCCAACGAACCAAATTCTCACACCTGTATGGAAAATGTGAGCTGCGATAGCTCTAAATAACACATTTAAAAATATATGTATCTCCAAACAATGTGAGAAACGGAAATTTTCTGTAAAATGAATAAATAACAATTCTTTTCCTCGAGAATTCTGATTTTTCAAAGCAAAGACTCTAGGGACGAGTGACTGGGACACCAGGACCGGGACACCAATCTCGTTTCCAGAGGCCGCGATCTTTTTGGTGTGCGGAATGTCAATGGATACCTTCGTACGTCTTTGGAAATCTTCGTCCACATTCCGAAATGTTCGGAAATCATCGTGACATTTTCGGAAATCCAGCCTCCTCTGGGGTAAAAGGTCTCACGCCTTTGGATAAGAAAATGTTGGCATGTATAGGAGATATCGAAACATGGGGGTACCCTGGCCGCCGCCAATGACCAGAATGCAATCGCTTGACAATCAGGGTCTCCTTTGGGATTCTCGATAAAGGACACACAAAGAAAAAAGTAAAATCGAAAATAATATTGCATAATTAAACAACTAAAGATGACAGATGCTGAACGAGTTGTCTTTGTTCCCTTCTCTGGCATCGAAGCATTCCGAAATGTTTTCTCCGTCGGTGATATTTATTCTAATTTTATACTCGATTATGCCGTTGAAGACTGCCCATTGTGAACATCGTTGAATTTGCTTCATGTTTGCGACCAAACTGATAACGAATAAGCTTCACTTTTTACCGTACCCGGATCAGAAATGACTTAAAATTGGCAAAGCTGTACTCAACCGAAAGATAACACGAATCGAACACGAAGCAAGGTAAGATTTGAGGTGTTATGTTCTGAACTAGTGTAAAACTTCTTTCGTTACTTTCCGGTGCTTCGGAAACAAACAAAGTAGTATTCAGCTAGTAAGTTACGCACGAAATGCAAAAGAAATATTTATTTCCAAAATAAATTGCCCTAGCCTTTAGTTTTGCATATGAATCATTATGCGCGGGAAATTCAAATTTCGCGCGTTTTCTGGTGCCTGTTACCAGATCACACTCACCGCGAAAACGGTAAGCAGACGAAGCAAGCCCAGCAGAGCAGTGTTTTCTCTCTTTGTACTCTGGCTTGAAAGCATTAAGTCCTCATCGGCTGTTTGAGCCTGTTTCCATCCCTGTTTTTAAGTGAGCTGTCATTTATTGTTCCTTTACCTGTTTGTTGAGTGTTTTATGCAAAAATGTCGAGGTGATAGAAGTTTGCATTCGAGTTTGCATGGCAAGTGTCCGATCCGAGAGTTTTGCATTTAATGTTTTTTCTATTAGCCTACTGCTGTAAGCTTGCAACTTATTTGCGAGGGTTTCAATTTTATTTTAATTTTTGCTGCTATTTGAACGTGAGACGATTTTGGCTGTTCATGTTGCTTTATTTAATTTGCCAACGTAGTCACTCACACGCTTAAAAGAACGAGAAATAGTCAATCTTTTCGCTTGCTAATGAAGCAATACTATAGTAGGACTCTAGTGTAGTAGACATTATCGCCATATGATGAAGCGAATGTACGTGATACGTTGGCAGCGACTCATTGGCGAAGTGGCTGATTCCTGCAGAGGTCTGCCATCCTCGACATCTGTGTTTTGTTTTCACGGAATTTCAATGACTTCGTGTTTGCTAATTGTGAACATTTTATCGTCCTAAAATTCGTATTTGTTACTTCAATTTGGACAAGGCGCAGTTACTGCTCTGTTTGTGAGGCATAAAAAGTAGAGCCAATAAACCTTATTACCGATACAGTGGCCATTTTGAATTACATTGTTTAAAGTGGCTGTTATGGGATTCCCTAGGGGAGTACCCATGACATTGAAGAAAAACGAGAGAAGGTGAACATTTTGTCAATTTTTGTGGAAACCGCTGGATATTTAAGGTTAAGATTTATACTGGAGGTAGATTGTTTTAGCGGAGCTCTGACGGCCCGAAGGGCCACCAAGCAGAGCCCCATACTCAAATGGGAAAGAAAACGAAACCCATGAGTTGATTTTCTCCTGGTTATCATGGCTAGTGGTATTGCTCGTGGGTGCGTACGCACGACGACGACGACAAGGGAGTCGCGCAACATGGCCGCCATAAACAGCCATACCTTGTCAGCCTTATCAGCTTACATCTTTGTTATAGGGCATCCATGTTATGGTCGATTGACAGCTGTCAAATCGAGGTATCTGCTGACCAGAACACGAAAGCTGTATGTTTACACAAACTTGAATACAAAGTCAGCTTCTGGTCCTTCTGGAATTGTTTGCTCCCAACAAAGTCTGACCAATTAGGGCATAAACCTTCAGATTTTGTAAGCATTGTCACTTGCATTGCTGGGGATTTCGGAGTACAACTTGTAGCATAATGCATGAGATGCCAGAAGGGAACAAATTCCAAACGGCATGAATGTGACCCGTATATTGTTTTCTGAAAAGCAGCTGAACTGCCTGGCAGACTCTAAAAACATTAAAATTGGTTTATTCACTGCACTTGTTATGAATTTAATTAGATTACTATGAAGTTTCCGATTTTTATTTTATTTCTGTTTTACACTATGCTGGTGACCTCTTTTGTTTGTCGAGCACAGGACAATATCTGCAACAGAAAACAGCATGGCTGAGCACTGTGGCTAAAAATGTTGGACTGATGATCAATGCAAGTAAGAACAAAGTTATGATGTAAAAGAAGGAATAAACAAGGCAAGGCATGAATTTGCCTCACTCAGGCTTACCTGGAACACTATTAAAATCTCTGAAAACCAGGGTAAGGATTTTAAATTCAATGCCAAGGCTGTGTTGTCATACGTTTCAGAATGTTGAAAAACAACATGGAGATTTCCAGGAAGATCAGGGTGTTTATCCATAAATGCCTCTGATTTATCTTGCACAGATGGTGAAAGAATGTCTGAAATGCTGAAGTTAGGGATATCTTTGAACAGGATGACATGGCTGAATTGACCATGTTGAAATAGTGTTGGGTTTAGCAAAAGTCACTTTATTTTGACAATTTTACAAGATCTATTTCTTCGCTAACAATTAAAATTAAATTTGAACAGTTGTCCAGGGTTTGTACAGGTCATGAAAAACCTGGAAAGTCTTGGAATTTTAGAATTTCATTTTCCAGGCCTGAAAAGTCAAGGAATTAAAGTGTGGGTCATGGAAAATTATGTTTATTAATAAAAGAGTACATAATCAATTAGGCTTTTTCGTGTAGAAATTGTCAAAAAAAATACCCAAAATGAAGATGGCTTCCAAGAAAATGCTCAAACTTAAGTTATGCAAAACTTGGATAGGTCATGGAAAAGGTCACGGAAATTTTCAAAAGCTCAAAAGAGTGTTAACCCTGTTGTCAGCTATTAGTTCAACCCATCATGACCCTCTCTACTCAAGTACCACATGTGCAACTTTGATTTCAACGTGTTACTGTTAATATTCACAGTATAACAAACATCGTGCCAATACTGATTGCAGGGATTTGTACTTATTTGCAGAACGAGGTGCAGGTTCCAAATAATCAGCTCCACAGCAGGTAAGAGGCAGGCCATAGGCAAGCAAGATGAAGTTAGTTAGTTGAACATGTTTTAATTTTCTATATATCAGTGTTGGAAATGTGATAGTAGTATCAAAGGATACTTTTTCAGTGTGATACTTTTACATACAGCAAGGACCCTCTAACTATGAACATTTCACTTTTATTAATACCAATTTTTTTCTCTGTCTAATGAGATCTCTCTATCCAGACAAAAGGATTAGCAATTTTAACATGTAAGAAACACTAATCCTTTATATGAGAAGCACTTATTGGATAGTTAACCCTGGGCTTGTGACCTTGTGGTGGTGGTGTGGAGCCTATACGTGCAATGACCTGGAGTGCTATGCCGGTTGGGACCAAGTCCCTGGTGGGTTCAACCATACTGGTTTGGTTGATGGATAGAGACCAGACAAAGGATAGCCAGTGGTCCTCAGGGGTGGGGGTTAGACATTCGGCTAATCACTTGACCCCATAAAAATATTATTGAAGAAACCGTAAAGAAAAAGGGCCTTCTTCGCCACTTTGGCTCAAGGAGCCAGGCAACAAGCAAATCGTTAGATAATAATAAAAAAATGTACAGAAAATTAGGTTCCCATTTTTCGAGTGTCCCAACAGTGTAAGAAACAGTATAATAAAGATCATGCCAATACATTATGCTAATTATTATCAATATATGCGGCCAAATTGAAATCCGGCCTTGTGAAAACATGTCCTAAGCGGGCTGCAAATGACTCCAGGTGGGCCGCTTTTGCATTTTGTCCCTCGAGCTGATTGGTTCACACTCCATTATCCAGTGAATTTCAACCAATGAGATTACGTTTAGACCTTTTCCTGCTGGAAAACCATAGAGGTGTGTACAACCGAACAGCAAGCTTTGAAGTTCAGTTTCACCCTAAACTAATAGTTTTCACAGAGAATGATATGTCTATTTGATGGGAATAAATGCAGAGAAAAAATTCGGATTTAGACTTCAGTCTATTTGATGGGAAAAATGCAGACAAAAAAATCTGGATTTGGGCTTAAAGATAGGCTAAATAGAAGCAAAAGCACAATTCAGGAGAAAGAAAGAGAGCAAGTTCTTGTCGTCTTTACCAGAAGCGAAACATCATTCACTTGATTCCTACGGTCGAGGAAAATTAGCTAGGCTGAGGTACTGCAGGAATTTACACCAAAGATTGACTGGAAAATGTAATTTTCTTAAATATTTCGATTTTGCATTGGTTCTTAACTCATTGTCGGTAATTTTCAGACACATTGTCTCTATATCTGCAACAACACAATGGTCCAGCTTGCACAGTTAATCTTATAACATTTTCAGCGCGATGTGTGTTATTTTTTGTATTCTTGAAAACGTTATTAAATTTGGTAGTTATCAGGATGTTATTTGACCTTTTGTATTGATAATAATGATAATAAAATGGCTTTTATCTGGAATATTATTTCTTTTCAGCCTTTACGCGGGTTTAAATCAACCATATTCCCTCAAAAAGTCATTTTATTCCCTTATTAATGGGATTTGTACTTGTTTGTAAGAAGAGGTGCAGATTCTAAATGAGCAGCCTTTATCATCCATGGCAACCAAGCATCAGGTGATATTGATGAATTTTATAAATTACAGTTACATATCAGAGAAGGAACCAGAAAATCTGTACAGTGTTATCAAAGAACACACTTCACTGTACAGTGGTCCTGATCTGATATATGTGGTGAGAAACATTGAAAAACAATTCAAAGAATAGTAATCTTCTCTACATCTTAATTTTGTGGACTTTGAGAAGCCTTTGATAGTATCCATCGTGGCACTTTGTGGAGTTCTAAGCACCTTATGGTATCCCAAGCAAAATCAATCAAATAACGCAAGCCTTGTGTACGAATCCCACATGGGCATCCTACATGTGGGAGATCTAACACCCATGGAAAACTATTTGGATTTGGAGGTATGCGAGGTCATTGAAAGAACTGATAATAATAAAAAAATTTACAGAAAATTAGGTTCCCATTTTTCGAGTGTCCCAACGGTGTAAGAAACAGTATAATAAAGATCATGCCAATACATTATACTAATTATTATCAATATATGCGGCCAAATTGAAATCCGGCCTTGTGAAAACATGTCCTAAGCGGGCTGCAAATGACTCCAGGTGGGTCGCTTTTGCATTTTGTACCTCGAGCTGATTGGTTCACACTCCATTATCCAGTGAATTTCAACCAATGAGATTACGTTTAGACCTTTTCCTGCTGGAAAACCATAGAGCTGTGTACAACCGAACAGCAAGCTTTGAAGTTCAGTTTCACCCTAAACTAATAGTTTTCACAGAGAATGATATGTCTATTTGATGGGAATAAATGCAGAGAAAAAATTCGGATTTAGACTTCAGTCTATTTGATGGGAAAAATGCAGACAAAAAAGTCTGGATTTGGGCTTAAAGATAGGCTAAATAGAAGCAAAAGCACAATTCAGGAGAAAGAAAGAGAGCAAGTTCTTGTCGTCTTTACCAGAAGCGAAACATCATTCACTTGATTCCTACGGTCGAGGAAAATTAGCTAGGCTGAGGTACTGCAGGAATTTACACCAAAGATTGACTGGAAAATGTAATTTTCTTAAATATTACGATTTTCCATTGGTTCTTAACTCATTGTCGCTAATTTTCAGACACATTGTCTCTATATCTGCAACAACACAATGGTCCAGCTGGCACAGTTAATCTTATGACATTTTCAGCGCGATGCGTGTTATTTTTTGTATTCTTGAAAACGTTATTAAATTTGGTAGTTATCAGGATGTTATTTGACCTTGTGTATTGATAATAATGATAATAAAATGGCTTTTATCTGGAATATTATTTCTTTTCAGCCTTTACGCAGGTTTAAATCAACCATATTCCCTCAAAAAGTCACTTTATTCCCTTATTAATGGGATTTGTACTTGTTTGTAAGAAGAGGTGCAGATTCTAAATGAGCAGCCTTTATCATCCATGGCAACCAAGCATCAGGTGATATTGATGAATTTTTTAAATTACAGTTACATATCAGTGAAGGAACCAGAAAATCTGTACAGTGTTATCAAAGAACACACTTCACTGTACAGTGGTCCTGATCTGATATATGTGGTGAGAAACATTGAAAAACAATTCAAAGAATAGTAATCTTCTCTACATCTTAATTTTGTGGACTTTGAGAAGCCTTTGATAGTATCCATCGTGGCACTTTGTGGAGTTCTAAGCACCTTATGGTATCCCAAGCAAAATCAATCAAATAACGCAAGCCTTGTGTACGAATCCCACATGGGCATCCTACATGTGGGAGATCTAACACCCATGGAAAACTATTTGGATTTGGAGGTATGCGAGGTCATTGAAAGAACTGAAAAAGAAACTCCACCAGCACTGCGTGAACTGAACATTGAACACGAAAGCTGTATGTTTACACAAACTTGAATACAAAGTCAGCTTCTGGTCCGTCTGGAATTGTTTGATCCCAACAAAGTCTGACCAATTAGGGCATAAACCTTCAGATTTCAAAAGCATTGTCGCTTGCATTGCTGGGGATTTCGGAGTACAACTTGTAGCATAATGCATGAGATGCCAGAAGGGAACAAATTCCAAACGGCATGAATGTGACCCGTATATTGTTTTCTGAAAAGCAGCTGAACTGCCTGGCAGACTCTAAAAACATTAAAATTGGTTTATTCACTGCACTTGTTATGAATTTAATTAGATTACTATGAAGTTTCCGATTTTTATTTTATTTCTGTTTTACACTATGCTGGCGACCTCTTTTGTTTGTCGAGCACAGGACAATATCTGCAACAGAAAACAGCATGGCTGAGCACTGTGGCTAAAAATGTTGGAGTGATGATCAATGCAAGTAAGAACAAAGTTATGATGTGAAAGAAGGAATAAACAAGGCAAGGCATGAATTTGCCTCACTCAGGCTTACCTGGAACACTATTAAAATCTCTCAGAAAACCAGGGTAAGGATTTTAAATTCAATGCCAAGGCTGTGTTGTCATACGTTTCAGAATGTTGAAAAACAACATGGAGATTTCCAGGAAGATCAGGGTGTTTATCCATAAATGCCTCTGATTTATCTTGCGCATAAGATGGTGAAAGAATGTCTGAAATGGTGAAGTTAGGGATATCTTTGAACAGGATGACATGGCTGAATTGACCATGTTGAAATACTGTTGGGTTTAGCAAAAGTCACTTTATTTTGACAATTTTACAAGATCTGTTTCTTCACTAACAATTAAAATTAAATTTGAACAGTTGTCCAGGGTTCGTACAGGTCATGAAAAACCTGGAAAGTCTTGGAATTTTAGAATTTTATTTTCCAGGCCTGAAAAGTCATGGAATTAAAGTGTGGGTCATGGAAAATTATGTTTATTAATAAAAGAGTACATAATCAATTAGGCTTTTTCATGTAGAAATTGTCAAAAAAATACCCAAAATGAAGATGGTTTCCAAGAAAATGCTCAAACTTAAGTTATGCAAAACTTGGATAGGTTATGGAAAAGGTCACGGAAATTTTCAAAAGCTCAAAAGAGTGTTAACCCTGTTGTCAGCTCTTAGTTCAACCCTATCATGACCCTCTCTACTCAAGTACCACATTTGTAACTTTGATTTCAACGTGTTACTGTTAATATTCACAGTATAACAAACATCGTGCCAATACTGATTGCAGGGATTTGTACTTATTTGCAGAACTAGGTGCAGGTTCCAAATAATCAGCTCCACAGCAGGTAAGAGGCAGGCCATAGGCAAGCAAGATGAAGTTAGTTAGTTGAACATGTTTTAATTTTCTATATATCAGTGTTGGAAATGTGATAGTAGTGTCAAAGGATGCTTTTTCAGTGTGATACTTTTACATACAGCAAGGACCCTCTAACTATGAACATTTCACTTTTATTAATACCAATTTTTTTCTCTGTCTAATGAGATCTCTCTATCCAGACAAAAGGATTAGCAATTTTAACATGTAAGAAACACTAATCCTTTATATGAGAAGCACTTATTGGATAGTTAACCCTGGGCTTGTCACCTTGTGGTGGTGGTGTGGAGCCTGTACGTGCAATGACCTGGAGTGCTATGCCGGTTGGGACCAAGTCCCTGGTGGGTTCAACCATACTGGTTTGGTTGATGGATAGAGACCAGACAAAGGATAGCCAGTGGTCCTCAGGGGTGGGGGTTGGACATTTGGCTAATCACTTGACCCCATAAAAATATTATTGAAGAAACCGTAAAGAAAAGGGGCCTTCTTCGCCACTTTGGTTCAAGGAGCCAGGCAACAAGCAAATCGTTAGATAATAATAAAAAAATGTACAGAAAATTAGGTTCCCATTTTTCGAGTGTCCCAACGGTGTAAGAAACAGTATAATAAAGATCATGCCAATACATTATACTAATTATTATCAATATATGCGGCCAAATTGAAATCCGTCCTTGTGAAAACATGTCCTAAGCGGGCTTCAAATGACTCGAGGTGGGCCGCTTTTGGATTTTGTCCCTCGATCTGATTGGTTCACACTCCATTATCCAGTGAATTTCAACCAATGAGATTACGTTTAGACCTTTTCCTGCTGGAAAACCATAGAGGTGTGTACAACCGAACAGCAAGCTTTGAAGTTCAGTTTTACCCTAAACTAATAGTTTTCACAGAGAATGATATGTCTATTTGATGGGAATAAATGTAGAGAAAAAATTCGGATTTAGTCTTCAGTCTATTTGATGGGAAAAATGCAGACAAAAAAGTCTGGATTTGGGCTTAAAGATAGGCTAAATAGAAGCAAAAGCACAATTCAGGAGAAAGAAAGAGAGCAAGTTCTTGTCGTCTTTACCAGAAGCGAAACATCATTCACTTGATTCCTACGGTCGAGGAAAATTAGCTAGGCTGAGGTACTGCAGGAATTTACACCAAAGATTGACTGGAAAATGTAATTTTCTTAAATATTACGATTTTCCATTGGTTCTTAACTCATTGTCGCTAATTTTCAGACACATTGTCTCTATATCTGCAACAACACAATGGTCCAGCTGGCACAGTTAATCTTATAACATTTTTAGCGCGATGTGTGTTATTTTTTGTATTCTTGAAAACGTTATTAAATTTGGTAGTTATCAGGATGTTAATTGACCTTGTGTATTGATAATAATGATAATAAAATGGCTTTTATCTGGAATATTATTTCTTTTCAGCCTTTACGCAGGTTTAAATCAACCATATTCCCTCAAAAAGTCACTTTATTCCCTTATTAATGGGATTTGTACTTGTTTGTAAGAAGAGGTGCAGATTCTAAATGAGCAGCCTTTATCATCCATGGCAACCAAGCATCAGGTGATATTGATGAATTTTTTAAATTACAGTTACATATCAGTGAAGGAACCAGAAAATCTGTGCAGTGTTATCAAAGAACACACTTCACTGTACAGTGGTCCTGATCTGATTTATGTGGTGAGAAACATTGAAAAACAATTCAAAGAATAGTAATCTTCTCTACATCTTAATTTTGTGGACTTTGAGAAGCCTTTGATAGTATCCATCGTGGCACTTTGTGGAGTTCTAAGCACCTTATGGTATCCCAAGCAAAATCAATCAAATAACGCAAGCCTTGTGTACGAATCCCACATGGGCATCCTACATGTGGGAGATCTAACACCCATGGAAAACTATTTGGATTTGGAGGTATGCGAGGTCATTGAAAGAACTGAAAAAGAAACTCCACCAGCACTGCGTGAACTGAACATTGAACACGAAAGCTGTATGTTTACACAAACTTGAATACAAAGTCAGCTTCTGGTCCGTCTGGAATTGTTTGATCCCAACAAAGTCTGACCAATTAGGGCATAAACCTTCAGATTTCAAAAGCATTGTCGCTTGCATTGCTGGGGATTTCGGAGTACAACTTGTAGCATAATGCATGAGATGCCAGAAGGGAACAAATTCCAAACGGCATGAATGTGACCCGTATATTGTTTTCTGAAAAGCAGCTGAACTGCCTGGCAGACTCTAAAAACATTAAAATTGGTTTATTCACTGCACTTGTTATGAATTTAATTAGATTACTATGAAGTTTCCGATTTTTATTTTATTTCTGTTTTACACTATGCTGGCGACCTCTTTTGTTTGTCGAGCACAGGACAATATCTGCAACAGAAAACAGCATGGCTGAGCACTGTGGCTAAAAATGTTGGACTGATGATCAATGCAAGTAAGAACAAAGTTATGATGTGAAAGAAGGAATAAACAAGGCAAGGCATGAATTTGCCTCACTCAGGCTTACCTGGAACACTATTAAAATCTCTCAGAAAACCAGGGTAAGGATTTTAAATTCAATGCCAAGGCTGTGTTGTCATACGTTTCAGAATGTTGAAAAACAACATGGAGATTTCCAGGAAGATCAGGGTGTTTATCCATAAATGCCTCTGATTTATCTTGCGCATAAGATGGTGAAAGAATGTCTGAAATGGTGAAGTTAGGGATATCTTTGAACAGGATGACATGGCTGAATTGACCATGTTGAAATAGTGTTGGGTTTAGCAAAAGTCACTTTATTTTGACAATTTTACAAGATCTGTTTCTTCACTAACAATTAAAATTAAATTTGAACAGTTGTCCAGGGTTCGTACAGGTCATGAAAAACCTGGAAAGTCTTGGAATTTTAGAATTTTATTTTCCAGGCCTGAAAAGTCATGGAATTAAAGTGTGGGTCATGGAAAATTATGTTTATTAATAAAAGAGTACATAATCAATTAGGCTTTTTCATGTAGAAATTGTCAAAAAAATACCCAAAATGAAGATGGTTTCCAAGAAAATGCTCAAACTTAAGTTATGCAAAACTTGGATAGGTCATGGAAAAGGTCACGGAAATTTTCAAAAGCTCAAAAGAGTGTTAACCCTGTTGTCAGCTATTAGTTCAACCCCATCATGACCCTCTCTACTCAAGTACCAGATATGCAACTTTGATTTCAACGTGTTACTGTTAATATTCACAGTATGACAAACATTGTGACAATACTGATTGCAGGGATTTGTACTTATTTGCAGAACGAGGTGCAGATTCCAAATAATCAGCTCCACAGCAGGTAAGAGCCAGGCCATAGGCAAGCAAGATGAAGTTAGTTAGTTGAACATGTTTTAATTTTCTATATATCAGTGTTGGAAATGTGATAGTAGTGTCAAAGGATGCTTTTTCAGTGTGATACTTTTACATACAGCAAGGACCCTATAACTATGAACATTTCACTTTTATTAATAGCGATTTTTTTTCTCTGTCTAATGAGATCTCTCTATCCAGACAAAAGGATTAGCAATTTTAACATGTAAGAAACACTAATCCTTTATATGAGAAGCACTTATTGGATAGTTAACCCTGGGCTTGTCACCTTGTGGTGGTGGTGTGGAGCCTGTACGTGAATGACCTGGAGTGCTATGCCGGTTGGGACCAAGTCCCTGGTGGGTTCAACCATACTGGTTTGGTTGATGGATAGAGACAAGACAAAGGATAGCCAGTGGTCCTCAGGGGTGGGGGTTGGACATTCCGCTAATCACTTGACCCCATAAAAATATTATTGAAGAAACCGTAAAGAAAAGGGGCCTTCTTCGCCACTTTGGCTCAAGGAGCCAGGCAACAAGCAAATCGCTAGATAATAATAAAAAAATGTACAGAAAATTAGGTTCCCATTTTTCGAGTGTCCCAACAGTGTAAGAAACAGTATAATAAAGATCATGCCAATACATTATACTAATTATTATCAATATATGCGGCCAAATTGAAATCCGGCCTTGTGAAAACATGTCCTAAGCGGGCTGCAAATGACTCCAGGTGGGCCGCTTTTGCATTTTGTCCCTCGAGCTGATTGGTTCACACTCCATTATCCAGTGAATTTCAACCAATGAGATTACGTTTAGACCTTTTCCTGCTGGAAAACCATAGAGGTGTGTACAACTGAACAGCAAGCTTTGAAGTTCAGTTTCACCCTAAACTAATAGTTTTCACAGAGAATGATATGTCTATTTGATGGGAATAAATGCAGAGAAAAAATTCGGATTTAGACTTCAGTCTATTTGATGGGAAAAATGCAGACAAAAAAATCTGGATTTGGGCTTAAAGATAGGCTAAATAGAAGCAAAAGCACAATTCAGGAGAAAGAAAGAGAGCAAGTTCTTGTCGTCTTTACTAGAAGCGAAACATCATTCACTTGATTCCTACGGTCGAGGAAAATTAGCTAGGGTGAGGTACTGCAGGAATTTACACCAAAGATTGACTGGAAAATGTAATTTTCTTAAATATTTCGATTTTCCATTGGTTCTTAACTCATTGTCGCTAATTTTCAGACACATTGTCTCTATATCTGCAACAACACAATGGTCCAGCTTGCACAGTTAATCTTATAACATTTTCAGTGCGATGTGTGTTATTTTTTGTATTCTTGAAAACGTTATTAAATTTGGTAGTTATCAGGATGTTATTTGACCTTTTGTATTGATAATAATGATAATAAAATGGCTTTTATCTGGAATATTATTTCTTTTCAGCCTTTACGCGGGTTTAAATCAACCATATTCCCTCAAAAAGTCATTTTATTCCCTTGTTAATGGGATTTGTACTTGTTTGTAAGAAGAGGTGCAGATTCTAAATGAGCAGCCTTTATCATCCATGGCAACCAAGCATCAGGTGATATTGATGAATTTTATAAATTACAGTTACATATCAGAGAAGGAACCAGAAAATCTGTACAGTGTTATCAAAGAACACACTTCACTGTACAGTGGTCCTGATCTGATATATGTGGTGAGAAACATTGAAAAACAATTCAAAGAATAGTAATCTTCTCTACATCTTAATTTTGTGGACTTTGAGAAGCCTTTGATAGTATCCATCGTGGCACTTTGTGGAGTTCTAAGCACCTTATGGTATCCCAAGCAAAATCAATCAAATAACGCAAGCCTTGTGTACGAATCCCACATGGGCATCCTACATGTGGGAGATCTAACACCCATGGAAAACTATTTGGATTTGGAGGTATGCGAGGTCATTGAAAGAACTGAAAAAGAAACTCCACCAGCACTGCGTGAACTGAACATTGAACACGAAAGCTGTATGTTTACACAAACTTGAATACAAAGTCAGCTTCTAGTCCGTCTGGAATTGTTTGATCCCAACAAAGTCTGACCAATTAGGGCATAAACCTTCAGATTTAAAAAGCATTGTCGCTTGCATTGCTGGGGATTTCGGAGTACAACTTGTAGCATAATGCATGAGATGCCAGAAGGGATCAAATTCCAAACGGCATGAATGTGACCCGTATATTGTTTTCTGAAAAGCACCTGAACTGCCTGGCAGACTCTAAAAACATTAAAATTGGTTTATTCACTGCACTTGTTATGAATTTAATTAGATTACTATGAAGTTTCCGATTTTTATTTTATTTCTGTTTTACACTATGCTGGCGACCTCTTTTGTTTGTCGAGCACAGGACAATATCTGCAACAGAAAACAGCATGGCTGAGCACTGTGGCTAAAAATGTTGGACTGATGATCAATGCAAGTAAGAACAAAGTTATGATTTTGAAAGAAGGAATAAACAAGGCAAGGCATGAATTTGCCTCACTCAGGCTTACCTGGAACACTATTAAAATCTCTCAGAAAACCAGGGTAAGGATTTTAAATTCAATGCCAAGGCTGTGTTGTCATACGTTTCAGAATGTTGAAAAACAACATGGAGATTTCCAGGAAGATCAGGGTGTTTATCCATAAATGCCTCTGATTTATCTTGCGCATAAGATGGTGAAAGAATGTCTGAAATGGTGAAGTTAGGGATATCTTTGAACAGGATGACATGGCTGAATTGACCATGTTGAAATAGTGTTGGGTTTAGCAAAAGTCACTTTATTTTGACAATTTTACAAGATCTGTTTCTTCACTAACAATTAAAATTAAATTTGAACAGTTGTCCAGGGTTCGTACAGGTCATGAAAAACCTGGAAAGTCTTGGAATTTTAGAATTTTATTTTCCAGGCCTGAAAAGTCATGGAATTAAAGTGTGGGTCATGGAAAATTATGTTTATTAATAAAAGAGTACATAATCAATTAGGCTTTTTCATGTAGAAATTGTCAAAAAAATACCCAAAATGAAGATGGTTTCCAAGAAAATGCTCAAACTTAAGTTATGCAAAACTTGGATAGGTTATGGAAAAGGTCACGGAAATTTTCAAAAGCTCAAAAGAGTGTTAACCCTGTTGTCAGCTCTTAGTTCAACCCTATCATGACCCTCTCTACTCAAGTACCACATTTGCAACTTTGATTTCAACGTGTTACTGTTAATATTCACAGTATAACAAACATCGTGCCAATACTGATTGCAGGGATTTGTACTTATTTGCAGAACTAGGTGCAGGTTCCAAATAATCAGCTCCACAGCAGGTAAGAGGCAGGCCATAGGCAAGCAAGATGAAGTTAGTTAGTTGAACATGTTTTAATTTTCTATATATCAGTGTTGGAAATGTGATAGTAGTGTCAAAGGATGCTTTTTCAGTGTGATACTTTTACATACAGCAAGGACCCTCTAACTATGAACATTTCACTTTTATTAATACCAATTTTTTTCTCTGTCTAATGAGATCTCTCTATCCAGACAAAAGGATTAGCAATTTTAACATGTAAGAAACACTAATCCTTTATATGAGAAGCACTTATTGGATAGTTAACCCTGGGCTTGTCACCTTGTGGTGGTGGTGTGGAGCCTGTACGTGCAATGACCTGGAGTGCTATGCCGGTTGGGACCAAGTCCCTGGTGGGTTCAACCATACTGGTTTGGTTGATGGATAGAGACCAGACAAAGGATAGCCAGTGGTCCTCAGGGGTGGGGGTTGGACATTTGGCTAATCACTTGACCCCATAAAAATATTATTGAAGAAACCGTAAAGAAAAGGGGCCTTCTTCGCCACTTTGGTTCAAGGAGCCAGGCAACAAGCAAATCGTTAGATAATAATAAAAAAATGTACAGAAAATTAGGTTCCCATTTTTCGAGTGTCCCAACGGTGTAAGAAACAGTATAATAAAGATCATGCCAATACATTATACTAATTATTATCAATATATGCGGCCAAATTGAAATCCGGCCTTGTGAAAACATGTCCTAAGCGGGCTTCAAATGACTCGAGGTGGGCCGCTTTTGGATTTTGTCCCTCGATCTGATTGGTTCACACTCCATTATCCAGTGAATTTCAACCAATGAGATTACGTTTAGACCTTTTCCTGCTGGAAAACCATAGAGGTGTGTACAACCGAACAGCAAGCTTTGAAGTTCAGTTTTACCCTAAACTAATAGTTTTCACAGAGAATGATATGTCTATTTGATGGGAATAAATGCAGAGAAAAAATTCGGATTTAGACTTCAGTCTATTTGATGGGAAAAATGCAGACAAAAAAGTCTGGATTTGGGCTTAAGGATAGGCTAAATAGAAGCAAAAGCACAATTCAGGAGAAAGAAAGAGAGCAAGTTCTTGTCGTCTTTACCAGAAGCGAAACATCATTCACTTGATTCCTACGGTCGAGGAAAATTAGCTAGGCTGAGGTACTGCAGGAATTTACACCAAAGATTGACTGGAAAATGTAATTTTCTTAAATATTACGATTTTCCATTGGTTCTTAACTCATTGTCGCTAATTTTCAGACACATTGTCTCTATATCTGCAACAACACAATGGTCCAGCTGGCACAGTTAATCTTATAACATTTTTAGCGCGATGTGTGTTATTTTTTGTATTCTTGAAAACGTTATTAAATTTGGTAGTTATCAGGATGTTAATTGACCTTGTGTATTGATAATAATGATAATAAAATGGCTTTTATCTGGAATATTATTTCTTTTCAGCCTTTACGCAGGTTTAAATCAACCATATTCCCTCAAAAAGTCACTTTATTCCCTTATTAATGGGATTTGTACTTGTTTGTAAGAAGAGGTGCAGATTCTAAATGAGCAGCCTTTATCATCCATGGCAACCAAGCATCAGGTGATATTGATGAATTTTTTAAATTACAGTTACATATCAGTGAAGGAACCAGAAAATCTGTACAGTGTTATCAAAGAACACACTTCACTGTACAGTGGTCCTGATCTGATATATGTGGTGAGAAACATTGAAAAACAATTCAAAGAATAGTAATCTTCTCTACATCTTAATTTTGTGGACTTTGAGAAGCCTTTGATAGTATCCATCGTGGCACTTTGTGGAGTTCTAAGCACCTTATGGTATCCCAAGCAAAATCAATCAAATAACGCAAGCCTTGTGTACGAATCCCACATGGGCATCCTACATGTGGGAGATCTAACACCCATGGAAAACTATTTGGATTTGGAGGTATGCGAGGTCATTGAAAGAACTGAAAAAGAAACTCCACCAGCACTGCGTGAACTGAACATTGAACACGAAAGCTGTATGTTTACACAAACTTAAATACAAAGTCAGCTTCTGGTCCGTCTGGAATTGTTTGATCCCAACAAAGTCTGACCAATTAGGGCATAAACCTTAAGATTTCAAAAGCATTGTCGCTTGCATTGCTGGGGATTTCGGAGTACAACTTGTAGCATAATGCATGAGATGCCAGAAGGGAACAAATTCCAAACGGCATGAATGTGACCCGTATATTGTTTTCTGAAAAGCACCTGAACTGCCTGGCAGACTCTAAAAACATTAAAAAGTGTTTATTCACTGCACTTGTTATGAATTTAATTAGATTACTATGAAGTTTCCGATTTTTATTTTATTTCTGTTTTACACTATGCTGGCGACCTCTTTTGTTTGTCGAGCACAGGACAATATCTGCAACAGAAAACAGCATGGCTGAGCACTGTGGCTAAAAATGTTGGACTGATGATCAATGCAAGTAAGAACAAAGTTATGATGTGAAAGAAGGAATAAACAAGGCAAGGCATGAATTTGCCTCACTCAGGCTTACCTGGAACACTATTAAAATCTCTCAGAAAACCAGGGTAAGGATTTTAAATTCAATGCCAAGGCTGTGTTGTCATACGTTTCAGAATGTTGAAAAACAACATGGAGATTTCCAGGAAGATCAGGGTGTTTATCCATAAATGCCTCTGATTTATCTTGCGCATAAGATGGTGAAAGAATGTCTGAAATGGTGAAGTTAGGGATATCTTTGAACAGGATGACATGGCTGAATTGACCATGTTGAAATAGTGTTGGGTTTAGCAAAAGTCACTTTATTTTGACAATTTTACAAGATCTGTTTCTTCACTAACAATTAAAATTAAATTTGAACAGTTGTCGAGGGTTCGTACAGGTCATGAAAAACCTGGAAAGTATTGGAATTTTAGAATTTTATTTTCCAGGCCTGAAAAGTCATGGAATTAAAGTGTGGGTCATGGAAAATTATGTTTATTAATAAAAGAGTACATAATCAATTAGGCTTTTTCATGTAGAAATTGTCAAAAAAATACCCAAAATGAAGATGGTTTCCAAGAAAATGCTCAAACTTAAGTTATGCAAAACTTGGATAGGTCATGGAAAAGGTCACGGAAATTTTCAAAAGCTCAAAAGAGTGTTAACCCTGTTGTCAGCTATTAGTTCAACCCCATCATGACCCTCTCTACTCAAGTACCAGATATGCAACTTTGATTTCAACGTGTTACTGTTAATATTCACAGTATGACAAACATTGTGACAATACTGATTGCAGGGATTTGTACTTATTTGCAGAACGAGGTGCAGATTCCAAATAATCAGCTCCACAGCAGGTAAGAGCCAGGCCATAGGCAAGCAAGATGAAGTTAATAGTTAGTTGAACATGTTTTAATTTTCTATATATCAGTGTTGGAAATGTGATAGTACTGTCAAAGGATGCTTTTTCAGTGTGATACTTTTACATAGAGCAAGGACCCTCTAACTATGAACATTTCACTTTTATTAATAGCGATTTTTTTTCTCTGTCTAATGAGATCTCTCTATCCAGACAAAAGGATTAGCAATTTTAACATGTAAGAAACACTAATCCTTTATATGAGAAGCACTTATTGGATAGTTAACCCTGGGCTTGTCACCTTGTGGTGGTGGTGTGGAGCCTGTACGTGAATGACCTGGAGTGCTATGCCGGTTGGGACCAAGTCCCTGGTGGGTTCAACCATACTGGTTTGGTTGATGGATGGAGACAAGACAAAGGATAGCCAGTGGTCCTCAGGGGTGGGGGTTGGACATTCCGCTAATCACTTGACCCCATAAAAATATTATTGAAGAAACCGTAAAGAAAAGGGGCCTTCTTCGCCACTTTGGCTCAAGGAGCCAGGCAACAAGCAAATCGCTAGATAATAATAAAAAAATGTACAGAAAATTAGGTTCCCATTTTTCAAGTGTCCCAATAGTGTAAGAAACAGTATAATAAAGATCATGCCAATACATTATACTAATTATTATCAATATATGCGGCCAAATTGAAATCCGGCCTTGTGAAAACATGTCCTAAGCGGGCTGCAAATGACTCCAGGTGGGCCGCTTTTGCATTTTGTCCCTCGAGCTGATTGGTTCACACTCCATTATCCAGTGAATTTCAACCAATGAGATTACGTTTAGACCTTTTCCTGCTGGAAAACCATAGAGGTGTGTACAACTGAACAGCAAGCTTTGAAGTTCAGTTTCACCCTAAACTAATAGTTTTCACAGAGAATGATATGTCTATTTGATGGGAATAAATGGAGAGAAAAAATTCGGATTTAGACTTCAGTCTATTTGATGGGAAAAATGCAGACAAAAAAATCTGGATTTGGGCTTAAAGATAGGCTAAATAGAAGCAAAAGCACAATTCAGGAGAAAGAAAGAGAGCAAGTTCTTGTCGTCTTTACTAGAAGCGAAACATCATTCACTTGATTCCTACGGTCGAGGAAAATTAGCTAGGCTGAGGTACTGCAGGAATTTACACCAAAGATTGACTGGAAAATGTAATTTTCTTAAATATTACGATTTTCCATTGGTTCTTAACTCATTGTCGCTAATTTTCAGACACATTGTCTCTATATCTGCAACAACACAATGGTCCAGCTGGCACAGTTAATCTTATAACATTTTTAGCGCGATGTGTGTTATTTTTTGTATTCTTGAAAACGTTATTAAATTTGGTAGTTATCAGGATGTTAATTGACCTTGTGTATTGATAATAATGATAATAAAATGGCTTTTATCTGGAATATTATTTCTTTTCAGCCTTTACGCAGGTTTAAATCAACCATATTCCCTCAAAAAGTCACTTTATTCCCTTATTAATGGGATTTGTACTTGTTTGTAAGAAGAGGTGCAGATTCTAAATGAGCAGCCTTTATCATCCATGGCAACCAAGCATCAGGTGATATTGATGAATTTTTTAAATTACAGTTACATATCAGTGAAGGAACCAGAAAATCTGTACAGTGTTATCAAAGAACACACTTCACTGTACAGTGGTCCTGATCTGATATATGTGGTGAGAAACATTGAAAAACAATTCAAAGAATAGTAATCTTCTCTACATCTTAATTTTGTGGACTTTGAGAAGCCTTTGATAGTATCCATCGTGGCACTTTGTGGAGTTCTAAGCACCTTATGGTATCCCAAGCAAAATCAATCAAATAACGCAAGCCTTGTGTACGAATCCCACATGGGCATCCTACATGTGGGAGATCTAACACCCATGGAAAACTATTTGGATTTGGAGGTATGCGAGGTCATTGAAAGAACTGAAAAAGAAACTCCACCAGCACTGCGTGAACTGAACATTGAACACGAAAGCTGTATGTTTACACAAACTTAAATACAAAGTCAGCTTCTGGTCCGTCTGGAATTGTTTGATCCCAACAAAGTCTGACCAATTAGGGCATAAACCTTAAGATTTCAAAAGCATTGTCGCTTGCATTGCTGGGGATTTCGGAGTACAACTTGTAGCATAATGCATGAGATGCCAGAAGGGAACAAATTCCAAACGGCATGAATGTGACCCGTATATTGTTTTCTGAAAAGCACCTGAACTGCCTGGCAGACTCTAAAAACATTAAAAAGTGTTTATTCACTGCACTTGTTATGAATTTAATTAGATTACTATGAAGTTTCCGATTTTTATTTTATTTCTGTTTTACACTATGCTGGCGACCTCTTTTGTTTGTCGAGCACAGGACAATATCTGCAACAGAAAACAGCATGGCTGAGCACTGTGGCTAAAAATGTTGGACTGATGATCAATGCAAGTAAGAACAAAGTTATGATGTGAAAGAAGGAATAAACAAGGCAAGGCATGAATTTGCCTCACTCAGGCTTACCTGGAACACTATTAAAATCTCTCAGAAAACCAGGGTAAGGATTTTAAATTCAATGCCAAGGCTGTGTTGTCATACGTTTCAGAATGTTGAAAAACAACATGGAGATTTCCAGGAAGATCAGGGTGTTTATCCATAAATGCCTCTGATTTATCTTGCGCATAAGATGGTGAAAGAATGTCTGAAATGGTGAAGTTAGGGATATCTTTGAACAGGATGACATGGCTGAATTGACCATGTTGAAATAGTGTTGGGTTTAGCAAAAGTCACTTTATTTTGACAATTTTACAAGATCTGTTTCTTCACTAACAATTAAAATTAAATTTGAACAGTTGTCGAGGGTTCGTACAGGTCATGAAAAACCTGGAAAGTATTGGAATTTTAGAATTTTATTTTCCAGGCCTGAAAAGTCATGGAATTAAAGTGTGGGTCATGGAAAATTATGTTTATTAATAAAAGAGTACATAATCAATTAGGCTTTTTCATGTAGAAATTGTCAAAAAAATACCCAAAATGAAGATGGTTTCCAAGAAAATGCTCAAACTTAAGTTATGCAAAACTTGGATAGGTCATGGAAAAGGTCACGGAAATTTTCAAAAGCTCAAAAGAGTGTTAACCCTGTTGTCAGCTATTAGTTCAACCCCATCATGACCCTCTCTACTCAAGTACCAGATATGCAACTTTGATTTCAACGTGTTACTGTTAATATTCACAGTATGACAAACATCGTGCCAATACTGATTGCAAGGATTTGTACTTATTTGCAGAACAAGGTGCAGGTTCCAAATAATCAGCTCCACAGCAGGTAAGAGGCAGGCCATAGGCAAGAAAGATGAAGTTAGTTAGTTGAACATGTTTTAATTTTCAAAATATCAGTGTTGGAAATGTGATAGTAGTGTCAAAGGATGCTTTTTCAGTGTGATACTTTTACATAGAGCAAGGACCCTCTAACTATGAACATTTCACTTTTATTAATAGCGATTTTTTTCTCTGTCTAATGAGATCTCTCTATCCAGACAAAAGGATTAGCAATTTTAACATGTAAGAAACACTAATCCTTTATATGAGAAGCACTTATTGGATAGTTAACCCTGGGCTTGTCACCTTGTGGTGGTGGTGTGGAGCCTGTACGTGCAATGACCTGGAGTGCTATGCCGGTTGGGACCAAGTCCCTGGTGGGTTCAACCATTCTGGTTTGGTTGATGGATAGAGACCAGACAAAGGATAGCCAGTGGTCCTCAGGGGTGGGGGTTTGACATTCGGCTAATCACTTGACCCCATAAAAATATTATTGAAGAAACCGTAAAGAAAAGGGGCCTTCTTCGCCACTTTGGCTCAAGGAGCCAGGCAACAAGCAAATCGTTAGATAATTATAAAAAAATGTACAGAAAATTAGGTTCCCATTTTTCGAGTGTCCCAACGGTGTAAGAAACAGTATAATAAAGATCATGCCAATACATTATACTAATTATTATCAATATATGCGGCCAAATTGAAATCCGGCCTTGTGAAAACATGTCCTAAGGGGGCTGCAAATGACTCCAGGTGGGCCGCTTTTGCATTTTGTCCCTCGAGCTGATTGGTTCACACTCCATTATCCAGTGAATTTCAACCAATGAGATTACGTTTAGACCTTTTCCTGCTGGAAAACCATAGAGGTGTGTACAACCGAACAGCAAGCTTTGAAGTTCAGTTTCACCCTAAACTAATAGTTTTCACAGAGAATGATATGTCTATTTGATGGGAATAAATGCAGAGAAAAAATTCGGATTTAGACTTCAGTCTATTTGATGGGAAAAATGCAGACAAAAAAATCTGGATTTGGGCTTAAAGATAGGCTAAATAGAAGCAAAAGCACAATTCAGGAGAAAGAAAGAGAGGAAGTTCTTGTCGTCTTTACCAGAAGCGAAACATCATTCACTTGATTCCTACGGTCGAGGAAAATTAGCTAGGCTGAGGTACTGCAGGAATTTACACCAAAGATTGACTGGAAAATGTAATTTTCTTAAATATTTCGATTTTCCATTGGTTCTTAACTCATTGTCGCTAATTTTCAGACAAATTGTCTCTATATCTGCAACAACACAATGGTCCAGCTTGCACAGTTAATCTTATAACATTTTCAGCACGATGTGTGTTATTTTTTGTATTCTTGAAAACGTTATTAAATTTGGTAGTTATCAGGATGTTATTTGACCTTTTGTATTGATAATAATGATAATAAAATGGCTTTTATCTGGAATATTATTTCTTTTCAGCCTTTACGCGGGTTTAAATCAACCATATTCCCTCAAAAAGTCATTTTATTCCCTTATTAATGGGATTTGTACTTGTTTGTAAGAAGAGGTGCAGATTCTAAATGAGCAGCCTTTATCATCCATGGCAACCAAGCATCAGGTGATATTGATGAATTTTATAAATTACAGTTACATATCAGAGAAGGAACCAGAAAATCTGTACAGTGTTATCAAAGAACACACTTCACTGTACAGTGGTCCTGATCTGATATATGTGGTGAGAAACATTGAAAAACAATTCAAAGAATAGTAATCTTCTCTACATCTTAATTTTGTGGACTTTGAGAAGCCTTTGATAGTATCCATCGTGGCACTTTGTGGAGTTCTAAGCACCTTATGGTATCCCAAGCAAAATCAATCAAATAACGCAAGCCTTGTGTACGAATCCCACATGGGCATCCTACATGTGGGAGATCTAACACCCATGGAAAACTATTTGGATTTTGAGGTATGCGAGGTCATTGAAAGAACTGAAAAAGAAACTCCACCAGCACTGCGTGAACTGAACATTGAACACGAAAGCTGTATGTTTACACAAACTTGAATACAAAGTCAGCTTCTGGTCCGTCTGGAATTGTTTGATCCCAACAAAGTCTGACCAATTAGGGCATAAACCTTCAGATTTAAAAAGCATTGTCGCTTGCATTGCTGGGGATTTCGGAGTACAACTTGTAGCATAATGCATGAGATGCCAGAAGGGAACAAATTCCAAACGGCATGAATGTGACCCGTATATTGTTTTCTGAAAAGCACCTGAACTGCCTGGCAGACTCTAAAAACATTAAAATTGGTTTATTCACTGCACTTGTTATGAATTTAATTAGATTACTATGAAGTTTCCGATTTTTATTTTATTTCTGTTTTACACTATGCTGGCGACCTCTTTGTTTGTCGAGCACAGGACAATATCTGCAACAGAAAACAGCATGGCTGAGCACTGTGGCTAAAAATGTTGGACTGATGATCAATGCAAGTAAGAACAAAGTTATGATGTGAAAGAAGGAATAAACAAGGCAAGGCATGAATTTGCCTCACTCAGGCTTACCTGGAACACTATTAAAATCTCTCAGAAAACCAGGGTAAGGATTTTAAATTCAATGCCAAGGCTGTGTTGTCATACGTTTCAGAATGTTGAAAAACAACATGGAGATTTCCAGGAAGATCAGGGTGTTTATCCATAAATGCCTCTGATTTATCTTGCGCATAAGATGGTGAAAGAATGTCTGAAATGCTGAAGTTAGGGATATCTTTGAACAGGATGACATGGCTGAATTGACCATGTTGAAATAGTGTTGGGTTGAGCAAAAGTCACTTTATTTTGACAATTTTACAAGATCTGTTTCTTCACTAACAATTAAAATTAAATTTGAACAGTTGTCCAGGGTTCGTACAGGTCATGAAAAACCTGGAAAGTCTTGGAATTTTAGAATTTCATTTTCCAGGTCTGAAAAGTCATGGAATTAAAGTGTGGGTCATGGAAAATGATGTTTATTAAAAGAGTACATAATCAATTAGGCTTTTTCATGTAGAAATTGTCAAAAAAAATACCCAAAATGAAGATGGTTTCCAAGAAAATGCTCAAATTTAAGTTATGCAAAACTTGGATAGGTCATGGAAAAGGTCACGGAAATTTTCAAAAGCTCAAAAGAGTGTTAACCCTGTTGTCAGCTATTAGTTCAACCCCATCATGACCCTCTCTACTCAAGTACCAGATATGCAACTTTGATTTCAACGTGTTACTGTTAATATTCACAGTATGACAAACATCGTGACAATACTGATTGCAGGGATTTGTACTTATTTGCAGAACGAGGTGCAGATTCCAAATAATCAGCTCCACAGCAGGTAAGAGGCAGGCCATAGGCAAGCAAGATGAAGTTAGTTAGTTGAACATGTTTTAATTTCCAAACTATCAGTGTTGGAAATGTGATAGTAGTGTCAAAGGATGCTTTTTCAGTGTGATACTTTTACATAGAGCAAGGACCCTCTAACTATGAACATTTCACTTTTATTAATACCAATTTTTTTCTCTGTCTAATGAGATCTCTCTATCCAGACAAAAGGATTAGCAATTTTAACATGTAAGAAACACTAATCCTTTATATGAGAAGCACTTATTGGATAGTTAACCCTGGGCTTGTCACCTTGTGGTGGTGGTGTGGAGCCTGTACGTGCAATGACCTGGAGTGCTATGCCGGTTGGGACCAAGTCCCTGGTGGGTTCAACCATACTGGTTTGGTTGATGGATAGAGACCAGACAAAGGATAGCCAGTGGTCCTCAGGGGTGGGGGTTGGACATTCGGCTAATTTTCAAAATATCAGTGTTGGAAATGTGATAGTAGTGTCAAAGGATGCTTTTTCAGTGTGATACTTTTACATAGAGCAAGGACCCTCTAACTATGAACATTTCACTTTTATTAATACCAATTTTTTCTCTGTCTAATGAGATCTCTCTATCCAGACAAAAGGATTAGCAATTTTAACATGTAAGAAACACTAATCCTTTATATGAGAAGCACTTATTGGATAGTTAACCCTGGGCTTGTCACCTTGTGGTGGTGGTGTGGAGCCTGTACGTGGAATGACCTGGAGTGCTATGCCGGTTGGGACCAAGTCCCTGGTGGGTTCAACCATACTGGTTTGGTTGATGGATAGAGAGCAGACAAAGGATAGCCAGTGGTCCTCAGGGGTGGGGGTTGGACATTCGGCTAATCACTTGACCCCATAAAAATATTATTGAAGAAACCGTAAAGAAAAGGGGCCTTCTTCGCCACTTTGGCTCAAGGAGCCAGGCAACAAGCAAATCGTTAGATAATAATAAAAAAATGTACAGAAAATTAGGTTCCCATTTTTCGAGTGTCCCAACGGTGTAACAAACAGTATAATAAAGATCATGGCAATACATTATGCTAATTATTATCAATATATGCGGCCAAATTGAAATCCGGCCTTGTGAAAACATGTCCTAAGCGGGCTGCAAATGACTCCAGGTGGGCCGCTTTTGCATTTTGTCCCTCGAGCTGATTGGTTCACACTCCATTATCCAGTGAATTTCAACCAATGAGATTACGTTTAGACCTTTTCCTGCTGGAAAACCATAGAGGTGTGTACAACCGAACAGCAAGCTTTGAAGTTCAGTTTCACCCTAAACTAATAGTTTTCACAGAGAATGATATGTCTATTTGATGGGAATAAATGCAGAGAAAAAATTCGGATTTAGACTTCAGTCTATTTGATGGGAAAAATGCAGACAAAAAATCTGGATTTGGGCTTAAAGATAGGCTAAATAGAAGCAAAAGCACAATTCAGGAGAAAGAAAGAGAGCAAGTTCTTGTCGTCTTTACCAGAAGCGAAACATCATTCACTTGATTCCTACGGTCGAGGAAAATTAGCTAGGCTGAGGTACTGCAGGAATTTACACCAAAGATTGACTGGAAAATGTAATTTTCTTAAATATTACGATTTTCCATTGGTTCTTAACTCATTGTCGCTAATTTTCAGACACATTTTCTCTATATCTGTCTGCAACAACACAATGGTCCAGCTGGCACAGTTAATCTTATAACATTTTCAGCACGATGTGTGTTATTTTTTGTATTCTTGAAAACGTTATTAAATTTGGTAGTTATCAGGATGTTATTTGACCTTGTGTATTGATAATAATGATAATAAAATGGCTTTTATCTGGAATATTATTTCTTTTCAGCCTTTACGCAGGTTTAAATCAACCATATTCCCTCAAAAAGTCATTTTATTCCCTTATTAATGGGATTTGTACTTGTTTGTAAGAAGAGGTGCAGATTCTAAATGAGCAGCCTTTATCATCCATGGCAACCAAGCATCAGGTGATATTGATGAATTTTATAAATTACAGTTACATATCAGTGAAGGAACCAGAAAATCTGTACAGTGTTATCAAAGAACACACTTCACTGTACAGTGGTCCTGATCTGATATATGTGGTGAGAAACATTGAAAAACAATTCAAAGAATAGTAATCTTCTCTACATCTTAATTTTGTGGACTTTGAGAAGCCTTTGATAGTATCCATCGTGGCACTTTGTGGAGTTCTAAGCACCTTATGGTATCCCAAGCAAAATCAATCAAATAACGCAAGCCTTGTGTACGAATCCCACATGGGCATCCTACATGTGGGAGATCTAACACCCATGGAAAACTATTTGGATTTGGAGGTCTGCGAGGTCATTGAAAGAACTGAAAAAGAAACTCCACCAGCACTGCGTGAACTGAACATTGAACACGAAAGCTGTATGTTTACACAAACTTGAATACAAAGTCAGCTTCTGGTCCGTATGGAATTGTTTGATCCCAACAAAGTCTGACCAATTAGGGCATAAACCTTCAGATTTAAAAAGCATTGTCGCTTGCATTGCTGGGGATTTCGGAGTACAACTTGTAGCATAATGCATGAGATGCCAGAAGGGAACAAATTCCAAACGGCATGAATGTGACCCGTATATTGTTTTCTGAAAAGCACCTGAACTGCCTGGCAGACTCTAAAAACATTAAAATTGGTTTATTCACTGCACTTGTTATGAATTTAATTAGATTACTATGAAGTTTCCGATTTTTATTTTATTTCTGTTTTACACTATGCTGGCGACCTCTTTGTTTGTCGAGCACAGGACAATATCTGCAACAGAAAACAGCATGGCTGAGCACTGTGGCTAAAAATGTTGGACTGATGATCAATGCAAGTAAGAACAAAGTTATGATGTGAAAGAAGGAATAAACAAGGCAAGGCATGAATTTGCCTCACTCAGGCTTACCTGGAACACTATTAAAATCTCTCAGAAAACCAGGGTAAGGATTTTAAATTCAATGCCAAGGCTGTGTTGTCATACGTTTCAGAATGTTGAAAAACAACATGGAGATTTCCAGGAAGATCAGGGTGTTTATCCATAAATGCCTCTGATTTATCTTGCGCATAAGATGGTGAAAGAATGTCTGAAATGCTGAAGTTAGGGATATCTTTGAACAGGATGACATGGCTGAATTGACCATGTTGAAATAGTGTTGGGTTGAGCAAAAGTCACTTTATTTTGACAATTTTACAAGATCTGTTTCTTCACTAACAATTAAAATTAAATTTGAACAGTTGTCCAGGGTTCGTACAGGTCATGAAAAACCTGGAAAGTCTTGGAATTTTAGAATTTCATTTTCCAGGTCTGAAAAGTCATGGAATTAAAGTGTGGGTCATGGAAAATGATGTTTATTAAAAGAGTACATAATCAATTAGGCTTTTTCATGTAGAAATTGTCAAAAAAAATACCCAAAATGAAGATGGTTTCCAAGAAAATGCTCAAATTTAAGTTATGCAAAACTTGGATAGGTCATGGAAAAGGTCACGGAAATTTTCAAAAGCTCAAAAGAGTGTTAACCCTGTTGTCAGCTATTAGTTCAACCCCATCATGACCCTCTCTACTCAAGTACCAGATATGCAACTTTGATTTCAACGTGTTACTGTTAATATTCACAGTATGACAAACATCGTGACAATACTGATTGCAGGGATTTGTACTTATTTGCAGAACGAGGTGCAGATTCCAAATAATCAGCTCCACAGCAGGTAAGAGGCAGGCCATAGGCAAGCAAGATGAAGTTAGTTAGTTGAACATGTTTTAATTTCCAAACTATCAGTGTTGGAAATGTGATAGTAGTGTCAAAGGATGCTTTTTCAGTGTGATACTTTTACATAGAGCAAGGACCCTCTAACTATGAACATTTCACTTTTATTAATACCAATTTTTTTCTCTGTCTAATGAGATCTCTCTATCCAGACAAAAGGATTAGCAATTTTAACATGTAAGAAACACTAATCCTTTATATGAGAAGCACTTATTGGATAGTTAACCCTGGGCTTGTCACCTTGTGGTGGTGGTGTGGAGCCTGTACGTGCAATGACCTGGAGTGCTATGCCGGTTGGGACCAAGTCCCTGGTGGGTTCAACCATACTGGTTTGGTTGATGGATAGAGACCAGACAAAGGATAGCCAGTGGTCCTCAGGGGTGGGGGTTGGACATTCGGCTAATTTTCAAAATATCAGTGTTGGAAATGTGATAGTAGTGTCAAAGGATGCTTTTTCAGTGTGATACTTTTACATAGAGCAAGGACCCTCTAACTATGAACATTTCACTTTTATTAATACCAATTTTTTCTCTGTCTAATGAGATCTCTCTATCCAGACAAAAGGATTAGCAATTTTAACATGTAAGAAACACTAATCCTTTATATGAGAAGCACTTATTGGATAGTTAACCCTGGGCTTGTCACCTTGTGGTGGTGGTGTGGAGCCTGTACGTGGAATGACCTGGAGTGCTATGCCGGTTGGGACCAAGTCCCTGGTGGGTTCAACCATACTGGTTTGGTTGATGGATAGAGAGCAGACAAAGGATAGCCAGTGGTCCTCAGGGGTGGGGGTTGGACATTCGGCTAATCACTTGACCCCATAAAAATATTATTGAAGAAACCGTAAAGAAAAGGGGCCTTCTTCGCCACTTTGGCTCAAGGAGCCAGGCAACAAGCAAATCGTTAGATAATAATAAAAAAATGTACAGAAAATTAGGTTCCCATTTTTCGAGTGTCCCAACGGTGTAACAAACAGTATAATAAAGATCATGGCAATACATTATGCTAATTATTATCAATATATGCGGCCAAATTGAAATCCGGCCTTGTGAAAACATGTCCTAAGCGGGCTGCAAATGACTCCAGGTGGGCCGCTTTTGCATTTTGTCCCTCGAGCTGATTGGTTCACACTCCATTATCCAGTGAATTTCAACCAATGAGATTACGTTTAGACCTTTTCCTGCTGGAAAACCATAGAGGTGTGTACAACCGAACAGCAAGCTTTGAAGTTCAGTTTCACCCTAAACTAATAGTTTTCACAGAGAATGATATGTCTATTTGATGGGAATAAATGCAGAGAAAAAATTCGGATTTAGACTTCAGTCTATTTGATGGGAAAAATGCAGACAAAAAATCTGGATTTGGGCTTAAAGATAGGCTAAATAGAAGCAAAAGCACAATTCAGGAGAAAGAAAGAGAGCAAGTTCTTGTCGTCTTTACCAGAAGCGAAACATCATTCACTTGATTCCTACGGTCGAGGAAAATTAGCTAGGCTGAGGTACTGCAGGAATTTACACCAAAGATTGACTGGAAAATGTAATTTTCTTAAATATTACGATTTTCCATTGGTTCTTAACTCATTGTCGCTAATTTTCAGACACATTTTCTCTATATCTGTCTGCAACAACACAATGGTCCAGCTGGCACAGTTAATCTTATAACATTTTCAGCACGATGTGTGTTATTTTTTGTATTCTTGAAAACGTTATTAAATTTGGTAGTTATCAGGATGTTATTTGACCTTGTGTATTGATAATAATGATAATAAAATGGCTTTTATCTGGAATATTATTTCTTTTCAGCCTTTACGCAGGTTTAAATCAACCATATTCCCTCAAAAAGTCATTTTATTCCCTTATTAATGGGATTTGTACTTGTTTGTAAGAAGAGGTGCAGATTCTAAATGAGCAGCCTTTATCATCCATGGCAACCAAGCATCAGGTGATATTGATGAATTTTATAAATTACAGTTACATATCAGTGAAGGAACCAGAAAATCTGTACAGTGTTATCAAAGAACACACTTCACTGTACAGTGGTCCTGATCTGATATATGTGGTGAGAAACATTGAAAAACAATTCAAAGAATAGTAATCTTCTCTACATCTTAATTTTGTGGACTTTGAGAAGCCTTTGATAGTATCCATCGTGGCACTTTGTGGAGTTCTAAGCACCTTATGGTATCCCAAGCAAAATCAATCAAATAACGCAAGCCTTGTGTACGAATCCCACATGGGCATCCTACATGTGGGAGATCTAACACCCATGGAAAACTATTTGGATTTGGAGGTCTGCGAGGTCATTGAAAGAACTGAAAAAGAAACTCCACCAGCACTGCGTGAACTGAACATTGAACACGAAAGCTGTATGTTTACACAAACTTGAATACAAAGTCAGCTTCTGGTCCGTATGGAATTGTTTGATCCCAACAAAGTCTGACCAATTAGGGCATAAACCTTCAGATGTTATAAGCATTGTCGCTTGCATTGCTGGGGATTTCGGATTACAACTTGTAGCATAATGCATGAGATGCCAGAAGGGAACAAATTCCAAACGGCATGAATGTGACCCGTATATTGTTTTCTGAAAAGCACCTGAACTGCCTGGCAGACTCTAATAAAAACATTAAAATTGGTTTATTCACTGCACTTGTTATGAATTTAATTAGATTACTATGAAGTTTCTGATTTTTATTTTATTTCTGTTTTACACTATGCTGGTGATCTCTTTTGTTTGTTGAGCACAGGACAATATCTGCAACAGAAAACAGCATGGCTGAGCACTGTGGCTAAAAATGTTGGACTGATGATCAATGCAAGTAAGAACAGAGTTATGATGTGAAAGAAGGAATAAACAAGGCAAGGCATGAATTTGCCTCACTCAGGCTTACCTGGAACACTATTAAAATCTCTCAGAAAACCAGGGTAAGGATTTTAAATTCAATGCCAAGGCTGTGTTTTCATACGTTTCAGAATGTTGAAAAACAACATGGAGATTTCCAGGAAGATCAGGGTGTTTATCCATAAATGCCTCTGATTTATCTTGCGCATAAGATGGTGAAAGAATGTCTGAAATGCTGAAGTTAGGGATATCTTTGAACAGGATGACATGGCTGAATTGACCATGTTGAAATAGTGTTGGGTTGAGCAAAAGTCACTTTATTTTGACAATTTTACAAGATCTGTTTCTTCACTAACAATTAAAATTAAATTTGAACAGTTGTCCAGGGTTCGTACAGGTCATGAAAAACCTGGAAAGTCTTGGAATTTTAGAATTTCATTTTCCAGGCCTGAAAAGTCATGGAATTAAAGTGTGGGTCATGGAAAATGATGTTTATTAAAAGAGTACATACTCAATTAGGCTTTTTCATGTAGAAATTGTCAAAAAAAATACCCAAAATGAAGATGGTTTCCAAGAAAATGCTCAAATTTAAGTTATGCAAAACTTGGATAGGTCATGGAAAAGGTCACGGAAATTTTCAAAAGCTCAAAAGAGTGTTAACCCTGTTGTCAGCTATTAGTTCAACCCCATCATGACCCTCTCTACTCAAGTACCAGATATGCAACTTTGATTTCAACGTGTTACTGTTAATATTCACAGTATGACAAACATCGTGACAATACTGATTGCAGGGATTTGTACTTATTTGCAGAACGAGGTGCAGATTCCAAATAATCAGCTCCACAGCAGGTAAGAGGCAGGCCATAGGCAAGCAAGATGAAGTTAGTTAGTTGAACATGTTTTAATTTTCAAACTATCAGTGTTGGAAATGTGATAGTAGTGTCAAAGGATGCTTTTTCAGTGTGATACTTTTACATAGAGCAAGGACCCTCTAACTATGAACATTTCACTTTTATTAATACCAATTTTTTTCTCTGTCTAATGAGATCTCTCTATCCAGACAAAAGGATTAGCAATTTTAACATGTAAGAAACACTAATCCTTTATATGAGAAGCACTTATTGGATAGTTAACCCTGGGCTTGTCACCTTGTGGTGGTGGTGTGGAGCCTGTACGTGCAATGACCTGGAGTGCTATGCCGGTTGGGACCAAGTCCCTGGTGGGTTCAACCATACTGGTTTGGTTGATGGATAGAGACCAGACAAAGGATAGCCAGTGGTCCTCAGGGGTGGGGGTTGGACATTCGGCTAATCACTTGACCCCATAAAAATATTATTGAAGAAACCGTAAAGAAAAGGGGCCTTCTTCGCCACTTTGGCTCAAGGAGCCAGGCAACAAGCAAATCGTTAGATAATAATAAAAAAATGTACAGAAAATTAGGTTCCCATTTTTCGAGTGTCCCAACGGTGTAACAAACAGTATAATAAACATCATGCCAATACATTATACTAATTATTATCAATATATGCGGCCAAATTGAAATCCGGCCTTGTGAAAACATGTCCTAAGCGGGCTGCAAATGACTCCAGGTGGGCAGCTTTTGCATTTTGTCCCTCGATCTGATTGGTTCACACTCCATTATCCAGTGAATTTCAACCAATGAGATTACGTTTAGACCTTTTCCTGCTGGAAAACCATAGAGGTGTGTACAACCGAACAGCAAGCTTTGAAGTTCAGTTTCACCCTAAACTAATAGTTTTCACAGAGAATGATATGTCTATTTGATGGGAACAAATGCAGAGAAAAAATTCGGATTTAGACTTCAGTCTATTTGATGGGAAAAATGGAGACAAAAAATCTGGATTTGGGCTTAAAGATAGGCTAAATAGAAGCAAAAGCACAATTCAGGAGAAAGAAAGAGAGCAAGTTCTTGTCGTCTTTACCAGAAGCGCAACATCATTCACTTGATTCCTACGGTCGAGGAAAATTAGCTAGGCTGAGGTACTGCAGGAATTTACACCAAAGATTGACTGGAAAATGTAATTTTCTTAAATATTTCGATTTTCCATTGGTTCTTAACTCATTGTCGGTAATTTTCAGACACATTGTCTCTATATCTGCAACAACACAATGGTCCAGCTTGCACAGTTAATCTTATAACATTTTCAGCGCGATGTGTGTTATTTTTTGTATTCTTGAAAACGTTATTAAATTTGGTAGTTATCAGGATGTTATTTGACCTTTTGTATTGATAATAATGATAATAAAATGGCTTTTATCTGGAATATTATTTCTTTTCAGCCTTTACGCGGGTTTAAATCAACCATATTCCCTCAAAAAGTCATTTTATTCCCTTATTAATGGGATTTGTACTTGTTTGTAAGAAGAGGTGCAGATTCTAAATGAGCAGCCTTTATCATCCATGGCAACCAAGCATCAGGTGATATTGATGAATTTTATAAATTACAGTTACATATCAGAGAAGGAACCAGAAAATCTGTACAGTGTTATCAAAGAACACACTTCACTGTACAGTGGTCCTGATCTGATATATGTGGTGAGAAACATTGAAAAACAATTCAAAGAATAGTAATCTTCTCTACATCTTAATTTTGTGGACTTTGAGAAGCCTTTGATAGTATCCATCGTGGCACTTTGTGGAGTTCTAAGCACCTTATGGTATCCCAAGCAAAATCAATCAAATAACGCAAGCCTTGTGTACGAATCCCACATGGGCATCCTACATGTGGGAGATCTAACACCCATGGAAAACTATTTGGATTTGGAGGTATGCGAGGTCATTGAAAGAACTGAAAAAGAAACTCCACCAGCACTGCGTGAACTGAACATTGAACACGAAAGCTGTATGTTTACACAAAATTGAACACAAAGTCAGCTTCTGGTCCATCTGGAATTGTTTGATCTCAACAAAGTCTGACCAATTAGGGCATAAACCTTCAGATTTAAAAAGCATTGTCGCTTGCATTGCTGGGGATTTCGGAGTACAACTTGTAGCATAATGCATGAGATGCCAGAAGGGAACAAATTCCAAACGGCATGAATGTGACCCGTATATTGTTTTCTGAAAAGCACCTGAACTGCCTGGCAGACTCTAAAAACATTAAAATTGGTTTATTCACTGCACTTGTTATGAATTTAATTAGATTACTATGAAGTTTCCGATTTTTATTTTATTTCTGTTTTACACTATGCTGGCGACCTCTTTGTTTGTCGAGCACAGGACAATATCTGCAACAGAAAACAGCATGGCTGAGCACTGTGGCTAAAAATGTTGGACTGATGATCAATGCAAGTAAGAACAAAGTTATGATGTGAAAGAAGGAATAAACAAGGCAAGGCATGAATTTGCCTCACTCAGGCTTACCTGGAACACTATTAAAATCTCTCAGAAAACCAGGGTAAGGATTTTAAATTCAATGCCAAGGCTGTGTTGTCATACGTTTCAGAATGTTGAAAAACAACATGGAGATTTCCAGGAAGATCAGGGTGTTTATCCATAAATGCCTCTGATTTATCTTGCGCATAAGATGGTGAAAGAATGTCTGAAATGCTGAAGTTAGGGATATCTTTGAACAGGATGACATGGCTGAATTGACCATGTTGAAATAGTGTTGGGTTGAGCAAAAGTCACTTTATTTTGACAATTTTACAAGATCTGTTTCTTCACTAACAATTAAAATTAAATTTGAACAGTTGTCCAGGGTTCGTACAGGTCATGAAAAACCTGGAAAGTCTTGGAATTTTAGAATTTCATTTTCCAGGTCTGAAAAGTCATGGAATTAAAGTGTGGGTCATGGAAAATGATGTTTATTAAAAGAGTACATAATCAATTAGGCTTTTTCATGTAGAAATTGTCAAAAAAAATACCCAAAATGAAGATGGTTTCCAAGAAAATGCTCAAATTTAAGTTATGCAAAACTTGGATAGGTCATGGAAAAGGTCACGGAAATTTTCAAAAGCTCAAAAGAGTGTTTACCCTGTTGTCAGCTATTAGTTCAACCCCATCATGACCCTCTCTACTCAAGTACCAGATATGCAACTTTGATTTCAACGTGTTACTGTTAATATTCACAGTATGACAAACATCGTGACAATACTGATTGCAGGGATTTGTACTTATTTGCAGAACGAGGTGCAGATTCCAAATAATCAGCTCCACAGCAGGTAAGAGGCAGGCCATAGGCAAGCAAGATGAAGTTAGTTAGTTGAACATGTTTTAATTTTCAAACTATCAGTGTTGGAAATGTGATAGTAGTGTCAAAGGATGCTTTTTCAGTGTGATACTTTTACATAGAGCAAGGACCCTCTAACTATGAACATTTCACTTTTATTAATACCAATTTTTTTCTCTGTCTAATGAGATCTCTCTATCCAGACAAAAGGATTAGCAATTTTAACATGTAAGAAACACTAATCCTTTATATGAGAAGCACTTATTGGATAGTTAACCCTGGGCTTGTCACCTTGTGGTGGTGGTGTGGAGCCTGTACGTGCAATGACCTGGAGTGCTATGCCGGTTGGGACCAAGTCCCTGGTGGGTTCAACCATACTGGTTTGGTTGATGGATAGAGACCAGACAAAGGATAGCCAGTGGTCCTCAGGGGTGGGGGTTGGACATTCGGCTAATCACTTGACCCCATAAAAATATTATTGAAGAAACCGTAAAGAAAAGGGGCCTTCTTCGCCACTTTGGCTCAAGGAGCCAGGCAACAAGCAAATCGTTAGATAATAATAAAAAAATGTACAGAAAATTAGGTTCCCATTTTTCGAGTGTCCCAACGGTGTAACAAACAGTATAATAAACATCATGCCAATACATTATACTAATTATTATCAATATATGCGGCCAAATTGAAATCCGGCCTTGTGAAAACATGTCCTAAGCGGGCTGCAAATGACTCCAGGTGGGCAGCTTTTGCATTTTGTCCCTCGATCTGATTGGTTCACACTCCATTATCCAGTGAATTTCAACCAATGAGATTACGTTTAGACCTTTTCCTGCTGGAAAACCATAGAGGTGTGTACAACCGAACAGCAAGCTTTGAAGTTCAGTTTCACCCTAAACTAATAGTTTTCACAGAGAATGATATGTCTATTTGATGGGAACAAATGCAGAGAAAAAATTCGGATTTAGACTTCAGTCTATTTGATGGGAAAAATGGAGACAAAAAATCTGGATTTGGGCTTAAAGATAGGCTAAATAGAAGCAAAAGCACAATTCAGGAGAAAGAAAGAGAGCAAGTTCTTGTCGTCTTTACCAGAAGCGCAACATCATTCACTTGATTCCTACGGTCGAGGAAAATTAGCTAGGCTGAGGTACTGCAGGAATTTACACCAAAGATTGACTGGAAAATGTAATTTTCTTAAATATTTCGATTTTCCATTGGTTCTTAACTCATTGTCGGTAATTTTCAGACACATTGTCTCTATATCTGCAACAACACAATGGTCCAGCTTGCACAGTTAATCTTATAACATTTTCAGCGCGATGTGTGTTATTTTTTGTATTCTTGAAAACGTTATTAAATTTGGTAGTTATCAGGATGTTATTTGACCTTTTGTATTGATAATAATGATAATAAAATGGCTTTTATCTGGAATATTATTTCTTTTCAGCCTTTACGCGGGTTTAAATCAACCATATTCCCTCAAAAAGTCATTTTATTCCCTTATTAATGGGATTTGTACTTGTTTGTAAGAAGAGGTGCAGATTCTAAATGAGCAGCCTTTATCATCCATGGCAACCAAGCATCAGGTGATATTGATGAATTTTATAAATTACAGTTACATATCAGAGAAGGAACCAGAAAATCTGTACAGTGTTATCAAAGAACACACTTCACTGTACAGTGGTCCTGATCTGATATATGTGGTGAGAAACATTGAAAAACAATTCAAAGAATAGTAATCTTCTCTACATCTTAATTTTGTGGACTTTGAGAAGCCTTTGATAGTATCCATCGTGGCACTTTGTGGAGTTCTAAGCACCTTATGGTATCCCAAGCAAAATCAATCAAATAACGCAAGCCTTGTGTACGAATCCCACATGGGCATCCTACATGTGGGAGATCTAACACCCATGGAAAACTATTTGGATTTGGAGGTATGCGAGGTCATTGAAAGAACTGAAAAAGAAACTCCACCAGCACTGCGTGAACTGAACATTGAACACGAAAGCTGTATGTTTACACAAAATTGAACACAAAGTCAGCTTCTGGTCCATCTGGAATTGTTTGATCTCAACAAAGTCTGACCAATTAGGGCATAAACCTTCAGATTTAAAAAGCATTGTCGCTTGCATTGCTGGGGATTTCGGAGTACAACTTGTAGCATAATGCATGAGATGCCAGAAGGGAACAAATTCCAAACGGCATGAATGTGACCCGTATATTGTTTTCTGAAAAGCACCTGAACTGCCTGGCAGACTCTAAAAACATTAAAATTGGTTTATTCACTGCACTTGTTATGAATTTAATTAGATTACTATGAAGTTTCCGATTTTTATTTTATTTCTGTTTTACACTATGCTGGCGACCTCTTTGTTTGTCGAGCACAGGACAATATCTGCAACAGAAAACAGCATGGCTGAGCACTGTGGCTAAAAATGTTGGACTGATGATCAATGCAAGTAAGAACAAAGTTATGATGTGAAAGAAGGAATAAACAAGGCAAGGCATGAATTTGCCTCACTCAGGCTTACCTGGAACACTATTAAAATCTCTCAGAAAACCAGGGTAAGGATTTTAAATTCAATGCCAAGGCTGTGTTGTCATACGTTTCAGAATGTTGAAAAACAACATGGAGATTTCCAGGAAGATCAGGGTGTTTATCCATAAATGCCTCTGATTTATCTTGCGCATAAGATGGTGAAAGAATGTCTGAAATGCTGAAGTTAGGGATATCTTTGAACAGGATGACATGGCTGAATTGACCATGTTGAAATAGTGTTGGGTTGAGCAAAAGTCACTTTATTTTGACAATTTTACAAGATCTGTTTCTTCACTAACAATTAAAATTAAATTTGAACAGTTGTCCAGGGTTCGTACAGGTCATGAAAAACCTGGAAAGTCTTGGAATTTTAGAATTTCATTTTCCAGGTCTGAAAAGTCATGGAATTAAAGTGTGGGTCATGGAAAATGATGTTTATTAAAAGAGTACATAATCAATTAGGCTTTTTCATGTAGAAATTGTCAAAAAAAATACCCAAAATGAAGATGGTTTCCAAGAAAATGCTCAAATTTAAGTTATGCAAAACTTGGATAGGTCATGGAAAAGGTCACGGAAATTTTCAAAAGCTCAAAAGAGTGTTAACCCTGTTGTCAGCTATTAGTTCAACCCCATCATGACCCTCTCTACTCAAGTACCAGATATGCAACTTTGATTTCAACGTGTTACTGTTAATATTCACAGTATGACAAACATCGTGACAATACTGATTGCAGGGATTTGTACTTATTTGCAGAACGAGGTGCAGATTCCAAATAATCAGCTCCACAGCAGGTAAGAGGCAGGCCATAGGCAAGCAAGATGAAGTTAGTTAGTTGAACATGTTTTAATTTCCAAACTATCAGTGTTGGAAATGTGATAGTAGTGTCAAAGGATGCTTTTTCAGTGTGATACTTTTACATAGAGCAAGGACCCTCTAACTATGAACATTTCACTTTTATTAATACCAATTTTTTTCTCTGTCTAATGAGATCTCTCTATCCAGACAAAAGGATTAGCAATTTTAACATGTAAGAAACACTAATCCTTTATATGAGAAGCACTTATTGGATAGTTAACCCTGGGCTTGTCACCTTGTGGTGGTGGTGTGGAGCCTGTACGTGCAATGACCTGGAGTGCTATGCCGGTTGGGACCAAGTCCCTGGTGGGTTCAACCATACTGGTTTGGTTGATGGATAGAGACCAGACAAAGGATAGCCAGTGGTCCTCAGGGGTGGGGGTTGGACATTCGGCTAATTTTCAAAATATCAGTGTTGGAAATGTGATAGTAGTGTCAAAGGATGCTTTTTCAGTGTGATACTTTTACATAGAGCAAGGACCCTCTAACTATGAACATTTCACTTTTATTAATACCAATTTTTTCTCTGTCTAATGAGATCTCTCTATCCAGACAAAAGGATTAGCAATTTTAACATGTAAGAAACACTAATCCTTTATATGAGAAGCACTTATTGGATAGTTAACCCTGGGCTTGTCACCTTGTGGTGGTGGTGTGGAGCCTGTACGTGGAATGACCTGGAGTGCTATGCCGGTTGGGACCAAGTCCCTGGTGGGTTCAACCATACTGGTTTGGTTGATGGATAGAGAGCAGACAAAGGATAGCCAGTGGTCCTCAGGGGTGGGGGTTGGACATTCGGCTAATCACTTGACCCCATAAAAATATTATTGAAGAAACCGTAAAGAAAAGGGGCCTTCTTCGCCACTTTGGCTCAAGGAGCCAGGCAACAAGCAAATCGTTAGATAATAATAAAAAAATGTACAGAAAATTAGGTTCCCATTTTTCGAGTGTCCCAACGGTGTAACAAACAGTATAATAAAGATCATGGCAATACATTATGCTAATTATTATCAATATATGCGGCCAAATTGAAATCCGGCCTTGTGAAAACATGTCCTAAGCGGGCTGCAAATGACTCCAGGTGGGCCGCTTTTGCATTTTGTCCCTCGAGCTGATTGGTTCACACTCCATTATCCAGTGAATTTCAACCAATGAGATTACGTTTAGACCTTTTCCTGCTGGAAAACCATAGAGGTGTGTACAACCGAACAGCAAGCTTTGAAGTTCAGTTTCACCCTAAACTAATAGTTTTCACAGAGAATGATATGTCTATTTGATGGGAATAAATGCAGAGAAAAAATTCGGATTTAGACTTCAGTCTATTTGATGGGAAAAATGCAGACAAAAAATCTGGATTTGGGCTTAAAGATAGGCTAAATAGAAGCAAAAGCACAATTCAGGAGAAAGAAAGAGAGCAAGTTCTTGTCGTCTTTACCAGAAGCGAAACATCATTCACTTGATTCCTACGGTCGAGGAAAATTAGCTAGGCTGAGGTACTGCAGGAATTTACACCAAAGATTGACTGGAAAATGTAATTTTCTTAAATATTACGATTTTCCATTGGTTCTTAACTCATTGTCGCTAATTTTCAGACACATTTTCTCTATATCTGTCTGCAACAACACAATGGTCCAGCTGGCACAGTTAATCTTATAACATTTTCAGCACGATGTGTGTTATTTTTTGTATTCTTGAAAACGTTATTAAATTTGGTAGTTATCAGGATGTTATTTGACCTTGTGTATTGATAATAATGATAATAAAATGGCTTTTATCTGGAATATTATTTCTTTTCAGCCTTTACGCAGGTTTAAATCAACCATATTCCCTCAAAAAGTCATTTTATTCCCTTATTAATGGGATTTGTACTTGTTTGTAAGAAGAGGTGCAGATTCTAAATGAGCAGCCTTTATCATCCATGGCAACCAAGCATCAGGTGATATTGATGAATTTTATAAATTACAGTTACATATCAGTGAAGGAACCAGAAAATCTGTACAGTGTTATCAAAGAACACACTTCACTGTACAGTGGTCCTGATCTGATATATGTGGTGAGAAACATTGAAAAACAATTCAAAGAATAGTAATCTTCTCTACATCTTAATTTTGTGGACTTTGAGAAGCCTTTGATAGTATCCATCGTGGCACTTTGTGGAGTTCTAAGCACCTTATGGTATCCCAAGCAAAATCAATCAAATAACGCAAGCCTTGTGTACGAATCCCACATGGGCATCCTACATGTGGGAGATCTAACACCCATGGAAAACTATTTGGATTTGGAGGTCTGCGAGGTCATTGAAAGAACTGAAAAAGAAACTCCACCAGCACTGCGTGAACTGAACATTGAACACGAAAGCTGTATGTTTACACAAACTTGAATACAAAGTCAGCTTCTGGTCCGTATGGAATTGTTTGATCCCAACAAAGTCTGACCAATTAGGGCATAAACCTTCAGATGTTATAAGCATTGTCGCTTGCATTGCTGGGGATTTCGGATTACAACTTGTAGCATAATGCATGAGATGCCAGAAGGGAACAAATTCCAAACGGCATGAATGTGACCCGTATATTGTTTTCTGAAAAGCACCTGAACTGCCTGGCAGACTCTAATAAAAACATTAAAATTGGTTTATTCACTGCACTTGTTATGAATTTAATTAGATTACTATGAAGTTTCTGATTTTTATTTTATTTCTGTTTTACACTATGCTGGTGATCTCTTTTGTTTGTTGAGCACAGGACAATATCTGCAACAGAAAACAGCATGGCTGAGCACTGTGGCTAAAAATGTTGGACTGATGATCAATGCAAGTAAGAACAGAGTTATGATGTGAAAGAAGGAATAAACAAGGCAAGGCATGAATTTGCCTCACTCAGGCTTACCTGGAACACTATTAAAATCTCTCAGAAAACCAGGGTAAGGATTTTAAATTCAATGCCAAGGCTGTGTTTTCATACGTTTCAGAATGTTGAAAAACAACATGGAGATTTCCAGGAAGATCAGGGTGTTTATCCATAAATGCCTCTGATTTATCTTGCGCATAAGATGGTGAAAGAATGTCTGAAATGCTGAAGTTAGGGATATCTTTGAACAGGATGACATGGCTGAATTGACCATGTTGAAATAGTGTTGGGTTGAGCAAAAGTCACTTTATTTTGACAATTTTACAAGATCTGTTTCTTCACTAACAATTAAAATTAAATTTGAACAGTTGTCCAGGGTTCGTACAGGTCATGAAAAACCTGGAAAGTCTTGGAATTTTAGAATTTCATTTTCCAGGCCTGAAAAGTCATGGAATTAAAGTGTGGGTCATGGAAAATGATGTTTATTAAAAGAGTACATACTCAATTAGGCTTTTTCATGTAGAAATTGTCAAAAAAAATACCCAAAATGAAGATGGTTTCCAAGAAAATGCTCAAATTTAAGTTATGCAAAACTTGGATAGGTCATGGAAAAGGTCACGGAAATTTTCAAAAGCTCAAAAGAGTGTTAACCCTGTTGTCAGCTATTAGTTCAACCCCATCATGACCCTCTCTACTCAAGTACCAGATATGCAACTTTGATTTCAACGTGTTACTGTTAATATTCACAGTATGACAAACATCGTGACAATACTGATTGCAGGGATTTGTACTTATTTGCAGAACGAGGTGCAGATTCCAAATAATCAGCTCCACAGCAGGTAAGAGGCAGGCCATAGGCAAGCAAGATGAAGTTAGTTAGTTGAACATGTTTTAATTTTCAAACTATCAGTGTTGGAAATGTGATAGTAGTGTCAAAGGATGCTTTTTCAGTGTGATACTTTTACATAGAGCAAGGACCCTCTAACTATGAACATTTCACTTTTATTAATACCAATTTTTTTCTCTGTCTAATGAGATCTCTCTATCCAGACAAAAGGATTAGCAATTTTAACATGTAAGAAACACTAATCCTTTATATGAGAAGCACTTATTGGATAGTTAACCCTGGGCTTGTCACCTTGTGGTGGTGGTGTGGAGCCTGTACGTGCAATGACCTGGAGTGCTATGCCGGTTGGGACCAAGTCCCTGGTGGGTTCAACCATACTGGTTTGGTTGATGGATAGAGACCAGACAAAGGATAGCCAGTGGTCCTCAGGGGTGGGGGTTGGACATTCGGCTAATCACTTGACCCCATAAAAATATTATTGAAGAAACCGTAAAGAAAAGGGGCCTTCTTCGCCACTTTGGCTCAAGGAGCCAGGCAACAAGCAAATCGTTAGATAATAATAAAAAAATGTACAGAAAATTAGGTTCCCATTTTTCGAGTGTCCCAACGGTGTAACAAACAGTATAATAAACATCATGCCAATACATTATACTAATTATTATCAATATATGCGGCCAAATTGAAATCCGGCCTTGTGAAAACATGTCCTAAGCGGGCTGCAAATGACTCCAGGTGGGCAGCTTTTGCATTTTGTCCCTCGATCTGATTGGTTCACACTCCATTATCCAGTGAATTTCAACCAATGAGATTACGTTTAGACCTTTTCCTGCTGGAAAACCATAGAGGTGTGTACAACCGAACAGCAAGCTTTGAAGTTCAGTTTCACCCTAAACTAATAGTTTTCACAGAGAATGATATGTCTATTTGATGGGAACAAATGCAGAGAAAAAATTCGGATTTAGACTTCAGTCTATTTGATGGGAAAAATGGAGACAAAAAATCTGGATTTGGGCTTAAAGATAGGCTAAATAGAAGCAAAAGCACAATTCAGGAGAAAGAAAGAGAGCAAGTTCTTGTCGTCTTTACCAGAAGCGCAACATCATTCACTTGATTCCTACGGTCGAGGAAAATTAGCTAGGCTGAGGTACTGCAGGAATTTACACCAAAGATTGACTGGAAAATGTAATTTTCTTAAATATTTCGATTTTCCATTGGTTCTTAACTCATTGTCGGTAATTTTCAGACACATTGTCTCTATATCTGCAACAACACAATGGTCCAGCTTGCACAGTTAATCTTATAACATTTTCAGCGCGATGTGTGTTATTTTTTGTATTCTTGAAAACGTTATTAAATTTGGTAGTTATCAGGATGTTATTTGACCTTTTGTATTGATAATAATGATAATAAAATGGCTTTTATCTGGAATATTATTTCTTTTCAGCCTTTACGCGGGTTTAAATCAACCATATTCCCTCAAAAAGTCATTTTATTCCCTTATTAATGGGATTTGTACTTGTTTGTAAGAAGAGGTGCAGATTCTAAATGAGCAGCCTTTATCATCCATGGCAACCAAGCATCAGGTGATATTGATGAATTTTATAAATTACAGTTACATATCAGAGAAGGAACCAGAAAATCTGTACAGTGTTATCAAAGAACACACTTCACTGTACAGTGGTCCTGATCTGATATATGTGGTGAGAAACATTGAAAAACAATTCAAAGAATAGTAATCTTCTCTACATCTTAATTTTGTGGACTTTGAGAAGCCTTTGATAGTATCCATCGTGGCACTTTGTGGAGTTCTAAGCACCTTATGGTATCCCAAGCAAAATCAATCAAATAACGCAAGCCTTGTGTACGAATCCCACATGGGCATCCTACATGTGGGAGATCTAACACCCATGGAAAACTATTTGGATTTGGAGGTATGCGAGGTCATTGAAAGAACTGAAAAAGAAACTCCACCAGCACTGCGTGAACTGAACATTGAACACGAAAGCTGTATGTTTACACAAAATTGAACACAAAGTCAGCTTCTGGTCCATCTGGAATTGTTTGATCTCAACAAAGTCTGACCAATTAGGGCATAAACCTTCAGATTTAAAAAGCATTGTCGCTTGCATTGCTGGGGATTTCGGAGTACAACTTGTAGCATAATGCATGAGATGCCAGAAGGGAACAAATTCCAAACGGCATGAATGTGACCCGTATATTGTTTTCTGAAAAGCACCTGAACTGCCTGGCAGACTCTAAAAACATTAAAATTGGTTTATTCACTGCACTTGTTATGAATTTAATTAGATTACTATGAAGTTTCCGATTTTTATTTTATTTCTGTTTTACACTATGCTGGCGACCTCTTTTGTTTGTCGAGCACAGGACAGTATCTGCAACAGAAAACAGCATGGCTGAGCACTGTGGCTAAAAATGTTGGACTGATGATCAATGCAAGTAAGAACAAAGTTATGATGTGAAAGAAGGAATAAACAAGGCAAGGCATGAATTTGCCTCACTCAGGCTTACCTGGAACACTATTAAAATCTCTCAGAAAACCAGGGTAAGGATTTTAAATTCAATGCCAAGGCTGTGTTGTCATACGTTTCAGAATGTTGAAAAACAACATGGAGATTTCCAGGAAGATCAGGGTGTTTATCCATAAATGCCTCTGATTTATCTTGCGCATAAGATGGTGAAAGAATGTCTGAAATGCTGAAGTTAGGGATATCTTTGAACAGGATGACATGGCTGAATTGACCATGTTGAAATAGTGTTTGGTTTAGCAAAAGTCACTTTATTTTGACAATTTTACAAGATCTGTTTCTTCACTAACAATTAAAATTAAATTTGAACAGTTGTCCAGGGTTCGTACAGGTCATGAAAAACCTGGAAAGTCTTGGAATTTTAGAATTTTATTTTCCAGGCCTGAAAAATCATGGAATTAAAGTGTGGGTCATGGAAAATTATGTTTATTAATAAAAGAGTACATAATCAATTAGGCTTTTTCATGTAGAAATTGTCAAAAAAATACCCAAAATGAAGATGGTTTCCAAGAAAATGCTCAAACTTAAGTTATGCAAAACTTGGATAGGTTATGGAAAAGGTCACGGAAATTTTCAAAAGCTCAAAAGAGTGTTAACCCTGTTGTCAGCTCTTAGTTCAACCCTATCATGACCCTCTCTACTCAAGTACCACATGTGCAACTTTGATTTCAACGTGTTACTGTTAATATTCACAGTATAACAAACATCGTGCCAATACTGATTGCAGGGATTTGTACTTATTTGCAGAACTAGGTGCAGGTTCCAAATAATCAGCTCCACAGCAGGTAAGAGGCAGGCCATAGGCAAGCAAGATGAAGTTAGTTAGTTGAACATGTTTTAATTTTCTATATATCAGTGTTGGAAATGTGATAGTAGTGTCAAAGGATGCTTTTTCAGTGTGATACTTTTACATAGAGCAAGGACCCTCTAACTATGAACATTTCACTTTTATTAATACCAATTTTTTTCTCTGTCTAATGAGATCTCTCTATCCAGACAAAAGGATTAGCAATTTTAACATGTAAGAAACACTAATCCTTTATATGAGAAGCACTTATTGGATAGTTAACCCTGGGCTTGTCACCTTGTGGTGGTGGTGTGGAGCCTGTACGTGCAATGACCTGGAGTGCTATGCCGGTTGGGACCAAGTCCCTGGTGGGTTCAACCATACTGGTTTGGTTGATGGGTAGAAACCAGACAAAGGATAGCCAGTGGTCCTCAGGGGTGGGGGTTGGACATTCGGCTAATCACTTGACCCCATAAAAATATTATTGAAGAAACCGTAAAGAAAAGGGGCCTTCTTCGCCACTTTGGTTCAAGGAGCCAGGCAACAAGCAAATCGTTAGATAATAATAAAAAAATGTACAGAAAATTAGGTTCCCATTTTTCGAGTGTCCGAATGGTGTAAGAAACAGTATAATAAAGATCATGCCAATACATTATACTAATTATTATCAATATATTCGGCCAAATTGAAATCCGGCCTTGTGAAAACATGTCCTAAGCGGGCTGCAAATGACTCCAGGTGGGCCGCTTTTGCATTTTGTCCCTCGATCTGATTGGTTCACACTCCATTATCCAGTGAATTTCAACCAATGAGATTACGTTTAGACCTTTTCCTGCTGGAAAACCATAGAGGTGTGTACAACCGAACAGCAAGCTTTGAAGTTCAGTTTCACCCTAAACTAATAGTTTTCACAGAGAATGATATGTCTATTTGATGGGAATAAATGCAGAGAAAAAATTCGGATTTAGACTTCAGTCTATTTGATGGGAAAAATGGAGACAAAAAAATCTGGATTTGGGCTTAAAGATAGGCTAAATAGAAGCAAAAGCACAATTCAGGAGAAAGAAAGAGAGCAAGTTCTTGTCGTCTTTACCAGAAGCGAAACATCATTCACTTGATTCCTACGGTCGAGGAAAATTAGCTAGGCTGAGGTACTGCAGGAATTTACACCAAAGATTGGCTGGAAAATGTAATTTTCTTAAATATTTCGATTTTCCATTGGTTCTTAACTCATTGTCGCTAATTTTCAGACACATTGTCTCTATATCTGCAACAACACAATGGTCCAGCTTGTACAGTTAATCTTATAACATTTTCAGCGCGATGTGTGTTATTTTTTGTATTCTTGAAAACGTTATTAAATTTGGTAGTTATCAGGATGTTATTTGACCTTGTGTATTGATAATAATGATAATAAAATGGCTTTTATCTGGAATATTATTTCTTTTCAGCCTTTACGCAGGTTTAAATCAACCATATTCCCTCAAAAAGTCACTTTATTCCCTTATTAATGGGATTTGTACTTGTTTGTAAGAAGAGGTGCAGATTCTAAATGAGCAGCCTTTATCATCCATGGCAACCAAGCATCAGGTGATATTGATGAATTTTTTAAATTACAGTTACATATCAGTGAAGGAACCAGAAAATCTGTACAGTGTTATCAAAGAACACACTTCACTGTACAGTGGTCCTGATCTGATATATGTGGTGAGAAACATTGAAAACAATTCAAAGAATAGTAATCTTCTCTACATCTTAATTTTGTGGACTTTGAGAAGCCTTTGATAGTATCCATCGTGGCACTTTGTGGAGTTCTAAGCACCTTATGGTATCCCAAGCAAAATCAATCAAATAACGCAAGCCTTGTGTACGAATCCCACATGGGCATCCTACATGTGGGAGATCTAACACCCATGGAAAACTATTTGGATTTGGAGGTATGCGAGGTCATTGAAAGAACTGATAATAAAAAAAAATTTACAGAAAATTAGGTTCCCATTTTTCGAGTGTCCCAACGGTGTAAGAAACAGTATAATAAAGATCATGCCAATACATTATACTAATTATTATCAATATATGCGGCCAAATTGAAATCCGGCCTTGTGAAAACATGTCCTAAGCGGGCTGCAAATGACTCCAGGTGGGTCGCTTTTGCATTTTGTACCTCGAGCTGATTGGTTCACACTCCATTATCCAGTGAATTTCAACCAATGAGATTACGTTTAGACCTTTTCCTGCTGGAAAACCATAGAGCTGTGTACAACCGAACAGCAAGCTTTGAAGTTCAGTTTCACCCTAAACTAATAGTTTTCACAGAGAATGATATGTCTATTTGATGGGAATAAATGCAGAGAAAAAATTCGGATTTAGACTTCAGTCTATTTGATGGGAAAAATGCAGACAAAAAAGTCTGGATTTGGGCTTAAAGATAGGCTAAATAGAAGCAAAAGCACAATTCAGGAGAAAGAAAGAGAGCAAGTTCTTGTCGTCTTTACCAGAAGCGAAACATCATTCACTTGATTCCTACGGTCGAGGAAAATTAGCTAGGCTGAGGTACTGCAGGAATTTACACCAAAGATTGACTGGAAAATGTAATTTTCTTAAATATTACGATTTTCCATTGGTTCTTAACTCATTGTCGCTAATTTTCAGACACATTGTCTCTATATCTGCAACAACACAATGGTCCAGCTGGCACAGTTAATCTTATGACATTTTCAGCGCGATGTGTGTTATTTTTTGTATTCTTGAAAACGTTATTAAATTTGGTAGTTATCAGGATGTTATTTGACCTTGTGTATTGATAATAATGATAATAAAATGGCTTTTATCTGGAATATTATTTCTTTTCAGCCTTTACGCAGGTTTAAATCAACCATATTCCCTCAAAAAGTCACTTTATTCCCTTATTAATGGGATTTGTACTTGTTTGTAAGAAGAGGTGCAGATTCTAAATGAGCAGCCTTTATCATCCATGGCAACCAAGCATCAGGTGATATTGATGAATTTTTTAAATTACAGTTACATATCAGTGAAGGAACCAGAAAATCTGTACAGTGTTATCAAAGAACACACTTCACTGTACAGTGGTCCTGATCTGATATATGTGGTGAGAAACATTGAAAACAATTCAAAGAATAGTAATCTTCTCTACATCTTAATTTTGTGGACTTTGAGAAGCCTTTGATAGTATCCATCGTGGCACTTTGTGGAGTTCTAAGCACCTTATGGTATCCCAAGCAAAATCAATCAAATAACGCAAGCCTTGTGTACGAATCCCACATGGGCATCCTACATGTGGGAGATCTAACACCCATGGAAAACTATTTGGATTTGGAGGTATGCGAGGTCATTGAAAGAACTGAAAAAGAAACTCCACCAGCACTGCGTGAACTGAACATTGAACACGAAAGCTGTATGTTTACACAAACTTGAATACAAAGTCAGCTTCTGGTCCGTCTGGAATTGTTTGATCCCAACAAAGACTGACCAATTAGGGCATAAACCTTCAGATTTCAAAAGCATTGTCGCTTGCATTGGTGGGGATTTCGGAGTACAACTTGTAGCATAATGCATGAGATGCCAGAAGGGAACAAATTCCAAACGGCATGAATGTGACCCGTATATTGGTTTCTGAAAAGCAGCTGAACTGCCTGGCAGACTCTAAAAACATTAAAATTGGTTTATTCACTGCACTTGTTATGAATTTAATTAGATTACTATGAAGTTTCCGATTTTTATTTTATTTCTGTTTTACACTATGCTGGCGACCTCTTTTGTTTGTCGAGCACAGGACAATATCTGCAACAGAAAACAGCATGGCTGAGCACTGTGGCTAAAAATGTTGGAGTGATGATCAATGCAAGTAAGAACAAAGTTATGATGTGAAAGAAGGAATAAACAAGGCAAGGCATGAATTTGCCTCACTCAGGCTTACCTGGAACACTATTAAAATCTCTCAGAAAACCAGGGTAAGGATTTTAAATTCAATGCCAAGGCTGTGTTGTCATACGTTTCAGAATGTTGAAAAACAACATGGAGATTTCCAGGAAGATCAGGGTGTTTATCCATAAATGCCTCTGATTTATCTTGCGCATAAGATGGTGAAAGAATGTCTGAAATGGTGAAGTTAGGGATATCTTTGAACAGGATGACAATGCTGAATTGACCATGTTGAAATACTGTTGGGTTTAGCAAAAGTCACTTTATTTTGACAATTTTACAAGATCTGTTTCTTCACTAACAATTAAAATTAAATTTGAACAGTTGTCCAGGGTTCGTACAGGTCATGAAAAACCTGGAAAGTCTTGGAATTTTAGAATTTTATTTTCCAGGCCTGAAAAGTCATGGAATTAAAGTGTGGGTCATGGAAAATTATGTTTATTAATAAAAGAGTACATAATCAATTAGGCTTTTTCATGTAGAAATTGTCAAAAAAATACCCAAAATGAAGATGGTTTCCAAGAAAATGCTCAAACTTAAGTTATGCAAAACTTGGGTAGGTTATGGAAAAGGTCACGGAAATTTTCAAAAGCTCAAAAGAGTGTTAACCCTGTTGTCAGCTCTTAGTTCAACCCTATCATGACCCTCTCTACTCAAGTACCACATTTGCAACTTTGATTTCAACGTGTTACTGTTAATATTCACAGTATAACAAACATCGTGCCAATACTGATTGCAGGGATTTGTACTTATTTGCAGAACTAGGTGCAGGTTCCAAATAATCAGCTCCACAGCAGGTAAGAGGCAGGCCATAGGCAAGCAAGATGAAGTTAGTTAGTTGAACATGTTTTAATTTTCTATATATCAGTGTTGGAAATGTGATAGTAGTGTCAAAGGATGCTTTTTCAGTGTGATACTTTTACATACAGCAAGGACCCTCTAACTATGAACATTTCACTTTTATTAATACCAATTTTTTTCTCTGTCTAATGAGATCTCTCTATCCAGACAAAAGGATTAGCAATTTTAACATGTAAGAAACACTAATCCTTTATATGAGAAGCACTTATTGGATAGTTAACCCTGGGCTTGTCACCTTGTGGTGGTGGTGTGGAGCCTGTACGTGCAATGACCTGGAGTGCTATGCCGGTTGGGACCAAGTCCCTGGTGGGTTCAACCATACTGGTTTGGTTGATGGATAGAGACCAGACAAAGGATAGCCAGTGGTCCTCAGGGGTGGGGGTTGGACATTTGGCTAATCACTTGACCCCATAAAAATATTATTGAAGAAACCGTAAAGAAAAGGGGCCTTCTTCGCCACTTTGGTTCAAGGAGCCAGGCAACAAGCAAATCGTTAGATAATAATAAAAAAATGTACAGAAAATTAGGTTCCCATTTTTCGAGTGTCCCAACGGTGTAAGAAACAGTATAATAAAGATCATGCCAATACATTATACTAATTATTATCAATATATGCGGCCAAATTGAAATCCGGCCTTGTGAAAACATGTCCTAAGCGGGCTTCAAATGACTCGAGGTGGGCCGCTTTTGGATTTTGTCCCTCGATCTGATTGGTTCACACTCCATTATCCAGTGAATTTCAACCAATGAGATTACGTTTAGACCTTTTCCTGCTGGAAAACCATAGAGGTGTGTACAACCGAACAGCAAGCTTTGAAGTTCAGTTTTACCCTAAACTAATAGTTTTCACAGAGAATGATATGTCTATTTGATGGGAATAAATGTAGAGAAAAAATTCGGATTTAGTCTTCAGTCTATTTGATGGGAAAAATGCAGACAAAAAAGTCTGGATTTGGGCTTAAAGATAGGCTAAATAGAAGCAAAAGCACAATTCAGGAGAAAGAAAGAGAGCAAGTTCTTGTCGTCTTTACCAGAAGCGAAACATCATTCACTTGATTCCTACGGTCGAGGAAAATTAGCTAGGCTGAGGTACTGCAGGAATTTACACCAAAGATTGACTGGAAAATGTAATTTTCTTAAATATTACGATTTTCCATTGGTTCTTAACTCATTGTCGCTAATTTTCAGACACATTGTCTCTATATCTGCAACAACACAATGGTCCAGCTGGCACAGTTAATCTTATAACATTTTTAGCGCGATGTGTGTTATTTTTTGTATTCTTGAAAACGTTATTAAATTTGGTAGTTATCAGGATGTTAATTGACCTTGTGTATTGATAATAATGATAATAAAATGGCTTTTATCTGGAATATTATTTCTTTTCAGCCTTTACGCAGGTTTAAATCAACCATATTCCCTCAAAAAGTCACTTTATTCCCTTATTAATGGGATTTGTACTTGTTTGTAAGAAGAGGTGCAGATTCTAAATGAGCAGCCTTTATCATCCATGGCAACCAAGCATCAGGTGATATTGATGAATTTTATAAATTACAGTTACATATCAGAGAAGGAACCAGAAAATCTGTACAGTGTTATCAAAGAACACACTTCACTGTACAGTGGTCCTGATCTGATATATGTGGTGAGAAACATTGAAAAACAATTCAAAGAATAGTAATCTTCTCTACATCTTAATTTTGTGGACTTTGAGAAGCCTTTGATAGTATCCATCGTGGCACTTTGTGGAGTTCTAAGCACCTTATGGTATCCCAAGCAAAATCAATCAAATAACGCAAGCCTTGTGTACGAATCCCACATGGGCATCCTACATGTGGGAGATCTAACACCCATGGAAAACTATTTGGATTTGGAGGTATGCGAGGTCATTGAAAGAACTGAAAAAGAAACTCCACCAGCACTGCGTGAACTGAACATTGAACACGAAAGCTGTATGTTTACACAAAATTGAACACAAAGTCAGCTTCTGGTCCATCTGGAATTGTTTGATCTCAACAAAGTCTGACCAATTAGGGCATAAACCTTCAGATTTAAAAAGCATTGTCGCTTGCATTGCTGGGGATTTCGGAGTACAACTTGTAGCATAATGCATGAGATGCCAGAAGGGAACAAATTCCAAACGGCATGAATGTGACCCGTATATTGTTTTCTGAAAAGCACCTGAACTGCCTGGCAGACTCTAAAAACATTAAAATTGGTTTATTCACTGCACTTGTTATGAATTTAATTAGATTACTATGAAGTTTCCGATTTTTATTTTATTTCTGTTTTACACTATGCTGGCGACCTCTTTTGTTTGTCGAGCACAGGACAGTATCTGCAACAGAAAACAGCATGGCTGAGCACTGTGGCTAAAAATGTTGGACTGATGATCAATGCAAGTAAGAACAAAGTTATGATGTGAAAGAAGGAATAAACAAGGCAAGGCATGAATTTGCCTCACTCAGGCTTACCTGGAACACTATTAAAATCTCTCAGAAAACCAGGGTAAGGATTTTAAATTCAATGCCAAGGCTGTGTTGTCATACGTTTCAGAATGTTGAAAAACAACATGGAGATTTCCAGGAAGATCAGGGTGTTTATCCATAAATGCCTCTGATTTATCTTGCGCATAAGATGGTGAAAGAATGTCTGAAATGCTGAAGTTAGGGATATCTTTGAACAGGATGACATGGCTGAATTGACCATGTTGAAATAGTGTTTGGTTTAGCAAAAGTCACTTTATTTTGACAATTTTACAAGATCTGTTTCTTCACTAACAATTAAAATTAAATTTGAACAGTTGTCCAGGGTTCGTACAGGTCATGAAAAACCTGGAAAGTCTTGGAATTTTAGAATTTTATTTTCCAGGCCTGAAAAATCATGGAATTAAAGTGTGGGTCATGGAAAATTATGTTTATTAATAAAAGAGTACATAATCAATTAGGCTTTTTCATGTAGAAATTGTCAAAAAAATACCCAAAATGAAGATGGTTTCCAAGAAAATGCTCAAACTTAAGTTATGCAAAACTTGGATAGGTTATGGAAAAGGTCACGGAAATTTTCAAAAGCTCAAAAGAGTGTTAACCCTGTTGTCAGCTCTTAGTTCAACCCTATCATGACCCTCTCTACTCAAGTACCACATGTGCAACTTTGATTTCAACGTGTTACTGTTAATATTCACAGTATAACAAACATCGTGCCAATACTGATTGCAGGGATTTGTACTTATTTGCAGAACTAGGTGCAGGTTCCAAATAATCAGCTCCACAGCAGGTAAGAGGCAGGCCATAGGCAAGCAAGATGAAGTTAGTTAGTTGAACATGTTTTAATTTTCTATATATCAGTGTTGGAAATGTGATAGTAGTGTCAAAGGATGCTTTTTCAGTGTGATACTTTTACATAGAGCAAGGACCCTCTAACTATGAACATTTCACTTTTATTAATACCAATTTTTTTCTCTGTCTAATGAGATCTCTCTATCCAGACAAAAGGATTAGCAATTTTAACATGTAAGAAACACTAATCCTTTATATGAGAAGCACTTATTGGATAGTTAACCCTGGGCTTGTCACCTTGTGGTGGTGGTGTGGAGCCTGTACGTGCAATGACCTGGAGTGCTATGCCGGTTGGGACCAAGTCCCTGGTGGGTTCAACCATACTGGTTTGGTTGATGGGTAGAAACCAGACAAAGGATAGCCAGTGGTCCTCAGGGGTGGGGGTTGGACATTCGGCTAATCACTTGACCCCATAAAAATATTATTGAAGAAACCGTAAAGAAAAGGGGCCTTCTTCGCCACTTTGGTTCAAGGAGCCAGGCAACAAGCAAATCGTTAGATAATAATAAAAAAATGTACAGAAAATTAGGTTCCCATTTTTCGAGTGTCCGAATGGTGTAAGAAACAGTATAATAAAGATCATGCCAATACATTATACTAATTATTATCAATATATTCGGCCAAATTGAAATCCGGCCTTGTGAAAACATGTCCTAAGCGGGCTGCAAATGACTCCAGGTGGGCCGCTTTTGCATTTTGTCCCTCGATCTGATTGGTTCACACTCCATTATCCAGTGAATTTCAACCAATGAGATTACGTTTAGACCTTTTCCTGCTGGAAAACCATAGAGGTGTGTACAACCGAACAGCAAGCTTTGAAGTTCAGTTTCACCCTAAACTAATAGTTTTCACAGAGAATGATATGTCTATTTGATGGGAATAAATGCAGAGAAAAAATTCGGATTTAGACTTCAGTCTATTTGATGGGAAAAATGGAGACAAAAAAATCTGGATTTGGGCTTAAAGATAGGCTAAATAGAAGCAAAAGCACAATTCAGGAGAAAGAAAGAGAGCAAGTTCTTGTCGTCTTTACCAGAAGCGAAACATCATTCACTTGATTCCTACGGTCGAGGAAAATTAGCTAGGCTGAGGTACTGCAGGAATTTACACCAAAGATTGGCTGGAAAATGTAATTTTCTTAAATATTTCGATTTTCCATTGGTTCTTAACTCATTGTCGCTAATTTTCAGACACATTGTCTCTATATCTGCAACAACACAATGGTCCAGCTTGTACAGTTAATCTTATAACATTTTCAGCGCGATGTGTGTTATTTTTTGTATTCTTGAAAACGTTATTAAATTTGGTAGTTATCAGGATGTTATTTGACCTTGTGTATTGATAATAATGATAATAAAATGGCTTTTATCTGGAATATTATTTCTTTTCAGCCTTTACGCAGGTTTAAATCAACCATATTCCCTCAAAAAGTCACTTTATTCCCTTATTAATGGGATTTGTACTTGTTTGTAAGAAGAGGTGCAGATTCTAAATGAGCAGCCTTTATCATCCATGGCAACCAAGCATCAGGTGATATTGATGAATTTTTTAAATTACAGTTACATATCAGTGAAGGAACCAGAAAATCTGTACAGTGTTATCAAAGAACACACTTCACTGTACAGTGGTCCTGATCTGATATATGTGGTGAGAAACATTGAAAACAATTCAAAGAATAGTAATCTTCTCTACATCTTAATTTTGTGGACTTTGAGAAGCCTTTGATAGTATCCATCGTGGCACTTTGTGGAGTTCTAAGCACCTTATGGTATCCCAAGCAAAATCAATCAAATAACGCAAGCCTTGTGTACGAATCCCACATGGGCATCCTACATGTGGGAGATCTAACACCCATGGAAAACTATTTGGATTTGGAGGTATGCGAGGTCATTGAAAGAACTGATAATAAAAAAAAATTTACAGAAAATTAGGTTCCCATTTTTCGAGTGTCCCAACGGTGTAAGAAACAGTATAATAAAGATCATGCCAATACATTATACTAATTATTATCAATATATGCGGCCAAATTGAAATCCGGCCTTGTGAAAACATGTCCTAAGCGGGCTGCAAATGACTCCAGGTGGGTCGCTTTTGCATTTTGTACCTCGAGCTGATTGGTTCACACTCCATTATCCAGTGAATTTCAACCAATGAGATTACGTTTAGACCTTTTCCTGCTGGAAAACCATAGAGCTGTGTACAACCGAACAGCAAGCTTTGAAGTTCAGTTTCACCCTAAACTAATAGTTTTCACAGAGAATGATATGTCTATTTGATGGGAATAAATGCAGAGAAAAAATTCGGATTTAGACTTCAGTCTATTTGATGGGAAAAATGCAGACAAAAAAGTCTGGATTTGGGCTTAAAGATAGGCTAAATAGAAGCAAAAGCACAATTCAGGAGAAAGAAAGAGAGCAAGTTCTTGTCGTCTTTACCAGAAGCGAAACATCATTCACTTGATTCCTACGGTCGAGGAAAATTAGCTAGGCTGAGGTACTGCAGGAATTTACACCAAAGATTGACTGGAAAATGTAATTTTCTTAAATATTACGATTTTCCATTGGTTCTTAACTCATTGTCGCTAATTTTCAGACACATTGTCTCTATATCTGCAACAACACAATGGTCCAGCTGGCACAGTTAATCTTATGACATTTTCAGCGCGATGTGTGTTATTTTTTGTATTCTTGAAAACGTTATTAAATTTGGTAGTTATCAGGATGTTATTTGACCTTGTGTATTGATAATAATGATAATAAAATGGCTTTTATCTGGAATATTATTTCTTTTCAGCCTTTACGCAGGTTTAAATCAACCATATTCCCTCAAAAAGTCACTTTATTCCCTTATTAATGGGATTTGTACTTGTTTGTAAGAAGAGGTGCAGATTCTAAATGAGCAGCCTTTATCATCCATGGCAACCAAGCATCAGGTGATATTGATGAATTTTTTAAATTACAGTTACATATCAGTGAAGGAACCAGAAAATCTGTACAGTGTTATCAAAGAACACACTTCACTGTACAGTGGTCCTGATCTGATATATGTGGTGAGAAACATTGAAAACAATTCAAAGAATAGTAATCTTCTCTACATCTTAATTTTGTGGACTTTGAGAAGCCTTTGATAGTATCCATCGTGGCACTTTGTGGAGTTCTAAGCACCTTATGGTATCCCAAGCAAAATCAATCAAATAACGCAAGCCTTGTGTACGAATCCCACATGGGCATCCTACATGTGGGAGATCTAACACCCATGGAAAACTATTTGGATTTGGAGGTATGCGAGGTCATTGAAAGAACTGAAAAAGAAACTCCACCAGCACTGCGTGAACTGAACATTGAACACGAAAGCTGTATGTTTACACAAACTTGAATACAAAGTCAGCTTCTGGTCCGTCTGGAATTGTTTGATCCCAACAAAGACTGACCAATTAGGGCATAAACCTTCAGATTTCAAAAGCATTGTCGCTTGCATTGGTGGGGATTTCGGAGTACAACTTGTAGCATAATGCATGAGATGCCAGAAGGGAACAAATTCCAAACGGCATGAATGTGACCCGTATATTGGTTTCTGAAAAGCAGCTGAACTGCCTGGCAGACTCTAAAAACATTAAAATTGGTTTATTCACTGCACTTGTTATGAATTTAATTAGATTACTATGAAGTTTCCGATTTTTATTTTATTTCTGTTTTACACTATGCTGGCGACCTCTTTTGTTTGTCGAGCACAGGACAATATCTGCAACAGAAAACAGCATGGCTGAGCACTGTGGCTAAAAATGTTGGAGTGATGATCAATGCAAGTAAGAACAAAGTTATGATGTGAAAGAAGGAATAAACAAGGCAAGGCATGAATTTGCCTCACTCAGGCTTACCTGGAACACTATTAAAATCTCTCAGAAAACCAGGGTAAGGATTTTAAATTCAATGCCAAGGCTGTGTTGTCATACGTTTCAGAATGTTGAAAAACAACATGGAGATTTCCAGGAAGATCAGGGTGTTTATCCATAAATGCCTCTGATTTATCTTGCGCATAAGATGGTGAAAGAATGTCTGAAATGGTGAAGTTAGGGATATCTTTGAACAGGATGACAATGCTGAATTGACCATGTTGAAATACTGTTGGGTTTAGCAAAAGTCACTTTATTTTGACAATTTTACAAGATCTGTTTCTTCACTAACAATTAAAATTAAATTTGAACAGTTGTCCAGGGTTCGTACAGGTCATGAAAAACCTGGAAAGTCTTGGAATTTTAGAATTTTATTTTCCAGGCCTGAAAAGTCATGGAATTAAAGTGTGGGTCATGGAAAATTATGTTTATTAATAAAAGAGTACATAATCAATTAGGCTTTTTCATGTAGAAATTGTCAAAAAAATACCCAAAATGAAGATGGTTTCCAAGAAAATGCTCAAACTTAAGTTATGCAAAACTTGGGTAGGTTATGGAAAAGGTCACGGAAATTTTCAAAAGCTCAAAAGAGTGTTAACCCTGTTGTCAGCTCTTAGTTCAACCCTATCATGACCCTCTCTACTCAAGTACCACATTTGCAACTTTGATTTCAACGTGTTACTGTTAATATTCACAGTATAACAAACATCGTGCCAATACTGATTGCAGGGATTTGTACTTATTTGCAGAACTAGGTGCAGGTTCCAAATAATCAGCTCCACAGCAGGTAAGAGGCAGGCCATAGGCAAGCAAGATGAAGTTAGTTAGTTGAACATGTTTTAATTTTCTATATATCAGTGTTGGAAATGTGATAGTAGTGTCAAAGGATGCTTTTTCAGTGTGATACTTTTACATACAGCAAGGACCCTCTAACTATGAACATTTCACTTTTATTAATACCAATTTTTTTCTCTGTCTAATGAGATCTCTCTATCCAGACAAAAGGATTAGCAATTTTAACATGTAAGAAACACTAATCCTTTATATGAGAAGCACTTATTGGATAGTTAACCCTGGGCTTGTCACCTTGTGGTGGTGGTGTGGAGCCTGTACGTGCAATGACCTGGAGTGCTATGCCGGTTGGGACCAAGTCCCTGGTGGGTTCAACCATACTGGTTTGGTTGATGGATAGAGACCAGACAAAGGATAGCCAGTGGTCCTCAGGGGTGGGGGTTGGACATTTGGCTAATCACTTGACCCCATAAAAATATTATTGAAGAAACCGTAAAGAAAAGGGGCCTTCTTCGCCACTTTGGTTCAAGGAGCCAGGCAACAAGCAAATCGTTAGATAATAATAAAAAAATGTACAGAAAATTAGGTTCCCATTTTTCGAGTGTCCCAACGGTGTAAGAAACAGTATAATAAAGATCATGCCAATACATTATACTAATTATTATCAATATATGCGGCCAAATTGAAATCCGGCCTTGTGAAAACATGTCCTAAGCGGGCTTCAAATGACTCGAGGTGGGCCGCTTTTGGATTTTGTCCCTCGATCTGATTGGTTCACACTCCATTATCCAGTGAATTTCAACCAATGAGATTACGTTTAGACCTTTTCCTGCTGGAAAACCATAGAGGTGTGTACAACCGAACAGCAAGCTTTGAAGTTCAGTTTTACCCTAAACTAATAGTTTTCACAGAGAATGATATGTCTATTTGATGGGAATAAATGTAGAGAAAAAATTCGGATTTAGTCTTCAGTCTATTTGATGGGAAAAATGCAGACAAAAAAGTCTGGATTTGGGCTTAAAGATAGGCTAAATAGAAGCAAAAGCACAATTCAGGAGAAAGAAAGAGAGCAAGTTCTTGTCGTCTTTACCAGAAGCGAAACATCATTCACTTGATTCCTACGGTCGAGGAAAATTAGCTAGGCTGAGGTACTGCAGGAATTTACACCAAAGATTGACTGGAAAATGTAATTTTCTTAAATATTACGATTTTCCATTGGTTCTTAACTCATTGTCGCTAATTTTCAGACACATTGTCTCTATATCTGCAACAACACAATGGTCCAGCTGGCACAGTTAATCTTATAACATTTTTAGCGCGATGTGTGTTATTTTTTGTATTCTTGAAAACGTTATTAAATTTGGTAGTTATCAGGATGTTAATTGACCTTGTGTATTGATAATAATGATAATAAAATGGCTTTTATCTGGAATATTATTTCTTTTCAGCCTTTACGCAGGTTTAAATCAACCATATTCCCTCAAAAAGTCACTTTATTCCCTTATTAATGGGATTTGTACTTGTTTGTAAGAAGAGGTGCAGATTCTAAATGAGCAGCCTTTATCATCCATGGCAACCAAGCATCAGGTGATATTGATGAATTTTTTAAATTACAGTTACATATCAGTGAAGGAACCAGAAAATCTGTGCAGTGTTATCAAAGAACACACTTCACTGTACAGTGGTCCTGATCTGATTTATGTGGTGAGAAACATTGAAAAACAATTCAAAGAATAGTAATCTTCTCTACATCTTAATTTTGTGGACTTTGAGAAGCCTTTGATAGTATCCATCGTGGCACTTTGTGGAGTTCTAAGCACCTTATGGTATCCCAAGCAAAATCAATCAAATAACGCAAGCCTTGTGTACGAATCCCACATGGGCATCCTACATGTGGGAGATCTAACACCCATGGAAAACTATTTGGATTTGGAGGTATGCGAGGTCATTGAAAGAACTGAAAAAGAAACTCCACCAGCACTGCGTGAACTGAACATTGAACACGAAAGCTGTATGTTTACACAAACTTGAATACAAAGTCAGCTTCTGGTCCGTCTGGAATTGTTTGATCCCAACAAAGTCTGACCAATTAGGGCATAAACCTTCAGATTTCAAAAGCATTGTCGCTTGCATTGCTGGGGATTTCGGAGTACAACTTGTAGCATAATGCATGAGATGCCAGAAGGGAACAAATTCCAAACGGCATGAATGTGACCCGTATATTGTTTTCTGAAAAGCAGCTGAACTGCCTGGCAGACTCTAAAAACATTAAAATTGGTTTATTCACTGCACTTGTTATGAATTTAATTAGATTACTATGAAGTTTCCGATTTTTATTTTATTTCTGTTTTACACTATGCTGGCGACCTCTTTTGTTTGTCGAGCACAGGACAATATCTGCAACAGAAAACAGCATGGCTGAGCACTGTGGCTAAAAATGTTGGACTGATGATCAATGCAAGTAAGAACAAAGTTATGATGTGAAAGAAGGAATAAACAAGGCATGGCATGAATTTGCCTCACTCAGGCTTACCTGGAACACTATTAAAATCTCTCAGAAAACCAGGGTAAGGATTTTAAATTCAATGCCAAGGCTGTGTTGTCATACGTTTCAGAATGTTGAAAAACAACATGGAGATTTCCAGGAAGATCAGGGTGTTTATCCATAAATGCCTCTGATTTATCTTGCGCATAAGATGGTGAAAGAATGTCTGAAATGGTGAAGTTAGGGATATCTTTGAACAGGATGACATGGCTGAATTGACCATGTTGAAATAGTGTTGGGTTTAGCAAAAGTCACTTTATTTTGACAATTTTACAAGATCTGTTTCTTCACTAACAATTAAAATTAAATTTGAACAGTTGTCCAGGGTTCGTACAGGTCATGAAAAACCTGGAAAGTCTTGGAATTTTAGAATTTTATTTTCCAGGCCTGAAAAGTCATGGAATTAAAGTGTGGGTCATGGAAAATTATGTTTATTAATAAAAGAGTACATAATCAATTAGGCTTTTTCATGTAGAAATTGTCAAAAAAATACCCAAAATGAAGATGGTTTCCAAGAAAATGCTCAAACTTAAGTTATGCAAAACTTGGATAGGTCATGGAAAAGGTCACGGAAATTTTCAAAAGCTCAAAAGAGTGTTAACCCTGTTGTCAGCTATTAGTTCAACCCCATCATGACCCTCTCTACTCAAGTACCAGATATGCAACTTTGATTTCAACGTGTTACTGTTAATATTCACAGTATGACAAACATTGTGACAATACTGATTGCAGGGATTTGTACTTATTTGCAGAACGAGGTGCAGATTCCAAATAATCAGCTCCACAGCAGGTAAGAGCCAGGCCATAGGCAAGCAAGATGAAGTTAGTTAGTTGAACATGTTTTAATTTTCTATATATCAGTGTTGGAAATGTGATAGTAGTGTCAAAGGATGCTTTTTCAGTGTGATACTTTTACATACAGCAAGGACCCTATAACTATGAACATTTCACTTTTATTAATAGCGATTTTTTTTCTCTGTCTAATGAGATCTCTCTATCCAGACAAAAGGATTAGCAATTTTAACATGTAAGAAACACTAATCCTTTATATGAGAAGCACTTATTGGATAGTTAACCCTGGGCTTGTCACCTTGTGGTGGTGGTGTGGAGCCTGTACGTGAATGACCTGGAGTGCTATGCCGGTTGGGACCAAGTCCCTGGTGGGTTCAACCATACTGGTTTGGTTGATGGATAGAGACAAGACAAAGGATAGCCAGTGGTCCTCAGGGGTGGGGGTTGGACATTCCGCTAATCACTTGACCCCATAAAAATATTATTGAAGAAACCGTAAAGAAAAGGGGCCTTCTTCGCCACTTTGGCTCAAGGAGCCAGGCAACAAGCAAATCGCTAGATAATAATAAAAAAATGTACAGAAAATTAGGTTCCCATTTTTCGAGTGTCCCAACAGTGTAAGAAACAGTATAATAAAGATCATGCCAATACATTATACTAATTATTATCAATATATGCGGCCAAATTGAAATCCGGCCTTGTGAAAACATGTCCTAAGCGGGCTGCAAATGACTCCAGGTGGGCCGCTTTTGCATTTTGTCCCTCGAGCTGATTGGTTCACACTCCATTATCCAGTGAATTTCAACCAATGAGATTACGTTTAGACCTTTTCCTGCTGGAAAACCATAGAGGTGTGTACAACTGAACAGCAAGCTTTGAAGTTCAGTTTCACCCTAAACTAATAGTTTTCACAGAGAATGATATGTCTATTTGATGGGAATAAATGCAGAGAAAAAATTCGGATTTAGACTTCAGTCTATTTGATGGGAAAAATGCAGACAAAAAAATCTGGATTTGGGCTTAAAGATAGGCTAAATAGAAGCAAAAGCACAATTCAGGAGAAAGAAAGAGAGCAAGTTCTTGTCGTCTTTACTAGAAGCGAAACATCATTCACTTGATTCCTACGGTCGAGGAAAATTAGCTAGGGTGAGGTACTGCAGGAATTTACACCAAAGATTGACTGGAAAATGTAATTTTCTTAAATATTTCGATTTTCCATTGGTTCTTAACTCATTGTCGCTAATTTTCAGACACATTGTCTCTATATCTGCAACAACACAATGGTCCAGCTTGCACAGTTAATCTTATAACATTTTCAGTGCGATGTGTGTTATTTTTTGTATTCTTGAAAACGTTATTAAATTTGGTAGTTATCAGGATGTTATTTGACCTTTTGTATTGATAATAATGATAATAAAATGGCTTTTATCTGGAATATTATTTCTTTTCAGCCTTTACGCGGGTTTAAATCAACCATATTCCCTCAAAAAGTCATTTTATTCCCTTATTAATGGGATTTGTACTTGTTTGTAAGAAGAGGTGCAGATTCTAAATGAGCAGCCTTTATCATCCATGGCAACCAAGCATCAGGTGATATTGATGAATTTTATAAATTACAGTTACATATCAGAGAAGGAACCAGAAAATCTGTACAGTGTTATCAAAGAACACACTTCACTGTACAGTGGTCCTGATCTGATATATGTGGTGAGAAACATTGAAAAACAATTCAAAGAATAGTAATCTTCTCTACATCTTAATTTTGTGGACTTTGAGAAGCCTTTGATAGTATCCATCGTGGCACTTTGTGGAGTTCTAAGCACCTTATGGTATCCCAAGCAAAATCAATCAAATAACGCAAGCCTTGTGTACGAATCCCACATGGGCATCCTACATGTGGGAGATCTAACACCCATGGAAAACTATTTGGATTTGGAGGTATGCGAGGTCATTGAAAGAACTGAAAAAGAAACTCCACCAGCACTGCGTGAACTGAACATTGAACACGAAAGCTGTATGTTTACACAAACTTGAATACAAAGTCAGCTTCTAGTCCGTCTGGAATTGTTTGATCCCAACAAAGTCTGACCAATTAGGGCATAAACCTTCAGATTTAAAAAGCATTGTCGCTTGCATTGCTGGGGATTTCGGAGTACAACTTGTAGCATAATGCATGAGATGCCAGAAGGGATCAAATTCCAAACGGCATGAATGTGACCCGTATATTGTTTTCTGAAAAGCACCTGAACTGCCTGGCAGACTCTAAAAACATTAAAATTGGTTTATTCACTGCACTTGTTATGAATTTAATTAGATTACTATGAAGTTTCCGATTTTTATTTTATTTCTGTTTTACACTATGCTGGCGACCTCTTTTGTTTGTCGAGCACAGGACAATATCTGCAACAGAAAACAGCATGGCTGAGCACTGTGGCTAAAAATGTTGGACTGATGATCAATGCAAGTAAGAACAAAGTTATGATTTTGAAAGAAGGAATAAACAAGGCAAGGCATGAATTTGCCTCACTCAGGCTTACCTGGAACACTATTAAAATCTCTCAGAAAACCAGGGTAAGGATTTTAAATTCAATGCCAAGGCTGTGTTGTCATACGTTTCAGAATGTTGAAAAACAACATGGAGATTTCCAGGAAGATCAGGGTGTTTATCCATAAATGCCTCTGATTTATCTTGCGCATAAGATGGTGAAAGAATGTCTGAAATGGTGAAGTTAGGGATATCTTTGAACAGGATGACATGGCTGAATTGACCATGTTGAAATAGTGTTGGGTTTAGCAAAAGTCACTTTATTTTGACAATTTTACAAGATCTGTTTCTTCACTAACAATTAAAATTAAATTTGAACAGTTGTCCAGGGTTCGTACAGGTCATGAAAAACCTGGAAAGTCTTGGAATTTTAGAATTTCATTTTCCAGGTCTGAAAAGTCATGGAATTAAAGTGTGGGTCATGGAAAATGATGTTTATTAAAAGAGTACATAATCAATTAGGCTTTTTCATGTAGAAATTGTCAAAAAAAATACCCAAAATGAAGATGGTTTCCAAGAAAATGCTCAAATTTAAGTTATGCAAAACTTGGATAGGTCATGGAAAAGGTCACGGAAATTTTCAAAAGCTCAAAAGAGTGTTAACCCTGTTGTCAGCTATTAGTTCAACCCCATCATGACCCTCTCTACTCAAGTACCAGATATGCAACTTTGATTTCAACGTGTTACTGTTAATATTCACAGTATGACAAACATCGTGACAATACTGATTGCAGGGATTTGTACTTATTTGCAGAACGAGGTGCAGATTTCAAATAATCAGCTCCACAGCAGGTAAGAGGCAGGCCATAGGCAAGCAAGATGAAGTTAGTTAGTTGAACATGTTTTAATTTCCAAACTATCAGTGTTGGAAATGTGATAGTAGTGTCAAAGGATGCTTTTTCAGTGTGATACTTTTACATAGAGCAAGGACCCTCTAACTATGAACATTTCACTTTTATTAATACCAATTTTTTTCTCTGTCTAATGAGATCTCTCTATCCAGACAAAAGGATTAGCAATTTTAACATGTAAGAAACACTAATCCTTTATATGAGAAGCACTTATTGGATAGTTAACCCTGGGCTTGTCACCTTGTGGTGGTGGTGTGGAGCCTGTACGTGCAATGACCTGGAGTGCTATGCCGGTTGGGACCAAGTCCCTGGTGGGTTCAACCATACTGGTTTGGTTGATGGATAGAGACCAGACAAAGGATAGCCAGTGGTCCTCAGGGGTGGGGGTTGGACATTCGGCTAATTTTCAAAATATCAGTGTTGGAAATGTGATAGTAGTGTCAAAGGATGCTTTTTCAGTGTGATACTTTTACATAGAGCAAGGACCCTCTAACTATGAACATTTCACTTTTATTAATACCAATTTTTTCTCTGTCTAATGAGATCTCTCTATCCAGACAAAAGGATTAGCAATTTTAACATGTAAGAAACACTAATCCTTTATATGAGAAGCACTTATTGGATAGTTAACCCTGGGCCTGTCACCTTGTGGTGGTGGTGTGGAGCCTGTACGTGGAATGACCTGGAGTGCTATGCCGGTTGGGACCAAGTCCCTGGTGGGTTCAACCATACTGGTTTGGTTGATGGATAGAGAGCAGACAAAGGATAGCCAGTGGTCCTCAGGGGTGGGGGTTGGACATTCGGCTAATCACTTGACCCCATAAAAATATTATTGAAGAAACCGTAAAGAAAAGGGGCCTTCTTCGCCACTTTGGCTCAAGGAGCCAGGCAACAAGCAAATCGTTAGATAATAATAAAAAAATGTACAGAAAATTAGGTTCCCATTTTTCGAGTGTCCCAACGGTGTAACAAACAGTATAATAAAGATCATGGCAATACATTATGCTAATTATTATCAATATATGCGGCCAAATTGAAATCCGGCCTTGTGAAAACATGTCCTAAGCGGGCTGCAAATGACTCCAGGTGGGCCGCTTTTGCATTTTGTCCCTCGAGCTGATTGGTTCACACTCCATTATCCAGTGAATTTCAACCAATGAGATTACGTTTAGACCTTTTCCTGCTGGAAAACCATAGAGGTGTGTACAACCGAACAGCAAGCTTTGAAGTTCAGTTTCACCCTAAACTAATAGTTTTCACAGAGAATGATATGTCTATTTGATGGGAATAAATGCAGAGAAAAAATTCGGATTTAGACTTCAGTCTATTTGATGGGAAAAATGCAGACAAAAAATCTGGATTTGGGCTTAAAGATAGGCTAAATAGAAGCAAAAGCACAATTCAGGAGAAAGAAAGAGAGCAAGTTCTTGTCGTCTTTACCAGAAGCGAAACATCATTCACTTGATTCCTACGGTCGAGGAAAATTAGCTAGGCTGAGGTACTGCAGGAATTTACACCAAAGATTGACTGGAAAATGTAATTTTCTTAAATATTACGATTTTCCATTGGTTCTTAACTCATTGTCGCTAATTTTCAGACACATTTTCTCTATATCTGTCTGCAACAACACAATGGTCCAGCTGGCACAGTTAATCTTATAACATTTTCAGCACGATGTGTGTTATTTTTTGTATTCTTGAAAACGTTATTAAATTTGGTAGTTATCAGGATGTTATTTGACCTTGTGTATTGATAATAATGATAATAAAATGGCTTTTATCTGGAATATTATTTCTTTTCAGCCTTTACGCAGGTTTAAATCAACCATATTCCCTCAAAAAGTCATTTTATTCCCTTATTAATGGGATTTGTACTTGTTTGTAAGAAGAGGTGCAGATTCTAAATGAGCAGCCTTTATCATCCATGGCAACCAAGCATCAGGTGATATTGATGAATTTTATAAATTACAGTTACATATCAGTGAAGGAACCAGAAAATCTGTACAGTGTTATCAAAGAACACACTTCACTGTACAGTGGTCCTGATCTGATATATGTGGTGAGAAACATTGAAAAACAATTCAAAGAATAGTAATCTTCTCTACATCTTAATTTTGTGGACTTTGAGAAGCCTTTGATAGTATCCATCGTGGCACTTTGTGGAGTTCTAAGCACCTTATGGTATCCCAAGCAAAATCAATCAAATAACGCAAGCCTTGTGTACGAATCCCACATGGGCATCCTACATGTGGGAGATCTAACACCCATGGAAAACTATTTGGATTTGGAGGTCTGCGAGGTCATTGAAAGAACTGAAAAAGAAACTCCACCAGCACTGCGTGAACTGAACATTGAACACGAAAGCTGTATGTTTACACAAACTTGAATACAAAGTCAGCTTCTGGTCCGTATGGAATTGTTTGATCCCAACAAAGTCTGACCAATTAGGGCATAAACCTTCAGATGTTATAAGCATTGTCGCTTGCATTGCTGGGGATTTCGGATTACAACTTGTAGCATAATGCATGAGATGCCAGAAGGGAACAAATTCCAAACGGCATGAATGTGACCCGTATATTGTTTTCTGAAAAGCACCTGAACTGCCTGGCAGACTCTAATAAAAACATTAAAATTGGTTTATTCACTGCACTTGTTATGAATTTAATTAGATTACTATGAAGTTTCTGATTTTTATTTTATTTCTGTTTTACACTATGCTGGTGATCTCTTTTGTTTGTTGAGCACAGGACAATATCTGCAACAGAAAACAGCATGGCTGAGCACTGTGGCTAAAAATGTTGGACTGATGATCAATGCAAGTAAGAACAGAGTTATGATGTGAAAGAAGGAATAAACAAGGCAAGGCATGAATTTGCCTCACTCAGGCTTACCTGGAACACTATTAAAATCTCTCAGAAAACCAGGGTAAGGATTTTAAATTCAATGCCAAGGCTGTGTTTTCATACGTTTCAGAATGTTGAAAAACAACATGGAGATTTCCAGGAAGATCAGGGTGTTTATCCATAAATGCCTCTGATTTATCTTGCGCATAAGATGGTGAAAGAATGTCTGAAATGCTGAAGTTAGGGATATCTTTGAACAGGATGACATGGCTGAATTGACCATGTTGAAATAGTGTTGGGTTGAGCAAAAGTCACTTTATTTTGACAATTTTACAAGATCTGTTTCTTCACTAACAATTAAAATTAAATTTGAACAGTTGTCCAGGGTTCGTACAGGTCATGAAAAACCTGGAAAGTCTTGGAATTTTAGAATTTCATTTTCCAGGCCTGAAAAGTCATGGAATTAAAGTGTGGGTCATGGAAAATGATGTTTATTAAAAGAGTACATACTCAATTAGGCTTTTTCATGTAGAAATTGTCAAAAAAAATACCCAAAATGAAGATGGTTTCCAAGAAAATGCTCAAATTTAAGTTATGCAAAACTTGGATAGGTCATGGAAAAGGTCACGGAAATTTTCAAAAGCTCAAAAGAGTGTTAACCCTGTTGTCAGCTATTAGTTCAACCCCATCATGACCCTCTCTACTCAAGTACCAGATATGCAACTTTGATTTCAACGTGTTACTGTTAATATTCACAGTATGACAAACATCGTGACAATACTGATTGCAGGGATTTGTACTTATTTGCAGAACGAGGTGCAGATTCCAAATAATCAGCTCCACAGCAGGTAAGAGGCAGGCCATAGGCAAGCAAGATGAAGTTAGTTAGTTGAACATGTTTTAATTTTCAAACTATCAGTGTTGGAAATGTGATAGTAGTGTCAAAGGATGCTTTTTCAGTGTGATACTTTTACATAGAGCAAGGACCCTCTAACTATGAACATTTCACTTTTATTAATACCAATTTTTTTCTCTGTCTAATGAGATCTCTCTATCCAGACAAAAGGATTAGCAATTTTAACATGTAAGAAACACTAATCCTTTATATGAGAAGCACTTATTGGATAGTTAACCCTGGGCTTGTCACCTTGTGGTGGTGGTGTGGAGCCTGTACGTGCAATGACCTGGAGTGCTATGCCGGTTGGGACCAAGTCCCTGGTGGGTTCAACCATACTGGTTTGGTTGATGGATAGAGACCAGACAAAGGATAGCCAGTGGTCCTCAGGGGTGGGGGTTGGACATTCGGCTAATCACTTGACCCCATATAAATATTATTGAAGAAACCGTAAAGAAAAGGGGCCTTCTTCGCCACTTTGGCTCAAGGAGCCAGGCAACAAGCAAATCGTTAGATAATAATAAAAAAATGTACAGAAAATTAGGTTCCCATTTTTCGAGTGTCCCAACGGTGTAACAAACAGTATAATAAACATCATGCCAATACATTATACTAATTATTATCAATATATGCGGCCAAATTGAAATCCGGCCTTGTGAAAACATGTCCTAAGCGGGCTGCAAATGACTCCAGGTGGGCAGCTTTTGCATTTTGTCCCTCGATCTGATTGGTTCACACTCCATTATCCAGTGAATTTCAACCAATGAGATTACGTTTAGACCTTTTCCTGCTGGAAAACCATAGAGGTGTGTACAACCGAACAGCAAGCTTTGAAGTTCAGTTTCACCCTAAACTAATAGTTTTCACAGAGAATGATATGTCTATTTGATGGGAACAAATGCAGAGAAAAAATTCGGATTTAGACTTCAGTCTATTTGATGGGAAAAATGGAGACAAAAAATCTGGATTTGGGCTTAAAGATAGGCTAAATAGAAGCAAAAGCACAATTCAGGAGAAAGAAAGAGAGCAAGTTCTTGTCGTCTTTACCAGAAGCGCAACATCATTCACTTGATTCCTACGGTCGAGGAAAATTAGCTAGGCTGAGGTACTGCAGGAATTTACACCAAAGATTGACTGGAAAATGTAATTTTCTTAAACATTTCGATTTTCCATTGGTTCTTAACTCATTGTCGCTAATTTTCAGACACATTGTCTCTATATCTGCAACAACACAATGGTCCAGCTGGCACAGTTAATCTTATAACATTTTCAGCGCGATGTGTGTTATTTTTTGTATTGTTGAAAACGTTATTAAATTTGGTAGTTATCAGGATGTTATTTGACCTTGTGTATTGATAATAATGATAATAAAATGGCTTTTATCTGGAATATTATTTCTTTTCAGCCTTTACGCAGGTTTAAATCAACCATATTCCCTCAAAAAGTCATTTTATTCCCTTATTAATGGTTTTTGTACTTGTTTGTAAGAAGAGGTGCAGATTCTAAATGAGCAGCCTTTATTATCCATGGCAACCAAGCATCAGGTGATATTGATGAATTTTATAAATTACAGTTACATATCAGTGAAGGAACCAGAAAATCTGTACAGTGTTATCAAAGAACACACTTCACTGTACAGTGGTCCTGATCTGATATATGTGGTGAGAAACATTGAAAAACAATTCAAAGAATAGTAATCTTCTCTACATCTTAATTTTGTGGACTTTGAGAAGCCTTTGATAGTATCCATCGTGGCACTTTGTGGAGTTCTAAGCACCTTATGGTATCCCAAGCAAAATCAATCAAATAACGCAAGCCTTGTGTACGAGTCCCACATGGGCATCCTACATGTGGGAGATCTAACACCCATGGAAAACTATTTGGATTTGGAGGTCTGCGAGGTCATTGAAAGAACTGAAAAAGAAACTCCACCAGCACTGCGTGAACTGAACATTGAACACGAAAGCTGTATGTTTACACAAACTTGAATACAAAGTCAGCTTCTGGTCCGTCTGGAATTGTTTGATCCCAACAAAGTCTGACCAATTAGGGCATAAACCTTCAGATTTTATAAGCATTGTCGCTTGCATTGCTGGGGATTTCGGATTACAACTTGTAGCATAATGCATGAGATGCCAGAAGGGAACAAATTCCAAACGGCATGAATGTGACCCGTATATTGTTTTCTGAAAAGCACCTGAACTGCCTGGCAGACTCTAATAAAAACATTAAAATTGGTTTATTCACTGCACTTGTTATGAATTTAATTAGATTACTATGAAGTTTCTGATTTTTATTTTATTTCTGTTTTACACTATGCTGGTGATCTCTTTTGTTTGTTGAGCACAGGACAATATCTGCAACAGAAAACAGCATGGCTGAGCACTGTGGCTAAAAATGTTGGACTGATGATCAATGCAAGTAAGAACAGAGTTATGATGTGAAAGAAGGAATAAACAAGGCAAGGCATGAATTTGCCTCACTCAGGCTTACCTGGAACACTATTAAAATCTCTCAGAAAACCAGGGTAAGGATTTTAAATTCAATGCCAAGGCTGTGTTTTCATACGTTTCAGAATGTTGAAAAACAACATGGAGATTTCCAGGAAGATCAGGGTGTTTATCCATAAATGCCTCTGATTTATCTTGCGCATAAGATGGTGAAAGAATGTCTGAAATGCTGAAGTTAGGGATATCTTTGAACAGGATGACATGGCTGAATTGACCATGTTGAAACAGTGTTGGGTTGAGCAAAAGTCACTTTATTTTGACAATTTTACAAGATCTGTTTCTTCACTAACAATTAAAATTAAATTTGAACAGTTGTCCAGGGTTCGTACAGGTCATGAAAAACCTGGAAAGTCTTGGAATTTTAGAATTTCATTTTCCAGGCCTGAAAAGTCATGGAATTAAAGTGTGGGTCATGGAAAATGATGTTTATTAAAAGAGTACATACTCAATTAGGCTTTTTCATGTAGAAATTGTCAAAAAAAATACCCAAAATGAAGATGGTTTCCAAGAAAATGCTCAAATTTAAGTTATGCAAAACTTGGATAGGTCATGGAAAAGGTCACGGAAATTTTCAAAAGCTCAAAAGAGTGTTAACCCTGTTGTCAGCTATTAGTTCAACCCCATCATGGCACTCTCTACTCAAGTACCAGATATGCAACTTTGATTTCAACATGTTACTGTTAATATTCACAGTATGACAAACATCGTGACAATACTGATTGCAGGGATTTGTACTTATTTGCAGAACGAGGTGCAGATTCCAAATAATCAGCTCCACAGCAGGTAAGAGGCAGGCCATAGGCAAGCAAGATGAAGTTAGTTAGTTGAACATGTTTTAATTTTCAAACTATCAGTGTTGGAAATGTGATAGTAGTGTCAAAGGATGCTTTTTCAGTGTGATACTTTTACATACAGCAAGGACCCTCTAACTATGAACATTTCACTTTTATTAATACCAATTTTTTTCTCTGTCTAATGAGATCTCTCTAATCCAGGCAAAAGGATTAGCAATTTTAACATGTAAGAAACACTAATCCTTTATATGAGAAGCACTTATTGGATAGTTAACCCTGGGCTTGTCACCTTGTGGTGGTGGTGTGGAGCCTGTACGTGCAATGACCTGGAGTGCTATGCCGGTTGGGACCAAGTCCCTGGTGGGTTCAACCATACTGGTTTGGTTGATGGATAGAGACCAGACAAAGGATAGCCAGTGGTCCTCAGGGGTGGGGGTTGGACATTCGGCTAATCACTTGACCCCATTAAAATATTATTGAAGAAACCGTAAAGAAAATGGGCCTTCTTCACCACTTTGGCTCAAGGAGCCAGGCAACAAGCAAATCGTTAGATAATAATAAAAAAATGTACAGAAAATTAGGTTCCCATTTTTCGAGTGTCCCAACGGTGTAACAAACAGTATAATAAAGATCATGCCAATACATTATACTAATTATTATCAATATATGCGGCCAAATTGAAATCCGGCCTTGTGAAAACATGTCCTAAGCGGGCTGCAAATGACTCCAGGTGGGCCGCTTTTGCATTTTGTCCCTCGATCTGATTGGTTCACACTCCATTATCCAGTGAATTTCAACCAATGATATTACGTTTAGACCTTTTCCTGCTGGAAAACCATAGAGATGTGTACAACCGAACAGCAAGCTTTGAAGTTCAGTTTCACCCTAAACTAATAGTTTTCACAGAGAATGATATGTCTATTTGATGGGAATAAATGCAGAGAAAAAATTCGGATTTAGACTTCAGTCTATTTGATGGGAAAAATGCAGCCAAAAAATCTGGATTTGGGCTTAAAGATAGGCTAAATAGAAGCAAAAGCACAGTTCAGGAGAAAGAAAGAGAGCAAGTTCTTGTCGTCTTTACCAGAAGCGAAACATCATTCACTTGATTCCTACGGTCGAGGAAAATTAGCTAGGCTGAGGTACTGCAGGAATTTACACCAAAGATTGACTGGAAAATGTAATTTTCTTAAATATTACGATTTTCCATTGGTTCTTAACTGATTGTCGCTAATTTTCAGACACATTGTCTCTATATCTGTCTGCAACAACACAATGGTCCAGCTGGCACAGTTAATCTTATAACATTTTCAGCGCGATGTGTGTTATTTTTTGTATTCTTGAAAACGTTATTAAATTTGGTAGTTATCAGGATGTTATTTGACCTTGTGTATTGATAATAATGATAATAAAATGGCTTTTATCTGGAATATTATTTCTTTTCAGCCTTTACGCAGGTTTAAATCAACCATATTCCCTGAAAAAGTCATTTTATTCCCTTATTAATGGGATTTGTACTTGTTTGTAAGAAGAGGTGCAGATTCTAAATGAGCAGCCTTTATCATCCATGGCAACCAAGCATCAGGTGATATTGATGAATTTTTTAAATTACAGTTACATATCAGTGAAGGAACCAGAAAATCTGTACAGTGTTATCAAAGAACACACTTCACTGTACAGTGGTCCTGATCTGATATATGTGGTGAGAAACATTGAAAAACAATTCAAAGAATAGTAATCTTCTCTACATCTTAATTTTGTGGACTTTGAGAAGCCTTTGATAGTATCCATCGTGGCACTTTGTGGAGTTCTAAGCACCTTATGGTATCCCAAGCAAAATCAATCAAATAACGCAAGCCTTGTGTACGAATCCCACATGGGCATCCTACATGTGGGAGATCTAACACCCATGGAAAACTATTTGGATTTGGAGGTCTGCGAGGTCATTGAAAGAACTGAAAAAGAAACTCCACCAGCACTGCGTGAACTGAACATTGAACACGAAAGCTGTATGTTTACACAAACTTGAATACAAAGTCAGCTTCTGGTCCGTCTGGAATTGTTTGATCCCAACAAAGTCTGACCAATTAGGGCATAAACCTTCAGATTTTATAAGCATTGTCGCTTGCATTGCTGGGGATTTCGGATTACAACTTGTAGCATAATGCATGAGATGCCAGAAGGGAACAAATTCCAAACGGCATGAATGTGACCCGTATATTGTTTTCTGAAAAGCACCTGAACTGCCTGGCAGACTCTAATAAAAACATTAAAATTGGTTTATTCACTGCACTTGTTATGAATTTAATTAGATTACTATGAAGTTTCTGATTTTTATTTTATTTCTGTTTTACACTATGCTGGTGATCTCTTTTGTTTGTTGAGCACAGGACAATATCTGCAACAGAAAACAGCATGGCTGAGCACTGTGGCTAAAAATGTTGGACTGATGATGAATGCAAGTAAGAACAGAGTTATGATGTGAAAGAAGGAATAAACAAGGCAAGGCATGAATTTGCCTCACTCAGGCTTACCTGGAACACTATTAAAATCTCTCAGAAAACCAGGGTAAGGATTTTAAATTCAATGCCAAGGCTGTGTTTTCATACGTTTCAGAATGTTGAAAAACAACATGGAGATTTCCAGGAAGATCAGGGTGTTTATCCATAAATGCCTCTGATTTATCTTGCGCATAAGATGGTGAAAGAATGTCTGAAATGCTGAAGTTAGGGATATCTTTGAACAGGATGACATGGCTGAATTGACCATGTTGAAATAGTGTTGGGTTGAGCAAAAGTCACTTTATTTTGACAATTTTACAAGATCTGTTTCTTCACTAACAATTAAAATTAAATTTGAACAGTTGTCCAGGGTTCGTACAGGTCATGAAAAACCTGGAAAGTCTTGGAATTTTAGAATTTCATTTTCCAGGCCTGAAAAGTCATGGAATTAAAGTGTGGGTCATGGAAAATGATGTTTATTAAAAGAGTACATACTCAATTAGGCTTTTTCATGTAGAAATTGTCAAAAAAAATACCCAAAATGAAGATGGTTTCCAAGAAAATGCTCAAATTTAAGTTATGCAAAACTTGGATAGGTCATGGAAAAGGTCACGGAAATTTTCAAAAGCTCAAAAGAGTGTTAACCCTGTTGTCAGCTATTAGTTCAACCCCATCATGGCCCTCTCTACTCAAGTACCAGATATGCAACTTTGATTTCAACGTGTTACTGTTAATATTCACAGTATGACAAACATCGTGACAATACTGATTGCAGGGATTTGTACTTATTTGCAGAACGAGGTGCAGATTCCAAATAATCAGCTCCACAGCAGGTAAGAGGCAGGCCATAGGCAAGCAAGATGAAGTTAGTTAGTTGAACATGTTTTAATTTTCAAACTATCAGTGTTGGAAATGTGATAGTAGTGTCAAAGGATGCTTTTTCAGTGTGATACTTTTACATACAGCAAGGACCCTCTAACTATGAACATTTCACTTTTATTAATACCAATTTTTTTCTCTGTCTAATGAGATCTCTCTATCCAGACAAAAGGATTAGCAATTTTAACATGTAAGAAACACTAATCCTTTATATGAGAAGCACTTATTGGATAGTTAACCCTGGGCTTGTCACCTTGTGGTGGTGGTGTGGAGCCTGTACGTGCAATGACCTGGAGTGCTATGCCGGTTGGGACCAAGTCCCTGGTGGGTTCAACGATACTGGTTTGGTTGATAGATAGAGACCAGACAAAGGATAGCCAGTGGTCCTCAGGGGTGGGGGTTGGACATTCGGCTAATCACTTGACCCCATAAAAATATTATTGAAGAAACCGTAAAGAAAAGAGGCCTTCTTCGCCACTTTGGCTCAAGGAGCCAGGCAACAAGCAAATCGTTAGATAATAATAAAAAAATGTACAGAAAATTAGGTTCCCATTTTCCGAGTGTCCCAACGGTGTAACAAACAGTATAATAAAGATCATGCCAATACATTATACTAATTATTATCAATATATGCGGCCAAATTGAAATCCGGCCTTGTGAAAACATGTCCTAAGCGGGCTGCAAATGACTCCAGGTGGGCCGCTTTTGCATTTTGTCCCTCGATCTGATTGGTTCACACTCCATTATCCAGTGAATTTCAACCAATGAGATTACGTTTAGACCTTTTCCTGCTGGAAAACCATAGAGGTGTGTACAACCGGACAGCAAGCTTTGAAGTTCAGTTTCACCCTAAACTAATAGTTTTCACAGAGAATGATATGTCTATTTGATGGGAATAAATGCAGAGAAAAAATTCGGATTTAGACTTCAGTCTATTTGATGGGAAAAATGGAGACAAAAAATCTGGATTTGGGCTTAAAGATAGGCTAAATAGAAGCAAAAGCACAATTCAGGAGAAAGAAAGAGAGCAAGTTCTTGTCGTCTTTACCAGAAGCGAAACATCATTCACTTGATTCCTACGGTCGAGGAAAATTAGCTAGGCTGAGGTACTGCAGGAATTTACACCAAAGATTGACTGGAAAATGTAATTTTCTTAAATATTACGATTTTCCATTGGTTCTTAACTCATTGTCGCTAATTTTCAGACACATTGTCTCTATATCTGCAACAACACAATGGTCCAGCTGGCATAGTTAATCTTATAACATTTTCAGCGCGATGTGTGTTATTTTTTGTATTCTTGAAAACGTTATTAAATTTGGTAGTTATCAGGATGTTATTTGACCTTGTGTATTGATAATAATGATAATAAAATGGCTTTTATCTGGAATATTATTTCTTTTCAGCCTTTACGCAGGTTTAAATCAACCACATTCCCTCAAAAAGTCATTTTATTCCCTTATTAATGGGATTTGTACTTGTTTGTAAGAAGAGGTGCAGATTCTAAATGAGCAGCCTTTATCATCCATGGCAACCAAGCATCAGGTGATATTGATGAATTTTTTAAATTACAGTTACATATCAGTGAAGGAACCAGAAAATCTGTACAGTGTTATCAAAGAACACACTTCACTGTACAGTGGTCCTGATCTGATATATGTGGTGAGAAACATTGAAAAACAATTCAAAGAATAGTAATCTTCTCTACATCTTAATTTTGTGGACTTTGAGAAGCCTTTGATAGTATCCATCGTGGCACTTTGTGGAGTTCTAAGCACCTTATGGTATCCCAAGCAAAATCAATCAAATAACGCAAGCCTTGTGTACGAATCCCACATGGGCATCCTACATGTGGGAGATCTAACACCCATGGAAAACTATTTGGATTTGGAGGTCTGCGAGGTCATTGAAAGAACTGAAAAAGAAACTCCACCAGCACTGCGTGAACTGAACATTGAACACGAAAGCTGTATGTTTACACAAACTTGAATACAAAGTCAGCTTCTGGTCCGTCTGGAATTGTTTGATCCCAACAAAGTCTGACCAATTAGGGCATAAACCTTCAGATTTTATAAGCATTGTCGCTTGCATTGCTGGGGATTTCGGATTACAACTTGTAGCATAATGCATGAGATGCCAGAAGGGAACAAATTCCAAACGGCATGAATGTGACCCGTATATTCTTTTCTGAAAAGCACCTGAACTGCCTGGCAGACTCTAATAAAAACATTAAAATTGGTTTATTCACTGCACTTGTTATGAATTTAATTAGATTACTATGAAGTTTCCGATTTTTATTTTATTTCTGTTTTACACTATGCTGGTGATCTCTTTTGTTTGTTGAGCACAGGACAATATCTGCAACAGAAAACAGCATGGCTGAGCACTGTGGCTAAAAATGTTGGACTGATGATGAATGCAAGTAAGAACAGAGTTATGATGTGAAAGAAGGAATAAACAAGGCAAGGCATGAATTTGCCTCACTCAGGCTTACCTGGAACACTATTAAAATCTCTCAGAAAACCAGGGTAAGGATTTTAAATTCAATGCCAAGGCTGTGTTTTCATACGTTTCAGAATGTTGAAAAACAACATGGAGATTTCCAAGAAGATCAGGGTGTTTATCCATAAATGCCTCTGATTTATCTTGCGCATAAGATGGTGAAAGAATGTCTGAAATGCTGAAGTTAGGGATATCTTTGAACAGGATGACATGGCTGAATTGACCATGTTGAAATAGTGTTGGGTTGAGCAAAAGTCACTTTATTTTGACAATTTTACAAGATCTGTTTCTTCACTAACAATTAAAATTAAATTTGAACAGTTGTCCAGGGTTCGTACAGGTCATGAAAAACCTGGAAAGTCTTGGAATTTTAGAATTTCATTTTCCAGGCCTGAAAAGTCATGGAATTAAAGTGTGGGTCATGGAAAATGATGTTTATTAAAAGAGTACATAATCAATTAGGCTTTTTCATGTAGAAATTGTCAAAAAAAATACCCAAAATGAAGATGGTTTCCAAGAAAATGCTCAAATTTAAGTTATGCAAAACTTGGATAGGTCATGGAAAAGGTCACGGAAATTTTCAAAAGCTCAAAAGAGTGTTAACCCTGTTGTCAGCTATTAGTTCAACCCCATCATGACCCTCTCTACTCAAGTACCAGATATGCAACTTTGATTTCAACGTGTTACTGTTAATATTCACAGTATGACAAACATCGTGCCAATACTGATTGCAGGGATTTTTACTTATTTGCAGAACGAGGTGCAGATTCCAAATAATCAGCTCCACAGCAGGTAAGAGGCAGGCCATAGGCAAGGAAGATGAAGTTAGTTAGTTGAACATGTTTTAATTTTCAAAATATCAGTGTTGGAAATGTGATAGTAGTGTCAAAGGATGCTTTTTCAGTGTGATACTTTTACATACAGCAAGGACCCTCTAACTATGAACATTTCACTTTTATTAATACCAATTTTTTTCTCTGTCTAATGAGATCTCTCTAATCCAGACAAAAGGATTAGCAATTTTAACATGTAAGAAACACTAATCCTTTATATGAGAAGCACTTATTGGATAGTTAACCCTGGGCTTGTCACCTTGTGGTGGTGGTGTGGAGCCTGTACGTGCAATGACCTGGAGTGCTATGCCGGTTGGGACCAAGTCCCTGGTGGGTTCAACCATACTGGTTTGGTTGATGGATAGAGACCAGACAAAGGATAGCCAGTGGTCCTCAGGGGTGGGGGTTGGACATTCGGCTAATCACTTGACCCCATAAAAATATTATTGAAGAAACCGTAAAGAAAAGGGGCCTTCTTCGCCACTTTGGCTCAAGGAGCCAGGCAACAAGCAAATCGTTAGATAATAATAAAAAAATGTACAGAAAATTAGGTTCCCATTTTTCGAGTGTCCCAACGGTGTAACAAACAGTATAATAAAGATCATGCCAATACATTATACTAATTATTATCAATATATGCGGCCAAATTGAAATCCGGCCTTGTGAAAATATGTCCTAAGCGGGCTGCAAATGACTCCAGGTGGGCCGCTTTTGCATTTTGTCCCTCGATCTGATTGGTTCACACTCCATTATCCAGTGAATTTCAACCAATGAGATTACGTTTAGACCTTTTCCTGCTGGAAAACCATAGAGGTGTGTACAACCGAACAGCAAGCTTTGAAGTTCAGTTTCACCCTAAACTAATAGTTTTCACAGAGAATGATATGTCTATTTGATGGGAATAAATGCAGAGAAAAAATTCGGATTTAGACTTCAGTCTATTTGATGGGAAAAATGCAGACAAAAAATCTGGATTTGGGCTTAAAGATAGGCTAAATAGAAGCAAAAGCACAATTCAGGAGAAAGAAAGAGAGCAAGTTTTTGTCGTCTTTACCAGAAGCGAAACATCATTCACTTGATTCCTACGGTCGAGGAAAATTAGCTAGGCTGAGGTACTGCAGGAATTTACACCAAAGATTGACTGGAAAATGTAATTTTCTTAAATATTACGATTTTCCATTGGTTCTTAACTCATTGTCGCTAATTTTCAGACACATTGTCTCTATATCTGCAACAACACAATGGTCCAGCTGGCACAGTTAATCTTATAACATTTTCAGCGCGATGTGTGTTATTTTTTGTATTCTTGAAAACGTTATTAAATTTGGTAGTTATCAGGATGTTATTTGACCTTGTGTATTGATAATAATGATAATAAAATGGCTTTTATCTGGAATATTATTTCTTTTCAGCCTTTACGCAGGTTTAAATCAACCATATTCCCTGAAAAAGTCATTTTATTCCCTTAGTAATGGGATTTGTACTTGTTTGTAAGAAGAGGTGCAGATTCTAAATGAGCAGCCTTTATCATCCATGGCAACCAAGCATCAGGTGATATTGATGAATTTTTTAAATTACAGTTACATATCAGTGAAGGAACCAGAAAATCTGTACAGTGTTATCAAAGAACACACTTCACTGTACAGTGGTCCTGATCTGATATATGTGGTGAGAAACATTGAAAAACAATTCAAAGAATAGTAATCTTCTCTACATCTTAATTTTGTGGACTTTGAGAAGCCTTTGATAGTATCCATCGTGGCACTTTGTGGAGTTCTAAGCACCTTATGGTATCCCAAGCAAAATCAATCAAATAACGCAAGCCTTGTGTACGAATCCTACATGTGGGAGATCTAACACCCATGGAAAACTATTTGGATTTGGAGGTCTGCGAGGTCATTGAAAGAACTGAAAAAGAAACTCCACCAGCACTGCGTGAACTGAACATTGAACACGAAAGCTGTATGTTTACACAAACTTGAATACAAAGTCAGCTTCTGGTCCGTCTGGAATTGTTTGATCCCAACAAAGTCTGACCAATTAGGGCATAAACCTTCAGATTTTATAAGCATTGTCGCTTGCATTGCTGGGGATTTCGGATTACAACTTGTAGCATAATGCATGAGATGCCAGAAGGGAACAAATTCCAAACGGCATGAATGTGACCCGTATATTGTTTTCTGAAAAGCACCTGAACTGCCTGGCAGACTCTAATAAAAACATTAAAATTGGTTTATTCACTGCACTTGTTATGAATTTAATTAGATTACTATGAAGTTTCTGATTTTTATTTTATTTCTGTTTTACACTATGCTGGTGATCTCTTTTGTTTGTTGAGCACAGGACAATATCTGCAACAGAAAACAGCATGGCTGAGCACTGTGGCTAAAAATGTTGGACTGATGATCAATGCAAGTAAGAACAGAGTTATGATGTGAAAGAAGGAATAAACAAGGCAAGGCATGAATTTGCCTCACTCAGGCTTACCTGGAACACTATTAAAATCTCTCAGAAAACCAGGGTAAGGATTTTAAATTCAATGCCAAGGCTGTGTTTTCATACGTTTCAGAATGTTGAAAAACAACATGGAGATTTCCAGGAAGATCAGGGTGTTTATCCATAAATGCCTCTGATTTATCTTGCGCATAAGATGGTGAAAGAATGTCTGAAATGCTGAAGTTAGGGATATCTTTGAACAGGATGACATGGCTGAATTGACCATGTTGAAATAGTGTTGGGTTGAGCAAAAGTCACTTTATTTTGACAATTTTACAAGATCTGTTTCTTCACTAACAATTAAAATTAAATTTGAACAGTTGTCCAGGGTTCGTACAGGTCATGAAAAACCTGGAAAGTCTTGGAATTTTAGAATTTCATTTTCCAGGCCTGAAAAGTCATGGAATTAAAGTGTGGGTCATGGAAAATGATGTTTATTAAAAGAGTACATAATCAATTAGGCTTTTTCATGTAGAAATTGTCAAAAAAAAATACCCAAAATGAAGATGGTTTCCAAGAAAATGCTCAAATTTAAGTTATGCAAAACTTGGATAGGTCATGGAAAAGGTCACGGAAATTTTCAAAAGCTCAAAAGAGTGTTAACCCTGTTGTCAGCTATTAGTTCAACCCCATCATGACCCTCTCTACTCAAGTACCAGATATGCAACTTTGATTTTAACGTGTTACTGTTAATATTCACAGTATGACAAACATCGTGACAATACTGATTGCAGGGATTTGTACTTATTTGCAGAACGAGGTGCAGATTCCAAATAATCAGCTCCACAGCAGGTAAGAGGCAGGCCATAGGCAAGCAAGATGAAGTTAGTTAGTTGAACATGTTTTAATTTTCAAAGTATCAGTGTTGGAAATGTGATAGTAGTGTCAAAGGATGCTTTTTCAGTGTGATACTTTTACATACAGCAAGGACCCTCTAACTATGAACATTTCACTTTTATTAATACCAATTTTTTTCTCTGTCTAATGAGATCTCTCTAATCCAGACAAAAGGATTAGCAATTTTAACATGTAAGAAACACTAATCCTTTATATGAGAAGCACTTATTGGATAGTTAACCCTGGGCTTGTCACCTTGTGGTGGTGGTGTGGAGCCTGTACGTGCAATGACCTGGAGTGCTATGCCGGTTGGGACCAAGTCCCTGGTGGGTTCAACCATACTGGTTTGGTTGATGGATAGAGACCAGACAAAGGATAGCCAGTGGTCCTCAGGGGTGGGGGTTGGACATTCGGCTAATCACTTGACCCCATAAAAATATTATTGAAGAAACCGTAAAGAAAAGGGGCCTTCTTCGCCACTTTGGCTCAAGGAGCCAGGCAACAAGCAAATCGTTAGATAATAATAAAAAAATGTACAGAAAATTAGGTTCCCATTTTTCGAGTGTCCCAACGGTGTAACAAACAGTATAATAAAGATCATGCCAATACATTATACTAATTATTATCAATATATGCGGCCAAATTGAAATCCGGCCTTGTGAAAATATGTCCTAAGCGGGCTGCAAATGACTCCAGGTGGGCCGCTTTTGCATTTTGTCCCTCGATCTGATTGGTTCACACTCCATTATCCAGTGAATTTCAACCAATGAGATTACGTTTAGACCTTTTCCTGCTGGAAAACCATAGAGGTGTGTACAACCGAACAGCAAGCTTTGAAGTTCAGTTTCACCCTAAACGAATAGTTTTCACAGAGAATGATATGTCTATTTGATGGGAATAAATGCAGAGAAAAAATTCGGATTTAGACTTCAGTCTATTTGATGGGAAAAATGCAGACAAAAAATCTGGATTTGGGCTTAAAGATAGGCTAAATAGAAGCAAAAGCACAATTCAGGAGAAAGAAAGAGAGCAAGTTTTTGTCGTCTTTACCAGAAGCGAAACATCATTCACTTGATTCCTACGGTCGAGGAAAATTAGCTAGGCTGAGGTACTGCAGGAATTTACACCAAAGATTGACTGGAAAATGTAATTTTCTTAAATATTACGATTTTCCATTGGTTCTTAACTCATTGTCGCTAATTTTCAGACACATTGTCTCTATATCTGCAACAACACAATGGTCCAGCTGGCACAGTTAATCTTATAACATTTTCAGCGCGATGTGTGTTATTTTTTGTATTCTTGAAAACGTTATTAAATTTGGTAGTTATCAGGATGTTATTTGACCTTGTGTATTGATAATAATGATAATAAAATGGCTTTTATCTGGAATATTATTTCTTTTCAGCCTTTACGCAGGTTTAAATCAACCATATTCCCTGAAAAAGTCATTTTATTCCCTTATTAATGGGATTTGTACTTGTTTGTAAGAAGAGGTGCAGATTCTAAATGAGCAGCCTTTATCATCCATGGCAACCAAGCATCAGGTGATATTGATGAATTTTTTAAATTACAGTTACATATCAGTGAAGGAACCAGAAAATCTGTACAGTGTTATCAAAGAACACACTTCACTGTACAGTGGTCCTGATCTGATATATGTGGTGAGAAACATTGAAAAACAATTCAAAGAATAGTAATCTTCTCTACATCTTAATTTTGTGGACTTTGAGAAGCCTTTGATAGTATCCATCGTGGCACTTTGTGGAGTTCTAAGCACCTTATGGTATCCCAAGCAAAATCAATCAAATAACGCAAGCCTTGTGTACGAATCCTACATGTGGGAGATCTAACACCCATGGAAAACTATTTGGATTTGGAGGTCTGCGAGGTCATTGAAAGAACTGAAAAAGAAACTCCACCAGCACTGCGTGAACTGAACATTGAACACGAAAGCTGTATGTTTACACAAACTTGAATACAAAGTCAGCTTCTGGTCCGTCTGGAATTGTTTGATCCCAACAAAGTCTGACCAATTAGGGCATAAACCTTCAGATTTTATAAGCATTGTCGCTTGCATTGCTGGGGATTTCGGATTACAACTTGTAGCATAATGCATGAGATGCCAGAAGGGAACAAATTCCAAACGGCATGAATGTGACCCGTATATTGTTTTCTGAAAAGCACCTGAACTGCCTGGCAGACTCTAATAAAAACATTAAAATTGGTTTATTCACTGCACTTGTTATGAATTTAATTAGATTACTATGAAGTTTCTGATTTTTATTTTATTTCTGTTTTACACTATGCTGGTGGACTGATGATCAATGCAAGTAAGAACAGAGTTATGATGTGAAAGAAGGAATAAACAAGGCAAGGCATGAATTTGCCTCACTCAGGCTTACCTGGAACACTATTAAAATCTCTCAGAAAACCAGGGTAAGGATTTTAAATTCAATGCCAAGGCTGTGTTGTCATACGTTTCAGAATGTTGAAAAACAACATGGAGATTTCCAGGAAGATCAGGGTGTTTATCCATAAATGCCTCTGATTTATCTTGCGCATAAGATGGTGAAAGAATGTCTGAAATGCTGAAGTTAGGGATATCTTTGAACAGGATGACATGGCTGAATTGACCATGTTGAAATAGTGTTGGGTTGAGCAAAAGTCACTCTTTGACAATTTTACAAGATCTGTTTCTTCACTAACAATTAAAATTAAATTTGAACAGTTGTCCAGGGTTCGTACAGGTCATGAAAAACCTGGAAAGTCTTGGAATTTTAGAATTTCATTTTCCAGGCCTGAAAAGTCATGGAATTAAAGTGTGGGTCATGGAAAATGATGTTTATTAAAAGAGTACATAATCAATTAGGCTTTTTCATGTAGAAATTGTCAAAAAAAAATACCCAAAATGAAGATGGTTTCCAAGAAAATGCTCAAATTTAAGTTATGCAAAACTTGGATAGGTCATGGAAAAGGTCACGGAAATTTTCAAAAGCTCAAAAGAGTGTTAACCCTGTTGTCAGCTATTAGTTCAACCCCATCATGACCCTCTCTACTCAAGTACCAGATATGCAACTTTGATTTTAACGTGTTACTGTTAATATTCACAGTATGACAAACATCGTGACAATACTGATTGCAGGGATTTGTACTTATTTGCAGAACGAGGTGCAGATTCCAAATAATCAGCTCCACAGCAGGTAAGAGGCAGGCCATAGGCAAGCAAGATGAAGTTAGTTAGTTGAACATGTTTTAATTTTCAAACTATCAGTGTTGGAAATGTGATAGTAGTGTCAAAGGATGCTTTTTCAGTGTGATACTTTTACATACAGCAAGGACCCTCTAACTATGAACATTTCACTTTTATTAATACCAATTTTTTTCTCTGTCTAATGAGATCTCTCTATCCAGAGAAAAGGATTAGCAATTTTAACATGTAAGAAACACTAATCCTTTATATGAGAAGCACTTATTGGATAGTTAACCCTGGGCTTGTCACCTTGTGGTGGTGGTGTGGAGCCTGTACGTGCAATGACCTGGAGTGCTATGCCGGTTGGGACCAAGTCCCTGGTGGGTTCAACCATACTGGTTTGGTTGATGGATAGAGACCAGACAAAGGATAGCCAGTGGTCCTCAGGGGTGGGGGTTGGACATTCGGCTAATCACTTGACCCCATAAAAATATTATTGAAGAAACCGTAAAGAAAAGGGGCCTTCTTCGCCACTTTGGCTCAAGGAGCCAGGCAACAAGCAAATCGTTAGATAATAATAAAAAAATGTACAGAAAATTAGGTTCCCATTTTTCGAGTGTCCCAATGGTGTAACAAACAGTATAATAAAGATCATGCCAATACATTATACTAATTATTATCAATATATGCGGCCAAATTGAAATCCGGCCTTGTGAAAACATGTCCTAAGCGGGCTGCAAATGACTCCAGGTGGGCCGCTTTTGCATTTTGTCCCTCGATCTGATTGGTTCACACTCCATTATCCAGTGAATTTCAACCAATGAGATTACGTTTAGACCTTTTCCTGCTGGAAAACCATAGAGGTGTGTACAACCGAACAGCAAGCTTTGAAGTTCAGTTTCACCCTAAACGAATAGTTTTCACAGAGAATGATATGTCTATTTGATGGGAATAAATGCAGAGAAAAAATTCGGATTTAGACTTCAGTCTATTTGATGGGAAAAATGGAGACAAAAAATCTGGATTTGGGCTTAAAGATAGGCTAAATAGAAGCAAAAGCACAATTCAGGAGAAAGAAAGAGAGCAAGTTCTTGTCGTCTTTACCAGAAGCGAAACATCATTCTCTTGATTCCTACGGTCGAGGAAAATTAGCTAGGCTGAGGTACTGCAGGAATTTACACCAAAGATTGACTGGAAAATGTAATTTTCTTAAATATTACGATTTTCCATTGGTTCTTAACTCATTGTCGCTAATTTTCAGACACATTGTCTCTATATCTGCAACAACACAATGGTCCAGCTGGCACAGTTAATCTTATAACATTTTCAGCGCGATGTGTGTTATTTTTTGTATTCTTGAAAACGTTATTAAATTTGGTAGTTATCAGGATGTTATTTGACCTTGTGTATTGATAATAATGATAATAAAATGGCTTTTATCTGGAATATTATTTCTTTTCAGCCTTTACGCAGGTTTAAATCAACCATATTCCCTGAAAAAGTCATTTTATTCCCTTATTAATGGGATTTGTACTTGTTTGTAAGAAGAGGTGCAGATTCTAAATGAGCAGCCTTTATCATCCATGGCAACCAAGCATCAGGTGATATTGATGAATTTTTTAAATTACAGTTACATATCAGTGAAGGAACCAGAAAATCTGTACAGTGTTATCAAAGAACACACTTCACTGTACAGTGGTCCTGATCTGATATATGTGGTGAGAAACATTGAAAAACAATTCAAAGAATAGTAATCTTCTCTACATCTTAATTTTGTGGACTTTGAGAAGCCTTTGATAGTATCCATCGTGGCACTTTGTGGAGTTCTAAGCACCTTATGGTATCCCAAGCAAAATCAATCAAATAACGCAAGCCTTGTGTACGAATCCTACATGTGGGAGATCTAACACCCATGGAAAACTATTTGGATTTGGAGGTCTGCGAGGTCATTGAAAGAACTGAAAAAGAAACTCCACCAGCACTGCGTGAACTGAACATTGAACACGAAAGCTGTATGTTTACACAAACTTGAATACAAAGTCAGCTTCTGGTCCGTCTGGAATTGTTTGATCCCAACAAAGTCTGACCAATTAGGGCATAAACCTTCAGATTTTATAAGCATTGTCGCTTGCATTGCTGGGGATTTCGGATTACAACTTGTAGCATAATGCATGAGATGCCAGAAGGGAACAAATTCCAAACGGCATGAATGTGACCCGTATATTGTTTTCTGAAAAGCACCTGAACTGCCTGGCAGACTCTAATAAAAACATTAAAATTGGTTTATTCACTGCACTTGTTATGAATTTAATTAGATTACTATGAAGTTTCTGATTTTTATTTTATTTCTGTTTTACACTATGCTGGTGGACTGATGATCAATGCAAGTAAGAACAGAGTTATGATGTGAAAGAAGGAATAAACAAGGCAAGGCATGAATTTGCCTCACTCAGGCTTACCTGGAACACTATTAAAATCTCTCAGAAAACCAGGGTAAGGATTTTAAATTCAATGCCAAGGCTGTGTTGTCATACGTTTCAGAATGTTGAAAAACAACATGGAGATTTCCAGGAAGATCAGGGTGTTTATCCATAAATGCCTCTGATTTATCTTGCGCATAAGATGGTGAAAGAATGTCTGAAATGCTGAAGTTAGGGATATCTTTGAACAGGATGACATGGCTGAATTGACCATGTTGAAATAGTGTTGGGTTGAGCAAAAGTCACTCTTTGACAATTTTACAAGATCTGTTTCTTCACTAACAATTAAAATTAAATTTGAACAGTTGTCCAGGGTTCGTACAGGTCATGAAAAACCTGGAAAGTCTTGGAATTTTAGAATTTCATTTTCCAGGCCTGAAAAGTCATGGAATTAAAGTGTGGGTCATGGAAAATGATGTTTATTAAAAGAGTACATAATCAATTAGGCTTTTTCATGTAGAAATTGTCAAAAAAAAATACCCAAAATGAAGATGGTTTCCAAGAAAATGCTCAAATTTAAGTTATGCAAAACTTGGATAGGTCATGGAAAAAGGTAAGTCTGCAGCCGGGCCTAGTGGCCCATCAGGCCGGAGCTTATCCCGGTTTCTGTAGCATGAAGTGACAGAGAGTATTTCTACTCCCCCCTGGATGGGATGCTAGTCCATCGCAGGGTTACCCCCCAGCAGTAAATTCGCCGGTACCCATTTATACACCTGGGTGAAGAGAGGCACTGTGAGAGTAAAGTGTCTTGCCCAAGAACACAACGCAGTGGCCCGGCCAGGACTCGAACCCGGACCGTCCGATCCAGAGTCCAGCGCACTAACCATTAGGCCACTGCGCCTCCCACAGGTCAGGTCATGGAAAAGGTCACGGAAATTTTCAAAAGCTCAAAAGAGTGTTAACCCTGTTGTCAGCTATTAGTTCAACCCCATCATGACCCTCTCTACTCAAGTACCAGATATGCAACTTTGATTTCAACGTGTTACTGTTAATATTCACAGTATGACAAACATCGTGACAATACTGATTGCAGGGATTTGTACTTATTTGCAGAACGAGGTGCAGATTCCAAATAATCAGCTCCACAGCAGGTAAGAGGCAGGCCATAGGCAAGCAAGATGAAGTTAGTTAGTTGAACATGTTTTAATTTTCAAACTATCAGTGTTGGAAATGTGATAGTAGTGTCAAAGGATGCTTTTTCAGTGTGATACTTTTACATAGAGCAAGGACCCTCTAACTATGAACATTTCACTTTTATTAATACCAATTTTTTTCTCTGTCTAATGAGATCTCTCTATCCAGCCAAAAGGATTAGCAATTTTAACATGTAAGAAACACTAATCCTTTATATGAGAAGCACTTATTGGATAGTTAACCCTGGGCTTGTCACCTTGTGGTGGTGGTGTGGAGCCTGTACGTGCAATGACCTGGAGTGCTATGCCGGTTGGGACCAAGTCCCTGGTGGGTTCAACCATACTGGTTTGGTTGATGGATAGAGACCAGACAAAGGATAGCCAGTGGTCCTCAGGGGTGGGGGTTGGACATTCGGCTAATCACTTGACCCCATAAAAATATAATTGAAGAAACCGTAAAGAAAAGGGGCCTTCTTCGCCACTTTGGCTCAAGGAGCCAGGCAACAAGCAAATCGTTAGATAATAATAAAAAAATGTACAGAAAATTAGGTTCCCATTTTTCGAGTGTCCCAACGGTGCAACAAACAGTATAATAAAGATCATGCCAATACATTATACTAATTATTATCAATATATGCGGCCAAATTGAAATCCGGCCTTGTGAAAACATGTCCTAAGCGGGCTGCAAATGACTCCAGGTGGGCCGCTTTTGCATTTTGTCCCTCGATCTGATTGGTTCACACTCCATTATCCAGTGAATTTCAACCAATGAGATTACGTTTAGACCTTTTCCTGCTGGAAAACCATAGAGGTGTGTACAACCGAACAGCAAGCTTTGAAGTTCAGTTTCACCCTAAACTAATAGTTTTCACAGAGAATGATATGTCTATTTGATGGGAATAAATGCAGAGAAAAAATTCGGATTTAGACTTCAGTCTATTTGATGGGAAAAATGGAGACAAAAAATCTGGATTTGGGCTTAAAGATAGGCTAAATAGAAGCAAAAGCACAATTCAGGAGAAAGAAAGAGAGCAAGTTCTTGTCGTCTTTACCAGAAGCGAAACATCATTTACTTGATTCCTACGGTCGAGGAAAATTAGCTAGGCTGAGGTACTGCAGGAATTTACACCAAAGATTGACTGGAAAATGTAATTTTCTTAAATATTACGATTTTCCATTGGTTCTTAACTCATTGTCGCTAATTTTCAGACACATTGTCTCTATATCTGTCTGCAACAACACAATGGTCCAGCTGGCACAGTTAATCTTATAACATTTTCAGCGCGATGTGTGTTATTTTTTGTATTCTTGAAAACGTTATTAAATTTGGTAGTTATCAGGATGTTATTTGACCTTGTGTATTGATAATAATGATAATAAAATGGCTTTTATCTGGAATATTATTTCTTTTCAGCCTTTACGCAGGTTTAAATCAACCATATTCCCTCAAAAAGTCATTTTATTCCCTTATTAATGGGATTTGTACTTGTTTGTAAGAAGAGGTGCAGATTCTAAATGAGCAGCCTTTATCATCCATGGCAACCAAGCATCAGGTGATATTGATGAATTTTATAAATTACAGTTACATATCAGTGAAGGAACCAGAAAATCTGTACAGTGTTATCAAAGAACACACTTCACTGTACAGTGGTCCTGATCTGATATATGTGGTGAGAAACATTGAAAAACAATTCAAAGAATAGTAATCTTCTCTACATCTTAATTTTGTGGACTTTGAGAAGCCTTTGATAGTATCCATCGTGGCACTTTGTGGAGTTCTAAGCACCTTATGGTATCCCAAGCAAAATCAATCAAATAACGCAATCCTTGTGTACGAGTCCGACATGGGCATCCTACATGTGGGAGATCTAACACCCATGGAAAACTATTTGGATTTGGAGGTCTGCGAGGTCATTGAAAGAACTGAAAAAGAAACTCCACCAGCACTGCGTGAACTGAACATTGAACACGAAAGCTGTATGTTTACACAAACTTGAATACAAAGTCAGCTTCTGGTCCGTCTGGAATTGTTTGATCCCAACAAAGTCTGACCAATTAGGGCATAAACCTTCAGATTTTATAAGCATTGTCGCTTGCATTGCTGGGGATTTCGGATTACAACTTGTAGCATAATGAATGAGATGTCAGAAGGGAACAAATTCCAAACGGCATGAATGTGACCCGTATATTGTTTTCTGAAAAGCACCTGAACTGCCTGGCAGACTCTAAAAACATTAAAATTGGTTTATTCACTGCACTTGTTATGAATTTAATTAGATTACTACGAAGTTTCTGATTTTTATTTTATTTCTGTTTTACACTATGCTGGTGATCTCTTTTGTTTGTTGAGCACAGGACAATGTCTGCAACAGAAAACAGCATGACTGAGCACTGTGGCTAAAAATGTTGGACTGATGATGAATGCAAGTACGAACAGAGTTATGATGTGAAAGAAGGAATAAACAAGGCAAGGCATGAATTTGCCTCACTCAGGCTTACCTGGAACACTATTAAAATCTCTCAGAAAACCAGGGTAAGGATTTTAAATTCAATGCCAAGGCTGTGTTGTCATACGTTTCAGAATGTTGAAAAACAACACGGAGATTTCCAGGAAGATCAGGGTGTTTATCCATAAATGCCTCTGATTTATCTTGCGCATAAGATGGTGAAAGAATGTCTGAAATGCTGAAGTTAGGGATATCTTTGAACAGGATGACATGGCTGAATTGACCATGTTGAAATAGTGTTGGGTTGAGCAAAAGTCACTTTATTTTGACAATTTTACAAGATCTGTTTCTTCACTAACAATTAAAATTAAATTTGAACAGTTGTCCAGGGTTCGTACAGGTCATGAAAAACCTGGAAAGTCTTGGAATTTTAGAATTTCATTTTCCAGGCCTGAAAAGTCATGGAATTAAAGTGTGGGTCATGGAAAATGATGTTTATTAAAAGAGTACATACTCAATTAGGCTTTTTCATGTAGAAATTGTCAAAAAAAATACCCAAAATGAAGATGGTTTCCAAGAAAATGCTCAAATTTAAGTTATGCAAAACTTGGATAGGTCATGGAAAAGGTCACGGAAATTTTCAAAAGCTCAAAAGAGTGTTAACCCTGTTGTCAGCTATTAGTTCAACCCCATCATGGCCCTCTCTACTCAAGTACCAGATATGCAACTTTGATTTCAACGTGTTACTGTTAATATTCACAGTATGACAAACATCGTGACAATACTGATTGCAGGGATTTGTACTTATTTGCAGAACGAGGTGCAGATTCCAAATAATCAGCTCCACAGCAGGTAAGAGGCAGGCCATAGGCAAGCAAGATGAAGTTAGTTAGTTGAACATGTTTTAATTTTCAAACTATCAGTGTTGGAAATGTGATAGTAGTGTCAAAGGATGCTTTTTCAGTGTGATACTTTTACATACAGCAAGGACCCTCTAACTATGAACATTTCACTTTTATTAATACCAATTTTTTTCTCTGTCTAATGAGATCTCTCTATCCAGACAAAAGGATTAGCAATTTTAACATGTAAGAAACACTAATCCTTTATATGAGAAGCACTTATTGGATAGTTAACCCTGGGCTTGTCACCTTGTGGTGGTGGTGTGGAGCCTGTACGTGCAATGACCTGGAGTGCTATGCCGGTTGGGACCAAGTCCCTGGTGGGTTCAACCATACTGGTTTGGTTGATGGATAGAGACCAGACAAAGGATAGCCAGTGGTCCTCATGGGTGGGGGTTGGACATTCGGCTAATCACTTGACCCCATTAAAATATTATTGAAGAAACCGTAAAGAAAATGGGCCTTCTTCCCCACTTTGGCTCAAGGAGCCAGGCAACAAGCAAATCGTTAGATAATAATAAAAAAATGTACAGAAAATTAGGTTCCCATTTTTCGAGTGTCCCAACGGTGTAACAAACAGTATAATAAAGATCATGCCAATACATTATGCTAATTATTATCAATATATGCGGCCAAATTGAAATCCGGCCTTGTGAAAACATGTCCTAAGCGGGCTGCAAATGACTCCAGGTGGGCCGCTTTTGTATTTTGTCCCTCGATCTGATTGGTTCACACTCCATTATCCAGTGAATTTCAACCAATGAGATTATGTTTAGACCTTTTCCTGCTGGAAAACCATAGAGGTGTGTACAACCGAACAGCAAGCTTTGAAGTTCAGTTTCACCCTAAACTAATAGTTTTCACAGAGAATGATATGTCTATTTGATGGGAATAAATGCAGAGAAAAAATTCGGATTTAGACTTCAGTCTATTTGATGGGAAAAATGCAGCCAAAAAATCTGGATTTGGGCTTAAAGATAGGCTAAATAGAAGCAAAAGCACAATTCAGGAGAAAGAAAGAGAGCAAGTTCTTGTTGTCTTTACCAGAAGCGAAACATCATTCACTTGATTCCTACGGTCGAGGAAAATTAGCTAGGCTGAGGTACTGCAGGAATTTACACCAAAGATTGACTGGAAAATGTAATTTTCTTAAATATTACGATTTTCCATTGGTTCTTAACTCATTGTCGCTAATTTTCAGACATATTGTCTCTATATCTGTCTGCAACAACACAATGGTCCAGCTGGCACAGTTAATCTTATAACATTTTCAGCGCGATGTGTGATATTTTTTGTATTCTTGAAAACGTTATTAAATTTGGTAGTTATCAGGATGTTATTTGACCTTGTGTATTGATAATAATGATAATAAAATGGCTTTTATCTGGAATATTATTTCTTTTCAGCCTTTACGCAGGTTTAAATCAACCATATTCCCTGAAAAAGTCATTTTATTCCCTTATTAATGGGATTTGTACTTGTTTGTAAGAAGAGGTGCAGATTCTAAATGAGCAGCCTTTATCATCCATGGCAACCAAGCATCAGGTGATATTGATGAATTTTATAAATTACAGTTACATATCAGTGAAGGAACCAGAAAATCTGTACAGTGTTATCAAAGAACACACTTCACTGTACAGTGGTCCTGATCTGATATATGTGGTGAGAAACATTGAAAAACAATTCAAAGAATAGTAATCTTCTCTACATCTTAATTTTGTGGACTTTGAGAAGCCTTTGATAGTATCCATCGTGGCACTTTGTGGAGTTCTAAGCACCTTATGGTATCCCAAGCAAAATCAATCAAATAACGCAAGCCTTGTGTACGAGTCTGACATGGGCATCCTACATGTGGGAGATCTAACACCCATGGAAAACTATTTGGATTTGGAGGTCTGCGAGGTCATTGAAAGAACTGAAAAAGAAACTCCACCAGCACTGCGTGAACTGAACATTGAACACGAAAGCTGTATGTTTACACAAACTTGAATACAAAGTCAGCTTCTGGTCCGTCTGGAATTGTTTGATCCCAACAAAGTCTGACCAATTAGGGCATAAACCTTCAGATTTTATAAGCATTGTCGCTTGCATTGCTGGGGATTTCGGATTACAACTTGTAGCATAATGCATGAGATGCCAGAAGGGAACAAATTCCAAACGGCATGAATGTGACCCGTATATTGTTTTCTGAAAAGCACCTGAACTGCCTGGCAGACTCTAAAAACATTAAAATTGGTTTATTCACTGCACTTGTTATGAATTTAATTAGATTACTACGAAGTTTCTGATTTTTATTTTATTTCTGTTTTACACTATGCTGGTGATCTCTTTTGTTTGTCGAGCACAGGACAATGTCTGCAACAGAAAACAGCATGACTGAGCACTGTGGCTAAAAATGTTGGACTGATGATGAATGCAAGTAAGAACAGAGTTATGATGTGAAAGAAGGAATAAACAAGGCAAGGCATGAATTTGCCTCACTCAGGCTTACCTGGAACACTATTAAAATCTCTCAGAAAACCAGGGTAAGGATTTTAAATTCAATGCCAAGGCTGTGTTGTCATACGTTTCAGAATGTTGAAAAACAACATGGAGATTTCCAGGAAGATCAGGGTGTTTATCCATAAATGCCTCTGATTTATCTTGCGCATAAGATGGTGAAAGAATGTCTGAAATGCTGAAGTTAGGGATATCTTTGAACAGGATGACATGGCTGAATTGACCATGTTGAAATAGTGTTGGGTTGAGCAAAAGTCACTCTTTGACAATTTTACAAGATCTGTTTCTTCACTAACAATTAAAATTAAATTTGAACAGTTGTCCAGGGTTCGTACAGGTCATGAAAAACCTGGAAAGTCTTGGAATTTTAGAATTTCATTTTCCAGGCCTGAAAAGTCATGGAATTAAAGTGTGGGTCATGGAAAATGATGTTTATTAAAAGAGTACATAATCAATTAGGCTTTTTCATGTAGAAATTGTCAAAAAAAAATACCCAAAATGAAGATGGTTTCCAAGAAAATGCTCAAATTTAAGTTATGCAAAACTTGGATAGGTCATGGAAAAGGTCACGGAAATTTTCAAAAGCTCAAAAGAGTGTTAACCCTGTTGTCAGCTATTAGTTCAACCCCATCATGGCCCTCTCTACTCAAGTACCAGATATGCAACTTTGATTTCAACGTGTTACTGTTAATATTCACAGTATGACAAACATCGTGACAATACTGATTGCAGGGATTTGTACTTATTTGCAGAACGAGGTGCAGATTCCAAATAATCAGCTCCACAGCAGGTAAGAGGCAGGCCATAGGCAAGCAAGATGAAGTTAGTTAGTTGAACATGTTTTAATTTTCAAACTATCAGTGTTGGAAATGTGATAGTAGTGTCAAAGGATGCTTTTTCAGTGTGATACTTTTACATACAGCAAGGACCCTATAACTATGAACATTTCACTTTTATTAATACCAATTTTTTTCTCTGTCTAATGAGATCTCTCTATCCAGACAAAAGGATTAGCAATTTTAACATGTAAGAAACACTAATCCTTTATATGAGAAGCACTTATTGGATAGTTAACCCTGGGCTTGTCACCTTGTGGTGGTGGTGTGGAGCCTGTACGTGCAATGACCTGGAGTGCTATGCCGGTTGGGACCAAGTCCCTGGTGGGTTCAACCATACTGGTTTGGTTGATGGATAGAGACCAGACAAAGGATAGCCAGTGGTCCTCATGGGTGGGGGTTGGACATTCGGCTAATCACTTGACCCCATTAAAATATTATTGAAGAAACCGTAAAGAAAATGGGCCTTCTTCCCCACTTTGGCTCAAGGAGCCAGGCAACAAGCAAATCGTTAGATAATAATAAAAAAATGTACAGAAAATTAGGTTCCCATTTTTCGAGTGTCCCAACGGTGTAACAAACAGTATAATAAAGATCATGCCAATACATTATACTAATTATTATCAATATATGCGGCCAAATTGAAATCCGGCCTTGTGAAAACATGTCCTAAGCGGGCTGCAAATGACTCCAGGTGGGCCGCTTTTGTATTTTGTCCCTCGATCTGATTGGTTCACACTCCATTATCCAGTGAATTTCAACCAATGAGATTATGTTTAGACCTTTTCCTGCTGGAAAACCATAGAGGTGTGTACAACCGAACAGCAAGCTTTGAAGTTCAGTTTCACCCTAAACTAATAGTTTTCACAGAGAATGATATGTCTATTTGATGGGAATAAATGCAGAGAAAAAATTCGGATTTAGACTTCAGTCTATTTGATGGGAAAAATGCAGCCAAAAAATCTGGATTTGGGCTTAAAGATAGGCTAAATAGAAGCAAAAGCACAATTCAGGAGAAAGAAAGAGAGCAAGTTCTTGTTGTCTTTACCAGAAGCGAAACATCATTCACTTGATTCCTACGGTCGAGGAAAATTAGCTAGGCTGAGGTACTGCAGGAATTTACACCAAAGATTGACTGGAAAATGTAATTTTCTTAAATATTACGATTTTCCATTGGTTCTTAACTCATTGTCGCTAATTTCCAGACATATTGTCTCTATATCTGTCTGCAACAACACAATGGTCCAGCTGGCACAGTTAATCTTATAACATTTTCAGCGCGATGTGTGATATTTTTTGTATTCTTGAAAACGTTATTAAATTTGGTAGTTATCAGGATGTTATTTGACCTTGTGTATTGATAATAATGATAATAAAATGGCTTTTATCTGGAATATTATTTCTTTTCAGCCTTTACGCAGGTTTAAATCAACCATATTCCCTGAAAAAGTCATTTTATTCCCTTATTAATGGGATTTGTACTTGTTTGTAAGAAGAGGTGCAGATTCTAAATGAGCAGCCTTTATCATCCATGGCAACCAAGCATCAGGTGATATTGATGAATTTTATAAATTACAGTTACATATCAGTGAAGGAACCAGAAAATCTGTACAGTGTTATCAAAGAACACACTTCACTGTACAGTGGTCCTGATCTGATATATGTGGTGAGAAACATTGAAAAACAATTCAAAGAATAGTAATCTTCTCTACATCTTAATTTTGTGGACTTTGAGAAGCCTTTGATAGTAACCATCGTGGCACTTTGTGGAGTTCTAAGCACCTTATGGTACCCCAAGCAAAATCAATCAAATAACGCAAGCCTTGTGTACGAGTCCGACATGGGCATCCTACATGTGGGAGATCTAACACCCATGGAAAACTATTTGGATTTGGAGGTCTGCGAGGTCATTGAAAGAACTGAAAAAGAAACTCCACCAGCACTGCGTGAACTGAACATTGAACACGAAAGCTGTATGTTTACACAAACTTGAATACAAAGTCAGCTTCTGGTCCGTCTGGAATTGTTTGATCCCAACAAAGTCTGACCAATTAGGGCATAAACCTTCAGATTTTATAAGCATTGTCGCTTGCATTGCTGGGGATTTCGGATTACAACTTGTAGCATAATGCATGAGATGCCAGAAGGGAACAAATTCCAAACGGCATGAATGTGACCCGTATATTGTTTTCTGAAAAGCACCTGAACTGCCTGGCAGACTCTAAAAACATTAAAATTGGTTTATTCACTGCACTTGTTATGAATTTAATTAGATTACTACGAAGTTTCTGATTTTTATTTTATTTCTGTTTTACACTATGCTGGTGATCTCTTTTGTTTGTCGAGCACAGGACAATGTCTGCAACAGAAAACAGCATGACTGAGCACTGTGGCTAAAAATGTTGGACTGATGATGAATGCAAGTAAGAACAGAGTTATGATGTGAAAGAAGGAATAAACAAGGCAAGGCATGAATTTGCCTCACTCAGGCTTACCTGGAACACTATTAAAATCTCTCAGAAAACCAGGGTAAGGATTTTAAATTCAATGCCAAGGCTGTGTTGTCATACGTTTCAGAATGTTGAAAAACAACATGGAGATTTCCAGGAAGATCAGGGTGTTTATCCATAAATGCCTCTGATTTATCTTGCGCATAAGATGGTGAAAGAATGTCTGAAATGCTGAAGTTAGGGATATCTTTGAACAGGATGACATGGCTGAATTGACCATGTTGAAATAGTGTTGGGTTGAGCAAAAGTCACTTTATTTTGACAATTTTACAAGATCTGTTTCTTCACTAACAATTAAAATTAAATTTGAACAGTTGTCCAGGGTTCGTACAGGTCATGAAAAACCTGGAAAGTCTTGGAATTTTAGAATTTCATTTTCCAGGCCTGAAAAGTCATGGAATTAAAGTGTGGGTCATGGAAAATGATGTTTATTAAAAGAGTACATACTCAATTAGGCTTTTTCATGTAGAAATTGTCAAAAAAAATACCCAAAATGAAGATGGTTTCCAAGAAAATGCTCAAATTTAAGTTATGCAAAACTTGGATAGGTCATGGAAAAGGTCACGGAAATTTTCAAAAGCTCAAAAGAGTGTTAACCCTGTTGTCAGCTATTAGTTCAACCCCATCATGGCCCTCTCTACTCAAGTACCAGATATGCAACTTTGATTTCAACGTGTTACTGTTAATATTCACAGTATGACAAACATCGTGACAATACTGATTGCAGGGATTTGTACTTATTTGCAGAACGAGGTGCAGATTCCAAATAATCAGCTCCACAGCAGGTAAGAGGCAGGCCATAGGCAAGCAAGATGAAGTTAGTTAGTTGAACATGTTTTAATTTTCAAACTATCAGTGTTGGAAATGTGATAGTAGTGTCAAAGGATGCTTTTTCAGTGTGATACTTTTACATACAGCAAGGACCCTCTAACTATGAACATTTCACTTTTATTAATACCAATTTTTTTCTCTGTCTAATGAGATCTCTCTATCCAGACAAAAGGATTAGCAATTTTAACATGTAAGAAACACTAATCCTTTATATGAGAAGCACTTATTGGATAGTTAACCCTGGGCTTGTCACCTTGTGGTGGTGGTGTGGAGCCTGTACGTGCAATGACCTGGAGTGCTATGCCGGTTGGGACCAAGTCCCTGGTGGGTTCAACCATACTGGTTTGGTTGATGGATAGAGACCAGACAAAGGATAGCCAGTGGTCCTCATGGGTGGGGGTTGGACATTCGGCTAATCACTTGACCCCATTAAAATATTATTGAAGAAACCGTAAAGAAAATGGGCCTTCTTCCCCACTTTGGCTCAAGGAGCCAGGCAACAAGCAAATCGTTAGATAATAATAAAAAAATGTACAGAAAATTAGGTTCCCATTTTTCGAGTGTCCCAACGGTGTAACAAACAGTATAATAAAGATCATGCCAATACATTATACTAATTATTATCAATATATGCGGCCAAATTGAAATCCGGCCTTGTGAAAACATGTCCTAAGCGGGCTGCAAATGACTCCAGGTGGGCCGCTTTTGTATTTTGTCCCTCGATCTAATTGGTTCACACTCCATTATCCAGTGAATTTCAACCAATGAGATTACGTTTAGACCTTTTCCTGCTGGAAAACCATAGAGGTGTGTACAACCGAACAGCAAGCTTTGAAGTTCAGTTTCACCCTAAACTAATAGTTTTCACAGAGAATGATATGTCTATTTGATGGGAATAAATGCAGAGAAAAAATTCGGATTTAGACTTCAGTCTATTTGATGGGAAAAATGGAGACAAAAAATCTGGATTTGGGCTTAAAGATAGGCTAAATAGAAGCAAAAGCACAATTCAGGAGAAAGAAAGAGAGCAAGTTCTTGTCGTCTTTACCAGAAGCGAAACATCATTCACTTGATTCCTACGGTCGAGGAAAATTAGCTAGGCTGAGGTACTGCAGGAATTTACACCAAAGATTGACTGGAAAATGTAATTTTCTTAAATATTACGATTTTCCATTGGTTCTTAACTCATTGTCGCTAATTTTCAGACACATTGTCTCTATATCTGCAACAACACAATTGTCCAGCTGGCACAGTTAATCTTATAATATTTTCAGCGCGATGTGTGTTATTTTTTGTATTCTTGAAAACGTTATTAAATTTGGTAGTTATCAGGATGTTATTTGACCTTGTGTATTGATAATAATGATAATAAAATGGCTTTTATCTGGAATATTATTTCTTTTCAGCCTTTACGCAGGTTTAAATCAACCATATTCCCTGAAAAAGTCATTTTATTCCCTTATTAATGGGATTTGTACTTGTTTGTAAGAAGAGGTGCAGATTCTAAATGAGCAGCCTTTATCATCCATGGCAACCAAGCATCAGGTGATATTGATGAATTTTTTAAATTACAGTTACATATCAGTGAAGGAACCAGAAAATCTGTACAGTGTTATCAAAGAACACACTTCACTGTACAGTGGTCCTGATCTAATATATGTGGTGAGAAACATTGAAAAACAATTCAAAGAATAGTAATCTTCTCTACATCTTAATTTTGTGGACTTTGAGAAGCCTTTGATAGTATCCATCGTGGCACTTTGTGGAGTTCTAAGCACCTTATGGTATCCCAAGCAAAATCAATCAAATAACGCAAGCCTTGTGTACGAATCCCACATGGGCATCCTACATGTGGGAGATCTAACACCCATGGAAAACTATTTGGATTTGGAGGTCTGCGAGGTCATTGAAAGAACTGAAAAAGAAACTCCACCAGCACTGCGTGAACTGAACATTGAACACGAAAGCTGTATGTTTACACAAACTTGAATACAAAGTCAGCTTCTGGTCCGTCTGGAATTGTTTGATCCCAACAAAGTCTGACCAATTAGGGCATAAACCTTCAGATTTTATAAGCATTGTCGCTTGCATTGCTGGGGATTTCGGATTACAACTTGTAGCATAATGCATGAGATGCCAGAAGGGAACAAATTCCAAACGGCATGAATGTGACCCGTATATTGTTTTCTGAAAAGCACCTGAACTGCCTGGCAGACTCTAATAAAAACATTAAAATTGGTTTATTCACTGCACTTGTTATGAATTTAATTAGATTACTATGAAGTTTCTGATTTTTATTTTATTTCTGTTTTACACTATGCTGGTGATCTCTTTTGTTTGTTGAGCACAGGACAATATCTGCAACAGAAAACAGCATGGCTGAGCACTGTGGCTAAAAATGTTGGACTGATGATCAATGCAAGTAAGAACAGAGTTATGATGTGAAAGAAGGAATAAACAAGGCAAGGCATGAATTTGCCTCACTCAGGCTTACCTGGAACACTATTAAAATCTCTCAGAAAACCAGGGTAAGGATTTTAAATTCAATGCCAAGGCTGTGTTTTCATACGTTTCAGAATGTTTAAAAACAACATGGAGATTTCCAGGAAGATCAGGGTGTTTATCCATAAATGCCTCTGATTTATCTTGCGCATAAGATGGTGAAAGAATGTCTGAAATGCTGAAGTTAGGGATATCTTTGAACAGGATGACATGGCTGAATTGACCATGTTGAAATAGTGTTGGGTTGAGCAAAAGTCACTTTATTTTGACAATTTTACAAGATCTGTTTCTTCACTAACAATTAAAATTAAATTTGAACAGTTGTCCAGGGTTCGTACAGGTCATGAAAAACCTGGAAAGTCTTGGAATTTTAGAATTTCATTTTCCAGGCCTGAAAAGTCATGGAATTAAAGTGTGGGTCATGGAAAATGATGTTTATTAAAAGAGTACATAATCAATTAGGCTTTTTCATGTAGAAATTGTCAAAAAAAATACCCAAAATGAAGATGGTTTCCAAGAAAATGCTCAAATTTAAGTTATGCAAAACTTGGATAGGTCATGGAAAAGGTCACGGAAATTTTCAAAAGCTCAAAAGAGTGTTAACCCTGTTGTCAGCTATTAGTTCAACCCCATCATGACCCTCTCTACTCAAGTACCAGATATGCAACTTTGATTTCAACGTGTTACTGTTAATATTCACAGTATGACAAACATCGTGACAATACTGATTGCAGGGATTTGTACTTATTTGCAGAACGAGGTGCAGATTCCAAATAATCAGCTCCACAGCAGGTAAGAGGCAGGCCATAGGCAAGGAAGATGAAGTTAGTTAGTTGAACATGTTTTAATTTTCAAAATATCAGTGTTGGAAATGTGATAGTAGTGTCAAAGGATGCTTTTTCAGTGTGATACTTTTACATAGAGCAAGGACCCTCTAACTATGAACATTTCACTTTTATTAATACCAATTTTTTTCTCTGTCTAATGAGATCTCTCTATCCAGACAAAAGGATTAGCAATTTTAACATGTAAGAAACACTAATCCTTTATATGAGAAGCACTTATTGGATAGTTAACCCTGAGCTTGTCACCTTGTGGTGGTGGTGTGGAGCCTGTACGTGCAATGACCTGGAGTGCTATGCCGGTTGGGACCAAGTCCCTGGTGGGTTCAACCATACTGGTTTGGTTGATGGATAGAGACCAGACAAAGGATAGCCAGTGGTCCTCAGGGGTGGGGGTTGGACATTCGGCTAATCACTTGACCCCATAAAAATATTATTGAAGAAACCGTAAAGAAAAGGGGCCTTCTTCGCCACTTTGGCTCAAGGAGCCAGGCAACAAGCAAATCGTTAGATAATAATAAAAAAATGTACAGAAAATTAGGTTCCCATTTTTCGAGTGTCCCAACGGTGTAACAAACAGTATAATAAAGATCATGCCAATACATTATACTAATTATTATCAATATATGCGGCCAAATTGAAATCCGGCCTTGTGAAAACATGTCCTAAGCGGGCTGCAAATGACTCCAGGTGGGCCGCTTTTGCATTTTGTCCCTCGATCTGATTGGTTCACACTCCATTATCCAGTGAATTTCAACCAATGAGATTACGTTTAAACCTTTTCCTGCTGGAAAACCATAGAGGTGTGTACAACCGAACAGCAAGCTTTGAAGTTCAGTTTCACCCTAAACTAATAGTTTTCACAGAGAATGATATGTCTATTTGATGGGAATAAATGCAGAGAAAAAATTCGGATTTAGACTTCAGTCTATTTGATGGGAAAAATGGAGACAAAAAATCTTTATTTGGGCTTAAAGTTAGGCTAAATAGAAGCAAAAGCACAATTCAGGAGAAAGAAAGAGAGCAAGTTCTTGTCGTCTTTACCAGAAGCGAAACATCATTCACTTGATTCCTACGGTCGAGGAAAATTAGCTAGGCTGAGGTACTGCAGGAATTTACACCAAAGATTGACTGGAAAATGTAATTTTCTTAAATATTACGATTTTCCATTGGTTCTTAACTCATTGTCGCTAATTTTCAGACACATTGTCTCTATATCTGTCTGCAACAACACAATGGTCCAGCTTGCACAGTTAATCTTATAACATTTTCAGCGCGATGTGTGTTATTTTTTGTATTCTTGAAAACGTTATTAAATTTGGTAGTTATCAGGATGTTATTTGACCTTGTGTATTGATAATAATGATAATAAAATGGCTTTTATCTGGAATATTATTTCTTTTCAGCCTTTACGCAGGTTTAAATCAACCATATTCCCTCAAAAAGTCATTTTATTCCCTTATTAATGGGATTTGTACTTGTTTGTAAGAAGAGGTGCAGATTCTAAATGAGCAGCCTTTATCATCCATGGCAACCAAGCATCAGGTGATATTGATGAATTTTTTAAATTACAGTTACATATCAGTGAAGGAACCAGAAAATCTGTACAGTGTTATCAAAGAACACACTTCACTGTACAGTGGTCCTGATCTGATATATGTGGTGAGAAACATTGAAAAACAATTCAAAGAATAGTAATCTTCTCTACATCTTAATTTTGTGGACTTTGAGAAGCCTTTGATAGTATCCATCGTGGCACTTTGTGGAGTTCTAAGCACCTTATGGTATCCCAAGCAAAATCAATCAAATAACGCAAGCCTTGTGTACGAATCCCACATGGGCATCCTACATGTGGGAGATCTAACACCCATGGAAAACTATTTGGATTTGGAGGTCTGCGAGGTCATTGAAAGAACTGAAAAAGAAACTCCACCAGCACTGCGTGAACTGAACATTGAACACGAAAGCTGTATGTTTACACAAACTTGAATACAAAGTCAGCTTCTGGTCCGTCTGGAATTGTTTGATCCCAACAAAGTCTGACCAATTAGGGCATAAACCTTCAGATTTTATAAGCATTGTCGCTTGCATTGCTGGGGATTTCGGATTACAACTTGTAGCATAATGCATGAGATGCCAGAAGGGAACAAATTCCAAACGGCATGAATGTGACCCGTATATTGTTTTCTGAAAAGCACCTGAACTGCCTGGCAGACTCTAATAAAAACATTAAAATTGGTTTATTCACTGCACTTGTTATGAATTTAATTAGATTACTATGAAGTTTCTGATTTTTATTTTATTTCTGTTTTACACTATGCTGGTGATCTCTTTTGTTTGTTGAGCACAGGACAATATCTGCAACAGAAAACAGCATGGCTGAGCACTGTGGCTAAAAATGTTGGACTGATGATGAATGCAAGTACGAACAGAGTTATGATGTGAAAGAAGGAATAAACAAGGCAAGGCATGAATTTGCCTCACTCAGGCTTACCTGGAACACTATTAAAATCTCTCAGAAAACCAGGGTAAGGATTTTAAATTCAATGCCAAGGCTGTGTTGTCATACGTTTCAGAATGTTGAAAAACAACATGGAGATTTCCAGGAAGATCAGGGTGTTTATCCATAAATGCCTCTGATTTATCTTGCGCATAAGATGGTGAAAGAATGTCTGAAATGCTGAAGTTAGGGATATCTTTGAACAGGATGACATGGCTGAATTGACCATGTTGAAATAGTGTTGGGTTGAGCAAAAGTCACTTTATTTTGACAATTTTACAAGATCTGTTTCTTCACTAACAATTAAAATTAAATTTGAACAGTTGTCCAGGGTTCGTACAGGTCATGAAAAACCTGGAAAGTCTTGGAATTTTAGAATTTCATTTTCCAGGCCTGAAAAGTCATGGAATTAAAGTGTGGGTCATGGAAAATGATGTTTATTAAAAGAGTACATACTCAATTAGGCTTTTTCATGTAGAAATTGTCAAAAAAAATACCCAAAATGAAGATGGTTTCCAAGAAAATGCTCAAATTTAAGTTATGCAAAACTTGGATAGGTCATGGAAAAGGTCACGGAAATTTTCAAAAGCTCAAAAGAGTGTTAACCCTGTTGTCAGCTATTAGTTCAACCCCATCATGGCCCTCTCTACTCAAGTACCAGATATGCAACTTTGATTTCAACGTGTTACTGTTAATATTCACAGTATGACAAACATCGTGACAATACTGATTGCAGGGATTTGTACTTATTTGCAGAACGAGGTGCAGATTCCAAATAATCAGCTCCACAGCAGGTAAGAGGCAGGCCATAGGCAAGCAAGATGAAGTTAGTTAGTTGAACATGTTTTAATTTTCAAACTATCAGTGTTGGAAATGTGATAGTAGTGTCAAAGGATGCTTTTTCAGTGTGATACTTTTACATACAGCAAGGACCCTCTAACTATGAACATTTCACTTTTATTAATACCAATTTTTTTCTCTGTCTAATGAGATCTCTCTATCCAGACAAAAGGATTAGCAATTTTAACATGTAAGAAACACTAATCCTTTATATGAGAAGCACTTATTGGATAGTTAACCCTGGGCTTGTCACCTTGTGGTGGTGGTGTGGAGCCTGTACGTGCAATGACCTGGAGTGCTATGCCGGTTGGGACCAAGTCCCTGGTGGGTTCAACCATACTGGTTTGGTTGATGGATAGAGACCAGACAAAGGATAGCCAGTGGTCCTCATGGGTGGGGGTTGGACATTCGGCTAATCACTTGACCCCATTAAAATATTATTGAAGAAACCGTAAAGAAAATGGGCCTTCTTCCCCACTTTGGCTCAAGGAGCCAGGCAACAAGCAAATCGTTAGATAATAATAAAAAAATGTACAGAAAATTAGGTTCCCATTTTTCGAGTGTCCCAACGGTGTAACAAACAGTATAATAAAGATCATGCCAATACATTATACTAATTATTATCAATATATGCGGCCAAATTGAAATCCGGCCTTGTGAAAACATGTCCTAAGCGGGCTGCAAATGACTCCAGGTGGGCCGCTTTTGTATTTTGTCCCTCGATCTGATTGGTTCACACTCCATTATCCAGTGAATTTCAACCAATGAGATTATGTTTAGACCTTTTCCTGCTGGAAAACCATAGAGGTGTGTACAACCGAACAGCAAGCTTTGAAGTTCAGTTTCACCCTAAACTAATAGTTTTCACAGAGAATGATATGTCTATTTGATGGGAATAAATGCAGAGAAAAAATTCGGATTTAGACTTCAGTCTATTTGATGGGAAAAATGCAGCCAAAAAATCTGGATTTGGGCTTAAAGATAGGCTAAATAGAAGCAAAAGCACAATTCAGGAGAAAGAAAGAGAGCAAGTTCTTGTTGTCTTTACCAGAAGCGAAACATCATTCACTTGATTCCTACGGTCGAGGAAAATTAGCTAGGCTGAGGTACTGCAGGAATTTACACCAAAGATTGACTGGAAAATGTAATTTTCTTAAATATTACGATTTTCCATTGGTTCTTAACTCATTGTCGCTAATTTTCAGACATATTGTCTCTATATCTGTCTGCAACAACACAATGGTCCAGCTGGCACAGTTAATCTTATAACATTTTCAGCGCGATGTGTGATATTTTTTGTATTCTTGAAAACGTTATTAAATTTGGTAGTTATCAGGATGTTATTTGACCTTGTGTATTGATAATAATGATAATAAAATGGCTTTTATCTGGAATATTATTTCTTTTCAGCCTTTACGCAGGTTTAAATCAACCATATTCCCTGAAAAAGTCATTTTATTCCCTTATTAATGGGATTTGTACTTGTTTGTAAGAAGAGGTGCAGATTCTAAATGAGCAGCCTTTATCATCCATGGCAACCAAGCATCAGGTGATATTGATGAATTTTATAAATTACAGTTACATATCAGTGAAGGAACCAGAAAATCTGTACAGTGTTATCAAAGAACACACTTCACTGTACAGTGGTCCTGATCTGATATATGTGGTGAGAAACATTGAAAAACAATTCAAAGAATAGTAATCTTCTCTACATCTTAATTTTGTGGACTTTGAGAAGCCTTTGATAGTATCCATCGTGGCACTTTGTGGAGTTCTAAGCACCTTATGGTATCCCAAGCAAAATCAATCAAATAACGCAAGCCTTGTGTACGAGTCCGACATGGGCATCCTACATGTGGGAGATCTAACACCCATGGAAAACTATTTGGATTTGGAGGTCTGCGAGGTCATTGAAAGAACTGAAAAAGAAACTCCACCAGCACTGCGTGAACTGAACATTGAACACGAAAGCTGTATGTTTACACAAACTTGAATACAAAGTCAGCTTCTGGTCCGTCTGGAATTGTTTGATCCCAACAAAGTCTGACCAATTAGGGCATAAACCTTCAGATTTTATAAGCATTGTCGCTTGCATTGCTGGGGATTTCGGATTACAACTTGTAGCATAATGCATGAGATGCCAGAAGGGAACAAATTCCAAACGGCATGAATGTGACCCGTATATTGTTTTCTGAAAAGCACCTGAACTGCCTGGCAGACTCTAAAAACATTAAAATTGGTTTATTCACTGCACTTGTTATGAATTTAATTAGATTACTACGAAGTTTCTGATTTTTATTTTATTTCTGTTTTACACTATGCTGGTGATCTCTTTTGTTTGTCGAGCACAGGACAATGTCTGCAACAGAAAACAGCATGACTGAGCACTGTGGCTAAAAATGTTGGACTGATGATGAATGCAAGTAAGAACAGAGTTATGATGTGAAAGAAGGAATAAACAAGGCAAGGCATGAATTTGCCTCACTCAGGCTTACCTGGAACACTATTAAAATCTCTCAGAAAACCAGGGTAAGGATTTTAAATTCAATGCCAAGGCTGTGTTGTCATACGTTTCAGAATGTTGAAAAACAACATGGAGATTTCCAGGAAGATCAGGGTGTTTATCCATAAATGCCTCTGATTTATCTTGCGCATAAGATGGTGAAAGAATGTCTGAAATGCTGAAGTTAGGGATATCTTTGAACAGGATGACATGGCTGAATTGACCATGTTGAAATAGTGTTGGGTTGAGCAAAAGTCACTTTATTTTGACAATTTTACAAGATCTGTTTCTTCACTAACAATTAAAATTAAATTTGAACAGTTGTCCAGGGTTCGTACAGGTCATGAAAAACCTGGAAAGTCTTGGAATTTTAGAATTTCATTTTCCAGGCCTGAAAAGTCATGGAATTAAAGTGTGGGTCATGGAAAATGATGTTTATTAAAAGAGTACATACTCAATTAGGCTTTTTCATGTAGAAATTGTCAAAAAAAATACCCAAAATGAAGATGGTTTCCAAGAAAATGCTCAAATTTAAGTTATGCAAAACTTGGATAGGTCATGGAAAAGGTCACGGAAATTTTCAAAAGCTCAAAAGAGTGTTAACCCTGTTGTCAGCTATTAGTTCAACCCCATCATGGCCCTCTCTACTCAAGTACCAGATATGCAACTTTGATTTCAACGTGTTACTGTTAATATTCACAGTATGACAAACATCGTGACAATACTGATTGCAGGGATTTGTACTTATTTGCAGAACGAGGTGCAGATTCCAAATAATCAGCTCCACAGCAGGTAAGAGGCAGGCCATAGGCAAGCAAGATGAAGTTAGTTAGTTGAACATGTTTTAATTTTCAAACTATCAGTGTTGGAAATGTGATAGTAGTGTCAAAGGATGCTTTTTCAGTGTGATACTTTTACATACAGCAAGGACCCTCTAACTATGAACATTTCACTTTTATTAATACCAATTTTTTTCTCTGTCTAATGAGATCTCTCTATCCAGACAAAAGGATTAGCAATTTTAACATGTAAGAAACACTAATCCTTTATATGAGAAGCACTTATTGGATAGTTAACCCTGGGCTTGTCACCTTGTGGTGGTGGTGTGGAGCCTGTACGTGCAATGACCTGGAGTGCTATGCCGGTTGGGACCAAGTCCCTGGTGGGTTCAACCATACTGGTTTGGTTGATGGATAGAGACCAGACAAAGGATAGCCAGTGGTCCTCAGGGGTGGGGGTTGGACATTCGGCTAATCACTTGACCCCATTAAAATATTATTGAAGAAACCGTAAAGAAAATGGGCCTTCTTCCCCACTTTGGCTCAAGGAGCCAGGCAACAAGCAAATCGTTAGATAATAATAAAAAAATGTACAGAAAATTAGGTTCCCATTTTTCGAGTGTCCCAACGGTGTAACAAACAGTATAATAAAGATCATGCCAATACATTATACTAATTATTATCAATATATGCGGCCAAATTGAAATCCGGCCTTGTGAAAACATGTCCTAAGCGGGCTGCAAATGACTCCAGGTGGGCCGCTTTTGTATTTTGTCCCTCGATCTGATTGGTTCACACTCCATTATCCAGTGAATTTCAACCAATGAGATTACGTTTAGACCTTTTCCTGCTGGAAAACCATAGAGGTGTGTACAACCGAACAGCAAGCTTTGAAGTTCAGTTTCACCCTAAACTAATAGTTTTCACAGAGAATGATATGTCTATTTGATGGGAATAAATGCAGAGAAAAAATTCGGATTTAGACTTCAGTCTATTTGATGGGAAAAATGGAGACAAAAAATCTGGATTTGGGCTTAAAGATAGGCTAAATAGAAGCAAAAGCACAATTCAGGAGAAAGAAAGAGAGCAAGTTCTTGTCGTCTTTACCAGAAGCGAAACATCATTCACTTGATTCCTACGGTCGAGGAAAATTAGCTAGGCTGAGGTACTGCAGGAATTTACACCAAAGATTGACTGGAAAATGTAATTTTCTTAAATATTACGATTTTCCATTGGTTCTTAACTCATTGTCGCTAATTTTCAGACACATTGTCTCTATATCTGCAACAACACAATTGTCCAGCTGGCACAGTTAATCTTATAATATTTTCAGCGCGATGTGTGTTATTTTTTGTATTCTTGAAAACGTTATTAAATTTGGTAGTTATCAGGATGTTATTTGACCTTGTGTATTGATAATAATGATAATAAAATGGCTTTTATCTGGAATATTATTTCTTTTCAGCCTTTACGCAGGTTTAAATCAACCATATTCCCTCAAAAAGTCATTTTATTCCCTTATTAATGGGATTTGTACTTGTTTGTAAGAAGAGGTGCAGATTCTAAATGAGCAGCCTTTATCATCCATGGCAACCAAGCATCAGGTGATATTGATGAATTTTTTAAATTACAGTTACATATCAGTGAAGGAACCAGAAAATCTGTACAGTGTTATCAAAGAACACACTTCACTGTACAGTGGTCCTGATCTAATATATGTGGTGAGAAACATTGAAAAACAATTCAAAGAATAGTAATCTTCTCTACATCTTAATTTTGTGGACTTTGAGAAGCCTTTGATAGTATCCATCGTGGCACTTTGTGGAGTTCTAAGCACCTTATGGTATCCCAAGCAAAATCAATCAAATAACGCAAGCCTTGTGTACGAATCCCACATGGGCATCCTACATGTGGGAGATCTAACACCCATGGAAAACTATTTGGATTTGGAGGTCTGCGAGGTCATTGAAAGAACTGAAAAAGAAACTCCACCAGCACTGCGTGAACTGAACATTGAACACGAAAGCTGTATGTTTACACAAACTTGAATACAAAGTCAGCTTCTGGTCCGTCTGGAATTGTTTGATCCCAACAAAGTCTGACCAATTAGGGCATAAACCTTCAGATTTTATAAGCATTGTCGCTTGCATTGCTGGGGATTTCGGATTACAACTTGTAGCATAATGCATGAGATGCCAGAAGGGAACAAATTCCAAACGGCATGAATGTGACCCGTATATTGTTTTCTGAAAAGCACCTGAACTGCCTGGCAGACTCTAATAAAAACATTAAAATTGGTTTATTCACTGCACTTGTTATGAATTTAATTAGATTACTATGAAGTTTCTGATTTTTATTTTATTTCTGTTTTACACTATGCTGGTGATCTCTTTTGTTTGTTGAGCACAGGACAATATCTGCAACAGAAAACAGCATGGCTGAGCACTGTGGCTAAAAATGTTGGACTGATGATCAATGCAAGTAAGAACAGAGTTATGATGTGAAAGAAGGAATAAACAAGGCAAGGCATGAATTTGCCTCACTCAGGCTTACCTGGAACACTATTAAAATCTCTCAGAAAACCAGGGTAAGGATTTTAAATTCAATGCCAAGGCTGTGTTTTCATACGTTTCAGAATGTTGAAAAACAACATGGAGATTTCCAGGAAGATCAGGGTGTTTATCCATAAATGCCTCTGATTTATCTTGCGCATAAGATGGTGAAAGAATGTCTGAAATGCTGAAGTTAGGGATATCTTTGAACAGGATGACATGGCTGAATTGACCATGTTGAAATAGTGTTGGGTTGAGCAAAAGTCACTTTATTTTGACAATTTTACAAGATCTGTTTCTTCACTAACAATTAAAATTAAATTTGAACAGTTGTCCAGGGTTCGTACAGGTCATGAAAAACCTGGAAAGTCTTGGAATTTTAGAATTTCATTTTCCAGGCCTGAAAAGTCATGGAATTAAAGTGTGGGTCATGGAAAATGATGTTTATTAAAAGAGTACATAATCAATTAGGCTTTTTCATGTAGAAATTGTCAAAAAAAATACCCAAAATGAAGATGGTTTCCAAGAAAATGCTCAAATTTAAGTTATGCAAAACTTGGATAGGTCATGGAAAAGGTCACGGAAATTTTCAAAAGCTCAAAAGAGTGTTAACCCTGTTGTCAGCTATTAGTTCAACCCCATCATGACCCTCTCTACTCAAGTACCAGATATGCAACTTTGATTTCAACGTGTTACTGTTAATATTCACAGTATGACAAACATCGTGACAATACTGATTGCAGGGATTTGTACTTATTTGCAGAACGAGGTGCAGATTCCAAATAATCAGCTCCACAGCAGGTAAGAGGCAGGCCATAGGCAAGCAAGATGAAGTTAGTTAGTTGAACATGTTTTAATTTTCAAACTATCAGTGTTGGAAATGTGATAGTAGTGTCAAAGGATGCTTTTTCAGTGTGATACTTTTACATAGAGCAAGGACCCTCTAACTATGAACATTTCACTTTTATTAATACCAATTTTTTTCTCTGTCTAATGAGATCTCTCTATCCAGACAAAAGGATTAGCAATTTTAACATGTAAGAAACACTAATCCTTTATATGAGAAGCACTTATTGGATAGTTAACCCTGAGCTTGTCACCTTGTGGTGGTGGTGTGGAGCCTGTACGTGCAATGACCTGGAGTGCTATGCCGGTTGGGACCAAGTCCCTGGTGGGTTCAACCATACTGGTTTGGTTGATGGATAGAGACCAGACAAAGGATAGCCAGTGGTCCTCAGGGGTGGGGGTTGGACATTCGGCTAATCACTTGACCCCATAAAAATATTATTGAAGAAACCGTAAAGAAAAGGGGCCTTCTTCGCCACTTTGGCTCAAGGAGCCAGGCAACAAGCAAATCGTTAGATAATAATAAAAAAATGTACAGAAAATTAGGTTCCCATTTTTCGAGTGTCCCAACGGTGTAACAAACAGTATAATAAAGATCATGCCAATACATTATACTAATTATTATCAATATATGCGGCCAAATTGAAATCCGGCCTTGTGAAAACATGTCCTAAGCGGGCTGCAAATGACTCCAGGTGGGCCGCTTTTGCATTTTGTCCCTCGATCTGATTGGTTCACACTCCATTATCCAGTGAATTTCAACCAATGAGATTACGTTTAAACCTTTTCCTGCTGGAAAACCATAGAGGTGTGTACAACCGAACAGCAAGCTTTGAAGTTCAGTTTCACCCTAAACTAATAGTTTTCACAGAGAATGATATGTCTATTTGATGGGAATAAATGCAGAGAAAAAATTCGGATTTAGACTTCAGTCTATTTGATGGGAAAAATGGAGACAAAAAATCTGGATTTGGGCTTAAAGATAGGCTAAATAGAAGCAAAAGCACAATTCAGGAGAAAGAAAGAGAGCAAGTTCTTGTCGTCTTTACCAGAAGCAAAACATCATTCTCTTGATTCCTACGGTCGAGGAAAATTAGCTAGGCTGAGGTACTGCAGGAATTTACACCAAAGATTGACTGGAAAATGTAATTTTCTTAAATATTACGATTTTCCATTGGTTCTTAACTCATTGTCGCTAATTTTCAGACACATTGTCTCTATATCTGTCTGCAACAACACAATGGTCCAGCTGGCACAGTTAATCTTATAACATTTTCAGCGCGATGTGTGTTATTTTTTGTATTCTTGAAAACGTTATTAAATTTGGTAGTTATCAGGATGTTATTTGACCTTGTGTATTGATAATAATGATAATAAAATGGCTTTTATCTGGAATATTATTTCTTTTCAGCCTTTACGCAGGTTTCAACCATATTCCCTCAAAAAGTCACTTTATTCCCTTATTAATGGGATTTGTACTTGTTTGTAAGAAGAGGTGCAGATTCTAAATGAGCAGCCTTTATCATCCATGGCAACCAAGCATCAGGTGATATTGATGAATTTTTTAAATTACAGTTACATATCAGTGAAGGAACCAGAAAATCTGTACAGTGTTATCAAAGAACACACTTCACTGTACAGTGGTCCTGATCTGATATATGTGGTGAGAAACATTGAAAAACAATTCAAAGAATAGTAATCTTCTCTACATCTTAATTTTGTGGACTTTGAGAAGCCTTTGATAGTATCCATCGTGGCACTTTGTGGAGTTCTAAGCACCTTATGGTATCCCAAGCAAAATCAATCAAATAATGCAAGCCTTGTGTACGAATCCCACATGGGCATCCTACATGTGGGAGATCTAACACCCATGGAAAACTATTTGGATTTGGAGGTCTGCGAGGTCATTGAAAGAACTGAAAAAGAAACTCCACCAGCACTGCGTGAACTGAACATTGAACACAAAAGCTGTATGTTTACACAAACTTGAATACAAAGTCAGCTTCTGGTCCGTCTGGAATTGTTTGATCCCAACAAAGTCTGACCAATTAGGGCATAAACCTTCAGATTTTATAAGCATTGTCGCTTGCATTGCTGGGGATTTCGGATTACAACTTGTAGCATAATGCATGAGATGCCAGAAGGGAACAAATTCCAAACGGCATGAATGTGACCCGTATATTGTTTTCTGAAAAGCACCTGAACTGCCTGGCAGACTCTAATAAAAACATTAAAATTGGTTTATTCACTGCACTTGTTATGAATTTAATTAGATTACTATGAAGTTTCTGATTTTTATTTTATTTCTGTTTTACACTATGCTGGTGATCTCTTTTGTTTGTTGAGCACAGGACAATATCTGCAACAGAAAACAGCATGGCTGAGCACTGTGGCTAAAAATGTTGGACTGATGATCAATGCAAGTAAGAACAGAGTTATGATGTGAAAGAAGGAATAAACAAGGCAAGGCATGAATTTGCCTCACTCAGGCTTACCTGGAACACTATTAAAATCTCTCAGAAAACCAGGGTAAGGATTTTAAATTCAATGCCAAGGCTGTGTTGTCATACGTTTCAGAATGTTGAAAAACAACATGGAGATTTCCAGGAAGATCAGGGTGTTTATCCATAAATGCCTCTGATTTATCTTGCGCATAAGATGGTGAAAGAATGTCTGAAATGCTGAAGTTAGGGATATCTTTGAACAGGATGACATGGCTGAATTGACCATGTTGAAATAGTGTTGGGTTGAGCAAAAGTCACTTTATTTTGACAATTTTACAAGATCTGTTTCTTCACTAACAATTAAAATTAAATTTGAACAGTTGTCCAGGGTTCGTACAGGTCATGAAAAACCTGGAAAGTCTTGGAATTTTAGAATTTCATTTTCCAGGCCTGAAAAGTCATGGAATTAAAGTGTGGGTCATGGAAAATGATGTTTATTAAAAGAGTACATAATCAATTAGGCTTTTTCATGTAGAAATTGTCAAAAAAAATACCCAAAATGAAGATGGTTTCCAAGAAAATGCTCAAATTTAAGTTATGCAAAACTTGGATAGGTCATGGAAAAGGTCACGGAAATTTTCAAAAGCTCAAAAGAGTGTTAACCCTGTTGTCAGCTATTAGTTCAACCCCATCATGACCCTCTCTACTCAAGTACCAGATATGCAACTTTGATTTCAACGTGTTACTGTTAATATTCACAGTATGACAAACATCGTGACAATACTGATTGCAGGGATTTGTACTTATTTGCAGAACGAGGTGCAGATTCCAAATAATCAGCTCCACAGCAGGTAAGAGGCAGGCCATAGGCAAGCAAGATGAAGTTAGTTAGTTGAACATGTTTTAATTTTCAAACTATCAGTGTTGGAAATGTGATAGTAGTGTCAAAGGATGCTTTTTCAGTGTGATACTTTTACATACAGCAAGGACCCTCTAACTATGAACATTTCACTTTTATTAATACCAATTTTTTTCTCTGTCTAATGAGATCTCTCTATCCAGACAAAAGGATTAGCAATTTTAACATGTAAGAAACACTAATCCTTTATATGAGAAGCACTTATTGGATAGTTAACCCTGGGCTTGTCACCTTGTGGTGGTGGTGTGTAGCCTGTACGTGCAATGACCTGGAGTGCTATGCCGGTTGGGACCAAGTCCCTGGTGGGTTCAACCATACTGGTTTGGTTGATGGGCAGAGACCAGACAAAGGATAGCCAGTGGTCCTCAGGGGTGGGGGTTGGACATTCGGCTAATCACTTGACCCCATAAAAATATTATTGAAGAAACCGTAAAGAAAAGGGGCCTTCTTCGCCACTTTGGCTCAAGGAGCCAGGCAACAAGCAAATCGTTAGATAATAATAAAAAAATGTACAGAAAATTAGGTTCCCATTTTTCGAGTGTCCCAACGGTGTAACAAACAGTATAATAAAGATCATGCCAATACATTATACTAATTATTATCAATATATGCGGCCAAATTGAAATCCGGCCTTGTGAAAACATGTCCTAAGCGGGCTGCAAATGACTCCAGGTGGGCCGCTTTTGCATTTTGTCCCTCGATCTGATTGGTTCACACTCCATTATCCAGTGAATTTCAACCAATGAGATTACGTTTAGACCTTTTCCTGCTGGAAAACCATAGAGGTGTGTACAACCGAACAGCAAGCTTTGAAGTTCAGTTTCACCCTAAACTAATAGTTTTCACAGAGAATGATATGTCTATTTGATGGGAATAAATGCAGAGAAAAAATTCGGATTTAGACTTCAGTCTATTTGATGGGAAAAATGCAGACAAAAAATCTGGATTTGGGCTTAAAGATAGGCTAAATAGAAGCAAAAGCACAATTCAGGAGAAAGAAAGAGAGCAAGTTCTTGTCGTCTTTACCAGAAGCGAAACATCATTCACTTGATTCCTACGGTCGAGGAAAATTAGCTAGGCTGAGGTACTGCAGGAATTTACACCAAAGATTGACTGGAAAATGTAATTTTCTTAAATATTACGATTTTCCATTGGTTCTTAACTCATTGTCGCTAATTTTCAGACACATTGTCTCTATATCTGCAACAACACAATGGTCCAGCTGGCACAGTTAATCTTATAACATTTTCAGCGCGATGTGTGTTATTTTTTGTATTCTTGAAAACGTTATTAAATTTGGTAGTTATCAGGATGTTATTTGACCTTGTGTATTGATAATAATGATAATAAAATGGCTTTTATCTGGAATATTATTTCTTTTCAGCCTTTACGCAGGTTTAAATCAACCATATTCCCTCAAAAAGTCATTTTATTCCCTTATTAATGGGATTTGTACTTGTTTGTAAGAAGAGGTGCAGATTCTAAATGAGCAGCCTTTATCATCCATGGCAACCAAGCATCAGGTGATATTGATGAATTTTTTAAATTACAGTTACATATCAGTGAAGGAACCAGAAAATCTGTACAGTGTTATCAAAGAACACACTTCACTGTACAGTGGTCCTGATCTGATATATGTGGTGAGAAACATTGAAAAACAATTCAAAGAATAGTAATCTTCTCTACATCTTAATTTTGTGGACTTTGAGAAGCCTTTGATAGTATCCATCGTGGCACTTTGTGGAGTTCTAAGCACCTTATGGTATCCCAAGCAAAATCAATCAAATAACGCAAGCCTTGTGTACGAATCCCACATGGGCATCCTACATGTGGGAGATCTAACACCCATGGAAAACTATTTGGATTTGGAGGTCTGCGAGGTCATTGAAAGAACTGAAAAAGAAACTCCACCAGCACTGCGTGAACTGAACATTGAACACGAAAGCTGTATGTTTACACAAACTTGAATACAAAGTCAGCTTCTGGTCCGTCTGGAATTGTTTGATCCCAACAAAGTCTGACCAATTAGGGCATAAACCTTCAGATTTTATAAGCATTGTCGCTTGCATTGCTGGGGATTTCGGATTACAACTTGTAGCATAATGCATGAGATGCCAGAAGGTAACAAATTCCAAACGGCATGAATGTGACCCGTATATTGTTTTCTGAAAAGCACCTGAACTGCCTGGCAGACTCTAATAAAAACATTAAAATTGGTTTATTCACTGCACTTGTTATGAATTTAATTAGATTACTATGAAGTTTCTGATTTTTATTTTATTTCTGTTTTACACTATGCTGGTGATCTCTTTTGTTTGTTGAGCACAGGACAATATCTGCAACAGAAAACAGCATGGCTGAGCACTGTGGCTAAAAATGTTGGACTGATGATGAATGCAAGTAAGAACAGAGTTATGATGTGAAAGAAGGAATAAACAAGGCAAGGCATGAATTTGCCTCACTCAGGCTTACCTGGAACACTATTAAAATCTTTCAGAAAACCAGGGTAAGGATTTTAAAGTCAATGCCAAGGCTGTGTTTTCATACGTTTCAGAATGTTGAAAAACAACATGGAGATTTCCAGGAAGATCAGGGTGTTTATCCATAAATGCCTCTGATTTATCTTGCGCATAAGATGGTGAAAGAATGTCTGAAATGCTGAAGTTAGGGATATCTTTGAACAGGATGACATGGCTGAATTGACCATGTTGAAATAGTGTTGGGTTGAGCAAAAGTCACTTTATTTTGACAATTTTACAAGATCTGTTTCTTCACTAACAATTAAAATTAAATTTGAACAGTTGTCCAGGGTTCGTACAGGTCATGAAAAACCTGGAAAGTCTTGGAATTTTAGAATTTCATTTTCCAGGCCTGAAAAGTCATGGAATTAAAGTGTGGGTCATGGAAAATGATGTTTATTAAAAGAGAACATAATCAATTAGGCTTTTTCATGTAGAAATTGTCAAAAAAAATACCCAAAATGAAGATGGTTTCCAAGAAAATGCTCAAATTTAAGTTATGCAAAACTTGGATAGGTCATGGAAAAGGTCACGGAAATTTTCAAAAGCTCAAAAGAGTGTTAACCCTGTTGTCAGCTATTAGTTCAACCCCATCATGACCCTCTCTACTCAAGTACCAGATATGCAGGGCTGTCATTAAGTTTTGCATCACCTGTAGCCTCATTCTCCACACCCGTAGCAAACTTGTTACTTTGTGGTTGAATTCTATCAACAACAGGCAATTTCACCCGTAGCACCAAGGGAAAATCAAGCATACTCAGCCGTAACAGGTGTTACGGGTTACGGCCCTTAATGACAGCCCTGGATATGCAACTTTGATTTCAACGTGTTACTGTTAATATTCACAGTATGACAAACATCGTGACAATACTGATTGCAGGGATTTGTACTTATTTGCAGAACGAGGTGCAGATTCCAAATAATCAGCTCCACAGCAGGTAAGAGGCAGGCCATAGGCAAGCAAGATGAAGTTAGTTAGTTGAACATGTTTTAATTTTCAAACTATCAGTGTTGGAAATGTGATAGTAGTGTCAAAGGATGCTTTTTCAGTGTGATACTTTTACATACAGCAAGGACCCTCTAACTATGAACATTTCACTTTTATTAATACCAATTTTTTTCTCTGTCTAATGAGATCTCTCTATCCAGACAAAAGGATTAGCAATTTTAACATATAAGAAACACTAATCCTTTATATGAGAAGCACTTATTGGATAGTTAACCCTGGGCTTGTCACCTTGTGGTGGTGGTGTGGAGCCTGTACGTGCAATGACCTGGAGTGCTATGCCGGTTGGGACCAAGTCCCTGGTGGGTTCAACCATACTGGTTTGGTTGATGGATAGAGACCAGACAAAGGATAGCCAGTGGTCCTCAGGGGTGGGGGTTGGACATTCGGCTAATCACTTGACCCCATAAAAATATTATTGAAGAAACCGTAAAGAAAAGGGTCTTCTTCGCCACTTTGGCTCAAGGAGCCAGGCAACAAGCAAATCGTTAGATAATAATAAAAAAATGTACAGAAAATTAGGTTCCCATTTTTCGAGTGTCCCAACGGTGGAACAAACAGTATAATAAAGATCATGCCAATACATTATACTAATTATTATCAATATATGCGGCCAAATTGAAATCCGGCCTTGTGAAAACATGTCCTAAGCGGGCTGCAAATGACTCCAGGTGGGCCGCTTTTGCATTTTGTCCCTCGATCTGATTGGTTCACACTCCATTACACACATAATCCTGGGTGGTTCTGGGCCACAAAAAATTTCCCTTTTTCTGACTTTGCATACCCGGCTCCAACTTGTCGCCGAGTATGCAAAGCCAGCAAAAGGGAAATTTTTTGTGGCCCAGAGACCACCCAGGATTATGTGTGTGGAATGAACATGGCAAAACCACTGCGCATAAGAGGAGGCTGCACGCCTTCAAATGGAAAACGGGGGCACAGCGCGGCCACAAAATCGGAAAGGCAACTTTCAATGAAACACAAAATTTCACATTTTGGCCCAGGAATTATTTTTCATTTGAAGAAATGTGCGCACATTTTTATAGAACATGGCTGCAGCACGCGAAGATGATGATGACCTTATTCTTGATGCTGCAATCAGAAGGCTTCAAGTTGAAAATGAAAATTTGCGCAGGCAAAGGGTGATTGAAGAACCTTTACATGAGGAAGAACTTTTTGAATTTTTTGAAAATTTTGATGAATTTGTAAGAAGGGAAGAAGAAGATGATAATGCAGTCATTGAAAGAGCATTTGCTGTTGTTGAAAGAGAGAGAGCAGCAGGCCTGTTGACGCAAGAAAGATTGGAAAGATTTATCAAAAATCTTGTCAATCAATTTGAAAATGGTACAAGCAAAAGAGAAAAATTTAAAGAAGTTGAAGAGTGGGTCAAACTTTTCCAAACCCATTATGACCCTGTTGAATATGAAAAGATAGCAAGAAATTTATCAGATGATTTTCCTGGACTTTCTTTGCAAAGTGTGAAATTTTTACTGCAAGGTCTGCAAAATAGATTTCTGAGAAAAGAAATTCACGACAGATTTGTTTTGGCAGAAACAAATTTCCGAGGATGGCTTCACGTGTGGTCAATGCAGGTATCAGAACTTAACTTTAAAAACAAGGATCGTTGGAACCCCCATTCAAAAGATTTTTATAACCCCGCTGCAAGTGATATTTTAGTTTTTGCAAAAGAGTACCGTGAAAAGTACATTGAACTGCTAAAAAAAGAGTTGAAAGAGATGGGGATGGTGAAAGTATTATTTTCTTTTGATACAATGTTTTCAAGAAAGAAAACTGAAGAAGAGGGTGGAAAGGAAAAAATCAAACAGTATTACAAAAGTAAACTGTATATTTTCCAAAAATTTGACGAAGAAGAGATCACGGAAAAATTTAATGAATTTATTGAAGAATCAAAAAGCAAAACGGAAGTCTCAGTTCAAAATTCAGAAATGGTGTTTGAAAAAATAAAACAAGTGTATGTGCATGTTGCAAAATATGAACCACTGAAAGGAGGAACATGGTTGCCACTTCCACCAAAACTTGCAGCAAAGAAAGCAATTGTTAACGTGAAAAACGTGGACAATGAATGTCTGAAGTGGGCTTTGAAATCAGCACTTTTCCCTGTAAAAGATCATGCAGAAAGGCCGAGCAAATACAAAAATGTTGATGACAAAATCAATTGGAAGGGAATCGATTTTCCCACACCGATTAAACAGATAAAAAAGCTTGAGGCACAAAATCCAAAACTGGCAATCAATTTATATGGTTGGGACAAAGAAAAAGACTGTTTCATGGGAGGTTTATGGTTCAGCGAGAAAAGTCATGAAGTGCCAAGGATCAACCTGATTATTATTGTGGATGGGGAGAACAATCATTACTGCTGGGTCAAACGAATGAGCTCATTGGTTTATGATCAGACAAAACATTGTGGAAAAAAACACTTTTGCAATATGTGTATTACACATTTCAGAACAGCGGAAAAGTTGGAGGAGCATCAAAAACAATGTGAAGGTTTGAATGGCAGGCCAACAGTGATCGAAATGCCGGAAAAAGGAAAAAACATCCTGAAGTATCAAAATTTCCAAAAACAGATGAAGGCGCCTTTCGTGATTTATGCAGATTTTGAGGCGCTTGTAAAAAAGATTGAATATCGCGAGTGTGCAAGAAGTCCAGAACAAAGTTACACAGAAAAAACTGAAATCCACGAAGCGTGTGGATACGCCTGGATATGTGTGAGAAGTGATGGAGAAATAATGAATTCAAAAGTTTTCAGAGGGCAAAATGCAGTGGCAAATTTTCTGAGCGACATTGTGCAAGAAGAACAAAATCTGAGAGAAAGTGTGGAAGAGAAAGAACCAATAAGAATGGAACCGGAAGATTGGGAAAATTTCAACAACGCAAAAGATTGTCACATTTGTGGCAAAAGTCTAACGAAAGAAAATTTCCTTGACTCACTGCCTGCATGGAAAAAAGAAAAATATTTTGGACAGGTTCACAAAAAATGTTTCTGGTTTGTGCAAAAAAGGGTTGGGTTTCTTTGCATGAAAAAGTTGGACAAAAAGCAAAAAGAAGCGGCAAAGAAACAAGAAAACTGTCAATTCTGCAAAAAACCATTGATCCAACCAACTTTCAGAGACGCTGTGAAAGACCATTGCCATGTGACAGGCAAGTTCCGTGGGGCAGCGCACAACGAGTGCAATTTCAAACTGAAACTGAACCCAAAATTTTTCAAAATCCCAGTTGTATTTCATAACCTGCGGGGTTACGACGCGCACCACCTGATGCAGGCGATGGCGCAGCAGGAAAAGGATGTGAAATGTGTGGCCAACAACATGGAAAAGTACATCACATTTTCCATGGGGAATCTGCAGTTCATAGACAGTCTGAATTTCATGCAAGGAAGCCTCGACGCGCTTGTGAAAGCAACACCCCAAGAAAAGTTGAAAATCACCAAAACAACAGTGGACAACCCCCAGGTTGATTTGTTATTTCAAAAAGGAATCTACCCGTATGAGCACATGGACTCATGGGAGAGGTTCGAAGAGACAAAACTGCCACACAAAAAACTGTTTTATAGCAAACTGAACGACGAAGCCATTTCAGACGCTGAATATGCGCACGCGCAGAAAGTGTGGGAAGCCTTTGACTGCAAAAACCTGGGAGATTATCATGACTTGTATGTGAAAACAGACGTGACACTGCTGGCGGATGTTTTTGAAAATTTCAGGGATCTGTGTCAAGAGCAGTACGGGCTGGACCCGGCGAATTATTTCACATCGCCAGGGCTGAGTTGGGACGCGCTTCTGAAAATGTCTGGCATTGAGCTGGAGCTCTTGACGGACATTGACAAGCATCTTTTTGTGGAAAGGGGGCTGCGCGGCGGGATCTCAAATGTGAGCAAAAGGTATGTCAGAGCCAACAATCCAATGTGTGAAGGCTTTGACGAGACCAAACCGAAAAAGTGGATCATGTATCTCGACGCGAACAACCTTTACGGCTGGGCCATGTGCCAGCCAATGCCCGTGAGAGGATTCAAATGGAGAAGCGTGCTGCCAAAGGAAGAAGAAATTTTGAAGAAAAAAGAAGACGCCAAAACCGGCTGGATTCTTGAGGTTGACCTCGAATATCCGGAGGAGCTGCATGAAGAGCACAACAGCTATCCGCTGGCTCCGGAAAAAAAGGCGGTAAAAAAAGAGGACATGTCAGACTACCAGCACCGTCTGATGGATGAACTGGAAATCAAAACACCAAAAGAAAAGAAACTGATGCTGACACTGGAAGACAAAAACAACTACGTCGTGCACTACAGGAACTTGCAGTTTTATCTGCAACAGGGGATGAGGCTGAAAAAGGTCCACAAAGTTCTCGAGTTTGAACAATCGGCGTGGATGAAACCTTATATCATGAAGAACACCAATTTCCGCAAAAGAGCAAAAAGCGCTTTTGAAAAAGACTTTTACAAACTGATGAACAACTCGGTTTTCGGGAAAACGATGGAGAACCTGCGGAAGCGCACGGACATCAAAATCGTGAAAAGTGAAGAAAAAGAAAAAGTCAGAAAATTTGTTGCCAGTCCGTTGTTCTCAAGGTTCGCCCAATTCACAAACAACATGGCGGGGATCCACATGCACAAAGGGAAGCTGGTGCTGAACAAACCGGTGTACACGGGCATGACGATCTTGGACAACAGCAAGATCCTCATGTACGACTTTTTCTACAACCACCTGAAAAAGCGGTACGGATCAAAATGTGAACTTGTTTACACGGACACGGACAGTCTTCTGCTTGAGATCGAAACAGAAGACGTTTACAAAGACATCGCGGCAACGTTGGAAATGTATGACCTGAGCGATTACCCGAAGGGCCATCCACTTCACTCAGACGAGAACAAGAAAGTCCTGGGCAAAATGAAAGATGAATGCGCGGGGACACCCATCGCGGAAGCCATCTGTCTCAGGTCAAAAATGTATTCCATCCTCCGAGGGGACGAAAAAAATATCAAAAAGGCGAAGGGGGTCAAAAAGTGTGTCGTCAAGAAAAACATTTCCCACGAGCAGTACCGTGAAATGATTTTTGGCGAGAAGAAACAGCTGAAGCATGGAATGAACATTCTGCGGAGCGAGGGGCATGAAATTTACGGAATGCACGTGAACAAGATTTCACTGTGTGCGTTTGACTCAAAACGCTGGATTGCAGATGACGGGATCCACACAAAAGCATACGGTTTCAAAGATGCCCCACTAACAGAAGAGGATTTGGAAGCGCTGTTGCTGGACACAGAAGCTGTCACAGCGCTCGGGGAGTGGTTGGAAGAACAGTTTTAACAATCTCGCTCGGGCGCAAACTGCGCAAATAATTCAAAACTCCAGGGTCAAGAAAAATTTCTTCTGGATTTTTAACGGTGTTGTTTCTGCCAAAAATATCAGAATATTTTTGGTTAACGTCACTTCTTGTCATTCTTTTCCCAATGGTTGAAGCTTGAATGAGAACACCTTTGCGTCCACGGCCCATTTTTCAAAATTTCATTTGTTTGTTCAACTTGGCCAGTTTTGGTTGTTCAAGCCAGTTTTTTTCCCCAAACCAAACGGTGAGCGAATTTCAATCCGCGTTCCTGAAGACATTTTTGCAATAACAAGCATCACATTAAACGCCACTGTAATTTTGAGCAAATTCCAAAAGATGTTTTCAAGCTGGCCATCAACAAAATTGATCAAAAAGGGTACAGAATCAAGAACTTTCGGACCATAAATGGCAGAACCAAGAAAAACCAAAGAGAAAAAACAGACGCTATTGATCAAAGCAGCGTTGATTTTCATTCTGGGTATAGAGAAAAAATTTAATCTGGATTTTCATTTGTTCAACTGTCCACGCTGGCCGGCGGGAGAACGGTGTTTTTTGGGACAATCTGCAGCTCTTCACGCACAAAACCGCGCTTGGGTCCATCATGCAAATAGTACAGAACGGGCTGATCCGGTTTTTGTAAAACTTTTTCAATTGTGAAAACTTTCAAAGACCAAATCGGATCCGTGGCTCTTTTTTTCCCCCCTTCAAGCTCGCCAGGTTCGTAAAGATGGCGAACCTGAACAAGATATGGCAGGATTTTTTCATCCTTCCCAACAGGTCTGTGATAAGCAGTCGAAGGTTTCGAATAAACAGATTTCTCTTTGATTGCAACAGCGGGTTTCTTTCCGATGAGGCTGGTCACCTCGTTGTTCAAAGCCGAAACAACTTCAGGAAGTCTTTTCACCCATGCCCTGGACCGCTGGCCCTCAGGCAGCCGCATTTCCACGGCATACTGGTGACCGAACAGGCGTTCGGCAAGGGTGCGGTTGAAACGTTCAACAATGGCCTGATCGCGGTGAATGTTGACACGCCCGCGCCGGATGAAAGTTTTGTGGTTTTCCATGACTTTCGTCACGTCGCCCATGAATTCACGCCCAGGGTCAACTTGCAACATTTCAGGCCATTTCAAAGGGCCGCGCTTGTAAATTTTCTGAAAAGCCTGAGCAACCTCATCAGAATTTTTCGAGGTCAAGGGTTCGGACTCTTTGAAACGGCTGGCCACGTCGACAACGTTCAGCGCGTATTTCCAGACTTTGCGACCGCGAGGCAGTTTGTCGTGAGGCAAAAAAAGAAGGTCCGCCTGGTGGACCTTGTTGGGTAAGGACACGTCGAATTTCGGTCGAGGAATATGCTTCGGCGGCGGCAAGAATATCTGCCAGAGGGCTTGCGTGATCAACCACTTTTTTGCGGTGTCTTCCGGGACTTTTGCAGCCGCGGCCAGTTTTTTGATGGCGGCAATGCCTTTCCAATAACCGCCAGGGCTGTAGTATGTCTTCGCGAGTTTGGTGTCCATATAAAAGAGGTTAAAAAAAGTTTAAAAGAACCGGAAAGCAGCGTAGCCCAAAGCGAGCGCCCCGGCACCGACAAACATGAGTTCACCATTTTTTTGCTGCTGGCTTGGTTGATAAAAATCAGAAAACTTCGGCTCTTTGGGAGGAGCCATTTGCTCTTCAGGATGCGCCTGGTTGTAGAGTTTGAAAGCGTAGTCAGTGTTGGTGAAGTTCTGCTTGGCTTCCGCTTTTATGTGCTCGTTTGTTGCAATCCAGTCGAGAAGTTTGGTGCGGTCGCGCGAGTATTTGGCGTACGCAGCTTGATACGCCTCGAGAGCTCGGTCGTGGCGCTCTTTTTCTTCAAGAGCGGCCTTGTCACTGCCTCCAAAAGCCTTCGCCAGATAATTGCCGCCGATGAAAGCCGCTGCGTTCAACACAGCCCCGCCAACCATAATTGCGATACTTGCCATGATTATACAATCGGCGACATTTTTCAAATCATTTTCTCAAAGTTTGTCTGGTAAGATTTTCTGATCCTCCAGGTACTTCTTGAGCCAGATGCTGCCCGTCATCACAAGTGTGAACATTCCATAGTTTTCGAATGAAACTGTTGGGTCACCTGTAAAACTTCTCTTGAACGCTTTTTTTGCAAGCCACCCAATTCCAGCAGAGAGGCCAACGAGAGTCGCGGCATCCATGGCGTTCTTCACGAGATTGTTGTCAGACATGTTTGGTATGTAAGAAAAAAAATAAAAGTTCAAAAGAATTTTTTTTGGGTGGGTCCATTGCGCGGGTGGAAATGACGAAACAAAACTTCAAATTAATCATCCATATACCGAATTCCACGTTTTTTCGGCCGCGGTTTCGGATCCGCATCCACGGGGGCGGGGTGTGGGGCTTGCTCCACAGAAGTTGCCTGGTTCTTTTTGAAAAAGGCCTTGATGTCTTCACGCTTGACATAAGTTGTGAGAAGCGTGACGCCAATTCCGGCGATTGCGATCAATTGGGTTGTGGTGAGACCGTTTTCTGCAGCAGGCTTTGGTGCGGGCTCTGTTTCCACGGGGTTTGGGGCTTGCCCCACAGCAGGTGCAGATTGTTTTGCAATTTTCTCTTCATAAGCTTGTTTGTGCGCTGCGCGGGCCTCCCGAGTTCTTTTTGCAATATCTTTGCCAGCAGCCACTCGCTTGGGATTTTTGGGTTTTGTTGCCGGCGTTTGTGAAGTTACTTGGCTCGTCTGCACAGGGTTTGGTGCCGGCGTCTGCGGTGGTGCTTGCCCAACGGGGTTTGCTTGTGCGGTTTCAGCCATTGTATAAAAACAAAATTAATATTCAATTCTGAATATTACTTTGCAACTTCTGTGTAATTATTCATTTGTTGGTGAGTCAACCTCAGCAATGTGCAAAGGCTGTCCGTCCCAAACTTTTGGATCTCCGGAGGGGCCTCCGCTGAAATCAATGTGTTTTGTTGTGATCAACACTGCGTTGGCCAGAGCGAGAAAACGGCCGCAAGACAAAGCGGCGCTGCCTGCCAGGTTGGAGAGCTCATTGCTGATGATCCAGTCGTTTCTCAGATCTTTTTGCAGAGCATTGATGTCGTCGATGTCGACTGCCATTCCGACCGCTTTGGTTGCAAGAAAAATGAAGCTGTCGATCAAGCTGTCCGTTGTTTTTGAGCCCACATAAGCCTGGTAGCGTTTGGTGTATTTCTCGACCTCTTTGTCTGTGAGGCGTTTCACTTGCTCGTGTGAAAGCTGCTGCCCGATGGCTTCTTTTGATTTTCCTATTGACACAAGCACGGCCAGCTGCTCGCGCATCGCGGGGATATCAGGCTGCGTTGAAACAACAGCGGGGACAATGCCGGCGGGCGCGCTCACTGCCTCAGCTTCAAGCAAGTCCAAGCCCGACAAGTCCAAGTCATCGAGTGTTGATAAGTCCGCCATTTTATATTTGTGAATTTTTATTCATTTTCAATTTTTAATTGGGGCACGCTGTTGGGTGTGAAGAATTTTATTCCAAACGGGTACTGAAGTGCGAACACCAGGCAAGAGAACTGTGTTTTTTTCAATTTTGAAATGAGGTCTTTGAATTCATCTTGAGAAAGTTCGCCGGCGAATTCATCAAAAACCGCTTTCAATGTCTTCCACGAGGGCGTGTAAAAAAGCACAAGCGCCGCAACGTTTTCGCGGAAAGAGGCCGTGATGCTGGTCATCTTTTGGGTTATCACCCACGTGCTGATCCCTGCGTGGCGACCGCTGAATGCAAGTTCGACCAGCTCGCCTGTGCGCTTTTTCACATCTTTCGAGGCCGCGCAGTCATCGAGGATAATGAGCGACTTGGTGCCCTCCAAAAAAAAGTAAACAAGCTTCAACCAAGCTTCAACTTCATGCTGTTTGCAAACCACGACATAAAAACGCGGGTCTTTCTCAGCGAAGCGATGAAAAGTCATGTTGTGTATGAATGTCGGGCAGATGAGCGCAATGAAGTCGAACTTGCCGTGGAAGGGGCCGCGGAGCTGATCCACCACAAACTTTGTTTTGCCTGAATTCGTTGGCCCCACGACGAGAGCGTTGAACGGGATTCTTTTTGGGTCCATTATATCAACGGGAGCAATTTTCAAATTAATACTGGACAGTTTCAAGTTGCTGCCTCAATACTCCCAACATCGAGTCGCTGATAACATAGACGTGGCAGTACACATCGCCTGAGCCGGTTTTTTTCCGCTGGAGTTCAATCTGTATTCCATCTGATGAGTCGACAAGCCGCGTGCCGCTTCCATGCATTTCTTGACTCGCCATTGAGCGCAAATCGATCAGAAGCCCGAACCTGTCTCCGGTGTAGAACTTTTTCATATTCATGTGCTGCGTTTTGTTCTTTTTCTTGCCAAAAAAGCGGTCAACTTCGCGCCACATGTCTTTCAATTCGATCCCGTTGTTGAAGACCATGTTGGGCACGCCGTTCACCGTGACATCGGCTTTCACGATGTCAGGGTTAATGAACTTTTCTGAATCTCTGTCACCGCCCGCGAAAGGCTCAATGAAAAGGAGAAGAATGGCTTTCAGGGACCTTCTTTGTTGGTTAATTTTGATGTTCAACCTTGTGTCGGTTTCTTTTTTGAAGGTCACCACCTTATCCCGGTGCACATGATCGTACAAGAACTCCTTGCCACTGTTGTAAACACTGCTCGCCTCGTCCGCCAAGGATTCGCTTTTGATCATTTCGTACTCGAGCTGGATGTTTTTCAGCATGTATTCCAGTTTTGTGGGATCAGAGCCTCTGACAACCTGATCGGCACGCGCAAGGGTCAACTCAAAAATGAGGTTGTTTTGGAGAGCTTTGTGATAAAATACTCCGTGGTCCGTCAGTATCTGATGGTCCAGGCGGATGTGGTATTTTTTCCCAAAAACATTTTCCAGCTCGTTTTCAGCGTCAACGCCCGAAGTTTTTTTGTCCCCCGAGTCTGAACGGATTTTGCAGAGGTCTTCAGACTGGATGCCCTCGAGAAGCATGTTGTCACGCTCTTCTTGCGAGAGGAAAAGGTCCTCCCAGATCTTGTAAAAGCCATAACCCACCGTGTCCTGCAGATTTTCTCCGAACTTCACGACCATTTTTTCGACCAGAGCGCGGGTGACGTTTTGAACGAGAAAGTTGTCGGCGTGGCCACCCGACAGGTCGATGTCGAATCGCAGACTGAGGGAGCCTGGCACGAGGACATCGTTCTCATTCAGCTTGGGCACGTAAACATTCAGCGTCTCGCCGGGTTTGGCTTCACTTGGATTAAAAGTGATGCGCTTGACCGTTCGCTCGGCTTTCATCGCGCCGAGAATTTTTCTTGTGTGCGTTGGAAGAAGGTTTGCTTGGACCGCCATCTATTTGAAAGCACTTTATTTTATTTAAATGAAAAAATATTCAAGATATATTTCGCAATGGCTGAAGGTGGAATGTTTGGACACGATGACCCTGATCTTGATGATAAACTTGACGAAAATGGTGATGAAGATGACGATGAAGAAGAAGAGGTCAATACAACCCGGCCTTTCCAACCCGATTCTGCATCAACACCATACCATGGTGGTGAACAACATGAAATGCAAACAATGCAACACGAACAGAGTGGGCTGCCTGACACTTCTTACACAGAAGAAACTCCTTTGTTGGGCGAAAGTTCACAATCAATGAATGAAAGAGCGTGGGATTCACTTCAGAGCTTGTTTCCAAAAGCCTCAGCAACAAATATTGAAACCTTTTATGACACAAAAGGCAAATTACAAGTAAAAATTGCTGGAGCCGGCAAAACAATTTTTAAACTTTTCACCAAAGAAAGGAAAACAGGTCAAGAAAGGCTAAATCCACATCTTTCAAAAGAAATCAAAGAAAAACTTGGGCCGATGGCACAAGAAATTATCGATAAAGAAAATGAAGATATCAGAGAAGAAAGACGAAGACTAATAGAATCTGAAAAACAACTCGAACAGGATAAAAAACTTGCAGCAAAAAAAGAAAAAGTTGAACAAGATGTTCAAGTTCTAAGAAGCAAAATTAATCAAAATCAAGCACAGCTTGATGCAATTCAAGATGAACATGGTTCGAGTATTGATATTGAGTCAGAAACTCGGAGACTGCAGCAGCTGAAAAAAAATTATGAAGCTGATTTAAAAACGAGAAAAAAAGAGTTGGCTGTTTTTGATAAAATACTAAAAAACAAAGGAAAAGCGCAGGAAAAAGTTGACAAAGGCAGAGCAAGACTCGCCGCAAAAGAAAAAGAAAGAAACTATCTTGAAGAAAGACTCAACACAACCAAAAGAGAAGATGAATTAAATGAACATTCTGCCGAACTCAAACGCAAAAATGAAGAAGACCAGAGAATCATCGATGATGAGAACGCTTCAGATTCTGAAAAAGAATCAGCCAGAGAAAGAATTGCAGAAAGAGAAAACGAACTTGGCAGGCTTGAAACGCAGATTGACGAAAGAGAAATAGCGAAGCCATTGCGTGAGCGCATAAAAGAGATCTTCAAAAAACACGGTTTGACTTTGACAGCTGTCGTTCTTTCTGCGGGCGCATTGATTGTTTCTGTCATTGACCTCGTTGGAAACAATTTGAAAGCAGTAGCCCAAAAATTGGGAACCGAACTGAAAGACCTCGGCAAAAAAATGGCAGGCATCCTTCCGGGCCTCATTGGCACGATGGTTTCTTTTCTTTTCAAAACTGCTGGCGAGGTCCTCGGTTTTCTGGCTGAACACGCCTGGATCCTGATTTTGGCTGTTGTGGCCTTTCTGGTTGAAGGCTATGCCAAAAAGAATCGTTAATTTTCACTTTCACTTTCACTTTCACTTTCACTTTCATCTTCATCTTCTTCGGTATAGAATGCCCAAAACAACACACCTGCAATTGCAACAAAGCCAACAATCAGAACAATTTTTTTCTTTTTATGAGAATCACTTCCCGAGACAGCCATTGGCACTCGTTCTTCTGTGTGCACTTGCGTTTGTGCAGACTCTTGTGTTGTCGGTGCAACAGGTTTCAAATCTTTTTTGCTTTCAGCTGTGGCCGCTTTGTGAATTGGGTTCGAAGGATGGCTGTTTGGCCGGTTTATTTTTGATTTCCCGCCATCCATGCGCTGAAGGGCAGCTTTTTTTGTGTTTTTGTTTGCCCCGTCGTTGACCCCCAGCTTCATACCCGGAATCGCTTGTTTGAGCTGGTTGTTGTAACCAACCGTGCTTTCTGTGTTGATAACCATGCGGCCTGGCATCAACCAAGCGCCCGGGCACACAGCAAGGTTCAACCGCACTTTTGCCTCGTCCACCGCCAGCTGGTAACGCTGCACGCTCTTTGCCAGGTCGGGCAGCCTCACTGCGTCTTCAACCAGGACAAGAAACTCGGTCTGGGCCTCCTTTGCTCTGCCTCCCGCCCCCAGAATGCTGCTGCGGACGTTTACTTGCGCACCTAAGATGCAATACACAAATGCTTCAATCGACTGGTTTATTCTCGACAAACCTGCCTGGGTCAAACCTGTTGTGGTTTTTGGTGCGAACCAGTTGAATTGCTCTTCAGCTGCATCGTTTCTGATAAAGCAAACTGAAATTCCCTTTTCTGTCGCCCTTGGATCTTCATCATCAAATTTTGCTTTTTCTGATGGATAGGGAACGTTCAGGATGAAAGGATCACGACAATAAATATAAACGCTGCCTAGTCCGTGATTTGGACCTATTGTAAACCGAAAATCGGTTGATGAAGGAACTTTGAACTCAACACATAATCTTTTGAAAGAAGCTTCGTCATATTTGTTGTTAAACTGACTCCATGTTGGATCACCCGGCAATGCGCTAAAGCTTTGAATACCTCCGAGCTGAAATAGGATGCGCCGAACCGTAAAGTACACGTGAAAGATGTAAAACGCTCGTACCTGTGGCGGCAGCTTCAGCGTGCTGTCTTTGTCAAATACTTCTCGAGATATTCCGCAGCCTGTTGTCGCGCACCACACTGCAAAGTTCAGCTGCTGTTCCCAGAAAGACATATCTGGCCTCGCCAGCCATTTTTTCGCGGGCTTTGACGTTTCGAATTTCGGTTGTTCCTTGGTAAATATCTCTCTAAACTTTGTTGTAAAATACTGGTCAGGGGTGACATAAATTTTGATTGCTTTGTTGAATATTTTTTTCAAACTCGGCGCAGCTTCTTCGAATGGAACTGCTGGAACCGCCAGTGCACTTTTTTCTGGGCGTGGCGTCAGTTGGAAAGGAAAACCGCCAACTTCAACCAAACCCAGAGCTCTTTTCATTTCTGCGCTCCAATATTTGCGATCTGATCCGAATACGCTTTGTAGACTGTCGGGTCCCTCTTTGAAAAATATTTCGGCTGTTGCTGTGTTGTCCGGTGCAAAAAATACCTGGGCTTCAAATTTGCTTTTGTCAGCCCTCGGGAAACGTGCAGAAAAAGTCGCCCAAGCCTTGGCTTGCGCAAGCTTTGCATTTGTGGAGCTGCCAGCCTGCTCTCGTTTTTCGAGATAGTCATACGCAACAGAATCTTGTTTGTTTGCGGTTTTCCATATGTTCATTTTCTTTTTCCCTGTTATTTTTCAATTGAAAAATTGCACGGAACAAAAATAAAATCTTTTAAATTATTTTTGTGTTCAATACAAAATGTATTCATCACCTGTTTTGCCGAGCGCTCCTCCGGATGAGGTTGAAACACAAAGCAGATTATATCCAAACGTCCCTGCTGAAACAACAAATGCCGAGAATTTCCGGCTTACTGCGATAAGCAAAATTGAAAAAGAAATTGCCGATCAGGCCGAACATTACAGGCTCGTTTTGAAAAAATACAAAAAAGCTCGGAAAGTGATTCACTATTCCGCGTCTTCTCTCGGGGTTTTGTCAGCCGGCCTGTCTTCCACAGCCTTTGCAACTTCTCTCACTGGGGTCGGCATTGTGGTTGGTGCTCCAATTGCGGCAATTGCGGGCCTTTCAGGTTTTGCTTCCACAGGTCTGGTTGTCTTGAACAAAAAGCTTGAAAGAAAAGCCGACAAACATACTAAAATTCATGCTCTTGCCCTTGCAAAACATGACACGATAAACAGTTATGTGTCAAAAGCTCTGAATGACAACAGTGTTTCAGACTCTGAATTCCAAAAAATTTCAAGTGAAATTCAAAAATATCGGCAACTTAAAGAGGCTTTGCGATCAAAGTTCGTCAAAAAACCGTCCGAGTCACCTCCACCATATCCTGATATTGAAAAGATAAAAAAAGATATTCGAGAAGAGTTTCGAAAAAAACTGGCGGGGTCCAGCGCAAATTTGAACTGAACTTTGAAGGAAAAAACAAAAAATTCTCTCTGATTTTTGAAAAACGCAATTAAATGTTTACTGAATATACAAAAATGATCACGATATTTCACATGATTTTCGTCATTTATGCGGAATGTTCCACACCCGTTTGGCAGAAAGATGTCAGACAGATAACCCAACAAGTTGTTGAGGCGATGCTTGAAGCGGAAGCTGGGTGAACCTCAGAAAAAAAAAAACTTGTCACAATCAATCTATCCGCAAAACAAAATTTATTTTTTCCCCGCGGAAATCGAACAATTTTCCATTTTCATCTTTAATCTCAAGCGTGACACTGTTTACATGTTGTCCAGTGCTTGCTTCACGTTGTCTGAAAATAGCATCATTTTTATAATAAACGTTTTCAAAAGGATTCCCCTTTATATCAAAAATTGAAATCAACTTTGACCGTTTACCGTTTTCCAGGTTGCGTTCAGAGTCAACCAAATCACAGTAAACAAAATATTTGTCTGGAGAAGCAAACTTCTTGACAATAATATGGTTGAAAGAAAAACTTGACTTTGGAAGCTCGAGAAAATTGGTCAGAGGTTCATTGAATTCAAGAGTTTGAATTTCTTCTTTATTTATTTCCATTTGTCCGAAAGGTGAATTTAATTCAATCGGAATTTTTATAATTGTTGTTTCAACCTTTTCATCTATTTTTTTCTTCAGAATTTTTTCTGTATAATGCCCTGGGGGTAATTCAATGTTTAAAAGTATTTTGTTGTTATTGTTTTTCAAAAATATTTCCCCTTTATTTTTCAAATTATACCACGAATTTGGAAGCGTGCATGACAGCAATGAAACACTTTTCGCTTCTGGAATTGTTTTTTCAAAAAACACAGTGATCGGGTTCTTTGTCGCGGTTATTGTGAGCACAACCATGATATAAAAATTGTGAATTTTTTATTCAATTAAAAATTGTGCACACCGATGGGCTGAATGATGCCAGACAGATAACTCAACAAGTTGTTGAGGCGATGCGTGAAGCTTACGAAAAAAAAAACATTGTGAAATTTCAGTGAAAGACAGGGCGGCCGATAATATGCCTCTTTCCGTTTTTTAAACAAAGGTTGCACAAATCAATTTTCCTGAAACTACAAACTTTCCCGCATGACGTAACTTTTGTGATGCGTTGATTTTTTTTCACAAAATGGGTGCATTTTTATTTCACAATGAACTTCAAAAAAACCCAGATCCCATCTCTCTTGGATCTTGATTTTAATTAATTCTTTCAATATCATCTCACGAATTTCGGGTGGAAGGTTTTTGACCATGTTCTATATATGTGCGCGCATTTCTTCAAATAATTCCTGAGCCAAAATGTGAAATTTGAGTTTCCTCTCCAGTTGCCCCATTGATTTTGTGGCCGCGCTGTGCCCCCGTTTTCCATTTGAAGGCGTGCAGCCTCCTCTTATGCGCAGTGGTTTTGACATGTTCATTCCACACACATAATCCTGGGTGGTCTCTGGGCCACAAAAAATTTCCCTTTTGCTGGCTTTGCATACTCGGCGACAAGTTGGAGCCGGGTATGCAAAGTCAGAAAAAGGGAAATTTTTTGTGGCCCAGAACCACCCAGGATTATGTGTGTCCATTATCCAGTGAATTTCAACCAATGAGATTACGTTTAGACCTTTTCCTGCTGGAAAACCATAGAGGTGTGTACAACCGAACAGCAAGCTTTGAAGTTCAGTTTCACCCTAAACTAATAGTTTTCACAGAGAATGATATGTCTATTTGATGGGAATAAATGCAGAGAAAAAATTCGGATTTAGACTTCAGTCTATTTGATGGGAAAAATGCAGACAAAAAATCTGGATTTGGGCTTAAAGATAGGCTAAATAGAAGCAAAAGCACAATTCAGGAGAAAGAAAGAGAGCAAGTTCTTGTCGTCTTTACCAGAAGCGAAACATCATTCACTTGATTCCTACGGTCGAGGAAAATTAGCTAGGCTGAGGTACTGCAGGAATTTACACCAAAGATTGACTGGAAAATGTAATTTTCTTAAATATTACGATTTTCCATTGGTTCTTAACTCATTGTCGCTAATTTTCAGACACATTGTCTCTATATCTGCAACAACACAGTGGTCCAGCTGGCACAGTTAATCTTATAACATTTTCAGCGCGATGTGTGTTATTTTTTGTATTCTTGAAAACGTTATTAAATTTGGTAGTTATCAGGATGTTATTTGACCTTGTGTATTGATAATAATGATAATAAAATGGCTTTTATCTGGAATATTATTTCTTTTCAGCCTTTACGCAGGTTTAAATCAACCATATTCCCTCAAAAAGTCATTTTATTCCCTTATTAATGGGATTTGTACTTGTTTGTAAGAAGAGGTGCAGATTCTAAATGAGCAGCCTTTATCATCCATGGCAACCAAGCATCAGGTGATATTGATGAATTTTTTAAATTACAGTTACATATCAGTGAAGGAACCAGAAAATCTGTACAGTGTTATCAAAGAACACACTTCACTGTACAGTGGGGTCCTGATCTGATATATGTGGTGAGAAACATTGAAAAACAATTCAAAGAATAGTAATCTTCTCTACATCTTAATTTTGTGGACTTTGAGAAGCCTTTGATAGTATCCATCGTGGCACTTTGTGGAGTTCTAAGCACCTTATGGTATCCCAAGCAAAATCAATCAAATAACGCAAGCCTTGTGTACGAATCCCACATGGGCATCCTACATGTGGGAGATCTAACACCCATGGAAAACTATTTGGATTTGGAGGTCTGCGAGGTCATTGAAAGAACTGAAAAAGAAACTCCACCAGCACTGCGTGAACTGAACATTGAACACGAAAGCTGTATGTTTACACAAACTTGAATACAAAGTCAGCTTCTGGTCCGTCTGGAATTGTTTGATCCCAACAAAGTCTGACCAATTAGGGCATAAACCTTCAGATTTTATAAGCATTGTCGCTTGCATTGCTGGGGATTTCGGATTACAACTTGTAGCATAATGCATGAGATGCCAGAAGGGAACAAATTCCAAACGGCATGAATGTGACCCGTATATTGTTTTCTGAAAAGCACCTGAACTGCCTGGCAGACTCTAATAAAAACATTAAAATTGGTTTATTCACTGCACTTGTTATGAATTTAATTAGATTACTATGAAGTTTCTGATTTTTATTTTATTTCTGTTTTACACTATGCTGGTGATCTCTTTTGTTTGTGGAGCACAGGACAATATCTGCAACAGAAAACAGCATGGCTGAGCACTGTGGCTAAAAATGTTGGACTGATGATCAATGCAAGTAAGAACAGAGTTATGATGTGAAAGAAGGAATAAACAAGGCAAGGCATGAATTTGCCTCACTCAGGCTTACCTGGAACACTATTAAAATCTCTCAGAAAACCAGGGTAAGGATTTTAAATTCAATGCCAAGGCTGTGTTTTCATACGTTTCAGAATGTTGAAAAACAACATGGAGATTTCCAGGAAGATCAGGGTGTTTATCCATAAATGCCTCTGATTTATCTTGCGCATAAGATGGTGAAAGAATGTCTGAAATGCTGAAGTTAGGGATATCTTTGAACAGGATGACATTGCTGAATTGACCATGTTGAAATAGTGTTGGGTTGAGCAAAAGTCACTTTATTTTGACAATTTTACAAGATCTGTTTCTTCACTAACAATTAAAATTAAATTTGAACAGTTGTCCAGGGTTCGTACAGGTCATGAAAAACCTGGAAAGTCTTGGAATTTTAGAATTTCATTTTCCAGGCCTGAAAAGTCATGGAATTAAAGTGTGGGTCATGGAAAATGATGTTTATTAAAAGAGAACATAATCAATTAGGCTTTTTCATGTAGAAATTGTCAAAAAAAATACCCAAAATGAAGATGGTTTCAAAGAAAATGCTCAAATTTAAGTTATGCAAAACTTGGATAGGTCATGGAAAGGTCACGGAAATTTTCAAAAGCTCAAAAGAGTGTTAACCCTGTTGTCAGCTATTAGTTCAACCCCATCATGACCCTCTCTACTCAAGTACCAGATATGCAGGGCTGTCATTAAGATTTGCATCACCTGTAGCCTCATTCTCCACACCCGTAGCAAACTTGTTACTTTGTGGTTGAATTCTATCAACAACAGGCAATTTCACCCGTAGCACCAAGGGAAAATCAAGCATACTCAGCCGTAACAGGTGTTACGGGTTACGGCCCTTAATGACAGCCCTGGATATGCAACTTTGATTTCAACGTGTTACTGTTAATATTCACAGTATGACAAACATCGTGACAATACTGAACACACATGGAATATGGGACATCTAGCGCAGCGGTGGTTGGGTGGGTGAGGGGGCGGACGTTGTGGTGCGCGAGCTATACCCGGCTCCAACTTGTCGCCGGGTATAGCTCGCGCACCACAACGTCCGCCCCCTCACCCACCCAACCACCGCTGCGACCAGATGTCCCATATTCCATGTGTGTGGGGAGAAACAATGGAAGAAGCAAAGCAAAATAAGAGGAGGCTGCACGCCTTCAAAAGGAAAACGGGGGCACAGCGCGGCCACAAAATCGGAAAGGCAACTTCAGAATTAACAAAAATTTCACATTTTGCGCTAGGAATTATTTTTCATTTGAAGAAATGCGCGCACATTTATAGAGAACATGGCCGCTGCACGATATGACGATGAAGATGTCCAGAAGCTTGATGAAGTTGTAAAAATGCTTAATGAAGAAAATCTTCGCGAAAAAGAAAATGTTCACGAAGAAGACGATGCTTCTAAAAAAGAATTTAATGAAACTAAAAAATTGATTGAGGATATTGAAGAAACTAAACGTTTTGAGAAAGAGCATGAAGAAAAATATGGATACAAATTAGGTGATCTGTTAGATCTTTCAACGCAATTCAATTTAAATTATAAAAACCCACCATGGTATTTGATAAGCAGAAATTTTGCAAAAGGAGTAAATGATTCTGTAGAAAGGATTTTTACAATTTTAAAAGCTTATTCAAAACCAAATAATAAACCAGAAGAATTTTACAACAGATTTGTTCTGAAACATACAAATTTCCGTGGATGGCTCCACGTGTGGTCAATGAAACTTTCAAAATTAAATAGAAAAAGCAAAGACCCGTGGAATCCACATGCAAATGATTTTTACAATTGGTCTGCAATTGATATTGAAGAGTTCAGGAAAGAACACCGAGCAAAGTACATTGAACTAATAAAAAACGAATTGGAAGAAATGAATTCGTTGAAAGCAACATTTGAGTTAAATGTGAGGTTTAGAAATGAGGCAATCATATCGCATTATTATATAAAAGATTTCCCTCCCATGTTTTTCCAGAAAACTGATGATGAAAGCGAGATTTCAAGAAAATTTTATTTATTCATTGATTTTGTGAAATCCCAAATTGAAACAGCAGTAAGAGACTCAAATTTGATAATTGATTGGATTATGGAAGCGTATGTGCACACTGCGCGCTGGCAACCATTGAAAGGAGGAACATGGATTCCACTTCCACCAAAGCTTGCAGCAAAGAAAGCAATTGTCAACGTGAAAAACACGGACAATGAATGTTTAAAGTGGGCGGTGAGATCGGCACTTTTCCCAGCAGGAAAAGACCCTCAAAGGCCAAGCAAATACCCGGTTGATGATGGCATCAATTGGAAAGGAATCGATTTCCCCACACCGATCAAGCAGTTAAAAAAGCTTGAGGAACAAAATCCAAAATTGGCAATAAATTTATATGGCTGGGATAATGAAGAAAACAATATCTTGGCAGGTTTATGGTTGAGCAAGAAAAGAAAAGAAGTTCCAAGGATAAATCTGATGTTGATTGTGTCAGGAGAGAACAAACATTACTGTTGGATAAAACGTATGAGCGCATTGATTTTTGATCAGACAAAACATCACGGGAAAAAACATCTTTGTGAAATGTGCATAACAAATTTCAACACAGCGGAAAAGTTGGCAGAGCATGAAAAACAATGTGACGGTGTGCTGGGCAGACCAACAGTGATCGAAATGCCGAAAAAAGGGGAAAACATCTTGAAGTATCAAAATTTCCAAAAACAGATGAAGGCGCCTTTCGTGATTTACGCAGACTTCGAAGCGCTTGTAAAAAAGATTAAATATCGCGAGTGCGAACGAAGTTCAGAACAAAGTTACACAGAAAAAACTGAAATCCACGAAGCATGTGGATACGCCTGGATATGTGTGAGAAGTGATGGAGAAATAATGAATTCAAAAGTTTTCAGAGGGCAAAATGCAGTAGCAAATTTTCTGAGCGACATAGTGCAAGAAGAACAAAAACTGAGGGAAAGTGTGGAAAAACCAAAACCAATTGTTATGGATCAAGATGATTGGAGTGATTTCAAAACTGCAAAAGATTGTCATATTTGTAACAAAAGTCTGGTTAAAGAAAATTTCCTTGACTCACTGCCAGCCTGGAAAAAAGAAAAATATTTGGGACAGGTTCACAAAAAATGTTTCTGGTTTGTGCAAAAAAGGGTTGGGTTTCTTTGCATGAAAAAGTTGGACAAAAAGCAAAAAGAAGCGGCAAAGAAACAAGAAAACTGTCAATTCTGCAAAAAACCATTGATCCAACCAACTTTCAGAGACGCTGTGAAAGACCATTGCCATGTGACAGGCAAGTTCCGTGGGGCAGCGCACAACGAGTGCAATTTCAAACTGAAACTGAACCCAAAATTTTTCAAAATCCCAGTTGTATTTCATAACCTGCGGGGTTACGACGCGCACCACCTGATGCAGGCGATGGCGCAGCAGGAAAAGGATGTGAAATGTGTGGCCAACAACATGGAAAAGTACATCACATTTTCCATGGGGAATCTGCAGTTCATAGACAGTCTGAATTTCATGCAAGGAAGCCTCGACGCGCTTGTGAAAGCAACACCCCAAGAAAAGTTGAAAATCACCAAAACAACAGTGGACAACCCCCAGGTTGATTTGTTATTTCAAAAAGGAATCTACCCGTATGAGCACATGGACTCATGGGAGAGGTTCGAAGAGACAAAACTGCCACACAAAAAACTGTTTTATAGCAAACTGAACGACGAAGCCATTTCAGACGCTGAATATGCGCACGCGCAGAAAGTGTGGGAAGCCTTTGACTGCAAAAACCTGGGAGATTATCATGACTTGTATGTGAAAACAGACGTGACACTGCTGGCGGATGTTTTTGAAAATTTCAGGGATCTGTGTCAAGAGCAGTACGGGCTGGACCCGGCGAATTATTTCACATCGCCAGGGCTGAGTTGGGACGCGCTTCTGAAAATGTCTGGCATTGATCTGGAGCTCTTGACTGACATTGACAAGCATCTTTTTGTGGAAAGGGGGCTGCGCGGCGGGATCTCAAATGTCAGCAAAAGGTATGTCAGAGCCAACAACCCAGAAGTGGAGGGCTATGATGAGACCAAACCGAAAAAATTTATTATGTATTTCGACGCGAACAACCTTTACGGCTGGGCCATGTGCCAGCCAATGCCCGTGAGAGGATTCAAATGGAGAAGCGTGCTGCCCACGGAAGAAGAAATTTTGAAGAAAAAAGAAGACGCCAAAACCGGCTGGATTCTTGAGGTTGACCTCGAATATCCGGAGGAGTTGCATGAAGAGCACAACAGTTATCCGCTGGCGCCGGAAAAAAAGGCGGTAAAAAAAGAGGACATGTCAGACTACCAGCACCGTCTGATGGACGAACTGGAAATCAAAACACCAAAAGAAAAGAAACTGCTGCTGACACTGGAAGACAAAAACAACTACGTCGTGCACTACAGGAACTTGCAGTTTTATCTGCAACAGGGGATGAGGCTGAAAAAGGTTCACAAAGTTCTGGAGTTCGAGCAATCACCGTGGATGAAACCGTACATCATGATGAACACCAATTTCCGCAAAAGAGCAAAAAGCGCTTTTGAAAAAGACTTTTACAAACTGATGAACAACTCGGTTTTCGGGAAAACGATGGAGAACCTGCGGAAGCGCACGGACATCAAAATCGTGAAAAGTGAAGAAAAAGAAAAAGTGAGAAAATTTGTTGCCAGTCCGTTGTTCTCAAGGTTCGCCCAATTCACAAACAACATGGCGGGGATCCACATGCACAAAGGGAAGCTGGTGCTGAACAAACCGGTGTACACGGGCATGACGATCTTGGACAACAGCAAGATCCTCATGTACGACTTTTTCTACAACCACCTGAAAAAGCGGTACGGATCAAAATGTGAACTTGTTTACACGGACACGGACAGTCTTCTGCTTGAGATCGAAACAGAAGACGTTTACAAAGACATCGCGACAACGAAAGAAATGTATGACCTGAGTGATTACCCGCAAGACCATCCACTTCACTCAGACGAGAACAAAAAAGTCTTGGGCAAAATGAAAGATGAATGCGCGGGGGCACCCATCGCGGAAGCCATCTGTCTCAGGTCAAAAATGTATTCCATCCTCCGAGGGGACGAAAAAAATATCAAAAAGGCGAAGGGGGTCAAAAAGTGTGTCGTCAAGAAAAACATTTCCCACGAGCAGTACCGTGAAATGATTTTTGGCGAGAAGAAACAGCTGAAGCATGGAATGAACATTCTGCGGAGCGAGGGGCATGAAATTTACGGAATGCACGTGAACAAGATTTCACTGTGTGCGTTTGACTCAAAACGCTGGATTGCAGATGACGGGATCCACACAAAAGCATACGGTTTCAAAGATGCCCCACTAACAGAAGAGGATTTGGAAGCGCTGTTGCTGGACACAGAAGCTGTCACAGCGCTAGGGGAGTGGCTGGAAGAACAGTTTTAACAATCTCGCTCGGGCGCAAACTGCGCAAATAATTCAAAACTCCAGGGTCAAGAAAAATTTCTTCTGGATTTTTAACGGTGTTGTTTCTGCCAAAAATATCAGAATATTTTTGGTTAACGTCACTTCTTGTCCTTCTTTTCCCAATGGTTGAAGCTTGAATGAGAACACCGTTGCGTCCACGGCCCATTTTTCAAAATTTCATTTGTTTGTTCAACTGTCCACGCTGGCTGGCGGGAGAACGGTGTTTTTTGGGACAATCTGCAGCTCTTCACGCACAAAACCGCGCTTGGGTCCATCATGCAAATAGTACAGAACGGGCTGATCCGGTTTTTGTAAAACCTTTTCAATGGTGAAAACTTTCAAAGACCAAATCGGATCCGTGGCTCTTTTTTTCCCCCCTTCAAGCTCGCCAGGTTCGTAAAGATGGCGAACCTGAACAAGATACGGCAGGATTTTTTCATCCTTCCCAACAGGTCTGTGATAAGCAGTCGAAGGTTTCGAAAAAACAGATTTCTCTTTGATTGCAACAGCGGGTTTCTTTCCGATGAGGCTGGTCACCTCGTTGTTCAAAGCCGAAACAACTTCAGGAAGTCTTTTCACCCATGCCCTGGACCGCTGGCCCTCAGGCATCCGCATTTCCACGGCATACTGGTGACCGAACAGGCGTTCGGCAAGGGTGCGGTTGAAACGTTCAACAATGGCCTGATCGCGGTGAATGTTGACGCGCCCGCGCCGGATGAAAGTTTTGTGATTTTCCATGACTTTCGTCACAGCGCCCATGAATTCGCGCCCAGGGTCAACTTGCAACATTTCAGGCCATTTCAAAGGGCCGCGCTTGTAAATTTTCTGAAAAGCCTGGGCAACCTCATCAGAATTTTTCGAGGTCAAGGGTTCGGACTCTTTGAAACGGCTGGCCACGTCGACAACGTTCAGCGCGTATTTCCAGACTTTGCGACCGCGAGGCAGTTTATCGTGAGGCAAAAAAAGAAGGTCAGCCTGGTGGACCTTGTTGGGTAAGGGCACGTCGAATTTCGGGCGAGGAATGTGCTTCGGCGCCGGAAGGAATATCTGCCAGAGGGCTTGCGTGATCAACCACTTTTTTGCGGTGTCTTCCGGGACGTTTGCAGCCGCGGCCAGTTTTTTGATGGCGGCAATGCCTTTCCAATAACCGCCAGGGCTGTAGTAAATCTTCGCGAGTTTGGTGTCCATATAAACGAGGTGAAAAAAAGTTTAAATGTTAGCAGATGAATCTTGTTTTGGTTTTCCCGCAAGAGGCGCATTTGACTTTCAGAAAGGTTTGCCCATTTTTGGTTTTTCCGAGTCTTTCACTCCCACGAACGTTGGGGGTGATCTTCTTCTCATACACACAGTAGAAATCCATATAAAAAAGGTAAAAAAAAGTTTAAAAGAACCGGAAAGCAGCGTAGCCCAAAGCGAGCGCCCCGGCGCCGACAAACATGAGTTCACCATTTTTTTGCTGCTGGCTTGGTTGATAAAAATCCGAAAATTTGGGCTCTTTGGGAGGAACCATTTGCTCTTCAGGATGCGCCTGGTTGTAGAGTTTGAAAGCGTAGTCAGTGTTGGTGAAGTTCTGCTTGGCCTCTGCCTTTATCTGCGCGTTTGTTGCAATCCAGTCGAGAAGTTTGGTGCGGTCGCGCAAGTATTTGTCTTTCGCAGCATTATACGCCTCGATAGCTCGGTCGTGGCGCTCTTTTTCTTCAAGAGCGGCTTTTTCACTGTCATCGCCTTCTAAAAACTTCGCCAGATAATTGCCGCCGGTGAAAGCAGCTGCGTTCAACACAGCCCCGACAGACATCAGTCCAAACGACATTAATGCCATGCTTATACAATCGGCGGCATTTTTTCAAATGATTTTTTTTTGGGTGTTCAAACGTTGGTCGGGAGGATTTTCTGGTCCTCCAGGTACTTCTTGAGCCAGATGCTGCCCGTCATCACACCAGTGAACATTGCGAAGTTTTCAATAGAATCTGAAGGGTCATCTGTAAAACTTCTCTTGAACACTTTTTTGACAGCCCACCCAATGCCAGCAGAGAGGCCAACGAGAGTCGCGGCCTCCATGGCGTTTTTTACAAGATTGTTTTCAGGCATGTTTTGTATGAAAGAAAAAAATAAAAGTTCAAAAGAAAATTATTCAGACTCCACATTGCTTGGCGGCTTCTCATCTTCATCAGCTTGTGAATCTGCATAGCTTGGCGGTTTCTCGTCAGGGTAAATTGGCAACACAGGAAATTCCTCATCTTCATATTCATCTTCTTCAATGAATGGTGCATCCCAGAGAAGCATGATTGTATCAAAAAATGCTACGGAAAATTTTAACCAAAAATAGCTGATTGCAAAAATACCAACGCCTGATACAACAGCTTGGGCACCGTCAATTTTCATGTTTTGTATATTGTGTAAATATTAAATTGGGGCGGCACCAATGCAATCAATCCATTTTGCGAATTCCTTTTCTTGGCTGCGGTGGCTGAGGTGGCTGCGGTGGCTGCGGCAGAGGAGCTGGTTCTTTTGGCTGCGGCTCCGGTGGATTATCCTGTTTTTTTGCGAAAAAAGCTTTTATATCATCACGCTTTACATAAGTTGTAACAATGGTTACGCCAATTCCAGCGATAGTTAGCCATTGGTTTGTGGTGAAACCCTCTGAATCGGCTGCAGCAGGCTTTGGTTCGGTTTCCGGCTCAGGAGCAGGATCACGGGGAGCGGTTTCTTTTTTTGCCTGCTTGTTGTTTGCAATAATGATAGCCGCCTCAGCTGCGGTTTTTTTCTGCGATTCGCGGGCCAGCCGTGTTCTTTCGGCAACCATTTTCCCAGCAGCCACTCGCTTGGGATTTTTGGCAGGCTTTGTTGCCGGAGTTTGTGAAGTTACTTGGCTTTCCATTGGTTGCTGCGGTTCAGAGATTTCTTGAGCGGTCGGTTGCTTCTGTTCTTCAGCCATTGTTACTTTGAAACAAATTTATATTTAATTAAAAAAAATTTTGTCAGGAATTGCTGGCTTTCTGAGTAATTATTCAGCGGTTGGTGGGCTTTGCTCAATAATTTCTTCCGATTTTGCTTCGTGATTTTTTTCAAAATTAATGTGTTTTGCCGATTTTGCTTCGTGATTTTTTTCAAAATTAATGTGTTTTGTTGTGATCAGAGCTGCGTTTGCCACAGCGAGAAAACGACCGCACCTCAGGGACATGCTGCCTGCCAGGTTAGACAGCTCTTTGTTGATGATGTAGTCGTTTTTAAGTTCTTTTTGATAAGCATGGATGTCGTCGAGGTTGACTGCCATTCCGACGGCTTTGGTTACAAGAAAAACGAAGCTGTCGATCAAGCTGTCGGTTGTCTTTGAGCCCACGTATGTCTCGTACCGTTTTGTGTATTTCTCGACCTCTTTGTCACTGAGGCGCTTCACATTCTCGTGTGTTAACTGCACCCCGATTGCTTCTTTGGCTTTCCCTGTTGACACCAGCACGGCAAGCTGCTCACGAAGTGCAGGAATATCAGGCTGCGTTGAAACTGGAAAGGCATTGCCGGGCGCGCTCGTTGGCTCAGCTTCAAGCAAGTTCATAAAGTCATTTATATTTTTTTCAATTTCTGGGGTAAATTCGGATGGATTTGCCATTTTATATTTATTGCTATTTTTTTAATTGAGATTTTTTTATTCCGTAAGGGTGCCGAAGTAAGAAAACAAGGTAGGAAAACTTATTTTTTTTCAGCCATGAAATGTAATCTTTGTACTCATCTTGAGAAAGTTCGCCGGCGTAATCTTCAAAAATCGCTTTCAAAGTCTTCCCTGCGGGAGTGTAAAAAAGCACAACTGCCCCAATGTTTTCGCGGAAAGAAGCCGTTATGCTGGTCATCTTTTGGGTGACCACCCACACGCTTAGCCCTGTGTGGCGAGCGCTGAACGCAAGTTTGACCAGCTCGCCTGTTCGCTTTTTTACATCTTTCGAGGCTGCGCAGTCATCAAGGATAATGAGCGTGTTGGTGCCCTCGAAAAGCCCGGAAACAAGCTTCAACCAGCCCTCAACCCATTCCTGTTCGCAAATGATAACAAAAAAACGCGGGTCCGCCTCGGCGAAGCGATGAAAAGTCTTGTTGTACGCAAATGTCGGGCAGATTAGCACGATGAAGTCGAACTTGCCACGGAAAGGGCCGCGGAGCTTATCAACCACAAACTTTGATTTTCCCGAATTTGTCGGTCCAATTATGAGAGCGTTAAACGGTATGTTGCCTGGGTCCATTTTATTAGTACTGCACAGAATCTAATTGCTGCCCAATTACGTTCATCTGCGAGTCACTGATAACAAAGACGTGGCAGTTCACGTTGCCTGAGTTTTTGGCATTCCGCTCGAGTTCAAGCTGGACTCCATCTTGTGTGTTTACAAGCCGCGTGCCGCTTCCGTGCATTTCATGACTTTCCATTGAGCGAAGATCTATCAGAAGCCCGAACTTGTTTTCGGTGTAAAACTTTTTCAGATTCATGTTCGGTGTTTTGTTTTTTGACTTTCCAAAGAAGCGGTCAACTTCACCCCAGATATCCTTTCCTTCGATGCCGTTGTTGTAAATCATGTTGGGCTTGCCGTTCACCGTAACGGTGACTTTTGTCAGGTCTGGGTTGAAGTACTTTTCTGAATCCCTGTTGCCGGCTTCATAAGGCTCAACGAAAAGGAGAAGAAGACCTTTCAGTGACCTTCTCTGCGAGTTTACTCTGAGGTTTATCCTTGTGTCAATGCCTTTTGAGAAGGTGTGCACAAATGGCCGCTCAACATGATCGTAAAGGAATTCCTTTCCTGAGGAGTAAACACTTCGCGCGTCGTCCGCCAGAGTCTTGCTCCTCATCATTTCGTACTCGAGCTGGATGTTTGTCAGCTTGTATTTCAGTTTAGCGGGGTCAGAGCCTTTTACAACCTGCGAGGCCGGCGCAAGGGTCAGCACAAACATGAGGTCGTGGTAAAGAGCTTTGGGGTAGAAAACGCCGTGGTCGGTCAGGATCTGGTGGTCCAGTTGGATTCGATATTTTGTTCCGAAAACCGTGTTAAGTGCGTTTTCCGCGCCCACACCCGAGGTTTTTTTATCCCCCGCATTTGAGCGGATCTTGCAGAGGTCCTCGGACTGAATACCCTCGAGCAGCATGTTGTCCCGCTCCTCCTGTGAGAGGAAAAGGTCCTCCCAGATCTTGAAAATGTCATACCCCACCGTGTCCTGCAGTATGGTTCCAGCGTACTTAACAGTCAGCCTGTCGACAAGAGCACGGGAGACGTTTTGTACAAGGAAGTTGTTGGCGTGCCCTCCAGCCAGGTCGATGTTAAAGATAAGTGAGATCGAGCCTGGCACGAGGACCTCGTTCTCATTCAGCTTGGGCACGTAAACATACAACGTCTCGCCGGGGTTGGCTTCGCTGGGATTAAAAGTGATGCGCTTGACCGTGCGCTCGGCTTTCATTCCGCCTAAAATTTTTTCTTGGTTCGTTGGACGAAGGTTTGCTTGCACAGACATGTTTATACAACGCCGGACATTTGTATTTAAATAAAAATAATTTGAATATATAATTTCGCGATGGCTGAAGGTGGAGAGTTTGGATACGATGACCCTGATCTTGACTTTGATATTGACAACGATGATGACGATGATGACTATGAAGATGAAACCACCGATGAAACAATTCCTCTTATCCCTGGCGACTCATCCACACCTTGGCCTCAAGGTCAAGAGATTCAGATGCAAACAATGTCTCACGAGAAAAGCGGGCTGCCAGATAAATCTTATATTGAAGAAACATCTTTTGGTGGAACAAGTAGAATAAAAATAACAGATGAATATCTTGAAAGAAGACTGAAAAATTTAAGAAACAATGATACAGATTTATATTCCTCAGATAAAGCTGAAAATAATTATGAAATTTTAACTCAGGAGGGAAAAGATAAAGAAGCAAAAGAATTAATAAATATTGTACAAAATGTGGAAATCGAACGTGCAAAAGAATTAATCAAAGAAAGATATCCAGAAGCAAACATACCTAAATTGGGATTAAGGCTTGCAACTGCCGAAGAAGCAAAAACAAAACCAGGAATTAAATTTATGGATATTGTTGCTATTGGTAAAAATGCTGGTCTGATAAAGGTATTTCTTTCAAATGGAGAAGATTTTCAAAGTTCTTTCTTTAAAACGGAATACATCAAAAAAGTGCTTGGCCGAAAGACTTTAGAAATTGATAATGAAAATTTAATAGAAACGAAGAAACAAAGTGATGAACTTGAAAAACAGATGAAAGAAAAACAAAAAGAACTGAAACAAAAAGAATCAATGGCAAAAGAATCTGAAAAACTAAAACAACAAATGGAAGAAAAGAGAAACAAAATTAGACAAATTGAACAACAGAAAGATGATCTTGAAGATACAAATGAGCCATTGAATATAGAAGAAATTGAAAAACTGAAACAACAGAAAAAAGACCTTGAAAAAGACCATCAAGAATTAGCAAAGAAACTTGATCAAACAAGAAAAGCAGCAAAAGATGGCAAAAAATTGCAAGAAGATATTCGGAAGCTCACACAAAAAAATGCCGAATTAAAAGAAACTGAAGAGAAACTTCAAGAAAAAATTAACATAGAAGATCTTAACGAAAAAAAAGAGCGAAAAGCAGAACTTGAAAACAAAAATAAAGAAGACAAAGCAATTATCGATGATGAAAACGCTTCACCTTCTGAAAAAGAGGCTGCCAGGGAGAGAATTGCAGATAGACAAGAGGAGATTGGCAGGTTGGCAACACAAATTGAAGAAAAAGAAAGAGCCATGCCGCTTCGTGAGCGTGTAAAAGAGATCTTCAAAAAGTACGGCGTGACAGTGACTTCAATCCTTCTTGCCGCAGGTGTCACGATTGGTGCTGTCATTGGCGTCATTACCAACGCTTTGAAATCAATGGCCAAAGCTTTGGGAAACGGGTTAAAAGCTATTGCGAAAAAAACAGCCTCCATTCTTCCGGGACTGCTCGGCTCGATTGTTTCTTTTCTTTTCGCAACTGCTGGTAAGGTCCTCGGTTTTCTGGCAGAACACACATGGCTTTTAATTTTGGCTGTTGTGGCCTTTTTGGTTGAGAGCTATGCCAAAAAGCAGAGTTAATTTTCTTTGGGAAAACTCAAAAATTAGCGGAATGTCAAAAACAACAAACCTGCAATTGCAACCGCGCCAACCATCATTGCAACTTTGTTCGTGTCATGAGAATCACTGCCCGAGCCAGCCGTTGGCACTAGTTCTTCTGTGTGCACTTGCGTTGTTTGTGTTGACTCTTGTGTTGTCGGTGTTTCAACAGGTTTCAAATCTTTTTTGCTTTCAGCTGTGGCTGCTTTGTGAATTGGATTGGAAGGATGGCTGTTTGGTGGGTTAATTTTTGATTTTCCGCCATCCATGTGCTGAAGGGCCGCTTTTTTTGTTCTTTTGTTTGCCCCGTCGTTGACCCCCAGCTTCATACCCGGAATCGCTTGTTTGAGCTGGTTGTTGTAACCAACCGTGCTTTCTGTGTTGATAACCATGCGGCCTGGCATCAACCAAGCGCCCGGGCACACAGCAAGGTTCAACCGCACTTTTGCCTCGTCCACCGCCAGCTGGTAACGCTGCACGCTCTTTGCCAGGTCGGGCATCCTCACTGCGTCTTCAACCAGGACAAGAAACTCGGTCTGGGCCTCCTTTGCTCTGCCTCCCGCCCCAAGAATGCTGCTGCGGACGTTTACTTGCGCACCCAAGATGCAATACACAAATGCTTCAATCGACTGGTTTATTCTCGACAAACCTGCCTGGGTCAAACCTGTTGTGGTTTTTGGTGCGAACCAGTTGAATTGCTCTTCAGCTGCATCGTTTCTGATAAAGCAAACTGAAATTCCCTTTTCTGACGCCCTTGGATCTTCATCATCAAATTTTGCTTTTTCTGATGGATATGGAACGTTCAGGATGAAAGGATCACGACAATAAATATAAACGCTGCCTAGTCCGTGATTTGGACCAATTGTAAACCGAAAATCGGTTGATGAAGGAACTTTGAACTCAGCACATAATCTTTTGAAAGAAGCTTCGTCATATTTGTTGTTAAACTGACTCCATGTTGGATCACCCGGCAATGCGCTAAAGCTTTGGATACCTCCGAGCTGAAATAGGATGCGTCGAACCGTAAAGTACACGTGAAAGATGTAAAACGCTCGTACCTGTGGCGGCAGCTTCAGCGTGCTGTCTTTGTCAAATACTTCTCGAGATATTCCGCAGCCTGTTGTCGCGCACCACACTGCAAAGTTCAGCTGCTGTTCCCAGAAAGACATATCTGGCCTCGCCAGCCATTTTTTCGCGGGATTTGACGTTTCGAATTTCGGTTGTTCCTTGGTAAATATCTCTCTAAACTTTGTTGTAAAATACTGGTCAGGGGTGACATAAATTTTGATTGCTTTGTTGAATATTTTTTTCAAACTCGGTGCAGCTTCTTCGAATGGAACTGCTGGAACCGCCAATGAACTTTTTTCTGGGCGTGGCGTCAGTTGGAAAGGAAAACCGCCAACTTCAACCAAACCCAGAGCTCTTTTCATTTCTGCGCTCCAATATTTGCGATCTGATCCGAATACGCTTTCAAAACTGTCGGGCCCCTCTTTGAAAAATATTTCGGCTGTTGCTGTGTTGTCCGGTGCAAAAAATACCTGGGCTTCAAATTTGCTTTTGTCAGCCCTCGGGAAACTTGCAGAAAAAGTCGCCCACGCCTTGGCTTGCGCAAGCTTTGCATTTGTGGAGCTGCCAGCCTGCGCTCGTTTTTCGAGATAGTCATACGCAACAGAATCTTGTTTGTTTGCAGTTTTCCATATGTTCATTTTCTTTTTCCCTGTTATTTTTCAATTGAAAAATTGCACGGAACAAAAATAAAATAGTTTTCCATTATTTTTGTGTTCAATACAAAATGGTTGTGCTCACAATCATCACTCCTTCAAACAACTACACAGTTTATTTTCACCAGCCCCTTCAACCAAACTATATCAGACTTTTAAGCTGTTCTCTTTACAATTCTTGGTTTAACATTAAAAAAATTGGCAGACTTAAATCGATAACACATAACAAAACCATCACCTTTTTACCAGGCAATTACACCTTGAAATCTTTAAAAAGTAAAATTGAAAATGATCTTTTGCCGGACAGTGACTCCTTAAAAGCAGAAATCAACACACCCTATGGTCAAATGGTTGTCTTAAACACAAATTTGGAAGAATTTCAAATTGATGAAAATTTGAGCTCTCTTCTTGGCTTTGGCGTTGTCGGAAATTTACCAAAATTCTTTTCGTTATTGTATTCAAAAAAACTGAACTCCACTTCAACGTACTTAATCCATTGTGACTTGATTGACAAACAAGAAAATCAGTTCAATGGAAAACCATCCACCATTCTTGCCAACTTTGATATAAAAGGTGAACCTTGGGAAAAAGTTTTTTATCAGTCAGAGCCACAGCATGTTCGTTCCACTTTGAAAAGTCGAGAGGTAAACAGTTTGACTATTTCAGTCAAAGATGAGAATGGTGAACTTTTTGATTTCAATGAGATGCCACTCACTTTCGTTTTGGAGATAAATTGATTACCTCTTGAATTTCAGACAATTAAAAAAAAAAAAAGCTGTATTTTATAGACAATGTCTTCATCAAACGTATTGCCAAGTGCTCCTCCGGAGACACCACAAAGCGTATTATATCCTGTTTTACAAACGCCTGATGCCTTTCGCCTTGGAGAGATAAACGAAATCAAAAAAAAGTTGGCTGAAGAGGTTGACAAATATAGACTTGTTCGAAAAAAATTTAAACGCGCAAAAACAGCCGTCAACTGGATTTCCGGCGGTCTTGGCGGACTCAGCGCTGTTTTTTCTAGTGCTGGACTTGCGTCTGCTCTAACAGGGGTCGGGATACCCGTTGCTATACCCTTAGGTGTTGTGGGTGGTTTTTTCTCTGTTTCTTCCTCCATTTTGATTCTTGCCGGGAAAAAACTTGACAAAAAAATGTCTAAACACCAGGAGATTGTTACTCTTGGCCTTGCAAAACGTGCGAGTGTTGACAAGCTGGTTTCCAAGGCTTTAATTGATAATCGCATTAGTGATTCTGAGTTTCAGATTATTCTTTCTGAATTGGAACAGTACAATGAGTTAAAAGAAAAGGTACGAGCAAAGCTCACAAAAAAACCATCTTTAAGTAAACTGCCTGATGTTGAAAAGATAAAAAAAGAGCTTCAAGAACAGCTTATGAGAAAACTCGCGGCGCCCAGCACTGCAAATTTGAACTGAAGTTTGAAGGAAAAACAAAAAAAATATCTTTAACTATAATTAAAGGTTGACTGCATAACTCAAAATGATCACGATATTTCACATCCTTTTCGTAATTCTGGAAGAATTTTCCGCTCCCGTTTGGCAGAACGATGTCAGACAGATAACTCAACAAGTTGTTGAGGCGATGCGTGAAGCGGACGAAAAAAAACATTGTGAAATTTCAGTGAAAGACAGGGCGGCCGATAATATGCCTCTTTCCGTTTTTTAAACACAGGTTGCACAAATCAATTTTCCTGAAACTACAAACTTTCCCGCATGACGTAACTTTTGTGATGCGTTGATTTTTTTCACAAAATGGGTGCATTCTCATTTCACAATGAACTTCAAAAAAACCCAGATCCCATCTCTCTTGGATCTTGATTTTAATTAATTCTTTCAATATCATCTCACGAATTTCGGGTGGAAGGTTTTTGACCATGTTCTATATATGTGCGCGCATTTCTTCAAATAATTCCTGAGCCAAAATGTGAAATTTGAGTTTCCTCTCCAGTTGCCCCATTGATTTTGTGGCCGCGCTGTGCCCCCGTTTTCCTTTTGAAGGCGTGCAGCCTCCTCTTATTTTGCTTTGCTTCTTCCATTGTTTCTCTCCACACACATGGAATATGGGACATCTGGTCGCAGCGGTGGTTGGGTGGGTGAGGGGGCGGACGTTGTGGTGCGCGAGCTATACCCGGCGACAAGTTGGAGCCGGGTATAGCTCGCGCACCACAACGTCCGCCCCCTCACCCACCCAACCACCGCTGCGCTAGATGTCCCATATTCCATGTGTGTACTGATTGCAGGGATTTGTACTTATTTGCAGAACGAGGTGCAGGTTCCAAATAATCAGCTCCACAGCAGGTAAGAGGCAGGCCATAGGCAAGCAAGATGAAGTTAGTTAGTTGAACATGTTTTAATTTTCAAACTATCAGTGTTGGAAATGTGATAGTAGTGTCAAAGGATGCTTTTTCAGTGTGATACTTTTACATACAGCAAGGACCCTCTAACTATGAACATTTCACTTTTATTAATACCAATTTTTTTCTCTGTCTAATGAGATCTCTCTATCCAGACAAAAGGATTAGCAATTTTAACATATAAGAAACACTAATCCTTTATATGAGAAGCACTTATTGGATAGTTAACCCTGGGCTTGTCACCTTGTGGTGGTGGTGTGGAGCCTGTACGTGCAATGACCTGGAGTGCTATGCCGGTTGGGCCAAGTCCCTGGTGGGTTCAACCATACTGGTTTGGTTGATGGATAGAGACCAGACAAAGGATAGCCAGTGGTCCTCAGGGGTGGGGGTTGGACATTCGGCTAATCACTTGACCCCATTAAAATATTATTGAAGAAACCGTAAAGAAAATGGGCCTTCTTCACCACTTTGGCTCAAGTAGCCAGGCAACAAGCAAATCGTTAGATAATAATAAAAAAATGTACAGAAAATTAGGTTCCCATTTTTCGAGTGTCCCAACGGTGTAACAAACAGTATAATAAAGATCATGCCACTACATTATACTAATTATTATCAATATATGCGGCCAAATTGAAATCCGGCCTTGTGAAAACATGTCCTAAGCGGGCTGCAAATGACTCCAGGTGGGCCGCTTTTGCATTTTGTCCCTCGATCTGATTGGTTCACACTCCATTATCCAGTGAATTTCAATCAATGAGATTACGTTTAGACCTTTTCCTGCTGGAAAACCATAGAGGTGTGTACAACCGAACAGCAAGCTTTGAAGTTCAGTTTCACCCCAAACTAATAGTTTTCACAGAGAATGATATGTCTATTTGATGGGAATAAATGCAGAGAAAAAATTCGGATTTAGACTTCAGTCTATTTGATGGGAAAAATGCAGACAAAAAATCTGGATTTGGGCTTAAAGATAGGCTAAATAGAAGCAAAAGCACAATTCAGGAGAAAGAAAGAGAGCAAGTTCTTGTCGTCTTTACCAGAAGCGAAACATCATTCACTTGATTCCTACGGTCGAGGAAAATTAGCTAGGCTGAGGTACTGCAGGAATTTACACCAAAGATTGACTGGAAAATGTAATTTTCTTAAATATTACGATTTTCCATTGGTTCTTAACTCATTGTCGCTAATTTTCAGACACATTGTCTCTATATCTGCAACAACACAGTGGTCCAGCTGGCACAGTTAATCTTATAACATTTTCAGCGCGATGTGTGTTATTTTTTGTATTCTTGAAAACGTTATTAAATTTGGTAGTTATCAGGATGTTATTTGACCTTGTGTATTGATAATAATGATAATAAAATGGCTTTTATCTGGAATATTATTTCTTTTCAGCCTTTACGCAGGTTTAAATCAACCATATTCCCTCAAAAAGTCATTTTATTCCCTTATTAATGGGATTTGTACTTGTTTGTAAGAAGAGGTGCAGATTCTAAATGAGCAGCCTTTATCATCCATGGCAACCAAGCATCAGGTGATATTGATGAATTTTTTAAATTACAGTTACATATCAGTGAAGGAACCAGAAAATCTGTACAGTGTTATCAAAGAACACACTTCACTGTACAGTGGGGTCCTGATCTGATATATGTGGTGAGAAACATTGAAAAACAATTCAAAGAATAGTAATCTTCTCTACATCTTAATTTTGTGGACTTTGAGAAGCCTTTGATAGTATCCATCGTGGCACTTTGTGGAGTTCTAAGCACCTTATGGTATCCCAAGCAAAATCAATCAAATAACGCAAGCCTTGTGTACGAATCCCACATGGGCATCCTACATGTGGGAGATCTAACACCCATTGAAAACTATTTGGATTTGGAGGTCTGCGAGGTCATTGAAAGAACTGAAAAAGAAACTCCACCAGCACTGCGTGAACTGAACATTGAACACGAAAGCTGTATGTTTACACAAACTTGAATACAAAGTCAGCTTCTGGTCCGTCTGGAATTGTTTGATCCCAACAAGGTCTGACCAATTAGGGCATAAACCTTCAGATTTTATAAGCATTGTCGCTTGCATTGCTGGGGATTTCGGATTACAACTTGTAGCATAATGCATGAGATGCCAGAAGGGAACAAATTCCAAACGGCATGAATGTGACCCGTATATTGTTTTCTGAAAAGCACCTGAACTGCCTGGCAGACTCTAAAAACATTAAAATTGGTTTATTCACTGCACTTGTTATAAATTTAATTAGATTACTATGAAGTTTCCGATTTTTATTTTATTTCTGTTTTACACTATGCTGGTGATCTCTTTTGTTTGTGGAGCACAGGACAATATCTGCAACAGAAAACAGCATGGCTGAGCACTGTGGCTAAAAATGTTGGACTGATGATCAATGCAAGTAAGAACAGAGTTATGATGTGAAAGAAGGAATAAACAAGGCAAGGCATGAATTTGCCTCACTCAGGCTTACCTGGAACACTATTAAAATCTCTCAGAAAACCAGGGTAAGGATTTTAAATTCAATGCCAAGGCTGTGTTGTCATACGTTTCAGAATGTTGAAAAACAACATGGAGAAACACTAATCCTTTATATGAGAAGCACTTATTGGATAGTTAACCCTGGGCTTGTCACCTTGTGGTGGTGGTGTGGAGCCTGTACGTGCAATGACCTGGAGTGCTATGCCGGTTGGGACCAAGTCCCTGGTGGGTTCAACCATACTGGTTTGGTTGATGGATAGAGACCAGACAAAGGATAGCCAGTGGTCCTCAGGGGTGGGGGTTGGACATTCGGCTAATCACTTGACCCCATAAAAATATTATTGAAGAAACCGTAAAGAAAAGGGGCCTTCTTCGCCACTTTGGCTCAAGTAGCCAGGCAACAAGCAAATCGTTAGATAATAATAAAAAAATGTACAGAAAATTAGGTTCCCATTTTTCGAGTGTCCCAACGGTGTAACAAACAGTATAATAAAGATCATGCCAATACATTATACTAATTATTATCAATATATGCGGCCAAATTGAAATCCGGCCTTGTGAAAACATGTCCTAAGCAAGCTGCAAATGACTCCAGGTGGGCCGCTTTTGCATTTTGTCCCTCGATCTGATTGGTTCACACTCCATTATCCAGTGAATTTCAACCAATGAGATTACGTTTAGACCTTTTCCTGCTGGAAAACCATAGAGGTGTGTACAACCGGACAGCAAGCTTTGAAGTTCAGTTTCACCCTAAACTAATAGTTTTCACAGAGAATGATATGTCTATTTGATGGGAATAAATGCAGAGAAAAAATTCGGATTTAGACTTCAGTCTATTAGATGGGAAAAGTGGAGACAAAAAATCTGGATTTGGGCTTAAAGATAGGCTAAATAGAAGCAAAAGCACAATTCAGGAGAAAGAAAGAGAGCAAGTTCTTGTCGTCTTTACCAGAAGCGAAACATCATTCACTTGATTCCTACGGTCGAGGAAAATTAGCTAGGCTGAGGTACTGCAGGAATTTACACCAAAGATTGACTAGAAAATGTAATTTTCTTAAATATTACGATTTTCCATTGGTTCTTAACTCATTGTCGCTAATTTTCAGACACATTGTCTCTATATCTGCAACAACACAATGGTCCAGCTGGCACAGTTAATCTTATAACATTTTCAGCGCGATGTGTGTTATTTTTTGTATTCTTGAAAACGTTATTAAATTTGGTAGTTATCAGGATGTTATTTGACCTTGTGTATTGATAATAATGATAATAAAATGGCTTTTATCTGGAATATTATTTCTTTTCAGCCTTTACGCAGGTTTAAATCAACCATATTCCCTCAAAAAGTCAATTTATTCCCTTATTAATGGGATTTGTACTTGTTTGTAAGAAGAGGTGCAGATTCTAAATGAGCAGCCTTTATCATCCATGGCAACCAAGCATCAGGTGGTATTGATGAATTTTTTAAATTACAGTTACATATCAGTGAAGGAACCAGAAAATCTGTACAGTGTTATCAAAGAAGACACTTCACTGTACAGTGGTCCTGATCTGATATATGTGGTGAGAAACATTGAAAAACAATTCAAAGAATAGTAATCTTCTCTACATCTTAATTTTGTGGACTTTGAGAAGCCTTTGATAGTATCCATCGTGGCACTTTGTGGAGTTCTAAGCACCTTATGGTATCCCAAGCAAAATCAATCAAATAACGCAAGCCTTGTGTACGAATCCCACATGGGCATCCTACATGTGGGAGATCTAACACCCATTGAAAACTATTTGGATTTGGAGGTCTGCGAGGTCATTGAAAGAACTGAAAAAGAAACTCCACCAGCACTGCGTGAACTGAACATTGAACACGAAAGCTGTATGTTTACACAAACTTGAATACAAAGTCAGCTTCTGGTCCGTCTGGAATTGTTTGATCCCAACAAAGTCTGACCAATTAGGGCATAAACCTTCAGATTTTATAAGCATTGTCGCTTGCATTGCTGGGGATTTCGGATTACAACTTGTAGCATAATGCATGAGATGCCAGAAGGGAACAAATTCCAAATGGCATGAATGTGACCCGTATATTGTTTTCTGAAAAGCACCTGAACTGCCTGGCAGACTCTAAAAACATTAAAATTGGTTTATTCACTGCACTTGTTATGAATTTAATTAGATTACTATGAAGTTTCTGATTTTTATTTTATTTCTGTTTTACACTATGCTGGTGACCTCTTTTGTTTGTCGAGCACAGGACAATATCTGCAACAGAAAACAGCATGGCTGAGCACTGTGGCTAAAAATGTTGGACTGATGATCAATGCAAGTAAGAACAGAGTTATGATGTGAAAGAAGGAATAAACAAGGCAAGGCATGAATTTGCCTCACTCAGGCTTACCTGGAACACTATTAAAATCTCTCAGAAAACCAGGGTAAGGATTTTAAATTCAATGCCAAGGCTGTGTTGTCATACGTTTCAGATTGTTGAAAAACAACATGGAGATTTCCAGGAAGATCAGGGTGTTTATCCATAAATGCCTCTGATTTATCTTGCGCATAAGATGGTGAAAGAATGTCTGAAATGCTGAAGTTAGGGATATCTTTGAACAGGATGACATGGCTGAATTGACCATGTTGAAATAGTGTTGGGTTGAGCAAAAGTCACTTTATTTTGACAATTTTACAAGATCTGTTTCTTCACTAACAATTAAAATTAAATTTGAACAGTTGTCCAGGGTTCGTACAGGTCATGAAAAACCTGGAAAGTCTTGGAATTTTAGAATTTCATTTTCCAGGCCTGAAAAGTCATGGAATTAAAGTGTGGGTCATGGAAAATGATGTTTATTAAAAGAGTACATAATCAATTAGGCTTTTTCATGTAGAAATTGTCAAAAAAATACCCAAAATGAAGATGGTTTTCAAGAAAATGCTCAAATTTAAGTTATGCAAAACTTGGATAGGTCATGGAAAAGGTCACGGAAATTTTCAAAAGCTCAAAAGAGTGTTAACCTTGTTGTGAGCTATTAGTTCAACCCCATCATGACCCTCTCTACTCAAGTACCAGATATGCAACTTTGATTTCAACGTGTTACTGTTAATATTCACAGTATGACAAACATCGTGACAATACTGATTGCAGGGATTTGTACTTATTTGCAGAACGAGGTGCAGATTCCAAATAATCAGCTCCACAGCAGGTAAGAGGCAGGCCATAGGCAAGCAAGATGAAGTTAGTTAGTTGAACATGTTTTAATTTTCAAACTATCAGTGTTGGAAATGTGATAGTAGTGTCAAAGGATGCTTTTTCAGTGTGATACTTTTACATACAGCAAGGACCCTCTAACTATGAACATTTCACTTTTATTAATACCAATTTTTTTCTCTGTCTAATGAGATCTCTCTATCCAGACAAAAGGATTAGCAATTTTAACATGTAAGAAACACTAATCCTTTATATGAGAAGCACTTATTGGATAGTTAACCCTGGGCTTGTCACCTTGTGGTGGTGGTGTGGAGCCTGTACGTGCAATGACCTGGAGTGCTATGCCGGTTGGGACCAAGTCCCTGGTGGGTTCAACCATACTGGTTTGGTTGATGGATAGAGACCAGACAAAGGATAGCCAGTGGTCCTCAGGGGTGGGGGTTGGACATTCGGCTAATCACTTGACCCCATGAAAATATTATTGAAGAAACCGTAAAGAAAAGGGGCCTTCTTCGCCACTTTGGCTCAAGGAGCCAGGCAACAAGCAAATCGTTAGATAATAATAAAAAAATGTACAGAAAATTAGGTTCCCATTTTTCGAGTGTCCCAACGGTGTAACAAACAGTATAATAAAGATCATGCCAATACATTATACTAATTATTATCAATATATGCGGCCAAATTGAAATCCGGCCTTGTGAAAACATGTCCTAAGCGGGCTGCAAATGACTCCAGGTGGGCCACTTTTGCATTTTGTCCCTCGATCTGATTGGTTCACACTCCATTATCCAGTGAATTTCAACCAATGAGATTACGTTTAGACCTTTTCCTGCTGGAAAACCATAGAGGTGTGTACAACCGGACAGCAAGCTTTGAAGTTCAGTTTCACCCTAAACTAATAGTTTTCACAGAGAATGATATGTCTATTTGATGGGAATAAATGCAGAGAAAAAATTCGGATTTAGACTTCAGTCTATTTGATGGGAAAAATGGAGACAAAAAATCTGGATTTGGGCTTAAAGATAGGCTAAATAGAAGCAAAAGCACAATTCAGGAGAAAGAAAGAGAGCAAGTTCTTGTCGTCTTTACCAGAAGCGAAACATCATTCACTTGATTCCTACGGTCGAGGAAAATTAGCTAGGCTGAGGTACTGCAGGAATTTACACCAAAGATTGACTGGAAAATGTAATTTTCTTAAATATTACGATTTTCCATTGGTTCTTAACTCATTGTCGCTAATTTTCAGACACATTGTCTCTATATCTGCAACAACACAATGGTCCAGCTGGCACAGTTAATCTTATAACATTTTCAGCGCGATGTGTGTTATTTTTTGTATTCTTGAAAACGTTATTAAATTTGGTAGTTATCAGGATGTTATTTGACCTTGTGTATTGATAATAATGATAATAAAATGGCTTTTATCTGGAATATTATTTCTTTTCAGCCTTTACGCAGGTTTAAATCAACCATATTCCCTCAAAAAGTCATTTTATTCCCTTATTAATGGGATTTGTACTTGTTTGTAAGAAGAGGTGCAGATTCTAAATGAGCAGCCTTTATCATCCATGGCAACCAAGCATCAGGTGATATTGATGAATTTTTTAAATTACAGTTACATATCAGTGAAGGAACCAGAAAATCTGTACAGTGTTATCAAAGAACACACTTCACTGTACAGTGGTCCTGATCTGATATATGTGGTGAGAAACATTGAAAAACAATTCAAAGAATAGTAATCTTCTCTACATCTTAATTTTGTGGACTTTGAGAAGCCTTTGATAGTATCCATTGTGGCACTTTGTGGAGTTCTAAGCACCTTATGGTATCCCAAGCAAAATCAATCAAATAACGCAAGCCTTGTGTACGAATCCCACATGGGCATCCTACATGTGGGAGATCTAACACCCATTGAAAACTATTTGGATTTGGAGGTCTGCGAGGTCATTGAAAGAACTGAAAAAGAAACTCCACCAGCACTGCGTGAACTGAACATTGAACACGAAAGCTGTATGTTTACACAAACTTGAATACAAAGTCAGCTTCTGGTCCGTCTGGAATTGTTTGATCCCAACAAAGTCTGACCAATTAGGGCATAAACCTTCAGATTTTATAAGCATTGTCGCTTGCATTGCTGGGGATTTCGGATTACAACTTGTAGCATAATGCATGAGATGCCAGAAGGGAACAAATTCCAAACGGCATGAATGTGACCCGTATATTGTTTTCTGAAAAGCACCTGAACTGCCTGGCAGACTCTAAAAACATTAAAATTGGTTTATTCACTGCACTTGTTATGAATTTAATTAGATTACTATGAAGTTTCCGATTTTTATTTTATTTCTGTTTTACACTATGCTGGTGATCTCTTTTGTTTGTGGAGCACAGGACAATATCTGCAACAGAAAACAGCATGGCTGAGCACTGTGGCTAAAAATGTTGGACTGATGATCAATGCAAGTAAGAACAGAGTTATGATGTGAAAGAAGGAATAAACAAGGCAAGGCATGAATTTGCCTCACTCAGGCTTACCTGGAACACTATTAAAATCTCTCAGAAAACCAGGGTAAGGATTTTAAATTCAATGCCAAGGCTGTGTTGTCATACGTTTCAGAATGTTGAAAAACAACATGGAGAAACACTAATCCTTTATATGAGAAGCACTTATTGGATAGTTAACCCTGGGCTTGTCACCTTGTGGTGGTGGTGTGGAGCCTGTACGTGCAATGACCTGGAGTGCTATGCCGGTTGGGACCAAGTCCCTGGTGGGTTCAACCATACTGGTTTGGTTGATGGATAGAGACCAGACAAAGGATAGCCAGTGGTCCTCAGGGGTGGGGGTTGGACATTCGGCTAATCACTTGACCCCATTAAAATATTATTGAAGAAACCGTAAAGAAAATGGGCCTTCTTCACCACTTTGGCTCAAGGAGCCAGGCAACAAGCAAATCGTTAGATAATAATAAAAAAATGTACAGAAAATTAGGTTCCCATTTTTCGAGTGTCCCAACGGTGTAACAAACAGTATAATAAAGATCATGCCAATACATTATACTAATTATTATCAATATATGCGGCCAAATTGAAATCCGGCCTTGTGAAAACATGTCCTAAGCGGGCTGCAAATGACTCCAGGTGGGCCGCTTTTGCATTTTGTCCCTCGATCTGATTGGTTCACACTCCATTATCCAGTGAATTTCAACCAATGAGATTACGTTTAGACCTTTTCCTGCTGGAAAACCATAGAGGTGTGTACAACCGGACAGCAAGCTTTGAAGTTCAGTTTCACCCTAAACTAATAGTTTTCACAGAGAATGATATGTCTATTTGATGGGAATAAATGCAGAGAAAAAATTCGGATTTAGACTTCAGTCTATTTGATGGGAAAAGTGGAGACAAAAAATCTGGATTTGGGCTTAAAGATAGGCTAAATAGAAGCAAAAGCACAATTCAGGAGAAAGAAAGAGAGCAAGTTCTTGTCGTCTTTACCAGAAGCGAAACATCATTCACTTGATTCCTACGGTCGAGGAAAATTAGCTAGGCTGAGGTACTGCAGGAATTTACACCAAAGATTGACTAGAAAATGTAATTTTCTTAAATATTACGATTTTCCATTGGTTCTTAACTCATTGTCGCTAATTTTCAGACACATTGTCTCTATATCTGCAACAACACAATGGTCCAGCTGGCACAGTTAATCTTATAACATTTTCAGCGCGATGTGTGTTATTTTTTGTATTCTTGAAAACGTTATTAAATTTGGTAGTTATCAGGATGTTATTTGACCTTGTGTATTGATAATAATGATAATAAAATGGCTTTTATCTGGAATATTATTTCTTTTCAGCCTTTACGCAGGTTTAAATCAACCATATTCCCTCAAAAAGTCAATTTATTCCCTTATTAATGGGATTTGTACTTGTTTGTAAGAAGAGGTGCAGATTCTAAATGAGCAGCCTTTATCATCCATGGCAACCAAGCATCAGGTGGTATTGATGAATTTTTTAAATTACAGTTACATATCAGTGAAGGAACCAGAAAATCTGTACAGTGTTATCAAAGAAGACACTTCACTGTACAGTGGTCCTGATCTGATATATGTGGTGAGAAACATTGAAAAACAATTCAAAGAATAGTAATCTTCTCTACATCTTAATTTTGTGGACTTTGAGAAGCCTTTGATAGTATCCATCGTGGCACTTTGTGGAGTTCTAAGCACCTTATGGTATCCCAAGCAAAATCAATCAAATAACGCAAGCCTTGTGTACGAATCCCACATGGGCATCCTACATGTGGGAGATCTAACACCCATGGAAAACTATTTGGATTTGGAGGTCTGCGAGGTCATTGAAAGAACTGAAAAAGAAACTCCACCAGCACTGCGTGAACTGAACATTGAACACGAAAGCTGTATGTTTACACAAACTTGAATACAAAGTCAGCTTCTGGTCCGTCTGGAATTGTTTGATCCCAACAAAGTCTGACCAATTAGGGCATAAACCTTCAGATTTTATAAGCATTGTCGCTTGCATTGCTGGGGATTTCGGATTACAACTTGTAGCATAATGCATGAGATGCCAGAAGGGAACAAATTCCAAATGGCATGAATGTGACCCGTATATTGTTTTCTGAAAAGCACCTGAACTGCCTGGCAGACTCTAAAAACATTAAAATTGGTTTATTCACTGCACTTGTTATGAATTTAATTAGATTACTATGAAGTTTCTGATTTTTATTTTATTTCTGTTTTACACTATGCTGGTGACCTCTTTTGTTTGTCGAGCACAGGACAATATCTGCAACAGAAAACAGCATGGCTGAGCACTGTGGCTAAAAATGTTGGACTGATGATCAATGCAAGTAAGAACAGAGTTATGATGTGAAAGAAGGAATAAACAAGGCAAGGCATGAATTTGCCTCACTCAGGCTTACCTGGAACACTATTAAAATCTCTCAGAAAACCAGGGTAAGGATTTTAAATTCAATGCCAAGGCTGTGTTGTCATACGTTTCAGATTGTTGAAAAACAACATGGAGATTTCCAGGAAGATCAGGGTGTTTATCCATAAATGCCTCTGATTTATCTTGCGCATAAGATGGTGAAAGAATGTCTGAAATGCTGAAGTTAGGGATATCTTTGAACAGGATGACATGGCTGAATTGACCATGTTGAAATAGTGTTGGGTTGAGCAAAAGTCACTTTATTTTGACAATTTTACAAGATCTGTTTCTTCACTAACAATTAAAATTAAATTTGAACAGTTGTCCAGGGTTCGTACAGGTCATGAAAAACCTGGAAAGTCTTGGAATTTTAGAATTTCATTTTCCAGGCCTGAAAAGTCATGGAATTAAAGTGTGGGTCATGGAAAATGATGTTTATTAAAAGAGTACATAATCAATTAGGCTTTTTCATGTAGAAATTGTCAAAAAAATACCCAAAATGAAGATGGTTTTCAAGAAAATGCTCAAATTTAAGTTATGCAAAACTTGGATAGGTCATGGAAAAGGTCACGGAAATTTTCAAAAGCTCAAAAGAGTGTTAACCTTGTTGTGAGCTATTAGTTCAACCCCATCATGACCCTCTCTACTCAAGTACCAGATATGCAACTTTGATTTCAACGTGTTACTGTTAATATTCACAGTATGACAAGCATCGTGACAATACTGACTGCAGGGATTTGTACTTATTTGCAGAACGAGGTGCAGATTCCAAATAATCAGCTCCACAGCAGGTAAGAGGCAGGCCATAGGCAAGCAAGATGAAGTTAGTTAGTTGAACATGTTTTAATTTTCAAACTATCAGTGTTGGAAATGTGATAGTAGTGTCAAAGGATGCTTTTTCAGTGTGATACTTTTACATACAGCAAGGACCCTCTAACTATGAACATTTCACTTTTATTAATACCAATTTTTTTCTCTGTCTAATGAGATCTCTCTATCCAGACAAAAGGATTAGCAATTTTAACATGTAAGAAACACTAATCCTTTATATGAGAAGCACTTATTGGATAGTTAACCCTGGGCTTGTCACCTTGTGGTGGTGGTGTGGAGCCTGTACGTGCAATGACCTGGAGTGCTATGCCGGTTGGGACCAAGTCCCTGGTGGGTTCAACCATACTGGTTTGGTTGATGGATAGAGACCAGACAAAGGATAGCCAGTGGTCCTCAGGGGTGGGGGTTGGACATTCGGCTAATCACTTGACCCCATGAAAATATTATTGAAGAAACCGTAAAGAAAAGGGGCCTTCTTCGCCACTTTGGCTCAAGGAGCCAGGCAACAAGCAAATCGTTAGATAATAATAAAAAAATGTACAGAAAATTAGGTTCCCATTTTTCGAGTGTCCCAACGGTGTAACAAACAGTATAATAAAGATCATGCCAATAGATTATACTAATTATTATCAATATATGCGGCCAAATTGAAATCCGGCCTTGTGAAAACATGTCCTAAGCGGGCTGCAAATGACTCCAGGTGGGCCACTTTTGCATTTTGTCCCTCGATCTGATTGGTTCACACTCCATTATCCAGTGAATTTCAACCAATGAGATTACGTTTAGACCTTTTCCTGCTGGAAAACCATAGAGGTGTGTACAACCGGACAGCAAGCTTTGAAGTTCAGTTTCACCCTAAACTAATAGTTTTCACAGAGAATGATATGTCTATTTGATGGGAATAAATGCAGAGAAAAAATTCGGATTTAGACTTCAGTCTATTTGATGGGAAAAATGGAGACAAAAAATCTGGATTTGGGCTTAAAGATAGGCTAAATAGAAGCAAAAGCACAATTCAGGAGAAAGAAAGAGAGCAAGTTCTTGTCGTCTTTACCAGAAGCGAAACATCATTCACTTGATTCCTACGGTCGAGGAAAATTAGCTAGGCTGAGGTACTGCAGGAATTTACACCAAAGATTGACTGGAAAATGTAATTTTCTTAAATATTACGATTTTCCATTGGTTCTTAACTCATTGTCGCTAATTTTCAGACACATTGTCTCTATATCTGCAACAACACAATGGTCCAGCTGGCACAGTTAATCTTATAACATTTTCAGCGCGATGTGTGTTATTTTTTGTATTCTTGAAAACGTTATTAAATTTGGTAGTTATCAGGATGTTATTTGACCTTGTGTATTGATAATAATGATAATAAAATGGCTTTTATCTGGAATATTATTTCTTTTCAGCCTTTACGCAGGTTTAAATCAACCATATTCCCTCAAAAAGTCATTTTATTCCCTTATTAATGGGATTTGTACTTGTTTGTAAGAAGAGGTGCAGATTCTAAATGAGCAGCCTTTATCATCCATGGCAACCAAGCATCAGGTGATATTGATGAATTTTTTAAATTACAGTTACATATCAGTGAAGGAACCAGAAAATCTGTACAGTGTTATCAAAGAACACACTTCACTGTACAGTGGTCCTGATCTGATATATGTGGTGAGAAACATTGAAAAACAATTCAAAGAATAGTAATCTTCTCTACATCTTAATTTTGTGGACTTTGAGAAGCCTTTGATAGTATCCATTGTGGCACTTTGTGGAGTTCTAAGCACCTTATGGTATCCCAAGCAAAATCAATCAAATAACGCAAGCCTTGTGTACGAATCCCACATGGGCATCCTACATGTGGGAGATCTAACACCCATTGAAAACTATTTGGATTTGGAGGTCTGCGAGGTCATTGAAAGAACTGAAAAAGAAACTCCACCAGCACTGCGTGAACTGAACATTGAACACGAAAGCTGTATGTTTACACAAACTTGAATACAAAGTCAGCTTCTGGTCCGTCTGGAATTGTTTGATCCCAACAAAGTCTGACCAATTAGGGCATAAACCTTCAGATTTTATAAGCATTGTCGCTTGCATTGCTGGGGATTTCGGATTACAACTTGTAGCATAATGCATGAGATGCCAGAAGGGAACAAATTCCAAACGGCATGAATGTGACCCGTATATTGTTTTCTGAAAAGCACCTGAACTGCCTGGCAGACTCTAAAAACATTAAAATTGGTTTATTCACTGCACTTGTTATGAATTTAATTAGATTACTATGAAGTTTCCGATTTTTATTTTATTTCTGTTTTACACTATGCTGGTGATCTCTTTTGTTTGTGGAGCACAGGACAATATCTGCAACAGAAAACAGCATGGCTGAGCACTGTGGCTAAAAATGTTGGACTGATGATCAATGCAAGTAAGAACAGAGTTATGATGTGAAAGAAGGAATAAACAAGGCAAGGCATGAATTTGCCTCACTCAGGCTTACCTGGAACACTATTAAAATCTCTCAGAAAACCAGGGTAAGGATTTTAAATTCAATGCCAAGGCTGTGTTGTCATACGTTTCAGAATGTTGAAAAACAACATGGAGAAACACTAATCCTTTATATGAGAAGCACTTATTGGATAGTTAACCCTGGGCTTGTCACCTTGTGGTGGTGGTGTGGAGCCTGTACGTGCAATGACCTGGAGTGCTATGCCGGTTGGGACCAAGTCCCTGGTGGGTTCAACCATACTGGTTTGGTTGATGGATAGAGACCAGACAAAGGATAGCCAGTGGTCCTCAGGGGTGGGGGTTGGACATTCGGCTAATCACTTGACCCCATTAAAATATTATTGAAGAAACCGTAAAGAAAATGGGCCTTCTTCACCACTTTGGCTCAAGGAGCCAGGCAACAAGCAAATCGTTAGATAATAATAAAAAAATGTACAGAAAATTAGGTTCCCATTTTTCGAGTGTCCCAACGGTGTAACAAACAGTATAATAAAGATCATGCCAATACATTATACTAATTATTATCAATATATGCGGCCAAATTGAAATCCGGCCTTGTGAAAACATGTCCTAAGCGGGCTGCAAATGACTCCAGGTGGGCCACTTTTGCATTTTGTCCCTCGATCTGATTGGTTCACACTCCATTATCCAGTGAATTTCAACCAATGAGATTACGTTTAGACCTTTTCCTGCTGGAAAACCATAGAGGTGTGTACAACCGGACAGCAAGCTTTGAAGTTCAGTTTCACCCTAAACTAATAGTTTTCACAGAGAATGATATGTCTATTTGATGGGAATAAATGCAGAGAAAAAATTCGGATTTAGACTTCAGTCTATTTGATGGGAAAAATGGAGACAAAAAATCTGGATTTGGGCTTAAAGATAGGCTAAATAGAAGCAAAGGCACAATTCAGGAGAAAGAAAGAGAGCAAGTTCTTGTCGTCTTTACCAGAAGCGAAACATCATTCACTTGATTCCTACGGTCGAGGAAAATTAGCTAGGCTGAGGTACTGCAGGAATTTACACCAAAGATTGACTGGAAAATGTAATTTTCTTAAATATTACGATTTTCCATTGGTTCTTAACTCATTGTCGCTAATTTTCAGACACATTGTCTCTATATCTGCAACAACACAATGGTCCAGCTGGCACAGTTAATCTTATAACATTTTCAGCGCGATGTGTGTTATTTTTTGTATTCTTGAAAACGTTATTAAATTTGGTAGTTATCAGGATGTTATTTGACCTTGTGTATTGATAATAATGATAATAAAATGGCTTTTATCTGGAATATTATTTCTTTTCAGCCTTTACGCAGGTTTAAATCAACCATATTCCCTCAAAAAGTCATTTTATTCCCTTATTAATGGGATTTGTACTTGTTTGTAAGAAGAGGTGCAGATTCTAAATGAGCAGCCTTTATCATCCATGGCAACCAAGCATCAGGTGATATTGATGAATTTTTTAAATTACAGTTACATATCAGTGAAGGAACCAGAAAATCTGTACAGTGTTATCAAAGAACACACTTCACTGTACAGTGGTCCTGATCTGATATATGTGGTGAGAAACATTGAAAAACAATTCAAAGAATAGTAATCTTCTCTACATCTTAATTTTGTGGACTTTGAGAAGCCTTTGATAGTATCCATTGTGGCACTTTGTGGAGTTCTAAGCACCTTATGGTATCCCAAGCAAAATCAATCAAATAACGCAAGCCTTGTGTACGAATCCCACATGGGCATCCTACGTGTGGGAGATCTAACACCCATTGAAAACTATTTGGATTTGGAGGTCTGCGAGGTCATTGAAAGAACTGAAAAAGAAACTCCACCAGCACTGCGTGAACTGAACATTGAACACGAAAGCTGTATGTTTACACAAACTTGAATACAAAGTCAGCTTCTGGTCCGTCTGGAATTGTTTGATCCCAACAAAGTCTGACCAATTAGGGCATAAACCTTCAGATTTTATAAGCATTGTCGCTTGCATTGCTGGGGATTTCGGATTACAACTTGTAGCATAATGCATGAGATGCCAGAAGGGAACAAATTCCAAACGGCATGAATGTGACCCGTATATTGTTTTCTGAAAAGCACCTGAACTGCCTGGCAGACTCTAAAAACATTAAAATTGGTTTATTCACTGCACTTGTTATGAATTTAATTAGATTACTATGAAGTTTCCGATTTTTATTTTATTTCTGTTTTACACTATGCTGGTGATCTCTTTTGTTTGTGGAGCACAGGACAATATCTGCAACAGAAAACAGCATGGCTGAGCACTGTGGCTAAAAATGTTGGACTGATGATCAATGCAAGTAAGAACAGAGTTATGATGTGAAAGAAGGAATAAACAAGGCAAGGCATGAATTTGCCTCACTCAGGCTTACCTGGAACACTATTAAAATCTCTCAGAAAACCAGGGTAAGGATTTTAAATTCAATGCCAAGGCTGTGTTGTCATACGTTTCAGATTGTTGAAAAACAACATGGAGATTTCCAGGAAGATCAGGGTGTTTATCCATAAATGCCTCTGATTTATCTTGCGCATAAGATGGTGAAAGAATGTCTGAAATGCTGAAGTTAGGGATATCTTTGAACAGGATGACATGGCTGAATTGACCATGTTGAAATAGTGTTGGGTTGAGCAAAAGTCACTTTATTTTGACAATTTTACAAGATCTGTTTCTTCACTAACAATTAAAATTAAATTTGAACAGTTGTCCAGGGTTCGTACAGGTCATGAAAAACCTGGAAAGTCTTGGAATTTTAGAATTTCATTTTCCAGGCCTGAAAAGTCATGGAATTAAAGTGTGGGTCATGGAAAATGATGTTTATTAAAAGAGTACATAATCAATTAGGCTTTTTCATGTAGAAATTGTCAAAAAAATACCCAAAATGAAGATGGTTTTCAAGAAAATGCTCAAATTTAAGTTATGCAAAACTTGGATAGGTCATGGAAAAGGTCACGGAAATTTTCAAAAGCTCAAAAGAGTGTTAACCTTGTTGTGAGCTATTAGTTCAACCCCATCATGACCCTCTCTACTCAAGTACCAGATATGCAACTTTGATTTCAACGTGTTACTGTTAATATTCACAGTATGACAAGCATCGTGACAATACTGACTGCAGGGATTTGTACTTATTTGCAGAACGAGGTGCAGATTCCAAATAATCAGCTCCACAGCAGGTAAGAGGCAGGCCATAGGCAAGCAAGATGAAGTTAGTTAGTTGAACATGTTTTAATTTTCAAACTATCAGTGTTGGAAATGTGATAGTAGTGTCAAAGGATGCTTTTTCAGTGTGATACTTTTACATACAGCAAGGACCCTCTAACTATGAACATTTCACTTTTATTAATACCAATTTTTTTCTCTGTCTAATGAGATCTCTCTATCCAGACAAAAGGATTAGCAATTTTAACATGTAAGAAACACTAATCCTTTATATGAGAAGCACTTATTGGATAGTTAACCCTGGGCTTGTCACCTTGTGGTGGTGGTGTGGAGCCTGTACGTGCAATGACCTGGAGTGCTATGCCGGTTGGGACCAAGTCCCTGGTGGGTTCAACCATACTGGTTTGGTTGATGGATAGAGACCAGACAAAGGATAGCCAGTGGTCCTCAGGGGTGGGGGTTGGACATTCGGCTAATCACTTGACCCCATGAAAATATTATTGAAGAAACCGTAAAGAAAAGGGGCCTTCTTCGCCACTTTGGCTCAAGGAGCCAGGCAACAAGCAAATCGTTAGATAATAATAAAAAAATGTACAGAAAATTAGGTTCCCATTTTTCGAGTGTCCCAACGGTGTAACAAACAGTATAATAAAGATCATGCCAATAGATTATACTAATTATTATCAATATATGCGGCCAAATTGAAATCCGGCCTTGTGAAAACATGTCCTAAGCGGGCTGCAAATGACTCCAGGTGGGCCACTTTTGCATTTTGTCCCTCGATCTGATTGGTTCACACTCCATTATCCAGTGAATTTCAACCAATGAGATTACGTTTAGACCTTTTCCTGCTGGAAAACCATAGAGGTGTGTACAACCGGACAGCAAGCTTTGAAGTTCAGTTTCACCCTAAACTAATAGTTTTCACAGAGAATGATATGTCTATTTGATGGGAATAAATGCAGAGAAAAAATTCGGATTTAGACTTCAGTCTATTTGATGGGAAAAATGGAGACAAAAAATCTGGATTTGGGCTTAAAGATAGGCTAAATAGAAGCAAAAGCACAATTCAGGAGAAAGAAAGAGAGCAAGTTCTTGTCGTCTTTACCAGAAGCGAAACATCATTCACTTGATTCCTACGGTCGAGGAAAATTAGCTAGGCTGAGGTACTGCAGGAATTTACACCAAAGATTGACTGGAAAATGTAATTTTCTTAAATATTACGATTTTCCATTGGTTCTTAACTCATTGTCGCTAATTTTCAGACACATTGTCTCTATATCTGCAACAACACAATGGTCCAGCTGGCACAGTTAATCTTATAACATTTTCAGCGCGATGTGTGTTATTTTTTGTATTCTTGAAAACGTTATTAAATTTGGTAGTTATCAGGATGTTATTTGACCTTGTGTATTGATAATAATGATAATAAAATGGCTTTTATCTGGAATATTATTTCTTTTCAGCCTTTACGCAGGTTTAAATCAACCATATTCCCTCAAAAAGTCATTTTATTCCCTTATTAATGGGATTTGTACTTGTTTGTAAGAAGAGGTGCAGATTCTAAATGAGCAGCCTTTATCATCCATGGCAACCAAGCATCAGGTGATATTGATGAATTTTTTAAATTACAGTTACATATCAGTGAAGGAACCAGAAAATCTGTACAGTGTTATCAAAGAACACACTTCACTGTACAGTGGTCCTGATCTGATATATGTGGTGAGAAACATTGAAAAACAATTCAAAGAATAGTAATCTTCTCTACATCTTAATTTTGTGGACTTTGAGAAGCCTTTGATAGTATCCATTGTGGCACTTTGTGGAGTTCTAAGCACCTTATGGTATCCCAAGCAAAATCAATCAAATAACGCAAGCCTTGTGTACGAATCCCACATGGGCATCCTACATGTGGGAGATCTAACACCCATTGAAAACTATTTGGATTTGGAGGTCTGCGAGGTCATTGAAAGAACTGAAAAAGAAACTCCACCAGCACTGCGTGAACTGAACATTGAACACGAAAGCTGTATGTTTACACAAACTTGAATACAAAGTCAGCTTCTGGTCCGTCTGGAATTGTTTGATCCCAACAAAGTCTGACCAATTAGGGCATAAACCTTCAGATTTTATAAGCATTGTCGCTTGCATTGCTGGGGATTTCGGATTACAACTTGTAGCATAATGCATGAGATGCCAGAAGGGAACAAATTCCAAACGGCATGAATGTGACCCGTATATTGTTTTCTGAAAAGCACCTGAACTGCCTGGCAGACTCTAAAAACATTAAAATTGGTTTATTCACTGCACTTGTTATGAATTTAATTAGATTACTATGAAGTTTCCGATTTTTATTTTATTTCTGTTTTACACTATGCTGGTGATCTCTTTTGTTTGTGGAGCACAGGACAATATCTGCAACAGAAAACAGCATGGCTGAGCACTGTGGCTAAAAATGTTGGACTGATGATCAATGCAAGTAAGAACAGAGTTATGATGTGAAAGAAGGAATAAACAAGGCAAGGCATGAATTTGCCTCACTCAGGCTTACCTGGAACACTATTAAAATCTCTCAGAAAACCAGGGTAAGGATTTTAAATTCAATGCCAAGGCTGTGTTGTCATACGTTTCAGAATGTTGAAAAACAACATGGAGAAACACTAATCCTTTATATGAGAAGCACTTATTGGATAGTTAACCCTGGGCTTGTCACCTTGTGGTGGTGGTGTGGAGCCTGTACGTGCAATGACCTGGAGTGCTATGCCGGTTGGGACCAAGTCCCTGGTGGGTTCAACCATACTGGTTTGGTTGATGGATAGAGACCAGACAAAGGATAGCCAGTGGTCCTCAGGGGTGGGGGTTGGACATTCGGCTAATCACTTGACCCCATTAAAATATTATTGAAGAAACCGTAAAGAAAATGGGCCTTCTTCACCACTTTGGCTCAAGGAGCCAGGCAACAAGCAAATCGTTAGATAATAATAAAAAAATGTACAGAAAATTAGGTTCCCATTTTTCGAGTGTCCCAACGGTGTAACAAACAGTATAATAAAGATCATGCCAATACATTATACTAATTATTATCAATATATGCGGCCAAATTGAAATCCGGCCTTGTGAAAACATGTCCTAAGCGGGCTGCAAATGACTCCAGGTGGGCCACTTTTGCATTTTGTCCCTCGATCTGATTGGTTCACACTCCATTATCCAGTGAATTTCAACCAATGAGATTACGTTTAGACCTTTTCCTGCTGGAAAACCATAGAGGTGTGTACAACCGGACAGCAAGCTTTGAAGTTCAGTTTCACCCTAAACTAATAGTTTTCACAGAGAATGATATGTCTATTTGATGGGAATAAATGCAGAGAAAAAATTCGGATTTAGACTTCAGTCTATTTGATGGGAAAAATGGAGACAAAAAATCTGGATTTGGGCTTAAAGATAGGCTAAATAGAAGCAAAGGCACAATTCAGGAGAAAGAAAGAGAGCAAGTTCTTGTCGTCTTTACCAGAAGCGAAACATCATTCACTTGATTCCTACGGTCGAGGAAAATTAGCTAGGCTGAGGTACTGCAGGAATTTACACCAAAGATTGACTGGAAAATGTAATTTTCTTAAATATTACGATTTTCCATTGGTTCTTAACTCATTGTCGCTAATTTTCAGACACATTGTCTCTATATCTGCAACAACACAATGGTCCAGCTGGCACAGTTAATCTTATAACATTTTCAGCGCGATGTGTGTTATTTTTTGTATTCTTGAAAACGTTATTAAATTTGGTAGTTATCAGGATGTTATTTGACCTTGTGTATTGATAATAATGATAATAAAATGGCTTTTATCTGGAATATTATTTCTTTTCAGCCTTTACGCAGGTTTAAATCAACCATATTCCCTCAAAAAGTCATTTTATTCCCTTATTAATGGGATTTGTACTTGTTTGTAAGAAGAGGTGCAGATTCTAAATGAGCAGCCTTTATCATCCATGGCAACCAAGCATCAGGTGATATTGATGAATTTTTTAAATTACAGTTACATATCAGTGAAGGAACCAGAAAATCTGTACAGTGTTATCAAAGAACACACTTCACTGTACAGTGGTCCTGATCTGATATATGTGGTGAGAAACATTGAAAAACAATTCAAAGAATAGTAATCTTCTCTACATCTTAATTTTGTGGACTTTGAGAAGCCTTTGATAGTATCCATTGTGGCACTTTGTGGAGTTCTAAGCACCTTATGGTATCCCAAGCAAAATCAATCAAATAACGCAAGCCTTGTGTACGAATCCCACATGGGCATCCTACATGTGGGAGATCTAACACCCATTGAAAACTATTTGGATTTGGAGGTCTGCGAGGTCATTGAAAGAACTGAAAAAGAAACTCCACCAGCACTGCGTGAACTGAACATTGAACACGAAAGCTGTATGTTTACACAAACTTGAATACAAAGTCAGCTTCTGGTCCGTCTGGAATTGTTTGATCCCAACAAAGTCTGACCAATTAGGGCATAAACCTTCAGATTTTATAAGCATTGTCGCTTGCATTGCTGGGGATTTCGGATTACAACTTGTAGCATAATGCATGAGATGCCAGAAGGGAACAAATTCCAAACGGCATGAATGTGACCCGTATATTGTTTTCTGAAAAGCACCTGAACTGCCTGGCAGACTCTAAAAACATTAAAATTGGTTTATTCACTGCACTTGTTATGAATTTAATTAGATTACTATGAAGTTTCCGATTTTTATTTTATTTCTGTTTTACACTATGCTGGTGATCTCTTTTGTTTGTGGAGCACAGGACAATATCTGCAACAGAAAACAGCATGGCTGAGCACTGTGGCTAAAAATGTTGGACTGATGATCAATGCAAGTAAGAACAGAGTTATGATGTGAAAGAAGGAATAAACAAGGCAAGGCATGAATTTGCCTCACTCAGGCTTACCTGGAACACTATTAAAATCTCTCAGAAAACCAGGGTAAGGATTTTAAATTCAATGCCAAGGCTGTGTTGTCATACGTTTCAGAATGTTGAAAAACAACATGGAGAAACACTAATCCTTTATATGAGAAGCACTTATTGGATAGTTAACCCTGGGCTTGTCACCTTGTGGTGGTGGTGTGGAGCCTGTACGTGCAATGACCTGGAGTGCTATGCCGGTTGGGACCAAGTCCCTGGTGGGTTCAACCATACTGGTTTGGTTGATGGATAGAGACCAGACAAAGGATAGCCAGTGGTCCTCAGGGGTGGGGGTTGGACATTCGGCTAATCACTTGACCCCATTAAAATATTATTGAAGAAACCGTAAAGAAAATGGGCCTTCTTCACCACTTTGGCTCAAGGAGCCAGGCAACAAGCAAATCGTTAGATAATAATAAAAAAATGTACAGAAAATTAGGTTCCCATTTTTCGAGTGTCCCAACGGTGTAACAAACAGTATAATAAAGATCATGCCAATACATTATACTAATTATTATCAATATATGCGGCCAAATTGAAATCCGGCCTTGTGAAAACATGTCCTAAGCGGGCTGCAAATGACTCCAGGTGGGCCGCTTTTGCATTTTGTTCCTCGATCTGATTGGTTCACACTCCATTATCCAGTGAATTTCAACCAATGAGATTACGTTTAGACCTTTTCCTGCTGGAAAACCATAGAGGTGTGTACAACCGGACAGCAAGCTTTGAAGTTCAGTTTCACCCTAAACTAATAGTTTTCACAGAGAATGATATGTCTATTTGATGGGAATAAATGCAGAGAAAAAATTCGGATTTAGACTTCAGTCTATTTGATGGGAAAAGTGGAGACAAAAAATCTGGATTTGGGCTTAAAGATAGGCTAAATAGAAGCAAAAGCACAATTCAGGAGAAAGAAAGAGAGCAAGTTCTTGTCGTCTTTACCAGAAGCGAAACATCATTCACTTGATTCCTACGGTCGAGGAAAATTAGCTAGGCTGAGGTACTGCAGGAATTTACACCAAAGATTGACTAGAAAATGTAATTTTCTTAAATATTACGATTTTCCATTGGTTCTTAACTCATTGTCGCTAATTTTCAGACACATTGTCTCTATATCTGCAACAACACAATGGTCCAGCTGGCACAGTTAATCTTATAACATTTTCAGCGCGATGTGTGTTATTTTTTGTATTCTTGAAAACGTTATTAAATTTGGTAGTTATCAGGATGTTATTTGACCTTGTGTATTGATAATAATGATAATAAAATGGCTTTTATCTGGAATATTATTTCTTTTCAGCCTTTACGCAGGTTTAAATCAACCATATTCCCTCAAAAAGTCAATTTATTCCCTTATTAATGGGATTTGTACTTGTTTGTAAGAAGAGGTGCAGATTCTAAATGAGCAGCCTTTATCATCCATGGCAACCAAGCATCAGGTGGTATTGATGAATTTTTTAAATTACAGTTACATATCAGTGAAGGAACCAGAAAATCTGTACAGTGTTATCAAAGAAGACACTTCACTGTACAGTGGTCCTGATCTGATATATGTGGTGAGAAACATTGAAAAACAATTCAAAGAATAGTAATCTTCTCTACATCTTAATTTTGTGGACTTTGAGAAGCTTTTGATAGTATCCATCGTGGCACTTTGTGGAGTTCTAAGCACCTTATGGTATCCCAAGCAAAATCAATCAAATAACGCAAGCCTTGTGTACGAATCCCACATGGGCATCCTACATGTGGGAGATCTAACACCCATTGAAAACTATTTGGATTTGGAGGTCTGCGAGGTCATTGAAAGAACTGAAAAAGAAACTCCACCAGCACTGCGTGAACTGAACATTGAACACGAAAGCTGTATCTTTACACAAACTTGAATACAAAGTCAGCTTCTGGTCCGTCTGGAATTGTTTGATCCCAACAAAGTCTGACCAATTAGGGCATAAACCTTCAGATTTTATAAGCATTGTCGCTTGCATTGCTGGGGATTTCGGATTACAACTTGTAGCATAATGCATGAGATGCAAGAAGGGAACAAATTCCAAACGGCATGAATGTGACCCGTATATTGTTTTCTGAAAAGCACCTGAACTGCCTGGCAGACTCTAAAAACATTAAAATTGGTTTATTCACTGCACTTGTTATAAATTTAATTAGATTACTATGAAGTTTCCGATTTTTATTTTATTTCTGTTTTACACTATGCTGGTGATCTCTTTTGTTTGTGGAGCACAGGACAATATCTGCAACAGAAAACAGCATGGCTGAGCACTGTGGCTAAAAATGTTGGACTGATGATCAATGCAAGTAAGAACAGAGTTATGATGTGAAAGAAGGAATAAACAAGGCAAGGCATGAATTTGCCTCACTCAGGCTTACCTGGAACACTATTAAAATCTCTCAGAAAACCAGGGTAAGGATTTTAAATTCAATGCCAAGGCTGTGTTGTCATACGTTTCAGATTGTTGAAAAACAACATGGAGATTTCCAGGAAGATCAGGGTGTTTATCCATAAATGCCTCTGATTTATCTTGCGCATAAGATGGTGAAAGAATGTCTGAAATGCTGAAGTTAGGGATATCTTTGAACAGGATGACATGGCTGAATTGACCATGTTGAAATAGTGTTGGGTTGAGCAAAAGTCACTTTATTTTGACAATTTTACAAGATCTGTTTCTTCACTAACAATTAAAATTAAATTTGAACAGTTGTCCAGGGTTCGTACAGGTCATGAAAAACCTGGAAAGTCTTGGAATTTTAGAATTTCATTTTCCAGGCCTGAAAAGTCATGGAATTAAAGTGTGGGTCATGGAAAATGATGTTTATTAAAAGAGTACATAATCAATTAGGCTTTTTCATGTAGAAATTGTCAAAAAAATACCCAAAATGAAGATGGTTTTCAAGAAAATGCTCAAATTTAAGTTATGCAAAACTTGGATAGGTCATGGAAAAGGTCACGGAAATTTTCAAAAGCTCAAAAGAGTGTTAACCTTGTTGTGAGCTATTAGTTCAACCCCATCATGACCCTCTCTACTCAAGTACCAGATATGCAACTTTGATTTCAACGTGTTACTGTTAATATTCACAGTATGACAAACATCGTGACAATACTGATTGCAGGGATTTGTACTTATTTGCAGAACGAGGTGCAGATTCCAAATAATCAGCTCCACAGCAGGTAAGAGGCAGGCCATAGGCAAGCAAGATGAAGTTAGTTAGTTGAACATGTTTTAATTTTCAAACTATCAGTGTTGGAAATGTGATAGTAGTGTCAAAGGATGCTTTTTCAGTGTGATACTTTTACATAGAGCAAGGACCCTCTAACTATGAACATTTCACTTTTATTAATACCAATTTTTTTCTCTGTCTAATGAGATCTCTCTATCCAGACAAAAGGATTAGCAATTTTAACATGTAAGAAACACTAATCCTTTATATGAGAAGCACTTATTGGATAGTTAACCCTGGGCTTGTCACCTTGTGGTGGTGGTGTGGAGCCTGTACGTGCAATGACCTGGAGTGCTATGCCGGTTGGGACCAAGTCCCTGGTGGGTTCAACCATACTGGTTTGGTTGATGGATAGAGACCAGACAAAGGATAGCCAGTGGTCCTCAGGGGTGGGGGTTGGACATTCGGCTAATCACTTGACCCCATGAAAATATTATTGAAGAAACCGTAAAGAAAAGGGGCCTTCTTCGCCACTTTGGCTCAAGGAGCCAGGCAACAAGAAAATCGTTAGATAATAATAAAAAAATGTACAGAAAATTAGGTTCCCATTTTTCGAGTGTCCCAACGGTGTAACAAACAGTATAATAAAGATCATGCCAATACATTATACTAATTATTATCAATATATGCGGCCAAATTGAAATCCGGCCTTGTGAAAACATGTCCTAAGCGGGCTGCAAATGACTCCAGGTGGGCTGCTTTTGCATTTTGTCCCTCGATCTGATTGGTTCACACTCCATTATCCAGTGAATTTCAACCAATGAGATTACGTTTAGACCTTTTCCTGCTGGAAAACCATAGAGGTGTGTACAACCGGACAGCAAGCTTTGAAGTTCAGTTTCACCCTAAACTAATAGTTTTCACAGAGAATGATATGTCTATTTGATGGGAATAAATGCAGAGAAAAAATTCGGATTTAGACTTCAGTCTATTTGATGGGAAAAGTGGAGACAAAAAATCTGGATTTGGGCTTAAAGATAGGCTAAATAGAAGCAAAAGCACAATTCAGGAGAAAGAAAGAGAGCAAGTTCTTGTCGTCTTTACCAGAAGCGAAACATCATTCACTTGATTCCTACGGTCGAGGAAAATTAGCTAGGCTGAGGTACTGCAGGAATTTACACCAAAGATTGACTGGAAAATGTAATTTTCTTAAATATTACGATTTTCCATTGGTTCTTAACTCATTGTCGCTAATTTTCAGACACATTGTCTCTATATCTGCAACAACACAATGGTCCAGCTGGCACAGTTAATCTTATAACATTTTCAGCGCGATGTGTGTTATTTTTTGTATTCTTGAAAACGTTATTGAATTTGGTAGTTATCAGGATGTTATTTGACCTTGTGTATTGATAATAATGATAATAAAATGGCTTTTATCTGGAATATTATTTCTTTTCAGCCTTTACGCAGGTTTAAATCAACCATATTCCCTCAAAAAGTCAATTTATTCCCTTATTAATGGGATTTGTACTTGTTTGTAAGAAGAGGTGCAGATTCTAAATGAGCAGCCTTTATCATCCATGGCAACCAAGCATCAGGTGGTATTGATGAATTTTTTAAATTACAGTTACATATCAGTGAAGGAACCAGAAAATCTGTACAGTGTTATCAAAGAACACACTTCACTGTACAGTGGTCCTGATCTGATATATGTGGTGAGAAACATTGAAAAACAATTCAAAGAATAGTAATCTTCTCTACATCTTAATTTTGTGGACTTTGAGAAGCCTTTGATAGTATCCATTGTGGCACTTTGTGGAGTTCTAAGCACCTTATGGTATCCCAAGCAAAATCAATCAAATAACGCAAGCCTTGTGTACGAATGCCACATGGGCATCCTACATGTGGGAGATCTAACACCCATTGAAAACTATTTGGATTTGGAGGTCTGCGAGGTCATTGAAAGAACTGAAAAAGAAACTCCACCAGCACTGCGTGAACTGAACATTGAACACGAAAGCTGTATCTTTACACAAACTTGAATACAAAGTCAGCTTCTGGTCCGTCTGGAATTGTTTGATCCCAACAAAGTCTGACCAATTAGGGCATAAACCTTCAGATTTTATAAGCATTGTCGCTTGCATTGCTGGGGATTTCGGATTACAACTTGTAGCATAATGCATGAGATGCAAGAAGGGAACAAATTCCAAACGGCATGAATGTGACCCGTATATTGTTTTCTGAAAAGCACCTGAACTGCCTGGCAGACTCTAAAAACATTAAAATTGGTTTATTCACTGCACTTGTTATAAATTTAATTAGATTACTATGAAGTTTCCGATTTTTATTTTATTTCTGTTTTACACTATGCTGGTGATCTCTTTTGTTTGTGGAGCACAGGACAATATCTGCAACAGAAAACAGCATGGCTGAGCACTGTGGCTAAAAATGTTGGACTGATGATCAATGCAAGTAAGAACAGAGTTATGATGTGAAAGAAGGAATAAACAAGGCAAGGCATGAATTTGCCTCACTCAGGCTTACCTGGAACACTATTAAAATCTCTCAGAAAACCAGGGTAAGGATTTTAAATTCAATGCCAAGGCTGTGTTGTCATACGTTTCAGATTGTTGAAAAACAACATGGAGATTTCCAGGAAGATCAGGGTGTTTATCCATAAATGCCTCTGATTTATCTTGCGCATAAGATGGTGAAAGAATGTCTGAAATGCTGAAGTTAGGGATATCTTTGAACAGGATGACATGGCTGAATTGACCATGTTGAAATAGTGTTGGGTTGAGCAAAAGTCACTTTATTTTGACAATTTTACAAGATCTGTTTCTTCACTAACAATTAAAATTAAATTTGAACAGTTGTCCAGGGTTCGTACAGGTCATGAAAAACCTGGAAAGTCTTGGAATTTTAGAATTTCATTTTCCAGGCCTGAAAAGTCATGGAATTAAAGTGTGGGTCATGGAAAATGATGTTTATTAAAAGAGTACATAATCAATTAGGCTTTTTCATGTAGAAATTGTCAAAAAAATACCCAAAATGAAGATGGTTTTCAAGAAAATGCTCAAATTTAAGTTATGCAAAACTTGGATAGGTCATGGAAAAGGTCACGGAAATTTTCAAAAGCTCAAAAGAGTGTTAACCTTGTTGTGAGCTATTAGTTCAACCCCATCATGACCCTCTCTACTCAAGTACCAGATATGCAACTTTGATTTCAACGTGTTACTGTTAATATTCACAGTATGACAAACATCGTGACAATACTGATTGCAGGGATTTGTACTTATTTGCAGAACGAGGTGCAGATTCCAAATAATCAGCTCCACAGCAGGTAAGAGGCAGGCCATAGGCAAGCAAGATGAAGTTAGTTAGTTGAACATGTTTTAATTTTCAAACTATCAGTGTTGGAAATGTGATAGTAGTGTCAAAGGATGCTTTTTCAGTGTGATACTTTTACATAGAGCAAGGACCCTCTAACTATGAACATTTCACTTTTATTAATACCAATTTTTTTCTCTGTCTAATGAGATCTCTCTATCCAGACAAAAGGATTAGCAATTTTAACATGTAAGAAACACTAATCCTTTATATGAGAAGCACTTATTGGATAGTTAACCCTGGGCTTGTCACCTTGTGGTGGTGGTGTGGAGCCTGTACGTGCAATGACCTGGAGTGCTATGCCGGTTGGGACCAAGTCCCTGGTGGGTTCAACCATACTGGTTTGGTTGATGGATAGAGACCAGACAAAGGATAGCCAGTGGTCCTCAGGGGTGGGGGTTGGACATTCGGCTAATCACTTGACCCCATGAAAATATTATTGAAGAAACCGTAAAGAAAAGGGGCCTTCTTCGCCACTTTGGCTCAAGGAGCCAGGCAACAAGCAAATCGTTAGATAATAATAAAAAAATGTACAGAAAATTAGGTTCCCATTTTTCGAGTGTCCCAACGGTGTAACAAACAGTATAATAAAGATCATGCCAATACATTATACTAATTATTATCAATATATGCGGCCAAATTGAAATCCGGCCTTGTGAAAACATGTCCTAAGCGGGCTGCAAATGACTCCAGGTGGGCTGCTTTTGCATTTTGTCCCTCGATCTGATTGGTTCACACTCCATTATCCAGTGAATTTCAACCAATGAGATTACGTTTAGACCTTTTCCTGCTGGAAAACCATAGAGGTGTGTACAACCGGACAGCAAGCTTTGAAGTTCAGTTTCACCCTAAACTAATAGTTTTCACAGAGAATGATATGTCTATTTGATGGGAATAAATGCAGAGAAAAAATTCGGATTTAGACTTCAGTCTATTTGATGGGAAAAATGGAGACAAAAAATCTGGATTTGGGCTTAAAGATAGGCTAAATAGAAGCAAAAGCACAATTCAGGAGAAAGAAAGAGAGCAAGTTCTTGTCGTCTTTACCAGAAGCGAAACATCATTCACTTGATTCCTACGGTCGAGGAAAATTAGCTAGGCTGAGGTACTGCAGGAATTTACACCAAAGATTGACTGGAAAATGTAATTTTCTTAAATATTACGATTTTCCATTGGTTCTTAACTCATTGTCGCTAATTTTCAGACACATTGTCTCTATATCTGCAACAACACAATGGTCCAGCTGGCACAGTTAATCTTATAACATTTTCAGCGCGATGTGTGTTATTTTTTGTATTCTTGAAAACGTTATTAAATTTGGTAGTTATCAGGATGTTATTTGACCTTGTGTATTGATAATAATGATAATAAAATGGCTTTTATCTGGAATATTATTTCTTTTCAGCCTTTACGCAGGTTTAAATCAACCATATTCCCTCAAAAAGTCATTTTATTCCCTTATTAATGGGATTTGTACTTGTTTGTAAGAAGAGGTGCAGATTCTAAATGAGCAGCCTTTATCATCCATGGCAACCAAGCATCAGGTGATATTGATGAATTTTTTAAATTACAGTTACATATCAGTGAAGGAACCAGAAAATCTGTACAGTGTTATCAAAGAACACACTTCACTGTACAGTGGTCCTCATCTGATATATGTGGTGAGAAACATTGAAAAACAATTCAAAGAATAGTAATCTTCTCTACATCTTAATTTTGTGGACTTTGAGAAGCCTTTGATAGTATCCATTGTGGCACTTTGTGGAGTTCTAAGCACCTTATGGTATCCCAAGCAAAATCAATCAAATAACGCAAGCCTTGTGTACGAATCCCACATGGGCATCCTACATGTGGGAGATCTAACACCCATTGAAAACTATTTGGATTTGGAGGTCTGCGAGGTCATTGAAAGAACTGAAAAAGAAACTCCACCAGCACTGCGTGAACTGAACATTGAACACGAAAGCTGTATGTTTACACAAACTTGAATACAAAGTCAGCTTCTGGTCCGTCTGGAATTGTTTGATCCCAACAAAGTCTGACCAATTAGGGCATAAACCTTCAGATTTTATAAGCATTGTCGCTTGCATTGCTGGGGATTTCGGATTACAACTTGTAGCATAATGCATGAGATGCCAGAAGGGAACAAATTCCAAACGGCATGAATGTGACCCGTATATTGTTTTCTGAAAAGCACCTGAACTGCCTGGCAGACTCTAAAAACAATAAAATTGGTTTATTCACTGCACTTGTTATGAATTTAATTAGATTACTATGAAGTTTCCGATTTTTATTTTATTTCTGTTTTACACTATGCTGGTGATCTCTTTTGTTTGTGGAGCACAGGACAATATCTGCAACAGAAAACAGCATGGCTGAGCACTGTGGCTAAAAATGTTGGACTGATGATCAATGCAAGTAAGAACAGAGTTATGATGTGAAAGAAGGAATAAACAAGGCAAGGCATGAATTTGCCTCACTCAGGCTTACCTGGAACACTATTAAAATCTCTCAGAAAACCAGGGTAAGGATTTTAAATTCAATGCCAAGGCTGTGTTGTCATACGTTTCAGAATGTTGAAAAACAACATGGAGAAACACTAATCCTTTATATGAGAAGCACTTATTGGATAGTTAACCCTGGGCTTGTCACCTTGTGGTGGTGGTGTGGAGCCTGTACGTGCAATGACCTGGAGTGCTATGCCGGTTGGGACCAAGTCCCTGGTGGGTTCAACCATACTGGTTTGGTTGATGGATAGAGACCAGACAAAGGATAGCCAGTGGTCCTCAGGGGTGGGGGTTGGACATTCGGCTAATCACTTGACCCCATTAAAATATTATTGAAGAAACCGTAAAGAAAATGGGCCTTCTTCACCACTTTGGCTCAAGGAGCCAGGCAACAAGCAAATCGTTAGATAATAATAAAAAAATGTACAGAAAATTAGGTTCCCATTTTTCGAGTGTCCCAACGGTGTAACAAACAGTATAATAAAGATCATGCCAATACATTATACTAATTATTATCAATATATGCGGCCAAATTGAAATCCGGCCTTGTGAAAACATGTCCTAAGCGGGCTGCAAATGACTCCAGGTGGGCTGCTTTTGCATTTTGTCCCTCGATCTGATTGGTTCACACTCCATTATCCAGTGAATTTCAACCAATGAGATTACGTTTAGACCTTTTCCTGCTGGAAAACCATAGAGGTGTGTACAACCGGACAGCAAGCTTTGAAGTTCAGTTTCACCCTAAACTAATAGTTTTCACAGAGAATGATATGTCTATTTGATGGGAATAAATGCAGAGAAAAAATTCGGATTTAGACTTCAGTCTATTTGATGGGAAAAGTGGAGACAAAAAATCTGGATTTGGGCTTAAAGATAGGCTAAATAGAAGCAAAAGCACAATTCAGGAGAAAGAAAGAGAGCAAGTTCTTGTCGTCTTTACCAGAAGCGAAACATCATTCACTTGATTCCTACGGTCGAGGAAAATTAGCTAGGCTGAGGTACTGCAGGAATTTACACCAAAGATTGACTAGAAAATGTAATTTTCTTAAATATTACGATTTTCCATTGGTTCTTAACTCATTGTCGCTAATTTTCAGACACATTGTCTCTATATCTGCAACAACACAATGGTCCAGCTGGCACAGTTAATCTTATAACATTTTCAGCGCGATGTGTGTTATTTTTTGTATTCTTGAAAACGTTATTAAATTTGGTAGTTATCAGGATGTTATTTGACCTTGTGTATTGATAATAATGATAATAAAATGGCTTTTATCTGGAATATTATTTCTTTTCAGCCTTTACGCAGGTTTAAATCAACCATATTCCCTCAAAAAGTCAATTTATTCCCTTATTAATGGGATTTGTACTTGTTTGTAAGAAGAGGTGCAGATTCTAAATGAGCAGCCTTTATCATCCATGGCAACCAAGCATCAGGTGGTATTGATGAATTTTTTAAATTACAGTTACATATCAGTGAAGGAACCAGAAAATCTGTACAGTGTTATCAAAGAAGACACTTCACTGTACAGTGGTCCTGATCTGATATATGTGGTGAGAAACATTGAAAAACAATTCAAAGAATAGTAATCTTCTCTACATCTTAATTTTGTGGACTTTGAGAAGCTTTTGATAGTATCCATCGTGGCACTTTGTGGAGTTCTAAGCACCTTATGGTATCCCAAGCAAAATCAATCAAATAACGCAAGCCTTGTGTACAAATCCCACATGGGCATCCTACATGTGGGAGATCTAACACCCATTGAAAACTATTTGGATTTGGAGGTCTGCGAGGTCATTGAAAGAACTGAAAAAGAAACTCCACCAGCACTGCGTGAACTGAACATTGAACACGAAAGCTGTATCTTTACACAAACTTGAATACAAAGTCAGCTTCTGGTCCGTCTGGAATTGTTTGATCCCAACAAAGTCTGACCAATTAGGGCATAAACCTTCAGATTTTATAAGCATTGTCGCTTGCATTGCTGGGGATTTCGGATTACAACTTGTAGCATAATGCATGAGATGCAAGAAGGGAACAAATTCCAAACGGCATGAATGTGACCCGTATATTGTTTTCTGAAAAGCACCTGAACTGCCTGGCAGACTCTAAAAACATTAAAATTGGTTTATTCACTGCACTTGTTATGAATTTAATTAGATTACTATGAAGTTTCCGATTTTTATTTTATTTCTGTTTTACACTATGCTGGTGATCTCTTTTGTTTGTGGAGCACAGGACAATATCTGCAACAGAAAACAGCATGGCTGAGCACTGTGGCTAAAAATGTTGGACTGATGATCAATGCAAGTAAGAACAGAGTTATGATGTGAAAGAAGGAATAAACAAGGCAAGGCATGAATTTGCCTCACTCAGGCTTACCTGGAACACTATTAAAATCTCTCAGAAAACCAGGGTAAGGATTTTAAATTCAATGCCAAGGCTGTGTTGTCATACGTTTCAGAATGTTGAAAAACAACATGGAGATTTCCAGGAAGATCAGGGTGTTTATCCATAAATGCCTCTGATTTATCTTGCGCATAAGATGGTGAAAGAATGTCTGAAATGCTGAAGTTAGGGATATCTTTGAACAGGATGACATGGCTGAATTGACCATGTTGAAATAGTGTTGGGTTGAGCAAAAGTCACTTTATTTTGACAATTTTACAAGATCTGTTTCTTCACTAACAATTAAAATTAAATTTGAACAGTTGTCCAGGGTTCGTACAGGTCATGAAAAACCTGGAAAGTCTTGGAATTTTAGAATTTCATTTTCCAGGCCTGAAAAGTCATGGAATTAAAGTGTGGGTCATGCAAAATGATGTTTATTAAAAGAGTACATAATAAATTAGGCTTTTTCATGTAGAAATTGTCAAAAAAATACCCAAAATGAAGATGGTTTCCAAGAAAATGCTCAAATTTAAGTTATGCAAAACTTGGATAGGTCATGGAAAAGGTCAAGGAAATTTTCAAAAGCTCAAAAGAGTGTTAACCCTGTTGTCAGCTATTAGTTCAACCCCATCATGACCCTCTCTACTCAAGTACCAGATATGCAACTTTGATTTCAACGTGTTACTGTTAATATTCACAGTATGACAAACATCGTGACAATACTGATTGCAGGGACTTGTACTTATTTGCAGAACGAGGTGCAGATTCCAAATAATCGGCTCCACAGCAGGTAAGAGGCAGGCCATAGGCAAGCAAGATGAAGTTAGTTAGTTGAACATGTTTTAATTTTCAAACTATCAGTGTTGGAAATGTGATAGTAGTGTCAAAGGATGCTTTTTCAGTGTGATACTTTTACATCCAGCAAGGACCCTCTAACTATGAACATTTCACTTTTATTAATACCAATTTTTTTCTCTGTCTAATGAGATCTCTCTATCCAGACAAAAGGATTAGCAATTTTAACATGTAAGAAACACTAATCCTTTATATGAGAAGCACTTATTGGATAGTTAACCCTGGGCTTGTCACCTTGTGGTGGTGGTGTGGAGCCTGTACGTGCAATGACCTGGAGTGCTATGCCGGTTGGGACCAAGTCCCTGGTGGGTTCAACCATACTGGTTTGGTTGATGGATAGAGACCAGACAAAGGATAGCCAGTGGTCCTCAGGGGTGGGGGTTGGACATTCGGCTAATCACTTGACCCCATAAAAATATTATTGAAGAAACCGTAAAGAAAAGGGGCCTTCTTCGCCACTTTGGCTCAAGTGGCCAGGCAACAAGCAAATCGTTAGATAATAATAAAAAAATGTACAGAAAATTAGGTTCCCATTTTTCGAGTGTCCCAACGGTGTAACAAACAGTATAATAAAGATCATGCCAATACATTATACTAATTATTATCAATATATGCGGCCAAATTGAAATCCGGCCTTGTGAAAACATGTCCTAAGCGGGCTGCAAATGACTCCAGGTGGGCCACTTTTGCATTTTGTCCCTCGATCTGATTGGTTCACACTCCATTATCCAGTGAATTTCAACCAATGAGATTACGTTTAGACCTTTTCCTGCTGGAAAACCATAGAGGTGTGTACAACCGGACAGCAAGCTTTGAAGTTCAGTTTCACCCTAAACTAATAGTTTTCACAGAGAATGATATGTCTATTTGATGGGAATAAATGCAGAGAAAAAATTCGGATTTAGACTTCAGTCTATTTGATGGGAAAAATGGAGACAAAAAATCTGGATTTGGGCTTAAAGATAGGCTAAATAGAAGCAAAAGCACAATTCAGGAGAAAGAAAGAGAGCAAGTTCTTGTCGTCTTTACCAGAAGCGAAACATCATTCACTTGATTCCTACGGTCGAGGAAAATTAGCTAGGCTGAGGTACTGCAGGAATTTACACCAAAGATTGACTGGAAAATGTAATTTTCTTAAATATTACGATTTTCCATTGGTTCTTAACTCATTGTCGCTAATTTTCAGACACATTGTCTCTATATCTGCAACAACACAATGGTCCAGCTGGCACAGTTAATCTTATAACATTTTCAGCGCGATGTGTGTTATTTTTTGTATTCTTGAAAACGTTATTAAATTTGGTAGTTATCAGGATGTTATTTGACCTTGTGTATTGATAATAATGATAATAAAATGGCTTTTATCTGGAATATTATTTCTTTTCAGCCTTTACGCAGGTTTAAATCAACCATATTCCCTCAAAAAGTCAATTTATTCCCTTATTAATGGGATTTGTACTTGTTTGTAAGAAGAGGTGCAGATTCTAAATGAGCAGCCTTTATCATCCATGGCAACCAAGCATCAGGTGATATTGATGAATTTTTTAAATTACAGTTACATATCAGTGAAGGAACCAGAAAATCTGTACAGTGTTATCAAAGAAGACACTTCACTGTACAGTGGTCCTGATCTGATATATGTGGCGAGAAACATTGAAAAACAATTCAAAGAATAGTAATCTTCTCTACATCTTAATTTTGTGGACTTTGAGAAGCCTTTGATAGTATCCATCGTGGCACTTTGTGGAGTTCTAAGCACCTTATGGTATCCCAAGCAAAATCAATCAAATAACGCAAGCCTTGTGTACGAATCCCACATGGGCATCCTACATGTGGGAGATCTAACACCCATGGAAAACTATTTGGATTTGGAGGTCTGCGAGGTCATTGAAAGAACTGAAAAAGAAACTCCACCAGCACTGCGTGAACTGAACATTGAACACGAAAGCTGTATGTTTACACAAACTTGAATACAAAGTCAGCTTCTGGTCCGTCTGGAATTGTTTGATCCCAACAAAGTCTGACCAATTAGGGCATAAACCTTCAGATTTTATAAGCATTGTCGCTTGCATTGCTGGGGATTTCGGATTACAACTTGTAGCATAATGCATGAGATGCCAGAAGGGAACAAATTCCAAACGGCATGAATGTGACCCGTATATTGTTTTCTGAAAAGCACCTGAACTGCCTGGCAGACTCTAAAAACATTAAAATTGGTTTATTCACTGCACTTGTTATGAATTTAACTAGATTACTATTTTTTTTTTGTTTGTGGAGCACAGGACAATATCTGCAACAGAAAACAGCATGGCTGAGCACTGTGGCTAAAAATGTTGGACTGATGATCAATGCAAGTAAGAACAGAGTTATGATGTGAAAGAAGGAATAAACAAGGCAAGGCATGAATTTGCCTCACTCAGGCTTACCTGGAACACTATTAAAATCTCTCAGAAAACCAGGGTAAGGATTTTAAATTCAATGCCAAGGCTGTGTTGTCATACGTTTCAGAATGTTGAAAAACAACATGGAGAAACACTAATCCTTTATATGAGAAGCACTTATTGGATAGTTAACCCTGGGCTTGTCACCTTGTGGTGGTGGTGTGGAGCCTGTACGTGCAATGACCTGGAGTGCTATGCCGGTTGGGACCAAGTCCCTGGTGGGTTCAACCATACTGGTTTGGTTGATGGATAGAGACCAGACAAAGGATAGCCAGTGGTCCTCAGGGGTGGGGGTTGGACATTCGGCTAATCACTTGACCCCATTAAAATATTATTGAAGAAACCGTAAAGAAAATGGGCCTTCTTCACCACTTTGGCTCAAGGAGCCAGGCAACAAGCAAATCGTTAGATAATAATAAAAAAATGTACAGAAAATTAGGTTCCCATTTTTCGAGTGTCCCAACGGTGTAACAAACAGTATAATAAAGATCATGCCAATACATTATACTAATTATTATCAATATATGCGGCCAAATTGAAATCCGGCCTTGTGAAAACATGTCCTAAGCGGGCTGCAAATGACTCCAGGTGGGCCGCTTTTGCATTTTGTTCCTCGATCTGATTGGTTCACACTCCATTATCCAGTGAATTTCAACCAATGAGATTACGTTTAGACCTTTTCCTGCTGGAAAACCATAGAGGTGTGTACAACCGGACAGCAAGCTTTGAAGTTCAGTTTCACCCTAAACTAATAGTTTTCACAGAGAATGATATGTCTATTTGATGGGAATAAATGCAGAGAAAAAATTCGGATTTAGACTTCAGTCTATTTGATGGGAAAAATGGAGACAAAAAATCTGGATTTGGGCTTAAAGATAGGCTAAATAGAAGCAAAAGCACAATTCAGGAGAAAGAAAGAGAGCAAGTTCTTGTCGTCTTTACCAGAAGCGAAACATCATTCACTTGATTCCTACGGTCGAGGAAAATTAGCTAGGCTGAGGTACTGCAGGAATTTACACCAAAGATTGACTGGAAAATGTAATTTTCTTAAATATTACGATTTTCCATTGGTTCTTAACTCATTGTCGCTAATTTTCAGACACATTGTCTCTATATCTGCAACAACACAATGGTCCAGCTGGCACAGTTAATCTTATAACATTTTCAGCGCGATGTGTGTTATTTTTTGTATTCTTGAAAACGTTATTAAATTTGGTAGTTATCAGGATGTTATTTGACCTTGTGTATTGATAATAATGATAATAAAATGGCTTTTATCTGGAATATTATTTCTTTTCAGCCTTTACGCAGGTTTAAATCAACCATATTCCCTCAAAAAGTCATTTTATTCCCTTATTAATGGGATTTGTACTTGTTTGTAAGAAGAGGTGCAGATTCTAAATGAGCAGCCTTTATCATCCATGGCAACCAAGCATCAGGTGATATTGATGAATTTTTTAAATTACAGTTACATATCAGTGAAGGAACCAGAAAATCTGTACAGTGTTATCAAAGAACACACTTCACTGTACAGTGGTCCTGATCTGATATATGTGGTGAGAAACATTGAAAAACAATTCAAAGAATAGTAATCTTCTCTACATCTTAATTTTGTGGACTTTGAGAAGCCTTTGATAGTATCCATCGTGGCACTTTGTGGAGTTCTAAGCACCTTATGGTATCCCAAGCAAAATCAATCAAATAACGCAAGCCTTGTGTACGAATCCCACATGGGCATCCTACATGTGGGAGATCTAACACCCATTGAAAACTATTTGGATTTGGAGGTCTGCGAGGTCATTGAAAGAACTGAAAAAGAAACTCCACCAGCACTGCGTGAACTGAACATTGAACACGAAAGCTGTATGTTTACACAAACTTGAATACAAAGTCAGCTTCTGGTCCGTCTGGAATTGTTTGATCCCAACAAAGTCTGACCAATTAGGGCATAAACCTTCAGATTTTATAAGCATTGTCGCTTGCATTGCTGGGGATTTCGGATTACAACTTGTAGCATAATGCATGAGATGCCAGAAGGGAACAAATTCCAAACGGCATGAATGTGACCCGTATATTGTTTTCTGAAAAGCACCTGAACTGCCTGGCAGACTCTAAAAACATTAAAATTGGTTTATTCACTGCACTTGTTATGAATTTAATTAGATTACTATGAAGTTTCCGATTTTTATTTTATTTCTGTTTTACACTATGCTGGTGATCTCTTTTGTTTGTGGAGCACAGGACAATATCTGCAACAGAAAACAGCATGGCTGAGCACTGTGGCTAAAAATGTTGGACTGATGATCAATGCAAGTAAGAACAGAGTTATGATGTGAAAGAAGGAATAAACAAGGCAAGGCATGAATTTGCCTCACTCAGGCTTACCTGGAACACTATTAAAATCTCTCAGAAAACCAGGGTAAGGATTTTAAATTCAATGCCAAGGCTGTGTTGTCATACGTTTCAGAATGTTGAAAAACAACATGGAGATTTCCAGGAAGATCAGGGTGTTTATCCATAAATGCCTCTGATTTATCTTGCGCATAAGATGGTTAAAGAATGTCTGAAATGCTGAAGTTAGGGATATCTTTGAATTGGATGACATGGCTGAATTGACCATGTTGAAATAGTGTTGGGTTGAGCAAAAGTCACTTTATTTTGACAATTTTACAAGATCTGTTTCTTCACTAACAATTAAAATTAAATTTGAACAGTTGTCCAGGGTTCGTACAGGTCATGAAAAACCTGGAAAGTCTTGGAATTTTAGAATTTCATTTTCCAGGCCTGAAAAGTCATGGAATTAAAGTGTGGGTCATGCAAAATGATGTTTATTAAAAGAGTACATAATCAATTAGGCTTTTTCATGTAGAAATTGTCAAAAAAATACCCAAAATGAAGATGGTTTCCAAGAAAATGCTCAAATTTAAGTTATGCAAAACTTGGATAGGTCATGGAAAAGGTCACGGAAATTTTCAAAAGCTCAAAAGAGTGTTAACCCTGTTGTCAGCTATTAGTTCAACCCCATCATGACCCTCTCTACTCAAGTACCAGATATGCAACTTTGATTTCAACGTGTTACTGTTAATATTCACAGTATGACAAACATCGTGACAATACTGATTGCAGGGACTTGTACTTATTTGCAGAACGAGGTGCAGATTCCAAATAATCGGCTCCACAGCAGGTAAGAGGCAGGCCATAGGCAAGCAAGATGAAGTTAGTTAGTTGAACATGTTTTAATTTTCAAACTATCAGTGTTGGAAATGTGATAGTAGTGTCAAAGGATGCTTTTTCAGTGTGATACTTTTACATAGAGCAAGGACCCTCTAACTATGAACATTTCACTTTTATTAATACCAATTTTTTTCTCTGTCTAATGAGATCTCTCTATCCAGACAAAAGGATTAGCAATTTTAACATGTAAGAAACACTAATCCTTTATATGAGAAGCACTTATTGGATAGTTAACCCTGGGCTTGTCACCTTGTGGTGGTGGTGTGGAGCCTGTACGTGCAATGACCTGGAGTGCTATGCCGGTTGGGACCAAGTCCCTGGTGGGTTCAACCATACTGGTTTGGTTGATGGATAGAGACCAGACAAAGGATAGCCAGTGGTCCTCAGGGGTGGGGGTTGGACATTCGGCTAATCACTTGACCCCATAAAAATATTATTGAAGAAACCGTAAAGAAAAGGGGCCTTCTTCGCCACTTTGGCTCAAGTAGCCAGGCAACAAGCAAATCGTTAGATAATAATAAAAAAATGTACAGAAAATTAGGTTCCCATTTTTCGAGTGTCCCAACGGTGTAACAAACAGTATAATAAAGATCATGCCAATACATTATACTAATTATTATCAATATATGCGGCCAAATTGAAATCCGGCCTTGTGAAAACATGTCCTAAGCGGGCTGCAAATGACTCCAGGTGGGCCACTTTTGCATTTTGTCCCTCGATCTGATTGGTTCACACTCCATTATCCAGTGAATTTCAACCAATGAGATTACGTTTAGACCTTTTCCTGCTGGAAAACCATAGAGGTGTGTACAACCGGACAGCAAGCTTTGAAGTTCAGTTTCACCCTAAACTAATAGTTTTCACAGAGAATGATATGTCTATTTGATGGGAATAAATGCAGAGAAAAAATTCGGATTTAGACTTCAGTCTATTTGATGGGAAAAATGGAGACAAAAAATCTGGATTTGGGCTTAAAGATAGGCTAAATAGAAGCAAAAGCACAATTCAGGAGAAAGAAAGAGAGCAAGTTCTTGTCGTCTTTACCAGAAGCGAAACATCATTCACTTGATTCCTACGGTCGAGGAAAATTAGCTAGGCTGAGGTACTGCAGGAATTTACACCAAAGATTGACTGGAAAATGTAATTTTCTTAAATATTACGATTTTCCATTGGTTCTTAACTCATTGTCGCTAATTTTCAGACACATTGTCTCTATATCTGCAACAACACAATGGTCCAGCTGGCACAGTTAATCTTATAACATTTTCAGCGCGATGTGTGTTATTTTTTGTATTCTTGAAAACGTTATTAAATTTGGTAGTTATCAGGATGTTATTTGACCTTGTGTATTGATAATAATGATAATAAAATGGCTTTTATCTGGAATATTATTTCTTTTCAGCCTTTACGCAGGTTTAAATCAACCATATTCCCTCAAAAAGTCAATTTATTCCCTTATTAATGGGATTTGTACTTGTTTGTAAGAAGAGGTGCAGATTCTAAATGAGCAGCCTTTATCATCCATGGCAACCAAGCATCAGGTGATATTGATGAATTTTTTAAATTACAGTTACATATCAGTGAAGGAACCAGAAAATCTGTACAGTGTTATCAAAGAAGACACTTCACTGTACAGTGGTCCTGATCTGATATATGTGGCGAGAAACATTGAAAAACAATTCAAAGAATAGTAATCTTCTCTACATCTTAATTTTGTGGACTTTGAGAAGCCTTTGATAGTATCCATCGTGGCACTTTGTGGAGTTCTAAGCACCTTATGGTATCCCAAGCAAAATCAATCAAATAACGCAAGCCTTGTGTACGAATCCCACATGGGCATCCTACATGTGGGAGATCTAACACCCATGGAAAACTATTTGGATTTGGAGGTCTGCGAGGTCATTGAAAGAACTGAAAAAGAAACTCCACCAGCACTGCGTGAACTGAACATTGAACACGAAAGCTGTATGTTTACACAAACTTGAATACAAAGTCAGCTTCTGGTCCGTCTGGAATTGTTTGATCCCAACAAAGTCTGACCAATTAGGGCATAAACCTTCAGATTTTATAAGCATTGTCGCTTGCATTGCTGGGGATTTCGGATTACAACTTGTAGCATAATGCATGAGATGCCAGAAGGGAACAAATTCCAAACGGCATGAATGTGACCCGTATATTGTTTTCTGAAAAGCACCTGAACTGCCTGGCAGACTCTAAAAACATTAAAATTGGTTTATTCACTGCACTTGTTATGAATTTAATTAGATTACTATGAAGTTTCCGATTTTTATTTTATTTCTGTTTTACACTATGCTGGTGATCTCTTTTGTTTGTGGAGCACAGGACAATATCTGCAACAGAAAACAGCATGGCTGAGCACTGTGGCTAAAAATGTTGGACTGATGATCAATGCAAGTAAGAACAGAGTTATGATGTGAAAGAAGGAATAAACAAGGCAAGGCATGAATTTGCCTCACTCAGGCTTACCTGGAACACTATTAAAATCTCTCAGAAAACCAGGGTAAGGATTTTAAATTCAATGCCAAGGCTGTGTTGTCATACGTTTCAGAATGTTGAAAAACAACATGGAGATTTCCAGGAAGATCAGGGTGTTTATCCATAAATGCCTCTGATTTATCTTGCGCATAAGATGGTGAAAGAATGTCTGAAATGCTGAAGTTAGGGATATCTTTGAATAGGATGACATGGCTGAATTGACCATGTTGAAATAGTGTTGGGTTGAGCAAAAGTCACTTTATTTTGACAATTTTACAAGATCTGTTTCTTCACTAACAATTAAAATTAAATTTGAACAGTTGTCCAGGGTTCGTACAGGCCATGAAAAACCTGGAAAGTCTTGGAATTTTAGAATTTCATTTTCCAGGCCTGAAAAGTCATGGAATTAAAGTGTGGGTCATGCAAAATGATGTTTATTAAAAGAGTACATAATCAATTAGGCTTTTTCATGTAGAAATTGTCAAAAAAATACCCAAAATGAAGATGGTTTCCAAGAAAATGCTCAAATTTAAGTTATGCAAAACTTGGATAGGTCATGGAAAAGGTCACGGAAATTTTCAAAAGCTCAAAAGAGTGTTAACCCTGTTGTCAGCTATTAGTTCAACCCCATCATGACCCTCTCTACTCAAGTACCAGATATGCAACTTTGATTTCAACGTGTTACTGTTAATATTCACAGTATGACAAACATCGTGACAATACTGATTGCAGGGACTTGTACTTATTTGCAGAACGAGGTGCAGATTCCAAATAATCGGCTCCACAGCAGGTAAGAGGCAGGCCATAGGCAAGCAAGATGAAGTTAGTTAGTTGAACATGTTTTAATTTTCAAACTATCAGTGTTGGAAATGTGATAGTAGTGTCAAAGGATGCTTTTTCAGTGTGATACTTTTACATACAGCAAGGACCCTCTAACTATGAACATTTCACTTTTATTAATACCAATTTTTTTCTCTGTCTAATGAGATCTCTCTATCCAGACAAAAGGATTAGCAATTTTAACATGTAAGAAACACTAATCCTTTATATGAGAAGCACTTATTGGATAGTTAACCCTGGGCTTGTCACCTTGTGGTGGTGGTGTGGAGCCTGTACGTGCAATGACCTGGAGTGCTATGCCGGTTGGGACCAAGTCCCTGGTGGGTTCAACCATACTGGTTTGGTTGATGGATAGAGACCAGACAAAGGATAGCCAGTGGTCCTCAGGGGTGGGGGTTGGACATTCGGCTAATCACTTGACCCCATAAAAATATTATTGAAGAAACCGTAAAGAAAAGGGGCCTTCTTCGCCACTTTGGCTCAAGTAGCCAGGCAACAAGCAAATCGTTAGATAATAATAAAAAAATGTACAGAAAATTAGGTTCCCATTTTTCGAGTGTCCCAACGGTGTAACAAACAGTATAATAAAGATCATGCCAATACATTATACTAATTATTATCAATATATGCGGCCAAATTGAAATCCGGCCTTGTGAAAACATGTCCTAAGCGGGCTGCAAATGACTCCAGGTGGGCCACTTTTGCATTTTGTCCCTCGATCTGATTGGTTCACACTCCATTATCCAGTGAATTTCAACCAATGAGATTACGTTTAGACCTTTTCCTGCTGGAAAACCATAGAGGTGTGTACAACCGGACAGCAAGCTTTGAAGTTCAGTTTCACCCTAAACTAATAGTTTTCACAGAGAATGATATGTCTATTTGATGGGAATAAATGCAGAGAAAAAATTCGGATTTAGACTTCAGTCTATTTGATGGGAAAAATGGAGACAAAAAATCTGGATTTGGGCTTAAAGATAGGCTAAATAGAAGCAAAAGCACAATTCAGGAGAAAGAAAGAGAGCAAGTTCTTGTCGTCTTTACCAGAAGCGAAACATCATTCACTTGATTCCTACGGTCGAGGAAAATTAGCTAGGCTGAGGTACTGCAGGAATTTACACCAAAGATTGACTGGAAAATGTAATTTTCTTAAATATTACGATTTTCCATTGGTTCTTAACTCATTGTCGCTAATTTTCAGACACATTGTCTCTATATCTGCAACAACACAATGGTCCAGCTGGCACAGTTAATCTTATAACATTTTCAGCGCGATGTGTGTTATTTTTTGTATTCTTGAAAACGTTATTAAATTTGGTAGTTATCAGGATGTTATTTGACCTTGTGTATTGATAATAATGATAATAAAATGGCTTTTATCTGGAATATTATTTCTTTTCAGCCTTTACGCAGGTTTAAATCAACCATATTCCCTCAAAAAGTCAATTTATTCCCTTATTAATGGGATTTGTACTTGTTTGTAAGAAGAGGTGCAGATTCTAAATGAGCAGCCTTTATCATCCATGGCAACCAAGCATCAGGTGATATTGATGAATTTTTTAAATTACAGTTACATATCAGTGAAGGAACCAGAAAATCTGTACAGTGTTATCAAAGAAGACACTTCACTGTACAGTGGTCCTGATCTGATATATGTGGCGAGAAACATTGAAAAACAATTCAAAGAATAGTAATCTTCTCTACATCTTAATTTTGTGGACTTTGAGAAGCCTTTGATAGTATCCATCGTGGCACTTTGTGGAGTTCTAAGCACCTTATGGTATCCCAAGCAAAATCAATCAAATAACGCAAGCCTTGTGTACGAATCCCACATGGGCATCCTACATGTGGGAGATCTAACACCCATGGAAAACTATTTGGATTTGGAGGTCTGCGAGGTCATTGAAAGAACTGAAAAAGAAACTCCACCAGCACTGCGTGAACTGAACATTGAACACGAAAGCTGTATGTTTACACAAACTTGAATACAAAGTCAGCTTCTGGTCCGTCTGGAATTGTTTGATCCCAACAAAGTCTGACCAATTAGGGCATAAACCTTCAGATTTTATAAGCATTGTCGCTTGCATTGCTGGGGATTTCGGATTACAACTTGTAGCATAATGCATGAGATGCCAGAAGGGAACAAATTCCAAACGGCATGAATGTGACCCGTATATTGTTTTCTGAAAAGCACCTGAACTGCCTGGCAGACTCTAAAAACATTAAAATTGGTTTATTCACTGCACTTGTTATGAATTTAATTAGATTACTATGAAGTTTCTGATTTTTATTTTATTTCTGTTTTACACTATGCTGGTGACCTCTTTTGTTTGTCGAGCACAGGACAATATCTGCAACAGAAAACAGCATGGCTGAGCACTGTGGCTAAAAATGTTGGACTGATGATCAATGCAAGTAAGAACAGAGTTATGATGTGAAAGAAGGAATAAACAAGGCAAGGCATGAATTTGCCTCACTCAGGCTTACCTGGAACACTATTAAAATCTCTCAGAAAACCAGGGTAAGGATTTTAAATTCAATGCCAAGGCTGTGTTGTCATACGTTTCAGAATGTTGAAAAACAACATGGAGATTTCCAGGAAGATCAGGGTGTTTATCCATAAATGCCTCTGATTTATCTTGCGCATAAGATGGTGAAAGAATGTCTGAAATGCTGAAGTTAGGGATATCTTTGAATAGGATGACATGGCTGAATTGACCATGTTGAAATAGTGTTGGGTTGAGCAAAAGTCACTTTATTTTGACAATTTTACAAGATCTGTTTCTTCACTAACAATTAAAATTAAATTTGAACAGTTGTCCAGGGTTCGTACAGGTCATGAAAAACCTGGAAAGTCTTGGAATTTTAGAATTTCATTTTCCAGGCCTGAAAAGTCATGGAATTAAAGTGTGGGTCATGCAAAATGATGTTTATTAAAAGAGTACATAATCAATTAGGCTTTTTCATGTAGAAATTGTCAAAAAAATACCCAAAATGAAGATGGTTTCCAAGAAAATGCTCAAATTTAAGTTATGCAAAACTTGGATAGGTCATGGAAAAGGTCACGGAAATTTTCAAAAGCTCAAAAGAGTGTTAACCTTGTTGTGAGCTATTAGTTCAACCCCATCATGACCCTCTCTACTCAAGTACCAGATATGCAACTTTGATTTCAACGTGTTACTGTTAATATTCACAGTATGACAAACATCGTGACAATACTGATTGCAGGGATTTGTACTTATTTGCAGAACGAGGTGCAGATTCCAAATAATCAGCTCCACAGCAGGTAAGAGGCAGGCCATAGGCAAGCAAGATGAAGTTAGTTAGTTGAACATGTTTTAATTTTCAAACTATCAGTGTTGGAAATGTGATAGTAGTGTCAAAGGATGCTTTTTCAGTGTGATACTTTTACATAGAGCAAGGACCCTCTAACTATGAACATTTCACTTTTATTAATACCAATTTTTTTCTCTGTCTAATGAGATCTCTCTATCCAGACAAAAGGATTAGCAATTTTAACATGTAAGAAACACTAATCCTTTATATGAGAAGCACTTATTGGATAGTTAACCCTGGGCTTGTCACCTTGTGGTGGTGGTGTGGAGCCTGTACGTGCAATGACCTGGAGTGCTATGCCGGTTGGGACCAAGTCCCTGGTGGGTTCAACCATACTGGTTTGGTTGATGGATAGAGACCAGACAAAGGATAGCCAGTGGTCCTCAGGGGTGGGGGTTGGACATTCGGCTAATCACTTGACCCCATGAAAATATTATTGAAGAAACCGTAAAGAAAAGGGGCCTTCTTCGCCACTTTGGCTCAAGGAGCCAGGCAACAAGCAAATCGTTAGATAATAATAAAAAAATGTACAGAAAATTAGGTTCCCATTTTTCGAGTGTCCCAACGGTGTAACAAACAGTATAATAAAGATCATGCCAATACATTATACTAATTATTATCAATATATGCGGCCAAATTGAAATCCGGCCTTGTGAAAACATGTCCTAAGCGGGCTGCAAATGACTCCAGGTGGGCCACTTTTGCATTTTGTCCCTCGATCTGATTGGTTCACACTCCATTATCCAGTGAATTTCAACCAATGAGATTACGTTTAGACCTTTTCCTGCTGGAAAACCATAGAGGTGTGTACAACCGGACAGCAAGCTTTGAAGTTCAGTTTCACCCTAAACTAATAGTTTTCACAGAGAATGATATGTCTATTTGATGGGAATAAATGCAGAGAAAAAATTCGGATTTAGACTTCAGTCTATTTGATGGGAAAAATGGAGACAAAAAATCTGGATTTGGGCTTAAAGATAGGCTAAATAGAAGCAAAAGCACAAATCAGGAGAAAGAAAGAGAGCAAGTTCTTGTCGTCTTTACCAGAAGCGAAACATCATTCACTTGATTCCTACGGTCGAGGAAAATTAGCTAGGCTGAGGTACTGCAGGAATTTACACCAAAGATTGACTGGAAAATGTAATTTTCTTAAATATTACGATTTTCCATTGGTTCTTAACTTATTGTCGCTAATTTTCAGACACATTGTCTCTATATCTGCAACAACACAATGGTCCAGCTGGCACAGTTAATCTTATAACATTTTCAGCGCGATGTGTGTTATTTTTTGTATTCTTGAAAACGTTATTAAATTTGGTAGTTATCAGGATGTTATTTGACCTTGTGTATTGATAATAATGATAATAAAATGGCTTTTATCTGGAATATTATTTCTTTTCAGCCTTTACGCAGGTTTAAATCAACCATATTCCCTCAAAAAGTCATTTTATTCCCTTATTAATGGGATTTGTACTTGTTTGTAAGAAGAGGTGCAGATTCTAAATGAGCAGCCTTTATCATTCATGGCAACCAAGCATCAGGTGATATTGATGAATTTTTTAAATTACAGTTACATATCAGTGAAGGAACCAGAAAATCTGTACAGTGTTATCAAAGAACACACTTCACTGTACAGTGGTCCTGATCTGATATATGTGGTGAGAAACATTGAAAAACAATTCAAAGAATAGTAATCTTCTCTACATCTTAATTTTGTGGACTTTGAGAAGCCTTTGATAGTATCCATCGTGGCACTTTGTGGAGTTCTAAGCACCTTATGGTATCCCAAGCAAAATCAATCAAATAACGCAAGCCTTGTGTACGAATCCCACATGGGCATCCTACATGTGGGAGATCTAACACCCATTGAAAACTATTTGGATTTGGAGGTCTGCGAGGTCATTGAAAGAACTGAAAAAGAAACTCCACCAGCACTGCGTGAACTGAACATTGAACACGAAAGCTGTATGTTTACACAAACTTGAATACAAAGTCAGCTTCTGGTCCGTCTGGAATTGTTTGATCCCAACAAAGTCTGACCAATTAGGGCATAAACCTTCAGATTTTATAAGCATTGTCGCTTGCATTGCTGGGGATTTCGGATTACAACTTGTAGCATAATGCATGAGATGCCAGAAGGGAACAAATTCCAAACGGCATGAATGTGACCCGTATATTGTTTTCTGAAAAGCACCTGAACTGCCTGGCAGACTCTAAAAACATTAAAATTGGTTTATTCACTGCACTTGTTATGAATTTAATTAGATTACTATGAAGTTTCCGATTTTTATTTTATTTCTGTTTTACACTATGCTGGTGATCTCTTTTGTTTGTGGAGCACAGGACAATATCTGCAACAGAAAACAGCATGGCTGAGCACTGTGGCTAAAAATGTTGGACTGATGATCAATGCAAGTAAGAACAGAGTTATGATGTGAAAGAAGGAATAAACAAGGCAAGGCATGAATTTGCCTCACTCAGGCTTACCTGGAACACTATTAAAATCTCTCAGAAAACCAGGGTAAGGATTTTAAATTCAATGCCAAGGCTGTGTTGTCATACGTTTCAGAATGTTGAAAAACAACATGGAGATTTCCAGGAAGATCAGGGTGTTTATCCATAAATGCCTCTGATTTATCTTGCGCATAAGATGGTTAAAGAATGTCTGAAATGCTGAAGTTAGGGATATCTTTGAATTGGATGACATGGCTGAATTGACCATGTTGAAATAGTGTTGGGTTGAGCAAAAGTCACTTTATTTTGACAATTTTACAAGATCTGTTTCTTCACTAACAATTAAAATTAAATTTGAACAGTTGTCCAGGGTTCGTACAGGTCATGAAAAACCTGGAAAGTCTTGGAATTTTAGAATTTCATTTTCCAGGCCTGAAAAGTCATGGAATTAAAGTGTGGGTCATGCAAAATGATGTTTATTAAAAGAGTACATAATCAATTAGGCTTTTTCATGTAGAAATTGTCAAAAAAATACCCAAAATGAAGATGGTTTCCAAGAAAATGCTCAAATTTAAGTTATGCAAAACTTGGATAGGTCATGGAAAAGGTCACGGAAATTTTCAAAAGCTCAAAAGAGTGTTAACCCTGTTGTCAGCTATTAGTTCAACCCCATCATGACCCTCTCTACTCAAGTACCAGATATGCAACTTTGATTTCAACGTGTTACTGTTAATATTCACAGTATGACAAACATCGTGACAATACTGATTGCAGGGACTTGTACTTATTTGCAGAACGAGGTGCAGATTCCAAATAATCGGCTCCACAGCAGGTAAGAGGCAGGCCATAGGCAAGCAAGATGAAGTTAGTTAGTTGAACATGTTTTAATTTTCAAACTATCAGTGTTGGAAATGTGATAGTAGTGTCAAAGGATGCTTTTTCAGTGTGATACTTTTACATACAGCAAGGACCCTCTAACTATGAACATTTCACTTTTATTAATACCAATTTTTTTCTCTGTCTAATGAGATCTCTCTATCCAGACAAAAGGATTAGCAATTTTAACATGTAAGAAACACTAATCCTTTATATGAGAAGCACTTATTGGATAGTTAACCCTGGGCTTGTCACCTTGTGGTGGTGGTGTGGAGCCTGTACGTGCAATGACCTGGAGTGCTATGCCGGTTGGGACCAAGTCCCTGGTGGGTTCAACCATACTGGTTTGGTTGATGGATAGAGACCAGACAAAGGATAGCCAGTGGTCCTCAGGGGTGGGGGTTGGACATTCGGCTAATCACTTGACCCCATAAAAATATTATTGAAGAAACCGTAAAGAAAAGGGGCCTTCTTCGCCACTTTGGCTCAAGTAGCCAGGCAACAAGCAAATCGTTAGATAATAATAAAAAAATGTACAGAAAATTAGGTTCCCATTTTTCGAGTGTCCCAACGGTGTAACAAACAGTATAATAAAGATCATGCCAATACATTATACTAATTATTATCAATATATGCGGCCAAATTGAAATCCGGCCTTGTGAAAACATGTCCTAAGCGGGCTGCAAATGACTCCAGGTGGGCCACTTTTGCATTTTGTCCCTCGATCTGATTGGTTCACACTCCATTATCCAGTGAATTTCAACCAATGAGATTACGTTTAGACCTTTTCCTGCTGGAAAACCATAGAGGTGTGTACAACCGGACAGCAAGCTTTGAAGTTCAGTTTCACCCTAAACTAATAGTTTTCACAGAGAATGATATGTCTATTTGATGGGAATAAATGCAGAGAAAAAATTCGGATTTAGACTTCAGTCTATTTGATGGGAAAAATGGAGACAAAAAATCTGGATTTGGGCTTAAAGATAGGCTAAATAGAAGCAAAAGCACAATTCAGGAGAAAGAAAGAGAGCAAGTTCTTGTCGTCTTTACCAGAAGCGAAACATCATTCACTTGATTCCTACGGTCGAGGAAAATTAGCTAGGCTGAGGTACTGCAGGAATTTACACCAAAGATTGACTGGAAAATGTAATTTTCTTAAATATTACGATTTTCCATTGGTTCTTAACTCATTGTCGCTAATTTTCAGACACATTGTCTCTATATCTGCAACAACACAATGGTCCAGCTGGCACAGTTAATCTTATAACATTTTCAGCGCGATGTGTGTTATTTTTTGTATTCTTGAAAACGTTATTAAATTTGGTAGTTATCAGGATGTTATTTGACCTTGTGTATTGATAATAATGATAATAAAATGGCTTTTATCTGGAATATTATTTCTTTTCAGCCTTTACGCAGGTTTAAATCAACCATATTCCCTCAAAAAGTCAATTTATTCCCTTATTAATGGGATTTGTACTTGTTTGTAAGAAGAGGTGCAGATTCTAAATGAGCAGCCTTTATCATCCATGGCAACCAAGCATCAGGTGATATTGATGAATTTTTTAAATTACAGTTACATATCAGTGAAGGAACCAGAAAATCTGTACAGTGTTATCAAAGAAGACACTTCACTGTACAGTGGTCCTGATCTGATATATGTGGCGAGAAACATTGAAAAACAATTCAAAGAATAGTAATCTTCTCTACATCTTAATTTTGTGGACTTTGAGAAGCCTTTGATAGTATCCATCGTGGCACTTTGTGGAGTTCTAAGCACCTTATGGTATCCCAAGCAAAATCAATCAAATAACGCAAGCCTTGTGTACGAATCCCACATGGGCATCCTACATGTGGGAGATCTAACACCCATGGAAAACTATTTGGATTTGGAGGTCTGCGAGGTCATTGAAAGAACTGAAAAAGAAACTCCACCAGCACTGCGTGAACTGAACATTGAACACGAAAGCTGTATGTTTACACAAACTTGAATACAAAGTCAGCTTCTGGTCCGTCTGGAATTGTTTGATCCCAACAAAGTCTGACCAATTAGGGCATAAACCTTCAGATTTTATAAGCATTGTCGCTTGCATTGCTGGGGATTTCGGATTACAACTTGTAGCATAATGCATGAGATGCCAGAAGGGAACAAATTCCAAACGGCATGAATGTGACCCGTATATTGTTTTCTGAAAAGCACCTGAACTGCCTGGCAGACTCTAAAAACATTAAAATTGGTTTATTCACTGCACTTGTTATGAATTTAATTAGATTACTATGAAGTTTCTGATTTTTATTTTATTTCTGTTTTACACTATGCTGGTGACCTCTTTTGTTTGTCGAGCACAGGACAATATCTGCAACAGAAAACAGCATGGCTGAGCACTGTGGCTAAAAATGTTGGACTGATGATCAATGCAAGTAAGAACAGAGTTATGATGTGAAAGAAGGAATAAACAAGGCAAGGCATGAATTTGCCTCACTCAGGCTTACCTGGAACACTATTAAAATCTCTCAGAAAACCAGGGTAAGGATTTTAAATTCAATGCCAAGGCTGTGTTGTCATACGTTTCAGAATGTTGAAAAACAACATGGAGATTTCCAGGAAGATCAGGGTGTTTATCCATAAATGCCTCTGATTTATCTTGCGCATAAGATGGTGAAAGAATGTCTGAAATGCTGAAGTTAGGGATATCTTTGAATAGGAAGACATGGCTGAATTGACCATGTTGAAATAGTGTTGGGTTGAGCAAAAGTCACTTTATTTTGACAATTTTACAAGATCTGTTTCTTCACTAACAATTAAAATTAAATTTGAACAGTTGTCCAGGGTTCGTACAGGTCATGAAAAACCTGGAAAGTCTTGGAATTTTAGAATTTCATTTTCCAGGCCTGAAAAGTCATGGAATTAAAGTGTGGGTCATGCAAAATGATGTTTATTAAAAGAGTACATAATCAATTAGGCTTTTTCATGTAGAAATTGTCAAAAAAATACCCAAAATGAAGATGGTTTCCAAGAAAATGCTCAAATTTAAGTTATGCAAAACTTGGATAGGTCATGGAAAAGGTCACGGAAATTTTCAAAAGCTCAAAAGAGTGTTAACCCTGTTGTCAGCTATTAGTTCAACCCCATCATGACCCTCTCTACTCAAGTACCAGATATGCAACTTTGATTTCAACGTGTTACTGTTAATATTCACAGTATGACAAACATCGTGACAATACTGATTGCAGGGACTTGTACTTATTTGCAGAACGAGGTGCAGATTCCAAATAATCGGCTCCACAGCAGGTAAGAGGCAGGCCATAGGCAAGCAAGATGAAGTTAGTTAGTTGAACATGTTTTAATTTTCAAACTATCAGTGTTGGAAATGTGATAGTAGTGTCAAAGGATGCTTTTTCAGTGTGATACTTTTACATACAGCAAGGACCCTCTAACTATGAACATTTCACTTTTATTAATACCAATTTTTTTCTCTGTCTAATGAGATCTCTCTATCCAGACAAAAGGATTAGCAATTTTAACATGTAAGAAACACTAATCCTTTATATGAGAAGCACTTATTGGATAGTTAACCCTGGGCTTGTCACCTTGTGGTGGTGGTGTGGAGCCTGTACGTGCAATGACCTGGAGTGCTATGCCGGTTGGGACCAAGTCCCTGGTGGGTTCAACCATACTGGTTTGGTTGATGGATAGAGACCAGACAAAGGATAGCCAGTGGTCCTCAGGGGTGGGGGTTGGACATTCGGCTAATCACTTGACCCCATAAAAATATTATTGAAGAAACCGTAAAGAAAAGGGGCCTTCTTCGCCACTTTGGCTCAAGTAGCCAGGCAACAAGCAAATCGTTAGATAATAATAAAAAAATGTACAGAAAATTAGGTTCCCATTTTTCGAGTGTCCCAACGGTGTAACAAACAGTATAATAAAGATCATGCCAATACATTATACTAATTATTATCAATATATGCGGCCAAATTGAAATCCGGCCTTGTGAAAACATGTCCTAAGCGGGCTGCAAATGACTCCAGGTGGGCCACTTTTGCATTTTGTCCCTCGATCTGATTGGTTCACACTCCATTATCCAGTGAATTTCAACCAATGAGATTACGTTTAGACCTTTTCCTGCTGGAAAACCATAGAGGTGTGTACAACCGGACAGCAAGCTTTGAAGTTCAGTTTCACCCTAAACTAATAGTTTTCACAGAGAATGATATGTCTATTTGATGGGAATAAATGCAGAGAAAAAATTCGGATTTAGACTTCAGTCTATTTGATGGGAAAAATGGAGACAAAAAATCTGGATTTGGGCTTAAAGATAGGCTAAATAGAAGCAAAAGCACAATTCAGGAGAAAGAAAGAGAGCAAGTTCTTGTCGTCTTTACCAGAAGCGAAACATCATTCACTTGATTCCTACGGTCGAGGAAAATTAGCTAGGCTGAGGTACTGCAGGAATTTACACCAAAGATTGACTGGAAAATGTAATTTTCTTAAATATTACGATTTTCCATTGGTTCTTAACTCATTGTCGCTAATTTTCAGACACATTGTCTCTATATCTGCAACAACACAATGGTCCAGCTGGCACAGTTAATCTTATAACATTTTCAGCGCGATGTGTGTTATTTTTTGTATTCTTGAAAACGTTATTAAATTTGGTAGTTATCAGGATGTTATTTGACCTTGTGTATTGATAATAATGATAATAAAATGGCTTTTATCTGGAATATTATTTCTTTTCAGCCTTTACGCAGGTTTAAATCAACCATATTCCCTCAAAAAGTCAATTTATTCCCTTATTAATGGGATTTGTACTTGTTTGTAAGAAGAGGTGCAGATTCTAAATGAGCAGCCTTTATCATCCATGGCAACCAAGCATCAGGTGATATTGATGAATTTTTTAAATTACAGTTACATATCAGTGAAGGAACCAGAAAATCTGTACAGTGTTATCAAAGAAGACACTTCACTGTACAGTGGTCCTGATCTGATATATGTGGCGAGAAACATTGAAAAACAATTCAAAGAATAGTAATCTTCTCTACATCTTAATTTTGTGGACTTTGAGAAGCCTTTGATAGTATCCATCGTGGCACTTTGTGGAGTTCTAAGCACCTTATGGTATCCCAAGCAAAATCAATCAAATAACGCAAGCCTTGTGTACGAATCCCACATGGGCATCCTACATGTGGGAGATCTAACACCCATGGAAAACTATTTGGATTTGGAGGTCTGCGAGGTCATTGAAAGAACTGAAAAAGAAACTCCACCAGCACTGCGTGAACTGAACATTGAACACGAAAGCTGTATGTTTACACAAACTTGAATACAAAGTCAGCTTCTGGTCCGTCTGGAATTGTTTGATCCCAACAAAGTCTGACCAATTAGGGCATAAACCTTCAGATTTTATAAGCATTGTCGCTTGCATTGCTGGGGATTTCGGATTACAACTTGTAGCATAATGCATGAGATGCCAGAAGGGAACAAATTCCAAACGGCATGAATGTGACCCGTATATTGTTTTCTGAAAAGCACCTGAACTGCCTGGCAGACTCTAAAAACATTAAAATTGGTTTATTCACTGCACTTGTTATGAATTTAATTAGATTACTATGAAGTTTCTGATTTTTATTTTATTTCTGTTTTACACTATGCTGGTGACCTCTTTTGTTTGTCGAGCACAGGACAATATCTGCAACAGAAAACAGCATGGCTGAGCACTGTGGCTAAAAATGTTGGACTGATGATCAATGCAAGTAAGAACAGAGTTATGATGTGAAAGAAGGAATAAACAAGGCAAGGCATGAATTTGCCTCACTCAGGCTTACCTGGAACACTATTAAAATCTCTCAGAAAACCAGGGTAAGGATTTTAAATTCAATGCCAAGGCTGTGTTGTCATACGTTTCAGAATGTTGAAAAACAACATGGAGATTTCCAGGAAGATCAGGGTGTTTATCCATAAATGCCTCTGATTTATCTTGCGCATAAGATGGTGAAAGAATGTCTGAAATGCTGAAGTTAGGGATATCTTTGAATAGGAAGACATGGCTGAATTGACCATGTTGAAATAGTGTTGGGTTGAGCAAAAGTCACTTTATTTTGACAATTTTACAAGATCTGTTTCTTCACTAACAATTAAAATTAAATTTGAACAGTTGTCCAGGGTTCGTACAGGTCATGAAAAACCTGGAAAGTCTTGGAATTTTAGAATTTCATTTTCCAGGCCTGAAAAGTCATGGAATTAAAGTGTGGGTCATGCAAAATGATGTTTATTAAAAGAGTACATAATCAATTAGGCTTTTTCATGTAGAAATTGTCAAAAAAATACCCAAAATGAAGATGGTTTCCAAGAAAATGCTCAAATTTAAGTTATGCAAAACTTGGATAGGTCATGGAAAAGGTCACGGAAATTTTCAAAAGCTCAAAAGAGTGTTAACCCTGTTGTCAGCTATTAGTTCAACCCCATCATGACCCTCTCTACTCAAGTACCAGATATGCAACTTTGATTTCAACGTGTTACTGTTAATATTCACAGTATGACAAACATCGTGACAATACTGATTGCAGGGACTTGTACTTATTTGCAGAACGAGGTGCAGATTCCAAATAATCGGCTCCACAGCAGGTAAGAGGCAGGCCATAGGCAAGCAAGATGAAGTTAGTTAGTTGAACATGTTTTAATTTTCAAACTATCAGTGTTGGAAATGTGATAGTAGTGTCAAAGGATGCTTTTTCAGTGTGATACTTTTACATACAGCAAGGACCCTCTAACTATGAACATTTCACTTTTATTAATACCAATTTTTTTCTCTGTCTAATGAGATCTCTCTATCCAGACAAAAGGATTAGCAATTTTAACATGTAAGAAACACTAATCCTTTATATGAGAAGCACTTATTGGATAGTTAACCCTGGGCTTGTCACCTTGTGGTGGTGGTGTGGAGCCTGTACGTGCAATGACCTGGAGTGCTATGCCGGTTGGGACCAAGTCCCTGGTGGGTTCAACCATACTGGTTTGGTTGATGGATAGAGACCAGACAAAGGATAGCCAGTGGTCCTCAGGGGTGGGGGTTGGACATTCGGCTAATCACTTGACCCCATAAAAATATTATTGAAGAAACCGTAAAGAAAAGGGGCCTTCTTCGCCACTTTGGCTCAAGTAGCCAGGCAACAAGCAAATCGTTAGATAATAATAAAAAAATGTACAGAAAATTAGGTTCCCATTTTTCGAGTGTCCCAACGGTGTAACAAACAGTATAATAAAGATCATGCCAATACATTATACTAATTATTATCAATATATGCGGCCAAATTGAAATCCGGCCTTGTGAAAACATGTCCTAAGCGGGCTGCAAATGACTCCAGGTGGGCCACTTTTGCATTTTGTCCCTCGATCTGATTGGTTCACACTCCATTATCCAGTGAATTTCAACCAATGAGATTACGTTTAGACCTTTTCCTGCTGGAAAACCATAGAGGTGTGTACAACCGGACAGCAAGCTTTGAAGTTCAGTTTCACCCTAAACTAATAGTTTTCACAGAGAATGATATGTCTATTTGATGGGAATAAATGCAGAGAAAAAATTCGGATTTAGACTTCAGTCTATTTGATGGGAAAAATGGAGACAAAAAATCTGGATTTGGGCTTAAAGATAGGCTAAATAGAAGCAAAAGCACAATTCAGGAGAAAGAAAGAGAGCAAGTTCTTGTCGTCTTTACCAGAAGCGAAACATCATTCACTTGATTCCTACGGTCGAGGAAAATTAGCTAGGCTGAGGTACTGCAGGAATTTACACCAAAGATTGACTGGAAAATGTAATTTTCTTAAATATTACGATTTTCCATTGGTTCTTAACTCATTGTCGCTAATTTTCAGACACATTGTCTCTATATCTGCAACAACACAATGGTCCAGCTGGCACAGTTAATCTTATAACATTTTCAGCGCGATGTGTGTTATTTTTTGTATTCTTGAAAACGTTATTAAATTTGGTAGTTATCAGGATGTTATTTGACCTTGTGTATTGATAATAATGATAATAAAATGGCTTTTATCTGGAATATTATTTCTTTTCAGCCTTTACGCAGGTTTAAATCAACCATATTCCCTCAAAAAGTCAATTTATTCCCTTATTAATGGGATTTGTACTTGTTTGTAAGAAGAGGTGCAGATTCTAAATGAGCAGCCTTTATCATCCATGGCAACCAAGCATCAGGTGATATTGATGAATTTTTTAAATTACAGTTACATATCAGTGAAGGAACCAGAAAATCTGTACAGTGTTATCAAAGAAGACACTTCACTGTACAGTGGTCCTGATCTGATATATGTGGCGAGAAACATTGAAAAACAATTCAAAGAATAGTAATCTTCTCTACATCTTAATTTTGTGGACTTTGAGAAGCCTTTGATAGTATCCATCGTGGCACTTTGTGGAGTTCTAAGCACCTTATGGTATCCCAAGCAAAATCAATCAAATAACGCAAGCCTTGTGTACGAATCCCACATGGGCATCCTACATGTGGGAGATCTAACACCCATGGAAAACTATTTGGATTTGGAGGTCTGCGAGGTCATTGAAAGAACTGAAAAAGAAACTCCACCAGCACTGCGTGAACTGAACATTGAACACGAAAGCTGTATGTTTACACAAACTTGAATACAAAGTCAGCTTCTGGTCCGTCTGGAATTGTTTGATCCCAACAAAGTCTGACCAATTAGGGCATAAACCTTCAGATTTTATAAGCATTGTCGCTTGCATTGCTGGGGATTTCGGATTACAACTTGTAGCATAATGCATGAGATGCCAGAAGGGAACAAATTCCAAACGGCATGAATGTGACCCGTATATTGTTTTCTGAAAAGCACCTGAACTGCCTGGCAGACTCTAAAAACATTAAAATTGGTTTATTCACTGCACTTGTTATGAATTTAATTAGATTACTATGAAGTTTCCGATTTTTATTTTATTTCTGTTTTACACTATGCTGGTGATCTCTTTTGTTTGTGGAGCACAGGACAATATCTGCAACAGAAAACAGCATGGCTGAGCACTGTGGCTAAAAATGTTGGACTGATGATCAATGCAAGTAAGAACAGAGTTATGATGTGAAAGAAGGAATAAACAAGGCAAGGCATGAATTTGCCTCACTCAGGCTTACCTGGAACACTATTAAAATCTCTCAGAAAACCAGGGTAAGGATTTTAAATTCAATGCCAAGGCTGTGTTGTCATACGTTTCAGAATGTTGAAAAACAACATGGAGATTTCCAGGAAGATCAGGGTGTTTATCCATAAATGCCTCTGATTTATCTTGCGCATAAGATGGTGAAAGAATGTCTGAAATGCTGAAGTTAGGGATATCTTTGAATAGGATGACATGGCTGAATTGACCATGTTGAAATAGTGTTGGGTTGAGCAAAAGTCACTTTATTTTGACAATTTTACAAGATCTGTTTCTTCACTAACAATTAAAATTAAATTTGAACAGTTGTCCAGGGTTCGTACAGGTCATGAAAAACCTGGAAAGTCTTGGAATTTTAGAATTTCATTTTCCAGGCCTGAAAAGTCATGGAATTAAAGTGTGGGTCATGCAAAATGATGTTTATTAAAAGAGTACATAATCAATTAGGCTTTTTCATGTAGAAATTGTCAAAAAAATACCCAAAATGAAGATGGTTTCCAAGAAAATGCTCAAATTTAAGTTATGCAAAACTTGGATAGGTCATGGAAAAGGTCACGGAAATTTTCAAAAGCTCAAAAGAGTGTTAACCCTGTTGTCAGCTATTAGTTCAACCCCATCATGACCCTCTCTACTCAAGTACCAAATATGCAACTTTGATTTCAACGTGTTACTGTTAATATTCACAGTATGACAAACATCGTGACAATACTGATTGCAGGGACTTGTACTTATTTGCAGAACAAGGTGCAGATTCCAAATAATCGGCTCCACAGCAGGTAAGAGGCAGGCCATAGGCAAGCAAGATGAAGTTAGTTAGTTGAACATGTTTTAATTTTCAAACTATCAGTGTTGGAAATGTGATAGTAGTGTCAAAGGATGCTTTTTCAGTGTGATACTTTTACATACAGCAAGGACCCTCTAACTATGAACATTTCACTTTTATTAATACCAATTTTTTTCTCTGTCTAATGAGATCTCTCTATCCAGACAAAAGGATTAGCAATTTTAACATGTAAGAAACACTAATCCTTTATATGAGAAGCACTTATTGGATAGTTAACCCTGGGCTTGTCACCTTGTGGTGGTGGTGTGGAGCCTGTACGTGCAATGACCTGGAGTGCTATGCCGGTTGGGACCAAGTCCCTGGTGGGTTCAACCATACTGGTTTGGTTGATGGATAGAGACCAGACAAAGGATAGCCAGTGGTCCTCAGGGGTGGGGGTTGGACATTCGGCTAATCACTTGACCCCATAAAAATATTATTGAAGAAACCGTAAAGAAAAGGGGCCTTCTTCGCCACTTTGGCTCAAGTAGCCAGGCAACAAGCAAATCGTTAGATAATAATAAAAAAATGTACAGAAAATTAGGTTCCCATTTTTCGAGTGTCCCAACGGTGTAACAAACAGTATAATAAAGATCATGCCAATACATTATACTAATTATTATCAATATATGCGGCCAAATTGAAATCCGGCCTTGTGAAAACATGTCCTAAGCGGGCTGCAAATGACTCCAGGTGGGCCACTTTTGCATTTTGTCCCTCGATCTGATTGGTTCACACTCCATTATCCAGTGAATTTCAACCAATGAGATTACGTTTAGACCTTTTCCTGCTGGAAAACCATAGAGGTGTGTATAACCGGACAGCAAGCTTTGAAGTTCAGTTTCACCCTAAACTAATAGTTTTCACAGAGAATGATATGTCTATTTGATGGGAATAAATGCAGAGAAAAAATTCGGATTTAGACTTCAGTCTATTTGATGGGAAAAATGGAGACAAAAAATCTGGATTTGGGCTTAAAGATAGGCTAAATAGAAGCAAAAGCACAATTCAGGAGAAAGAAAGAGAGCAAGTTCTTGTCATCTTTACCAGAAGCGAAACATCATTCACTTGATTCCTACGGTCGAGGAAAATTAGCTAGGCTGAGGTACTGCAGGAATTTACACCAAAGATTGACTGGAAAATGTAATTTTCTTAAATATTACGATTTTCCATTGGTTCTTAACTCATTGTCGCTAATTTTCAGACACATTGTCTCTATATCTGCAACAACACAATGGTCCAGCTGGCACAGTTAATCTTATAACATTTTCAGCGCGATGTGTGTTATTTTTTGTATTCTTGAAAACGTTATTAAATTTGGTAGTTATCAGGATGTTATTTGACCTTGTGTATTGATAATAATGATAATAAAATGGCTTTTATCTGGAATATTATTTCTTTTCAGCCTTTACGCAGGTTTAAATCAACCATATTCCCTCAAAAAGTCAATTTATTCCCTTATTAATGGGATTTGTACTTGTTTGTAAGAAGAGGTGCAGATTCTAAATGAGCAGCCTTTATCATCCATGGCAACCAAGCATCAGGTGATATTGATGAATTTTTTAAATTACAGTTACATATCAGTGAAGGAACCAGAAAATCTGTACAGTGTTATCAAAGAAGACACTTCACTGTACAGTGGTCCTGATCTGATATATGTGGCGAGAAACATTGAAAAACAATTCAAAGAATAGTAATCTTCTCTACATCTTAATTTTGTGGACTTTGAGAAGCCTTTGATAGTATCCATCGTGGCACTTTGTGGAGTTCTAAGCACCTTATGGTATCCCAAGCAAAATCAATCAAATAACGCAAGCCTTGTGTACGAATCCCACATGGGCATCCTACATGTGGGAGATCTAACACCCATGGAAAACTATTTGGATTTGGAGGTCTGCGAGGTCATTGAAAGAACTGAAAAAGAAACTCCACCAGCACTGCGTGAACTGAACATTGAACACGAAAGCTGTATGTTTACACAAACTTGAATACAAAGTCAGCTTCTGGTCCGTCTGGAATTGTTTGATCCCAACAAAGTCTGACCAATTAGGGCATAAACCTTCAGATTTTATAAGCATTGTCGCTTGCATTGCTGGGGATTTCGGATTACAACTTGTAGCATAATGCATGAGATGCCAGAAGGGAACAAATTCCAAACGGCATGAATGTGACCCGTATATTGTTTTCTGAAAAGCACCTGAACTGCCTGGCAGACTCTAAAAACATTAAAATTGGTTTATTCACTGCACTTGTTATGAATTTAATTAGATTACTATGAAGTTTCTGATTTTTATTTTATTTCTGTTTTACACTATGCTGGTGACCTCTTTTGTTTGTCGAGCACAGGACAATATCTGCAACAGAAAACAGCATGGCTGAGCACTGTGGCTAAAAATGTTGGACTGATGATCAATGCAAGTAAGAACAGAGTTATGATGTGAAAGAAGGAATAAACAAGGCAAGGCATGAATTTGCCTCACTCAGGCTTACCTGGAACACTATTAAAATCTCTCAGAAAACCAGGGTAAGGATTTTAAATTCAATGCCAAGGCTGTGTTGTCATACGTTTCAGAATGTTGAAAAACAACATGGAGATTTCCAGGAAGATCAGGGTGTTTATCCATAAATGCCTCTGATTTATCTTGCGCATAAGATGGTGAAAGAATGTCTGAAATGCTGAAGTTAGGGATATCTTTGAATAGGATGACATGGCTGAATTGACCATGTTGAAATAGTGTTGGGTTGAGCAAAAGTCACTTTATTTTGACAATTTTACAAGATCTGTTTCTTCACTAACAATTAAAATTAAATTTGAACAGTTGTCCAGGGTTCGTACAGGTCATGAAAAACCTGGAAAGTCTTGGAATTTTAGAATTTCATTTTCCAGGCCTGAAAAGTCATGGAATTAAAGTGTGGGTCATGCAAAATGATGTTTATTAAAAGAGTACATAATCAATTAGGCTTTTTCATGTAGAAATTGTCAAAAAAATACCCAAAATGAAGATGGTTTCCAAGAAAATGCTCAAATTTAAGTTATGCAAAACTTGGATAGGTCATGGAAAAGGTCACGGAAATTTTCAAAAGCTCAAAAGAGTGTTAACCCTGTTGTCAGCTATTAGTTCAACCCCATCATGACCCTCTCTACTCAAGTACCAGATATGCAACTTTGATTTCAACGTGTTACTGTTAATATTCACAGTATGACAAACATCGTGACAATACTGATTGCAGGGACTTGTACTTATTTGCAGAACGAGGTGCAGATTCCAAATAATCGGCTCCACAGCAGGTAAGAGGCAGGCCATAGGCAAGCAAGATGAAGTTAGTTAGTTGAACATGTTTTAATTTTCAAACTATCAGTGTTGGAAATGTGATAGTAGTGTCAAAGGATGCTTTTTCAGTGTGATACTTTTACATACAGCAAGGACCCTCTAACTATGAACATTTCACTTTTATTAATACCAATTTTTTTCTCTGTCTAATGAGATCTCTCTATCCAGACAAAAGGATTAGCAATTTTAACATGTAAGAAACACTAATCCTTTATATGAGAAGCACTTATTGGATAGTTAACCCTGGGCTTGTCACCTTGTGGTGGTGGTGTGGAGCCTGTACGTGCAATGACCTGGAGTGCTATGCTGGTTGGGACCAAGTCCCTGGTGGGTTCAACCATACTGGTTTGGTTGATGGATAGAGACCAGACAAAGGATAGCCAGTGGTCCTCAGGGGTGGGGGTTGGACATTCGGCTAATCACTTGACCCCATAAAAATATTATTGAAGAAACCGTAAAGAAAAGGGGCCTTCTTCGCCACTTTGGCTCAAGTAGCCAGGCAACAAGCAAATCGTTAGATAATAATAAAAAAATTGTACAGAAAATTAGGTTCCCATTTTTCGAGTGTCCCAACGGTGTAACAAACAGTATAATAAAGATCATGCCAATACATTATACTAATTATTATCAATATATGCGGCCAAATTGAAATCCGGCCTTGTGAAAACATGTCCTAAGCGGGCTGCAAATGACTCCAGGTGGGCCACTTTTGCATTTTGTCCCTCGATCTGATTGGTTCACACTCCATTATCCAGTGAATTTCAACCAATGAGATTACGTTTAGACCTTTTCCTGCTGGAAAACCATAGAGGTGTGTACAACCGGACAGCAAGCTTTGAAGTTCAGTTTCACCCTAAACTAATAGTTTTCACAGAGAATGATATGTCTATTTGATGGGAATAAATGCAGAGAAAAAATTCGGATTTAGACTTCAGTCTATTTGATGGGAAAAATGGAGACAAAAAATCTGGATTTGGGCTTAAAGATAGGCTAAATAGAAGCAAAAGCACAATTCAGGAGAAAGAAAGAGAGCAAGTTCTTGTCGTCTTTACCAGAAGCGAAACATCATTCACTTGATTCCTACGGTCGAGGAAAATTAGCTAGGCTGAGGTACTGCAGGAATTTACACCAAAGATTGACTGGAAAATGTAATTTTCTTAAATATTACGATTTTCCATTGGTTCTTAACTCATTGTCGCTAATTTTCAGACACATTGTCTCTATATCTGCAACAACACAATGGTCCAGCTGGCACAGTTAATCTTATAACATTTTCAGCGCGATGTGTGTTATTTTTTGTATTCTTGAAAACGTTATTAAATTTGGTAGTTATCAGGATGTTATTTGACCTTGTGTATTGATAATAATGATAATAAAATGGCTTTTATCTGGAATATTATTTCTTTTCAGCCTTTACGCAGGTTTAAATCAACCATATTCCCTCAAAAAGTCAATTTATTCCCTTATTAATGGGATTTGTACTTGTTTGTAAGAAGAGGTGCAGATTCTAAATGAGCAGCCTTTATCATCCATGGCAACCAAGCATCAGGTGATATTGATGAATTTTTTAAATTACAGTTACATATCAGTGAAGGAACCAGAAAATCTGTACAGTGTTATCAAAGAAGACACTTCACTGTACAGTGGTCCTGATCTGATATATGTGGCGAGAAACATTGAAAAACAATTCAAAGAATAGTAATCTTCTCTACATCTTAATTTTGTGGACTTTGAGAAGCCTTTGATAGTATCCATCGTGGCACTTTGTGGAGTTCTAAGCACCTTATGGTATCCCAAGCAAAATCAATCAAATAACGCAAGCCTTGTGTACGAATCCCACATGGGCATCCTACATGTGGGAGATCTAACACCCATGGAAAACTATTTGGATTTGGAGGTCTGCGAGGTCATTGAAAGAACTGAAAAAGAAACTCCACCAGCACTGCGTGAACTAAACATTGAACACGAAAGCTGTATGTTTACACAAACTTGAATACAAAGTCAGCTTCTGGTCCGTCTGGAATTGTTTGATCCCAACAAAGTCTGACCAATTAGGGCATAAACCTTCAGATTTTATAAGCATTGTCGCTTGCATTGCTGGGGATTTCGGATTACAACTTGTAGCATAATGCATGAGATGCCAGAAGGGAACAAATTCCAAACGGCATGAATGTGACCCGTATATTGTTTTCTGAAAAGCACCTGAACTGCCTGGCAGACTCTAAAAACATTAAAATTGGTTTATTCACTGCACTTGTTATGAATTTAATTAGATTACTATGAAGTTTCTGATTTTTATTTTATTTCTGTTTTACACTATGCTGGTGACCTCTTTTGTTTGTCGAGCACAGGACAATATCTGCAACAGAAAACAGCATGGCTGAGCACTGTGGCTAAAAATGTTGGACTGATGATCAATGCAAGTAAGAACAGAGTTATGATGTGAAAGAAGGAATAAACAAGGCAAGGCATGAATTTGCCTCACTCAGGCTTACCTGGAACACTATTAAAATCTCTCAGAAAACCAGGGTAAGGATTTTAAATTCAATGCCAAGGCTGTGTTGTCATACGTTTCAGATTGTTGAAAAACAACATGGAGATCTCCAGGAAGATCAGGGTGTTTATCCATAAATGCCTCTGATTTATCTTGCGCATAAGATGGTGAAAGAATGTCTGAAATGCTGAAGTTAGGGATATCTTTGAACAGGATGACATGGCTGAATTGACCATGTTGAAATAGTGTTGGGTTGAGCAAAAGTCACTTTATTTTGACAATTTTACAAGATCTGTTTCTTCACTAACAATTAAAATTAAATTTGAACAGTTGTCCAGGGTTCGTACAGGTCATGAAAAACCTGGAAAGTCTTGGAATTTTAGAATTTCATTTTCCAGGCCTGAAAAGTCATGGAATTAAAGTGTGGGTCATGCAAAATGATGTTTATTAAAAGAGTACATAATCAATTAGGCTTTTTCATGTAGAAATTGTCAAAAAAATACCCAAAATGAAGATGGTTTTCAAGAAAATGCTCAAATTTAAGTTATGCAAAACTTGGATAGGTCATGGAAAAGGTCACGGAAATTTTCAAAAGCTCAAAAGAGTGTTAACCTTGTTGTCAGCTATTAGTTCAACCCCATCATGACCCTCTCTACTCAAGTACCAGATATGCAACTTTGATTTCAACGTGTTACTGTTAATATTCACAGTATGACAAACATCGTGACAATACTGATTGCAGGGATTTGTACTTATTTGCAGAACGAGGTGCAGATTCCAAATAATCAGCTCCACAGCAGGTAAGAGGCAGGCCATAGGCAAGCAAGATGAAGTTAGTTAGTTGAACATGTTTTAATTTTCAAACTATCAGTGTTGGAAATGTGATAGTAGTGTCAAAGGATGCTTTTTCAGTGTGATACTTTTACATACAGCAAGGACCCTCTAACTATGAACATTTCACTTTTATTAATACCAATTTTTTTCTCTGTCTAATGAGATCTCTCTATCCAGACAAAAGGATTAGCAATTTTAACATGTAAGAAACACTAATCCTTTATATGAGAAGCACTTATTGGATAGTTAACCCTGGGCTTGTCACCTTGTGGTGGTGGTGTGGAGCCTGTACGTGCAATGACCTGGAGTGCTATGCCGGTTGGGACCAAGTCCCTGGTGGGTTCAACCATACTGGTTTGGTTGATGGATAGAGACCAGACAAAGGATAGCCAGTGGTCCTCAGGGGTGGGGGTTGGACATTCGGCTAATCACTTGACCCCATAAAAATATTATTGAAGAAACCGTAAAGAAAAGGGGCCTTCTTCGCCACTTTGGCTCAAGTAGCCAGGCAACAAGCAAATCGTTAGATAATAATAAAAAAATGTACAGAAAATTAGGTTCCCATTTTTCGAGTGTCCCAACGGTGTAACAAACAGTATAATAAAGATCATGCCAATACATTATACTAATTATTATCAATATATGCGGCCAAATTGAAATCCGGCCTTGTGAAAACATGTCCTAAGCGGGCTGCAAATGACTCCATGTGGGCCGCTTTTGCATTTTGTCCCTCGATCTGATTGGTTCACACTCCATTATCCAGTGAATTTCAACCAATGAGATTACGTTTAGACCTTTTCCTGCTGGAAAACCATAGAGGTGTGTACAACCGAACAGCAAGCTTTGAAGTTCAGTTTCACCCTAAACTAATAGTTTTCACAGAGAATGATATGTCTATTTGATGGGAATAAATGCAGAAAAAAAATTCGGATTTAGACTTAAGTCTATTTGATGGGAAAAATGGAGACAAAAAATCTGGATTTGGGCTTAAAGATAGGCTAAATAGAAGCAAAAGCACAATTCAGGAGAAAGAAAGAGAGCAAGTTCTTGTCGTCTTTACCAGAAGCGAAACATCATTCACTTAATTCCTACGGTCGAGGAAAATTAGCTAGGCTGAGGTACTGCAGGAATTTACACCAAAGATTGACTGGAAAATGTAATTTTCTTAAATATTACGATTTTCCATTGGTTCTTAACTCATTGTCGCTAATTTTCAGACACATTGTCTCTATATCTGCAACAACACAATGGTCCAGCTGGCACAGTTAATCTTATAACATTTTCAGCGCGATGTGTGTTATTTTTTGTATTCTTGAAAACGTTATTAAATTTGGTAGTTATCAGGATGTTATTTGACCTTGTGTATTGATAATAATGATAATAAAATGGCTTTTATCTGGAATATTATTTCTTTTCAGCCTTTACGCAGGTTTAAATCAACCATATTCCCTCAAAAAGTCATTTTATTCCCTTATTAATGGGATTTGTACTTGTTTGTAAGAAGAGGTGCAGATTCTAAATGAGCAGCCTTTATCATCCATGGCAACCAAGCATCAGGTGATATTGATGAATTTTTTAAATTACAGTTACATATCAGTGAAGGAACCAGAAAATCTGTACAGTGTTATCAAAGAAGACACTTCACTGTACAGTGGTCCTGATCTGATATATGTGGTGAGAAACATTGAAAAACAATTCAAAGAATAGTAATCTTCTCTACATCTTAATTTTGTGGACTTTGAGAAGCCTTTGATAGTATCCATCGTGGCACTTTGTGGAGTTCTAAGCACCTTATGGTATCCCAAGCAAAATCAATCAAATAACGCAAGCCTTGTGTACGAATCCCACATGGGCATCCTACATGTGGGAGATCTAACACCCATTGAAAACTATTTGGATTTGGAGGTCTGCGAGGTCATTGAAAGAACTGAAAAAGAAACTCCACCAGCACTGCGTGAACTAAACATTGAACACGAAAGCTGTATGTTTACACAAACTTGAATACAAAGTCAGCTTCTGGTCCGTCTGGAATTGTTTGATCCCAACAAAGTCTGACCAATTAGGGCATAAACCTTCAGATTTAAAAAGCATTGTCGCTTGCATTGCTGGGGATTTCGGATTACAACTTGTAGCATAATGCATGAGATGCCAGAAGGGAACAAATTCCAAACGGCATGAATGTGACCCGTATATTGTTTTCTGAAAAGCACCTGAACTGCCTGGCAGACTCTAAAAACATTAAAATTGGTTTATTCACTGCACTTGTTATGAATTTAATTAGATTACTATGAAGTTTCCGATTTTTATTTTATTTCTGTTTTACACTATGCTGGTGATCTCTTTTGTTTGTGGAGCACAGGACAATATCTGCAACAGAAAACAGCATGGCTGAGCACTGTGGCTAAAAATGTTGGACTGATGATCAGTGCAAGTAAGAACAGAGTTATGATGTGAAAGAAGGAATAAACAAGGCAAGGCATGAATTTGCCTCACTCAGGCTTACCTGGAACACTATTAAAATCTCTCAGAAAACCAGGGTAAGGATTTTAAATTCAATGCCAAGGCTGTGTTGTCATACGTTTCAGAATGTTGAAAAACAACATGGAGATTTCCAGGAAGATCAGGGTGTTTATCCATAAATGCCTCTGATTTATCTTGCGCATAAGATGGTGAAAGAATGTCTGAAATGCTGAAGTTAGGGATATCTTTGAACAGGATGACATGGCTGAATTGACCATGTTGAAATAGTGTTGGGTTGAGCAAAAGTCACTTTATTTTGACAATTTTACAAGATCTGTTTCTTCACTAACAATTAAAATTAAATTTGAACAGTTGTCCAGGGTTCGTACAGGTCATGAAAAACCTGGAAAGTCTTGGAATTTTAGAATTTCATTTTCCAGGCCTGAAAAGTCATGGAATTAAAGTGTGGGTCATGCAAAATGATGTTTATTAAAAGAGTACATAATCAATTAGGCTTTTTCATGTAGAAATTGTCAAAAAAATACCCAAAATGAAGATGGTTTCCAAGAAAATGCTCAATTTTCAAAAGCTCAAAAGAGTGTTAACCCTGTTGTCAGCTATTAGTTCAACCCCATCATGACCCTCTCTACTCAAGTACCAGATATGCAACTTTGATTTCAACGTGTTACTGTTAATATTCACAGTATGACAAACATCGTGACAATACTGATTGCAGGGACTTGTACTTATTTGCAGAACGAGGTGCAGATTCCAAATAATCGGCTCCACAGCAGGTAAGAGGCAGGCCATAGGCAAGCAAGATGAAGTTAGTTAGTTGAACATGTTTTAATTTTCAAACCATCAGTGTTGGAAATATGATAGTAGTGTCAAAGGATGCTTTTTCAGTGTGATACTTTTACATACAGCAAGGACCCTCTAACTATGAACATTTCACTTTTATTAATACCAATTTTTTTCTCTGTCTAATGAGATCTCTCTATCCAGACAAAAGGATTAGCAATTTTAACATGTAAGAAACACTAATCCTTTATATGAGAAGCACTTATTGGATAGTTAACCCTGGGCTTGTCACCTTGTGGTGGTGGTGTGGAGCCTGTACGTGCAATGACCTGGAGTGCTATGCCGGTTGGGACCAAGTCCCTGGTGGGTTCAACCATACTGGTTTGGTTGATGGATAGAGACCAGACAAAGGATAGCCAGTGGTCCTCAGGGGTGGGGGTTGGACATTCGGCTAATCACTTGACCCCATAAAAATATTATTGAAGAAACCGTAAAGAAAAGGGGCCTTCTTCGCCACTTTGGCTCAAGTAGCCAGGCAACAAGCAAATCGTTAGATAATAATAAAAAAATGTACAGAAAATTAGGTTCCCATTTTTCTAGTGTCCCAACGGTGTAACAAACAGTATAATAAAGATCATGCCAATACATTATACTAATTATTATCAATATATGCGGCCAAATTGAAATCCGGCCTTGTGAAAACATGTCCTAAGCGGGCTGCAAATGACTCCAGGTGGGCCACTTTTGCATTTTGTCCCTCGATCTGATTGGTTCACACTCCATTATCCAGTGAATTTCAACCAATGAGATTACGTTTAGACCTTTTCCTGCTGGAAAACCATAGAGGTGTGTACAACCGGACAGCAAGCTTTGAAGTTCAGTTTCACCCTAAACTAATAGTTTTCACAGAGAATGATATGTCTATTTGATGGGAATAAATGCAGAGAAAAAATTCGGATTTAGACTTCAGTCTATTTGATGGGAAAAATGGAGACAAAAAATCTGGATTTGGGCTTAAAGATAGGCTAAATAGAAGCAAAAGCACAATTCAGGAGAAAGAAAGAGAGCAAGTTCTTGTCGTCTTTACCAGAAGCGAAACATCATTCACTTGATTCCTACGGTCGAGGAAAATTAGCTAGGCTGAGGTACTGCAGGAATTTACACCAAAGATTGACTGGAAAATGTAATTTTCTTAAATATTATGATTTTCCATTGGTTCTTAACTCATTGTCGCTAATTTTCAGACACATTGTCTCTATATCTGCAACAACACAATGGTCCAGCTGGCACAGTTAATCTTATAACATTTTCAGCGCGATGTGTGTTATTTTTTGTATTCTTGAAAACGTTATTAAATTTGGTAGTTATCAGGATGTTATTTGACCTTGTGTATTGATAATAATGATAATAAAATGGCTTTTATCTGGAATATTATTTCTTTTCAGCCTTTACGCAGGTTTAAATCAACCATATTCCCTCAAAAAGTCATTTTATTCCCTTATTAATGGGATTTGTACTTGTTTGTAAGAAGAGGTGCAGATTCTAAATGAGCAGCCTTTATCATCCATGGCAACCAAGCATCAGGTGATATTGATGAATTTTTTAAATTACAGTTACATATCAGTGAAGGAACCAGAAAATCTGTACAGTGTTATCAAAGAAGACACTTCACTGTACAGTGGTCCTGATCTGATATATGTGGTGAGAAACATTGAAAAACAATTCAAAGAATAGTAATCTTCTCTACATCTTAATTTTGTGGACTTTGAGAAGCCTTTGATAGTATCCATCGTGGCACTTTGTGGAGTTCTAAGCACCTTATGGTATCCCAAGCAAAATCAATCAAATAACGCAAGCCTTGTGTACGAATCCCACATGGGCATCCTACATGTGGGAGATCTAACACCCATTGAAAACTATTTGGATTTGGAGGTCTGCGAGGTCATTGAAAGAACTGAAAAAGAAACTCCACCAGCACTGCGTGAACTGAACATTGAACACGAAAGCTGTATGTTTACACAAACTTGAATACAAAGTCAGCTTCTGGTCCGTCTGGAATTGTTTGATCCCAACAAAGTCTGACCAATTAGGGCATAAACCTTCAGATTTTATAAGCATTGTCGCTTGCATTGCTGGGGATTTCGGATTACAACTTGTAGCATAATGCATGAGATGCCAGAAGGGAACAAATTCCAAACGGCATGAATGTGACCCGTATATTGTTTTCTGAAAAGCACCTGAACTGCCTGGCAGACTCTAAAAACATTAAAATTGGTTTATTCACTGCACTTGTTATGAATTTAATTAGATTACTATGAAGTTTCCGATTTTTATTTTATTTCTGTTTTACACTATGCTGGTGATCTCTTTTGTTTGTGGAGCACAGGACAATATCTGCAACAGAAAACAGCATGGCTGAGCACTGTGGCTAAAAATGTTGGACTGATGATCAGTGCAAGTAAGAACAGAGTTATGATGTGAAAGAAGGAATAAACAAGGCAAGGCATGAATTTGCCTCACTCAGGCTTACCTGGAACACTATTAAAATCTCTCAGAAAACCAGGGTAAGGATTTTAAATTCAATGCCAAGGCTGTGTTGTCATACGTTTCAGAATGTTGAAAAACAACATGGAGATTTCCAGGAAGATCAGGGTGTTTATCCATAAATGCCTCTGATTTATCTTGCGCATAAGATGGTGAAAGAATGTCTGAAATGCTGAAGTTAGGGATATCTTTGAACAGGATGACATGGCTGAATTGACCATGTTGAAATAGTGTTGGGTTGAGCAAAAGTCACTTTATTTTGACAATTTTACAAGATCTGTTTCTTCACTAACAATTAAAATTAAATTTGAACAGTTGTCCAGGGTTCGTACAGGTCATGAAAAACCTGGAAAGTCTTGGAATTTTAGAATTTCATTTTCCAGGCCTGAAAAGTCATGGAATTAAAGTGTGGGTCATGCAAAATGATGTTTATTAAAAGAGTACATAATCAATTAGGCTTTTTCATGTAGAAATTGTCAAAAAAATACCCAAAATGAAGATGGTTTCCAAGAAAATGCTCAATTTTCAAAAGCTCAAAAGAGTGTTAACCCTGTTGTCAGCTATTAGTTCAACCCCATCATGACCCTCTCTACTCAAGTACCAGATATGCAACTTTGATTTCAACGTGTTACTGTTAATATTCACAGTATGACAAACATCGTGACAATACTGATTGCAGGGACTTGTACTTATTTGCAGAACGAGGTGCAGATTCCAAATAATCGGCTCCACAGCAGGTAAGAGGCAGGCCATAGGCAAGCAAGATGAAGTTAGTTAGTTGAACATGTTTTAATTTTCAAACCATCAGTGTTGGAAATATGATAGTAGTGTCAAAGGATGCTTTTTCAGTGTGATACTTTTACATACAGCAAGGACCCTCTAACTATGAACATTTCACTTTTATTAATACCAATTTTTTTCTCTGTCTAATGAGATCTCTCTATCCAGACAAAAGGATTAGCAATTTTAACATGTAAGAAACACTAATCCTTTATATGAGAAGCACTTATTGGATAGTTAACCCTGGGCTTGTCACCTTGTGGTGGTGGTGTGGAGCCTGTACGTGCAATGACCTGGAGTGCTATGCCGGTTGGGACCAAGTCCCTGGTGGGTTCAACCATACTGGTTTGGTTGATGGATAGAGACCAGACAAAGGATAGCCAGTGGTCCTCAGGGGTGGGGGTTGGACATTCGGCTAATCACTTGACCCCATAAAAATATTATTGAAGAAACCGTAAAGAAAAGGGGCCTTCTTCGCCACTTTGGCTCAAGTAGCCAGGCAACAAGCAAATCGTTAGATAATAATAAAAAAATGTACAGAAAATTAGGTTCCCATTTTTCGAGTGTCCCAACGGTGTAACAAACAGTATAATAAAGATCATGCCAATACATTATACTAATTATTATCAATATATGCGGCCAAATTGAAATCCGGCCTTGTGAAAACATGTCCTAAGCGGGCTGCAAATGACTCCAGGTGGGCCACTTTTGCATTTTGTCCCTCGATCTGATTGGTTCACACTCCATTATCCAGTGAATTTCAACCAATGAGATTACGTTTAGACCTTTTCCTGCTGGAAAACCATAGAGGTGTGTACAACCGGACAGCAAGCTTTGAAGTTCAGTTTCACCCTAAACTAATAGTTTTCACAGAGAATGATATGTCTATTTGATGGGAATAAATGCAGAGAAAAAATTCGGATTTAGACTTCAGTCTATTTGATGGGAAAAATGGAGACAAAAAATCTGGATTTGGGCTTAAAGATAGGCTAAATAGAAGCAAAAGCACAATTCAGGAGAAAGAAAGAGAGCAAGTTCTTGTCGTCTTTACCAGAAGCGAAACATCATTCACTTGATTCCTACGGTCGAGGAAAATTAGCTAGGCTGAGGTACTGCAGGAATTTACACCAAAGATTGACTGGAAAATGTAATTTTCTTAAATATTACGATTTTCCATTGGTTCTTAACTCATTGTCGCTAATTTTCAGACACATTGTCTCTATATCTGCAACAACACAATGGTCCAGCTGGCACAGTTAATCTTATAACATTTTCAGCGCGATGTGTGTTATTTTTTGTATTCTTGAAAACGTTATTAAATTTGGTAGTTATCAGGATGTTATTTGACCTTGTGTATTGATAATAATGATAATAAAATGGCTTTTATCTGGAATATTATTTCTTTTCAGCCTTTACGCAGGTTTAAATCAACCATATTCCCTCAAAAAGTCAATTTATTCCCTTATTAATGGGATTTGTACTTGTTTGTAAGAAGAGGTGCAGATTCTAAATGAGCAGCCTTTATCATCCATGGCAACCAAGCATCAGGTGATATTGATGAATTTTTTAAATTACAGTTACATATCAGTGAAGGAACCAGAAAATCTGTACAGTGTTATCAAAGAAGACACTTCACTGTACAGTGGTCCTGATCTGATATATGTGGCGAGAAACATTGAAAAACAATTCAAAGAATAGTAATCTTCTCTACATCTTAATTTTGTGGACTTTGAGAAGCCTTTGATAGTATCCATCGTGGCACTTTGTGGAGTTCTAAGCACCTTATGGTATCCCAAGCAAAATCAATCAAATAACGCAAGCCTTGTGTACGAATCCCACATGGGCATCCTACATGTGGGAGATCTAACACCCATGGAAAACTATTTGGATTTGGAGGTCTGCGAGGTCATTGAAAGAACTGAAAAAGAAACTCCACCAGCACTGCGTGAACTAAACATTGAACACGAAAGCTGTATGTTTACACAAACTTGAATACAAAGTCAGCTTCTGGTCCGTCTGGAATTGTTTGATCCCAACAAAGTCTGACCAATTAGGGCATAAACCTTCAGATTTTATAAGCATTGTCGCTTGCATTGCTGGGGATTTCGGATTACAACTTGTAGCATAATGCATGAGATGCCAGAAGGGAACAAATTCCAAACGGCATGAATGTGACCCGTATATTGTTTTCTGAAAAGCACCTGAACTGCCTGGCAGACTCTAAAAACATTAAAATTGGTTTATTCACTGCACTTGTTATGAATTTAATTAGATTACTATGAAGTTTCTGATTTTTATTTTATTTCTGTTTTACACTATGCTGGTGACCTCTTTTGTTTGTCGAGCACAGGACAATATCTGCAACAGAAAACAGCATGGCTGAGCACTGTGGCTAAAAATGTTGGACTGATGATCAATGCAAGTAAGAACAGAGTTATGATGTGAAAGAAGGAATAAACAAGGCAAGGCATGAATTTGCCTCACTCAGGCTTACCTGGAACACTATTAAAATCTCTCAGAAAACCAGGGTAAGGATTTTAAATTCAATGCCAAGGCTGTGTTGTCATACGTTTCAGATTGTTGAAAAACAACATGGAGATCTCCAGGAAGATCAGGGTGTTTATCCATAAATGCCTCTGATTTATCTTGCGCATAAGATGGTGAAAGAATGTCTGAAATGCTGAAGTTAGGGATATCTTTGAACAGGATGACATGGCTGAATTGACCATGTTGAAATAGTGTTGGGTTGAGCAAAAGTCACTTTATTTTGACAATTTTACAAGATCTGTTTCTTCACTAACAATTAAAATTAAATTTGAACAGTTGTCCAGGGTTCGTACAGGTCATGAAAAACCTGGAAAGTCTTGGAATTTTAGAATTTCATTTTCCAGGCCTGAAAAGTCATGGAATTAAAGTGTGGGTCATGCAAAATGATGTTTATTAAAAGAGTACATAATCAATTAGGCTTTTTCATGTAGAAATTGTCAAAAAAATACCCAAAATGAAGATGGTTTTCAAGAAAATGCTCAAATTTAAGTTATGCAAAACTTGGATAGGTCATGGAAAAGGTCACGGAAATTTTCAAAAGCTCAAAAGAGTGTTAACCTTGTTGTCAGCTATTAGTTCAACCCCATCATGACCCTCTCTACTCAAGTACCAGATATGCAACTTTGATTTCAACGTGTTACTGTTAATATTCACAGTATGACAAACATCGTGACAATACTGATTGCAGGGATTTGTACTTATTTGCAGAACGAGGTGCAGATTCCAAATAATCAGCTCCACAGCAGGTAAGAGGCAGGCCATAGGCAAGCAAGATGAAGTTAGTTAGTTGAACATGTTTTAATTTTCAAACTATCAGTGTTGGAAATGTGATAGTAGTGTCAAAGGATGCTTTTTCAGTGTGATACTTTTACATAGAGCAAGGACCCTCTAACTATGAACATTTCACTTTTATTAATACCAATTTTTTTCTCTGTCTAATGAGATCTCTCTATCCAGACAAAAGGATTAGCAATTTTAACATGTAAGAAACACTAATCCTTTATATGAGAAGCACTTATTGGATAGTTAACCCTGGGCTTGTCACCTTGTGGTGGTGGTGTGGAGCCTGTACGTGCAATGACCTGGAGTGCTATGCCGGTTGGGACCAAGTCCCTGGTGGGTTCAACCATACTGGTTTGGTTGATGGATAGAGACCAGACAAAGGATAGCCAGTGGTCCTCAGGGGTGGGGGTTGGACATTCGGCTAATCACTTGACCCCATAAAAATATTATTGAAGAAACCGTAAAGAAAAGGGGCCTTCTTCGCCACTTTGGCTCAAGTAGCCAGGCAACAAGCAAATCGTTAGATAATAATAAAAAAATGTACAGAAAATTAGGTTCCCATTTTTCGAGTGTCCCAACGGTGTAACAAACAGTATAATAAAGATCATGCCAATACATTATACTAATTATTATCAATATATGCGGCCAAATTGAAATCCGGCCTTGTGAAAACATGTCCTAAGCGGGCTGCAAATGACTCCATGTGGGCCGCTTTTGCATTTTGTCCCTCGATCTGATTGGTTCACACTCCATTATCCAGTGAATTTCAACCAATGAGATTACGTTTAGACCTTTTCCTGCTGGAAAACCATAGAGGTGTGTACAACCGAACAGCAAGCTTTGAAGTTCAGTTTCACCCTAAACTAATAGTTTTCACAGAGAATGATATGTCTATTTGATGGGAATAAATGCAGAAAAAAAATTCGGATTTAGACTTAAGTCTATTTGATGGGAAAAATGGAGACAAAAAATCTGGATTTGGGCTTAAAGATAGGCTAAATAGAAGCAAAAGCACAATTCAGGAGAAAGAAAGAGAGCAAGTTCTTGTCGTCTTTACCAGAAGCGAAACATCATTCACTTAATTCCTACGGTCGAGGAAAATTAGCTAGGCTGAGGTACTGCAGGAATTTACACCAAAGATTGACTGGAAAATGTAATTTTCTTAAATATTACGATTTTCCATTGGTTCTTAACTCATTGTCGCTAATTTTCAGACACATTGTCTCTATATCTGCAACAACACAATGGTCCAGCTGGCACAGTTAATCTTATAACATTTTCAGCGCGATGTGTGTTATTTTTTGTATTCTTGAAAACGTTATTAAATTTGGTAGTTATCAGGATGTTATTTGACCTTGTGTATTGATAATAATGATAATAAAATGGCTTTTATCTGGAATATTATTTCTTTTCAGCCTTTACGCAGGTTTAAATCAACCATATTCCCTCAAAAAGTCATTTTATTCCCTTATTAATGGGATTTGTACTTGTTTGTAAGAAGAGGTGCAGATTCTAAATGAGCAGCCTTTATCATCCATGGCAACCAAGCATCAGGTGATATTGATGAATTTTTTAAATTACAGTTACATATCAGTGAAGGAACCAGAAAATCTGTACAGTGTTATCAAAGAAGACACTTCACTGTACAGTGGTCCTGATCTGATATATGTGGTGAGAAACATTGAAAAACAATTCAAAGAATAGTAATCTTCTCTACATCTTAATTTTGTGGACTTTGAGAAGCCTTTGATAGTATCCATCGTGGCACTTTGTGGAGTTCTAAGCACCTTATGGTATCCCAAGCAAAATCAATCAAATAACGCAAGCCTTGTGTACGAATCCCACATGGGCATCCTACATGTGGGAGATCTAACACCCATTGAAAACTATTTGGATTTGGAGGTCTGCGAGGTCATTGAAAGAACTGAAAAAGAAACTCCACCAGCACTGCGTGAACTAAACATTGAACACGAAAGCTGTATGTTTACACAAACTTGAATACAAAGTCAGCTTCTGGTCCGTCTGGAATTGTTTGATCCCAACAAAGTCTGACCAATTAGGGCATAAACCTTCAGATTTAAAAAGCATTGTCGCTTGCATTGCTGGGGATTTCGGATTACAACTTGTAGCATAATGCATGAGATGCCAGAAGGGAACAAATTCCAAACGGCATGAATGTGACCCGTATATTGTTTTCTGAAAAGCACCTGAACTGCCTGGCAGACTCTAAAAACATTAAAATTGGTTTATTCACTGCACTTGTTATGAATTTAATTAGATTACTATGAAGTTTCCGATTTTTATTTTATTTCTGTTTTACACTATGCTGGTGATCTCTTTTGTTTGTGGAGCACAGGACAATATCTGCAACAGAAAACAGCATGGCTGAGCACTGTGGCTAAAAATGTTGGACTGATGATCAGTGCAAGTAAGAACAGAGTTATGATGTGAAAGAAGGAATAAACAAGGCAAGGCATGAATTTGCCTCACTCAGGCTTACCTGGAACACTATTAAAATCTCTCAGAAAACCAGGGTAAGGATTTTAAATTCAATGCCAAGGCTGTGTTGTCATACGTTTCAGAATGTTGAAAAACAACATGGAGATTTCCAGGAAGATCAGGGTGTTTATCCATAAATGCCTCTGATTTATCTTGCGCATAAGATGGTGAAAGAATGTCTGAAATGCTGAAGTTAGGGATATCTTTGAACAGGATGACATGGCTGAATTGACCATGTTGAAATAGTGTTGGGTTGAGCAAAAGTCACTTTATTTTGACAATTTTACAAGATCTGTTTCTTCACTAACAATTAAAATTAAATTTGAACAGTTGTCCAGGGTTCGTACAGGTCATGAAAAACCTGGAAAGTCTTGGAATTTTAGAATTTCATTTTCCAGGCCTGAAAAGTCATGGAATTAAAGTGTGGGTCATGCAAAATGATGTTTATTAAAAGAGTACATAATCAATTAGGCTTTTTCATGTAGAAATTGTCAAAAAAATACCCAAAATGAAGATGGTTTCCAAGAAAATGCTCAATTTTCAAAAGCTCAAAAGAGTGTTAACCCTGTTGTCAGCTATTAGTTCAACCCCATCATGACCCTCTCTACTCAAGTACCAGATATGCAACTTTGATTTCAACGTGTTACTGTTAATATTCACAGTATGACAAACATCGTGACAATACTGATTGCAGGGACTTGTACTTATTTGCAGAACGAGGTGCAGATTCCAAATAATCGGCTCCACAGCAGGTAAGAGGCAGGCCATAGGCAAGCAAGATGAAGTTAGTTAGTTGAACATGTTTTAATTTTCAAACCATCAGTGTTGGAAATATGATAGTAGTGTCAAAGGATGCTTTTTCAGTGTGATACTTTTACATACAGCAAGGACCCTCTAACTATGAACATTTCACTTTTATTAATACCAATTTTTTTCTCTGTCTAATGAGATCTCTCTATCCAGACAAAAGGATTAGCAATTTTAACATGTAAGAAACACTAATCCTTTATATGAGAAGCACTTATTGGATAGTTAACCCTGGGCTTGTCACCTTGTGGTGGTGGTGTGGAGCCTGTACGTGCAATGACCTGGAGTGCTATGCCGGTTGGGACCAAGTCCCTGGTGGGTTCAACCATACTGGTTTGGTTGATGGATAGAGACCAGACAAAGGATAGCCAGTGGTCCTCAGGGGTGGGGGTTGGACATTCGGCTAATCACTTGACCCCATAAAAATATTATTGAAGAAACCGTAAAGAAAAGGGGCCTTCTTCGCCACTTTGGCTCAAGTAGCCAGGCAACAAGCAAATCGTTAGATAATAATAAAAAAATGTACAGAAAATTAGGTTCCCATTTTTCGAGTGTCCCAACGGTGTAACAAACAGTATAATAAAGATCATGCCAATACATTATACTAATTATTATCAATATATGCGGCCAAATTGAAATCCGGCCTTGTGAAAACATGTCCTAAGCGGGCTGCAAATGACTCCAGGTGGGCCACTTTTGCATTTTGTCCCTCGATCTGATTGGTTCACACTCCATTATCCAGTGAATTTCAACCAATGAGATTACGTTTAGACCTTTTCCTGCTGGAAAACCATAGAGGTGTGTACAACCGGACAGCAAGCTTTGAAGTTCAGTTTCACCCTAAACTAATAGTTTTCACAGAGAATGATATGTCTATTTGATGGGAATAAATGCAGAGAAAAAATTCGGATTTAGACTTCAGTCTATTTGATGGGAAAAATGGAGACAAAAAATCTGGATTTGGGCTTAAAGATAGGCTAAATAGAAGCAAAAGCACAATTCAGGAGAAAGAAAGAGAGCAAGTTCTTGTCGTCTTTACCAGAAGCGAAACATCATTCACTTGATTCCTACGGTCGAGGAAAATTAGCTAGGCTGAGGTACTGCAGGAATTTACACCAAAGATTGACTGGAAAATGTAATTTTCTTAAATATTATGATTTTCCATTGGTTCTTAACTCATTGTCGCTAATTTTCAGACACATTGTCTCTATATCTGCAACAACACAATGGTCCAGCTGGCACAGTTAATCTTATAACATTTTCAGCGCGATGTGTGTTATTTTTTGTATTCTTGAAAACGTTATTAAATTTGGTAGTTATCAGGATGTTATTTGACCTTGTGTATTGATAATAATGATAATAAAATGGCTTTTATCTGGAATATTATTTCTTTTCAGCCTTTACGCAGGTTTAAATCAACCATATTCCCTCAAAAAGTCATTTTATTCCCTTATTAATGGGATTTGTACTTGTTTGTAAGAAGAGGTGCAGATTCTAAATGAGCAGCCTTTATCATCCATGGCAACCAAGCATCAGGTGATATTGATGAATTTTTTAAATTACAGTTACATATCAGTGAAGGAACCAGAAAATCTGTACAGTGTTATCAAAGAAGACACTTCACTGTACAGTGGTCCTGATCTGATATATGTGGCGAGAAACATTGAAAAACAATTCAAAGAATAGTAATCTTCTCTACATCTTAATTTTGTGGACTTTGAGAAGCCTTTGATAGTATCCATCGTGGCACTTTGTGGAGTTCTAAGCACCTTATGGTATCCCAAGCAAAATCAATCAAATAACGCAAGCCTTGTGTACGAATCCCACATGGGCATCCTACATGTGGGAGATCTAACACCCATGGAAAACTATTTGGATTTGGAGGTCTGCGAGGTCATTGAAAGAACTGAAAAAGAAACTCCACCAGCACTGCGTGAACTGAACATTGAACACGAAAGCTGTATGTTTACACAAACTTGAATACAAAGTCAGCTTCTGGTCCGTCTGGAATTGTTTGATCCCAACAAAGTCTGACCAATTAGGGCATAAACCTTCAGATTTTATAAGCATTGTCGCTTGCATTGCTGGGGATTTCGGATTACAACTTGTAGCATAATGCATGAGATGCCAGAAGGGAACAAATTCCAAACGGCATGAATGTGACCCGTATATTGTTTTCTGAAAAGCACCTGAACTGCCTGGCAGACTCTAAAAACATTAAAATTGGTTTATTCACTGCACTTGTTATGAATTTAATTAGATTACTATGAAGTTTCCGATTTTTATTTTATTTCTGTTTTACACTATGCTGGTGATCTCTTTTGTTTGTGGAGCACAGGACAATATCTGCAACAGAAAACAGCATGGCTGAGCACTGTGGCTAAAAATGTTGGACTGATGATCAGTGCAAGTAAGAACAGAGTTATGATGTGAAAGAAGGAATAAACAAGGCAAGGCATGAATTTGCCTCACTCAGGCTTACCTGGAACACTATTAAAATCTCTCAGAAAACCAGGGTAAGGATTTTAAATTCAATGCCAAGGCTGTGTTGTCATACGTTTCAGAATGTTGAAAAACAACATGGAGATTTCCAGGAAGATCAGGGTGTTTATCCATAAATGCCTCTGATTTATCTTGCGCATAAGATGGTGAAAGAATGTCTGAAATGCTGAAGTTAGGGATATCTTTGAACAGGATGACATGGCTGAATTGACCATGTTGAAATAGTGTTGGGTTGAGCAAAAGTCACTTTATTTTGACAATTTTACAAGATCTGTTTCTTCACTAACAATTAAAATTAAATTTGAACAGTTGTCCAGGGTTCGTACAGGTCATGAAAAACCTGGAAAGTCTTGGAATTTTAGAATTTCATTTTCCAGGCCTGAAAAGTCATGGAATTAAAGTGTGGGTCATGCAAAATGATGTTTATTAAAAGAGTACATAATCAATTAGGCTTTTTCATGTAGAAATTGTCAAAAAAATACCCAAAATGAAGATGGTTTCCAAGAAAATGCTCAATTTTCAAAAGCTCAAAAGAGTGTTAACCCTGTTGTCAGCTATTAGTTCAACCCCATCATGACCCTCTCTACTCAAGTACCAGATATGCAACTTTGATTTCAACGTGTTACTGTTAATATTCACAGTATGACAAACATCGTGACAATACTGATTGCAGGGACTTGTACTTATTTGCAGAACGAGGTGCAGATTCCAAATAATCAGCTCCACAGCAGGTAAGAGGCAGGCCATAGGCAAGCAAGATGAAGTTAGTTAGTTGAACATGTTTTAATTTTCAAACTATCAGTGTTGGAAATGTGATAGTAGTGTCAAAGGATGCTTTTTCAGTGTGATACTTTTACATAGAGCAAGGACCCTCTAACTATGAACATTTCACTTTTATTAATACCAATTTTTTTCTCTGTCTAATGAGATCTCTCTATCCAGACAAAAGGATTAGCAATTTTAACATGTAAGAAACACTAATCCTTTATATGAGAAGCACTTATTGGATAGTTAACCCTGGGCTTGTCACCTTGTGGTGGTGGTGTGGAGCCTGTACGTGCAATGACCTGGAGTGCTATGCCGGTTGGGACCAAGTCCCTGGTGGGTTCAACCATACTGGTTTGGTTGATGGATAGAGACCAGACAAAGGATAGCCAGTGGTCCTCAGGGGTGGGGGTTGGACATTCGGCTAATCACTTGACCCCATAAAAATATTATTGAAGAAACCGTAAAGAAAAGGGGCCTTCTTCGCCACTTTGGCTCAAGTAGCCAGGCAACAAGCAAATCGTTAGATAATAATAAAAAAATGTACAGAAAATTAGGTTCCCATTTTTCGAGTGTCCCAACGGTGTAACAAACAGTATAATAAAGATCATGCCAATACATTATACTAATTATTATCAATATATGCGGCCAAATTGAAATCCGGCCTTGTGAAAACATGTCCTAAGCGGGCTGCAAATGACTCCATGTGGGCCGCTTTTGCATTTTGTCCCTCGATCTGATTGGTTCACACTCCATTATCCAGTGAATTTCAACCAATGAGATTACGTTTAGACCTTTTCCTGCTGGAAAACCATAGAGGTGTGTACAACCGAACAGCAAGCTTTGAAGTTCAGTTTCACCCTAAACTAATAGTTTTCACAGAGAATGATATGTCTATTTGATGGGAATAAATGCAGAAAAAAAATTCGGATTTAGACTTAAGTCTATTTGATGGGAAAAATGGAGACAAAAAATCTGGATTTGGGCTTAAAGATAGGCTAAATAGAAGCAAAAGCACAATTCAGGAGAAAGAAAGAGAGCAAGTTCTTGTCGTCTTTACCAGAAGCGAAACATCATTCACTTAATTCCTACGGTCGAGGAAAATTAGCTAGGCTGAGGTACTGCAGGAATTTACACCAAAGATTGACTGGAAAATGTAATTTTCTTAAATATTACGATTTTCCATTGGTTCTTAACTCATTGTCGCTAATTTTCAGACACATTGTCTCTATATCTGCAACAACACAATGGTCCAGCTGGCACAGTTAATCTTATAACATTTTCAGCGCGATGTGTGTTATTTTTTGTATTCTTGAAAACGTTATTAAATTTGGTAGTTATCAGGATGTTATTTGACCTTGTGTATTGATAATAATGATAATAAAATGGCTTTTATCTGGAATATTATTTCTTTTCAGCCTTTACGCAGGTTTAAATCAACCATATTCCCTCAAAAAGTCATTTTATTCCCTTATTAATGGGATTTGTACTTGTTTGTAAGAAGAGGTGCAGATTCTAAATGAGCAGCCTTTATCATCCATGGCAACCAAGCATCAGGTGATATTGATGAATTTTTTAAATTACAGTTACATATCAGTGAAGGAACCAGAAAATCTGTACAGTGTTATCAAAGAAGACACTTCACTGTACAGTGGTCCTGATCTGATATATGTGGTGAGAAACATTGAAAAACAATTCAAAGAATAGTAATCTTCTCTACATCTTAATTTTGTGGACTTTGAGAAGCCTTTGATAGTATCCATCGTGGCACTTTGTGGAGTTCTAAGCACCTTATGGTATCCCAAGCAAAATCAATCAAATAACGCAAGCCTTGTGTACGAATCCCACATGGGCATCCTACATGTGGGAGATCTAACACCCATTGAAAACTATTTGGATTTGGAGGTCTGCGAGGTCATTGAAAGAACTGAAAAAGAAACTCCACCAGCACTGCGTGAACTAAACATTGAACACGAAAGCTGTATGTTTACACAAACTTGAATACAAAGTCAGCTTCTGGTCCGTCTGGAATTGTTTGATCCCAACAAAGTCTGACCAATTAGGGCATAAACCTTCAGATTTAAAAAGCATTGTCGCTTGCATTGCTGGGGATTTCGGATTACAACTTGTAGCATAATGCATGAGATGCCAGAAGGGAACAAATTCCAAACGGCATGAATGTGACCCGTATATTGTTTTCTGAAAAGCACCTGAACTGCCTGGCAGACTCTAAAAACATTAAAATTGGTTTATTCACTGCACTTGTTATGAATTTAATTAGATTACTATGAAGTTTCCGATTTTTATTTTATTTCTGTTTTACACTATGCTGGTGATCTCTTTTGTTTGTGGAGCACAGGACAATATCTGCAACAGAAAACAGCATGGCTGAGCACTGTGGCTAAAAATGTTGGACTGATGATCAGTGCAAGTAAGAACAGAGTTATGATGTGAAAGAAGGAATAAACAAGGCAAGGCATGAATTTGCCTCACTCAGGCTTACCTGGAACACTATTAAAATCTCTCAGAAAACCAGGGTAAGGATTTTAAATTCAATGCCAAGGCTGTGTTGTCATACGTTTCAGAATGTTGAAAAACAACATGGAGATTTCCAGGAAGATCAGGGTGTTTATCCATAAATGCCTCTGATTTATCTTGCGCATAAGATGGTGAAAGAATGTCTGAAATGCTGAAGTTAGGGATATCTTTGAACAGGATGACATGGCTGAATTGACCATGTTGAAATAGTGTTGGGTTGAGCAAAAGTCACTTTATTTTGACAATTTTACAAGATCTGTTTCTTCACTAACAATTAAAATTAAATTTGAACAGTTGTCCAGGGTTCGTACAGGTCATGAAAAACCTGGAAAGTCTTGGAATTTTAGAATTTCATTTTCCAGGCCTGAAAAGTCATGGAATTAAAGTGTGGGTCATGCAAAATGATGTTTATTAAAAGAGTACATAATCAATTAGGCTTTTTCATGTAGAAATTGTCAAAAAAATACCCAAAATGAAGATGGTTTCCAAGAAAATGCTCAATTTTCAAAAGCTCAAAAGAGTGTTAACCCTGTTGTCAGCTATTAGTTCAACCCCATCATGACCCTCTCTACTCAAGTACCAGATATGCAACTTTGATTTCAACGTGTTACTGTTAATATTCACAGTATGACAAACATCGTGACAATACTGATTGCAGGGACTTGTACTTATTTGCAGAACGAGGTGCAGATTCCAAATAATCGGCTCCACAGCAGGTAAGAGGCAGGCCATAGGCAAGCAAGATGAAGTTAGTTAGTTGAACATGTTTTAATTTTCAAACCATCAGTGTTGGAAATATGATAGTAGTGTCAAAGGATGCTTTTTCAGTGTGATACTTTTACATACAGCAAGGACCCTCTAACTATGAACATTTCACTTTTATTAATACCAATTTTTTTCTCTGTCTAATGAGATCTCTCTATCCAGACAAAAGGATTAGCAATTTTAACATGTAAGAAACACTAATCCTTTATATGAGAAGCACTTATTGGATAGTTAACCCTGGGCTTGTCACCTTGTGGTGGTGGTGTGGAGCCTGTACGTGCAATGACCTGGAGTGCTATGCCGGTTGGGACCAAGTCCCTGGTGGGTTCAACCATACTGGTTTGGTTGATGGATAGAGACCAGACAAAGGATAGCCAGTGGTCCTCAGGGGTGGGGGTTGGACATTCGGCTAATCACTTGACCCCATAAAAATATTATTGAAGAAACCGTAAAGAAAAGGGGCCTTCTTCGCCACTTTGGCTCAAGTAGCCAGGCAACAAGCAAATCGTTAGATAATAATAAAAAAATGTACAGAAAATTAGGTTCCCATTTTTCGAGTGTCCCAACGGTGTAACAAACAGTATAATAAAGATCATGCCAATACATTATACTAATTATTATCAATATATGCGGCCAAATTGAAATCCGGCCTTGTGAAAACATGTCCTAAGCGGGCTGCAAATGACTCCAGGTGGGCCACTTTTGCATTTTGTCCCTCGATCTGATTGGTTCACACTCCATTATCCAGTGAATTTCAACCAATGAGATTACGTTTAGACCTTTTCCTGCTGGAAAACCATAGAGGTGTGTACAACCGGACAGCAAGCTTTGAAGTTCAGTTTCACCCTAAACTAATAGTTTTCACAGAGAATGATATGTCTATTTGATGGGAATAAATGCAGAGAAAAAATTCGGATTTAGACTTCAGTCTATTTGATGGGAAAAATGGAGACAAAAAATCTGGATTTGGGCTTAAAGATAGGCTAAATAGAAGCAAAAGCACAATTCAGGAGAAAGAAAGAGAGCAAGTTCTTGTCGTCTTTACCAGAAGCGAAACATCATTCACTTGATTCCTACGGTCGAGGAAAATTAGCTAGGCTGAGGTACTGCAGGAATTTACACCAAAGATTGACTGGAAAATGTAATTTTCTTAAATATTATGATTTTCCATTGGTTCTTAACTCATTGTCGCTAATTTTCAGACACATTGTCTCTATATCTGCAACAACACAATGGTCCAGCTGGCACAGTTAATCTTATAACATTTTCAGCGCGATGTGTGTTATTTTTTGTATTCTTGAAAACGTTATTAAATTTGGTAGTTATCAGGATGTTATTTGACCTTGTGTATTGATAATAATGATAATAAAATGGCTTTTATCTGGAATATTATTTCTTTTCAGCCTTTACGCAGGTTTAAATCAACCATATTCCCTCAAAAAGTCATTTTATTCCCTTATTAATGGGATTTGTACTTGTTTGTAAGAAGAGGTGCAGATTCTAAATGAGCAGCCTTTATCATCCATGGCAACCAAGCATCAGGTGATATTGATGAATTTTTTAAATTACAGTTACATATCAGTGAAGGAACCAGAAAATCTGTACAGTGTTATCAAAGAAGACACTTCACTGTACAGTGGTCCTGATCTGATATATGTGGCGAGAAACATTGAAAAACAATTCAAAGAATAGTAATCTTCTCTACATCTTAATTTTGTGGACTTTGAGAAGCCTTTGATAGTATCCATCGTGGCACTTTGTGGAGTTCTAAGCACCTTATGGTATCCCAAGCAAAATCAATCAAATAACGCAAGCCTTGTGTACGAATCCCACATGGGCATCCTACATGTGGGAGATCTAACACCCATGGAAAACTATTTGGATTTGGAGGTCTGCGAGGTCATTGAAAGAACTGAAAAAGAAACTCCACCAGCACTGCGTGAACTGAACATTGAACACGAAAGCTGTATGTTTACACAAACTTGAATACAAAGTCAGCTTCTGGTCCGTCTGGAATTGTTTGATCCCAACAAAGTCTGACCAATTAGGGCATAAACCTTCAGATTTTATAAGCATTGTCGCTTGCATTGCTGGGGATTTCGGATTACAACTTGTAGCATAATGCATGAGATGCCAGAAGGGAACAAATTCCAAACGGCATGAATGTGACCCGTATATTGTTTTCTGAAAAGCACCTGAACTGCCTGGCAGACTCTAAAAACATTAAAATTGGTTTATTCACTGCACTTGTTATGAATTTAATTAGATTACTATGAAGTTTCCGATTTTTATTTTATTTCTGTTTTACACTATGCTGGTGATCTCTTTTGTTTGTGGAGCACAGGACAATATCTGCAACAGAAAACAGCATGGCTGAGCACTGTGGCTAAAAATGTTGGACTGATGATCAGTGCAAGTAAGAACAGAGTTATGATGTGAAAGAAGGAATAAACAAGGCAAGGCATGAATTTGCCTCACTCAGGCTTACCTGGAACACTATTAAAATCTCTCAGAAAACCAGGGTAAGGATTTTAAATTCAATGCCAAGGCTGTGTTGTCATACGTTTCAGAATGTTGAAAAACAACATGGAGATTTCCAGGAAGATCAGGGTGTTTATCCATAAATGCCTCTGATTTATCTTGCGCATAAGATGGTGAAAGAATGTCTGAAATGCTGAAGTTAGGGATATCTTTGAACAGGATGACATGGCTGAATTGACCATGTTGAAATAGTGTTGGGTTGAGCAAAAGTCACTTTATTTTGACAATTTTACAAGATCTGTTTCTTCACTAACAATTAAAATTAAATTTGAACAGTTGTCCAGGGTTCGTACAGGTCATGAAAAACCTGGAAAGTCTTGGAATTTTAGAATTTCATTTTCCAGGCCTGAAAAGTCATGGAATTAAAGTGTGGGTCATGCAAAATGATGTTTATTAAAAGAGTACATAATCAATTAGGCTTTTTCATGTAGAAATTGTCAAAAAAATACCCAAAATGAAGATGGTTTCCAAGAAAATGCTCAATTTTCAAAAGCTCAAAAGAGTGTTAACCCTGTTGTCAGCTATTAGTTCAACCCCATCATGACCCTCTCTACTCAAGTACCAGATATGCAACTTTGATTTCAACGTGTTACTGTTAATATTCACAGTATGACAAACATCGTGACAATACTGATTGCAGGGACTTGTACTTATTTGCAGAACGAGGTGCAGATTCCAAATAATCGGCTCCACAGCAGGTAAGAGGCAGGCCATAGGCAAGCAAGATGAAGTTAGTTAGTTGAACATGTTTTAATTTTCAAACTATCAGTGTTGGAAATGTGATAGTAGTGTCAAAGGATGCTTTTTCAGTGTGATACTTTTACATACAGCAAGGACCCTCTAACTATGAACATTTCACTTTTATTAATACCAATTTTTTTCTCTGTCTAATGAGATCTCTCTATCCAGACAAAAGGATTAGCAATTTTAACATGTAAGAAACACTAATCCTTTATATGAGAAGCACTTATTGGATAGTTAACCCTGGGCTTGTCACCTTGTGGTGGTGGTGTGGAGCCTGTACGTGCAATGACCTGGAGTGCTATGCCGGTTGGGACCAAGTCCCTGGTGGGTTCAACCATACTGGTTTGGTTGATGGATAGAGACCAGACAAAGGATAGCCAGTGGTCCTCAGGGGTGGGGGTTGGACATTCGGCTAATCACTTGACCCCATAAAAATATTATTGAAGAAACCGTAAAGAAAAGGGGCCTTCTTCGCCACTTTGGCTCAAGTAGCCAGGCAACAAGCAAATCGTTAGATAATAATAAAAAAATGTACAGAAAATTAGGTTCCCATTTTTCGAGTGTCCCAACGGTGTAACAAACAGTATAATAAAGATCATGCCAATACATTATACTAATTATTATCAATATATGCGGCCAAATTGAAATCCGGCCTTGTGAAAACATGTCCTAAGCGGGCTGCAAATGACTCCAGGTGGGCCACTTTTGCATTTTGTCCCTCGATCTGATTGGTTCACACTCCATTATCCAGTGAATTTCAACCAATGAGATTACGTTTAGACCTTTTCCTGCTGGAAAACCATAGAGGTGTGTACAACCGGACAGCAAGCTTTGAAGTTCAGTTTCACCCTAAACTAATAGTTTTCACAGAGAATGATATGTCTATTTGATGGGAATAAATGCAGAGAAAAAATTCGGATTTAGACTTCAGTCTATTTGATGGGAAAAATGGAGACAAAAAATCTGGATTTGGGCTTAAAGATAGGCTAAATAGAAGCAAAAGCACAATTCAGGAGAAAGAAAGAGAGCAAGTTCTTGTCGTCTTTACCAGAAGCGAAACATCATTCACTTGATTCCTACGGTCGAGGAAAATTAGCTAGGCTGAGGTACTGCAGGAATTTACACCAAAGATTGACTGGAAAATGTAATTTTCTTAAATATTACGATTTTCCATTGGTTCTTAACTCATTGTCGCTAATTTTCAGACACATTGTCTCTATATCTGCAACAACACAATGGTCCAGCTGGCACAGTTAATCTTATAACATTTTCAGCGCGATGTGTGTTATTTTTTGTATTCTTGAAAACGTTATTAAATTTGGTAGTTATCAGGATGTTATTTGACCTTGTGTATTGATAATAATGATAATAAAATGGCTTTTATCTGGAATATTATTTCTTTTCAGCCTTTACGCAGGTTTAAATCAACCATATTCCCTCAAAAAGTCAATTTATTCCCTTATTAATGGGATTTGTACTTGTTTGTAAGAAGAGGTGCAGATTCTAAATGAGCAGCCTTTATCATCCATGGCAACCAAGCATCAGGTGATATTGATGAATTTTTTAAATTACAGTTACATATCAGTGAAGGAACCAGAAAATCTGTACAGTGTTATCAAAGAACACACTTCACTGTACAGTGGTCCTGATCTGATATATGTGGCGAGAAACATTGAAAAACAATTCAAAGAATAGTAATCTTCTCTACATCTTAATTTTGTGGACTTTGAGAAGCCTTTGATAGTATCCATCGTGGCACTTTGTGGAGTTCTAAGCACCTTATGGTATCCCAAGCAAAATCAATCAAATAACGCAAGCCTTGTGTACGAATCCCACATGGGCATCCTACATGTGGGAGATCTAACACCCATGGAAAACTATTTGGATTTGGAGGTCTGCGAGGTCATTGAAAGAACTGAAAAAGAAACTCCACCAGCACTGCGTGAACTGAACATTGAACACGAAAGCTGTATGTTTACACAAACTTGAATACAAAGTCAGCTTCTGGTCCGTCTGGAATTGTTTGATCCCAACAAAGTCTGACCAATTAGGGCATAAACCTTCAGATTTTATAAGCATTGTCGCTTGCATTGCTGGGGATTTCGGATTACAACTTGTAGCATAATGCATGAGATGCCAGAAGGGAACAAATTCCAAACGGCATGAATGTGACCCGTATATTGTTTTCTGAAAAGCACCTGAACTGCCTGGCAGACTCTAAAAACATTAAAATTGGTTTATTCACTGCACTTGTTATGAATTTAATTAGATTACTATGAAGTTTCTGATTTTTATTTTATTTCTGTTTTACACTATGCTGGTGACCTCTTTTGTTTGTCGAGCACAGGACAATATCTGCAACAGAAAACAGCATGGCTGAGCACTGTGGCTAAAAATGTTGGACTGATGATCAATGCAAGTAAGAACAGAGTTATGATGTGAAAGAAGGAATAAACAAGGCAAGGCATGAATTTGCCTCACTCAGGCTTACCTGGAACACTATTAAAATCTCTCAGAAAACCAGGGTAAGGATTTTAAATTCAATGCCAAGGCTGTGTTGTCATACGTTTCAGAATGTTGAAAAACAACATGGAGATTTCCAGGAAGATCAGGGTGTTTATCCATAAATGCCTCTGATTTATCTTGCGCATAAGATGGTGAAAGAATGTCTGAAATGCTGAAGTTAGGGATATCTTTGAATAGGATGACATGGCTGAATTGACCATGTTGAAATAGTGTTGGGTTGAGCAAAAGTCACTTTATTTTGACAATTTTACAAGATCTGTTTCTTCACTAACAATTAAAATTAAATTTGAACAGTTGTCCAGGGTTCGTACAGGTCATGAAAAACCTGGAAAGTCTTGGAATTTTAGAATTTCATTTTCCAGGCCTGAAAAGTCATGGAATTAAAGTGTGGGTCATGCAAAATGATGTTTATTAAAAGAGTACATAATCAATTAGGCTTTTTCATGTAGAAATTGTCAAAAAAATACCCAAAATGAAGATGGTTTCCAAGAAAATGCTCAAATTTAAGTTATGCAAAACTTGGATAGGTCATGGAAAAGGTCACGGAAATTTTCAAAAGCTCAAAAGAGTGTTAACCCTGTTGTCAGCTATTAGTTCAACCCCATCATGACCCTCTCTACTCAAGTACCAGATATGCAACTTTGATTTCAACGTGTTACTGTTAATATTCACAGTATGACAAACATCGTGACAATACTGATTGCAGGGACTTGTACTTATTTGCAGAACGAGGTGCAGATTCCAAATAATCGGCTCCACAGCAGGTAAGAGGCAGGCCATAGGCAAGCAAGATGAAGTTAGTTAGTTGAACATGTTTTAATTTTCAAACTATCAGTGTTGGAAATGTGATAGTAGTGTCAAAGGATGCTTTTTCAGTGTGATACTTTTACATGCAGCAAGGACCCTCTAACTATGAACATTTCACTTTTATTAATACCAATTTTTTTCTCTGTCTAATGAGATCTCTCTATCCAGACAAAAGGATTAGCAATTTTAACATGTAAGAAACACTAATCCTTTATATGAGAAGCACTTATTGGATAGTTAACCCTGGGCTTGTCACCTTGTGGTGGTGGTGTGGAGCCTGTACGTGCAATGACCTGGAGTGCTATGCTGGTTGGGACCAAGTCCCTGGTGGGTTCAACCATACTGGTTTGGTTGATGGATAGAGACCAGACAAAGGATAGCCAGTGGTCCTCAGGGGTGGGGGTTGGACATTCGGCTAATCACTTGACCCCATAAAAATATTATTGAAGAAACCGTAAAGAAAAGGGGCCTTCTTCGCCACTTTGGCTCAAGTAGCCAGGCAACAAGCAAATCGTTAGATAATAATAAAAAAATGTACAGAAAATTAGGTTCCCATTTTTCGAGTGTCCCAACGGTGTAACAAACAGTATAATAAAGATCATGCCAATACATTATACTAATTATTATCAATATATGCGGCCAAATTGAAATCCGGCCTTGTGAAAACATGTCCTAAGCGGGCTGCAAATGACTCCAGGTGGGCCACTTTTGCATTTTGTCCCTCGATCTGATTGGTTCACACTCCATTATCCAGTGAATTTCAACCAATGAGATTACGTTTAGACCTTTTCCTGCTGGAAAACCATAGAGGTGTGTACAACCGGACAGCAAGCTTTGAAGTTCAGTTTCACCCTAAACTAATAGTTTTCACAGAGAATGATATGTCTATTTGATGGGAATAAATGCAGAGAAAAAATTCGGATTTAGACTTCAGTCTATTTGATGGGAAAAATGGAGACAAAAAATCTGGATTTGGGCTTAAAGATAGGCTAAATAGAAGCAAAAGCACAATTCAGGAGAAAGAAAGAGAGCAAGTTCTTGTCGTCTTTACCAGAAGCGAAACATCATTCACTTGATTCCTACGGTCGAGGAAAATTAGCTAGGCTGAGGTACTGCAGGAATTTACACCAAAGATTGACTGGAAAATGTAATTTTCTTAAATATTACGATTTTCCATTGGTTCTTAACTCATTGTCGCTAATTTTCAGACACATTGTCTCTATATCTGCAACAACACAATGGTCCAGCTGGCACAGTTAATCTTATAACATTTTCAGCGCGATGTGTGTTATTTTTTGTATTCTTGAAAACGTTATTAAATTTGGTAGTTATCAGGATGTTATTTGACCTTGTGTATTGATAATAATGATAATAAAATGGCTTTTATCTGGAATATTATTTCTTTTCAGCCTTTACGCAGGTTTAAATCAACCATATTCCCTCAAAAAGTCAATTTATTCCCTTATTAATGGGATTTGTACTTGTTTGTAAGAAGAGGTGCAGATTCTAAATGAGCAGCCTTTATCATCCATGGCAACCAAGCATCAGGTGATATTGATGAATTTTTTAAATTACAGTTACATATCAGTGAAGGAACCAGAAAATCTGTACAGTGTTATCAAAGAAGACACTTCACTGTACAGTGGTCCTGATCTGATATATGTGGCGAGAAACATTGAAAAACAATTCAAAGAATAGTAATCTTCTCTACATCTTAATTTTGTGGACTTTGAGAAGCCTTTGATAGTATCCATCGTGGCACTTTGTGGAGTTCTAAGCACCTTATGGTATCCCAAGCAAAATCAATCAAATAACGCAAGCCTTGTGTACGAATCCCACATGGGCATCCTACATGTGGGAGATCTAACACCCATGGAAAACTATTTGGATTTGGAGGTCTGCGAGGTCATTGAAAGAACTGAAAAAGAAACTCCACCAGCACTGCGTGAACTGAACATTGAACACGAAAGCTGTATGTTTACACAAACTTGAATACAAAGTCAGCTTCTGGTCCGTCTGGAATTGTTTGATCCCAACAAAGTCTGACCAATTAGGGCATAAACCTTCAGATTTTATAAGCATTGTCGCTTGCATTGCTGGGGATTTCGGATTACAACTTGTAGCATAATGCATGAGATGCCAGAAGGGAACAAATTCCAAACGGCATGAATGTGACCCGTATATTGTTTTCTGAAAAGCACCTGAACTGCCTGGCAGACTCTAAAAACATTAAAATTGGTTTATTCACTGCACTTGTTATGAATTTAATTAGATTACTATGAAGTTTCTGATTTTTATTTTATTTCTGTTTTACACTATGCTGGTGACCTCTTTTGTTTGTCGAGCACAGGACAATATCTGCAACAGAAAACAGCATGGCTGAGCACTGTGGCTAAAAATGTTGGACTGATGATCAATGCAAGTAAGAACAGAGTTATGATGTGAAAGAAGGAATAAACAAGGCAAGGCATGAATTTGCCTCACTCAGGCTTACCTGGAACACTATTAAAATCTCTCACAAAACCAGGGTAAGGATTTTAAATTCAATGCCAAGGCTGTGTTGTCATACGTTTCAGATTGTTGAAAAACAACATGGAGATCTCCAGGAAGATCAGGGTGTTTATCCATAAATGCCTCTGATTTATCTTGCGCATAAGATGGTGAAAGAATGTCTGAAATGCTGAAGTTAGGGATATCTTTGAACAGGATGACATGGCTGAATTGACCATGTTGAAATAGTGTTGGGTTGAGCAATCACTTTATTTTGACAATTTTACAAGATCTGTTTCTTCACTAACAATTAAAATTAAATTTGAACAGTTGTCCAGGGTTCGTACAGGTCATGAAAAACCTGGAAAGTCTTGGAATTTTAGAATTTCATTTTCCAGGCCTGAAAAGTCATGGAATTAAAGTGTGGGTCATGCAAAATGATGTTTATTAAAAGAGTACATAATCAATTAGGCTTTTTCATGTAGAAATTGTCAAAAAAATACCCAAAATGAAGATGGTTTTCAAGAAAATGCTCAAATTTAAGTTATGCAAAACTTGGATAGGTCATGGAAAAGGTCACGGAAATTTTCAAAAGCTCAAAAGAGTGTTAACCTTGTTGTCAGCTATTAGTTCAACCCCATCATGACCCTCTCTACTCAAGTACCAGATATGCAACTTTGATTTCAACGTGTTACTGTTAATATTCACAGTATGACAAACATCGTGACAATACTGATTGCAGGGATTTGTACTTATTTGCAGAACGAGGTGCAGATTCCAAATAATCAGCTCCACAGCAGGTAAGAGGCAGGCCATAGGCAAGCAAGATGAAGTTAGTTAGTTGAACATGTTTTAATTTTCAAACTATCAGTGTTGGAAATGTGATAGTAGTGTCAAAGGATGCTTTTTCAGTGTGATACTTTTACATAGAGCAAGGACCCTCTAACTATGAACATTTCACTTTTATTAATACCAATTTTTTTCTCTGTCTAATGAGATCTCTCTATCCAGACAAAAGGATTAGCAATTTTAACATGTAAGAAACACTAATCCTTTATATGAGAAGCACTTATTGGATAGTTAACCCTGGGCTTGTCACCTTGTGGTGGTGGTGTGGAGCCTGTACGTGCAATGACCTGGAGTGCTATGCCGGTTGGGACCAAGTCCCTGGTGGGTTCAACCATACTGGTTTGGTTGATGGATAGAGACCAGACAAAGGATAGCCAGTGGTCCTCAGGGGTGGGGGTTGGACATTCGGCTAATCACTTGACCCCATAAAAATATTATTGAAGAAACCGTAAAGAAAAGGGGCCTTCTTCGCCACTTTGGCTCAAGTAGCCAGGCAACAAGCAAATCGTTAGATAATAATAAAAAAATGTACAGAAAATTAGGTTCCCATTTTTCGAGTGTCCCAACGGTGTAACAAACAGTATAATAAAGATCATGCCAATACATTATACTAATTATTATCAATATATGCGGCCAAATTGAAATCCGGCCTTGTGAAAACATGTCCTAAGCGGGCTGCAAATGACTCCATGTGGGCCGCTTTTGCATTTTGTCCCTCGATCTGATTGGTTCACACTCCATTATCCAGTGAATTTCAACCAATGAGATTACGTTTAGACCTTTTCCTGCTGGAAAACCATAGAGGTGTGTACAACCGAACAGCAAGCTTTGAAGTTCAGTTTCACCCTAAACTAATAGTTTTCACAGAGAATGATATGTCTATTTGATGGGAATAAATGCAGAAAAAAAATTCGGATTTAGACTTAAGTCTATTTGATGGGAAAAATGGAGACAAAAAATCTGGATTTGGGCTTAAAGATAGGCTAAATAGAAGCAAAAGCACAATTCAGGAGAAAGAAAGAGAGCAAGTTCTTGTCGTCTTTACCAGAAGCGAAACATCATTCACTTAATTCCTACGGTCGAGGAAAATTAGCTAGGCTGAGGTACTGCAGGAATTTACACCAAAGATTGACTGGAAAATGTAATTTTCTTAAATATTACGATTTTCCATTGGTTCTTAACTCATTGTCGCTAATTTTCAGACACATTGTCTCTATATCTGCAACAACACAATGGTCCAGCTGGCACAGTTAATCTTATAACATTTTCAGCGCGATGTGTGTTATTTTTTGTATTCTTGAAAACGTTATTAAATTTGGTAGTTATCAGGATGTTATTTGACCTTGTGTATTGATAATAATGATAATAAAATGGCTTTTATCTGGAATATTATTTCTTTTCAGCCTTTACGCAGGTTTAAATCAACCATATTCCCTCAAAAAGTCATTTTATTCCCTTATTAATGGGATTTGTACTTGTTTGTAAGAAGAGGTGCAGATTCTAAATGAGCAGCCTTTATCATCCATGGCAACCAAGCATCAGGTGATATTGATGAATTTTTTAAATTACAGTTACATATCAGTGAAGGAACCAGAAAATCTGTACAGTGTTATCAAAGAAGACACTTCACTGTACAGTGGTCCTGATCTGATATATGTGGTGAGAAACATTGAAAAACAATTCAAAGAATAGTAATCTTCTCTACATCTTAATTTTGTGGACTTTGAGAAGCCTTTGATAGTATCCATCGTGGCACTTTGTGGAGTTCTAAGCACCTTATGGTATCCCAAGCAAAATCAATCAAATAACGCAAGCCTTGTGTACGAATCCCACATGGGCATCCTACATGTGGGAGATCTAACACCCATTGAAAACTATTTGGATTTGGAGGTCTGCGAGGTCATTGAAAGAACTGAAAAAGAAACTCCACCAGCACTGCGTGAACTAAACATTGAACACGAAAGCTGTATGTTTACACAAACTTGAATACAAAGTCAGCTTCTGGTCCGTCTGGAATTGTTTGATCCCAACAAAGTCTGACCAATTAGGGCATAAACCTTCAGATTTAAAAAGCATTGTCGCTTGCATTGCTGGGGATTTCGGATTACAACTTGTAGCATAATGCATGAGATGCCAGAAGGGAACAAATTCCAAACGGCATGAATGTGACCCGTATATTGTTTTCTGAAAAGCACCTGAACTGCCTGGCAGACTCTAAAAACATTAAAATTGGTTTATTCACTGCACTTGTTATGAATTTAATTAGATTACTATGAAGTTTCCGATTTTTATTTTATTTCTGTTTTACACTATGCTGGTGACCTCTTTTGTTTGTCGAGCACAGGACAATATCTGCAACAGAAAACAGCATGGCTGAGCACTGTGGCTAAAAATGTTGGACTGATGATCAATGCAAGTAAGAACAGAGTTATGATGTGAAAGAAGGAATAAACAAGGCAAGGCATGAATTTGCCTCACTCAGGCTTACCTGGAACACTATTAAAATCTCTCACAAAACCAGGGTAAGGATTTTAAATTCAATGCCAAGGCTGTGTTGTCATACGTTTCAGATTGTTGAAAAACAACATGGAGATCTCCAGGAAGATCAGGGTGTTTATCCATAAATGCCTCTGATTTATCTTGCGCATAAGATGGTGAAAGAATGTCTGAAATGCTGAAGTTAGGGATATCTTTGAACAGGATGACATGGCTGAATTGACCATGTTGAAATAGTGTTGGGTTGAGCAATCACTTTATTTTGACAATTTTACAAGATCTGTTTCTTCACTAACAATTAAAATTAAATTTGAACAGTTGTCCAGGGTTCGTACAGGTCATGAAAAACCTGGAAAGTCTTGGAATTTTAGAATTTCATTTTCCAGGCCTGAAAAGTCATGGAATTAAAGTGTGGGTCATGCAAAATGATGTTTATTAAAAGAGTACATAATCAATTAGGCTTTTTCATGTAGAAATTGTCAAAAAAATACCCAAAATGAAGATGGTTTTCAAGAAAATGCTCAAATTTAAGTTATGCAAAACTTGGATAGGTCATGGAAAAGGTCACGGAAATTTTCAAAAGCTCAAAAGAGTGTTAACCTTGTTGTCAGCTATTAGTTCAACCCCATCATGACCCTCTCTACTCAAGTACCAGATATGCAACTTTGATTTCAACGTGTTACTGTTAATATTCACAGTATGACAAACATCGTGACAATACTGATTGCAGGGATTTGTACTTATTTGCAGAACGAGGTGCAGATTCCAAATAATCAGCTCCACAGCAGGTAAGAGGCAGGCCATAGGCAAGCAAGATGAAGTTAGTTAGTTGAACATGTTTTAATTTTCAAACTATCAGTGTTGGAAATGTGATAGTAGTGTCAAAGGATGCTTTTTCAGTGTGATACTTTTACATAGAGCAAGGACCCTCTAACTATGAACATTTCACTTTTATTAATACCAATTTTTTTCTCTGTCTAATGAGATCTCTCTATCCAGACAAAAGGATTAGCAATTTTAACATGTAAGAAACACTAATCCTTTATATGAGAAGCACTTATTGGATAGTTAACCCTGGGCTTGTCACCTTGTGGTGGTGGTGTGGAGCCTGTACGTGCAATGACCTGGAGTGCTATGCCGGTTGGGACCAAGTCCCTGGTGGGTTCAACCATACTGGTTTGGTTGATGGATAGAGACCAGACAAAGGATAGCCAGTGGTCCTCAGGGGTGGGGGTTGGACATTCGGCTAATCACTTGACCCCATAAAAATATTATTGAAGAAACCGTAAAGAAAAGGGGCCTTCTTCGCCACTTTGGCTCAAGTAGCCAGGCAACAAGCAAATCGTTAGATAATAATAAAAAAATGTACAGAAAATTAGGTTCCCATTTTTCGAGTGTCCCAACGGTGTAACAAACAGTATAATAAAGATCATGCCAATACATTATACTAATTATTATCAATATATGCGGCCAAATTGAAATCCGGCCTTGTGAAAACATGTCCTAAGCGGGCTGCAAATGACTCCATGTGGGCCGCTTTTGCATTTTGTCCCTCGATCTGATTGGTTCACACTCCATTATCCAGTGAATTTCAACCAATGAGATTACGTTTAGACCTTTTCCTGCTGGAAAACCATAGAGGTGTGTACAACCGAACAGCAAGCTTTGAAGTTCAGTTTCACCCTAAACTAATAGTTTTCACAGAGAATGATATGTCTATTTGATGGGAATAAATGCAGAAAAAAAATTCGGATTTAGACTTAAGTCTATTTGATGGGAAAAATGGAGACAAAAAATCTGGATTTGGGCTTAAAGATAGGCTAAATAGAAGCAAAAGCACAATTCAGGAGAAAGAAAGAGAGCAAGTTCTTGTCGTCTTTACCAGAAGCGAAACATCATTCACTTAATTCCTACGGTCGAGGAAAATTAGCTAGGCTGAGGTACTGCAGGAATTTACACCAAAGATTGACTGGAAAATGTAATTTTCTTAAATATTACGATTTTCCATTGGTTCTTAACTCATTGTCGCTAATTTTCAGACACATTGTCTCTATATCTGCAACAACACAATGGTCCAGCTGGCACAGTTAATCTTATAACATTTTCAGCGCGATGTGTGTTATTTTTTGTATTCTTGAAAACGTTATTAAATTTGGTAGTTATCAGGATGTTATTTGACCTTGTGTATTGATAATAATGATAATAAAATGGCTTTTATCTGGAATATTATTTCTTTTCAGCCTTTACGCAGGTTTAAATCAACCATATTCCCTCAAAAAGTCATTTTATTCCCTTATTAATGGGATTTGTACTTGTTTGTAAGAAGAGGTGCAGATTCTAAATGAGCAGCCTTTATCATCCATGGCAACCAAGCATCAGGTGATATTGATGAATTTTTTAAATTACAGTTACATATCAGTGAAGGAACCAGAAAATCTGTACAGTGTTATCAAAGAAGACACTTCACTGTACAGTGGTCCTGATCTGATATATGTGGTGAGAAACATTGAAAAACAATTCAAAGAATAGTAATCTTCTCTACATCTTAATTTTGTGGACTTTGAGAAGCTTTTGATAGTATCCATCGTGGCACTTTGTGGAGTTCTAAGCACCTTATGGTATCCCAAGCAAAATCAATCAAATAACGCAAGCCTTGTGTACGAATCCCACATGGGCATCCTACATGTGGGAGATCTAACACCCATTGAAAACTATTTGGATTTGGAGGTCTGCGAGGTCATTGAAAGAACTGAAAAAGAAACTCCACCAGCACTGCGTGAACTAAACATTGAACACGAAAGCTGTATGTTTACACAAACTTGAATACAAAGTCAGCTTCTGGTCCGTCTGGAATTGTTTGATCCCAACAAAGTCTGACCAATTAGGGCATAAACCTTCAGATTTAAAAAGCATTGTCGCTTGCATTGCTGGGGATTTCGGATTACAACTTGTAGCATAATGCATGAGATGCCAGAAGGGAACAAATTCCAAACGGCATGAATGTGACCCGTATATTGTTTTCTGAAAAGCACCTGAACTGCCTGGCAGACTCTAAAAACATTAAAATTGGTTTATTCACTGCACTTGTTATGAATTTAATTAGATTACTATGAAGTTTCCGATTTTTATTTTATTTCTGTTTTACACTATGCTGGTGATCTCTTTTGTTTGTGGAGCACAGGACAATATCTGCAACAGAAAACAGCATGGCTGAGCACTGTGGCTAAAAATGTTGGACTGATGATCAGTGCAAGTAAGAACAGAGTTATGATGTGAAAGAAGGAATAAACAAGGCAAGGCATGAATTTGCCTCACTCAGGCTTACCTGGAACACTATTAAAATCTCTCAGAAAACCAGGGTAAGGATTTTAAATTCAATGCCCAGGCTGTGTTGTCATACGTTTCAGAATGTTGAAAAACAACATGGAGATTTCCAGGAAGATCAGGGTGTTTATCCATAAATGCCTCTGATTTATCTTGCGCATAAGATGGTGAAAGAATGTCTGAAATGCTGAAGTTAGGGATATCTTTGAACAGGATGACATGGCTGAATTGACCATGTTGAAATAGTGTTGGGTTGAGCAAAAGTCACTTTATTTTGACAATTTTACAAGATCTGTTTCTTCACTAACAATTAAAATTAAATTTGAACAGTTGTCCAGGGTTCGTACAGGTCATGAAAAACCTGGAAAGTCTTGGAATTTTAGAATTTCATTTTCCAGGCCTGAAAAGTCATGGAATTAAAGTGTGGGTCATGCAAAATGATGTTTATTAAAAGAGTACATAATCAATTAGGCTTTTTCATGTAGAAATTGTCAAAAAAATACCCAAAATGAAGATGGTTTCCAAGAAATTGCTCAATTTTCAAAAGCTCAAAAGAGTGTTAACCCTGTTGTCAGCTATTAGTTCAACCCCATCATGACCCTCTCTACTCAAGTACCAGATATGCAACTTTGATTTCAACGTGTTACTGTTAATATTCACAGTATGACAAACATCGTGACAATACTGATTGCAGGGACTTGTACTTATTTGCAGAACGAGGTGCAGATTCCAAATAATCAGCTCCACAGCAGGTAAGAGGCAGGCCATAGGCAAGCAAGATGAAGTTAGTTAGTTGAACATGTTTTAATTTTCAAACTATCAGTGTTGGAAATGTGATAGTAGTGTCAAAGGATGCTTTTTCAGTGTGATACTTTTACATAGAGCAAGGACCCTCTAACTATGAACATTTCACTTTTATTAATACCAATTTTTTTCTCTGTCTAATGAGATCTCTCTATCCAGACAAAAGGATTAGCAATTTTAACATGTAAGAAACACTAATCCTTTATATGAGAAGCACTTATTGGATAGTTAACCCTGGGCTTGTCACCTTGTGGTGGTGGTGTGGAGCCTGTACGTGCAATGACCTGGAGTGCTATGCCGGTTGGGACCAAGTCCCTGGTGGGTTCAACCATACTGGTTTGGTTGATGGATAGAGACCAGACAAAGGATAGCCAGTGGTCCTCAGGGGTGGGGGTTGGACATTCGGCTAATCACTTGACCCCATAAAAATATTATTGAAGAAACCGTAAAGAAAAGGGGCCTTCTTCGCCACTTTGGCTCAAGTAGCCAGGCAACAAGCAAATCGTTAGATAATAATAAAAAAATGTACAGAAAATTAGGTTCCCATTTTTCGAGTGTCCCAACGGTGTAACAAACAGTATAATAAAGATCATGCCAATACATTATACTAATTATTATCAATATATGCGGCCAAATTGAAATCCGGCCTTGTGAAAACATGTCCTAAGCGGGCTGCAAATGACTCCAGGTGGGCCACTTTTGCATTTTGTCCCTCGATCTGATTGGTTCACACTCCATTATCCAGTGAATTTCAACCAATGAGATTACGTTTAGACCTTTTCCTGCTGGAAAACCATAGAGGTGTGTACAACCGGACAGCAAGCTTTGAAGTTCAGTTTCACCCTAAACTAATAGTTTTCACAGAGAATGATATGTCTATTTGATGGGAATAAATGCAGAGAAAAAATTCGGATTTAGACTTCAGTCTATTTGATGGGAAAAATGGAGACAAAAAATCTGGATTTGGGCTTAAAGATAGGCTAAATAGAAGCAAAAGCACAATTCAGGAGAAAGAAAGAGAGCAAGTTCTTGTCGTCTTTACCAGAAGCGAAACATCATTCACCTGATTCCTACGGTCGAGGAAAATTAGCTAGGCTGAGGTACTGCAGGAATTTACACCAAAGATTGACTGGAAAATGTAATTTTCTTAAATATTACGATTTTCCATTGGTTCTTAACTCATTGTCGCTAATTTTCAGACACATTGTCTCTATAACTGCAACAACACAATGGTCCAGCTGGCACAGTTAATCTTATAACATTTTCAGCGCGATGTGTGTTATTTTTTGTATTCTTGAAATCGTTATTAAATTTGGTAGTTATCAGGATGTTATTTGACCTTGTGTATTGATAATAATGATAATAAAATGGCTTTTATCTGGAATATTATTTCTTTTCAGCCTTTACGCAGGTTTAAATCAACCATATTCCCTCAAAAAGTCAATTTATTCCCTTATTAATGGGATTTGTACTTGTTTGTAAGAAGAGGTGCAGATTCTAAATGAGCAGCCTTTATCATCCATGGCAACCAAGCATCAGGTGATATTGATGAATTTTTTAAATTACAGTTACATATCAGTGAAGGAACCAGAAAATCTGTACAGTGTTATCAAAGAAGACACTTCACTGTACAGTGGTCCTGATCTGATATATGTGGCGAGAAACATTGAAAAACAATTCAAAGAATAGTAATCTTCTCTACATCTTAATTTTGTGGACTTTGAGAAGCCTTTGATAGTATCCATCGTGGCACTTTGTGGAGTTCTAAGCACCTTATGGTATCCCAAGCAAAATCAATCAAATAACGCAAGCCTTGTGTACGAATCCCACATGGGCATCCTACATGTGGGAGATCTAACACCCATGGAAAACTATTTGGATTTGGAGGTCTGCGAGGTCATTGAAAGAACTGAAAAAGAAACTCCACCAGCACTGCGTGAACTGAACATTGAACACGAAAGCTGTATGTTTACACAAACTTGAATACAAAGTCAGCTTCTGGTCCGTCTGGAATTGTTTGATCCCAACAAAGTCTGACCAATTAGGGCATAAACCTTCAGATTTTATAAGCATTGTCGCTTGCATTGCTGGGGATTTCGGATTACAACTTGTAGCATAATGCATGAGATGCCAGAAGGGAACAAATTCCAAACGGCATGAATGTGACCCGTATATTGTTTTGTGAAAAGCACCTGAACTGCCTGGCAGACTCTAAAAACATTAAAATTGTTTTATTCACTGCACTTGTTATGAATTTAATTAGATTACTATGAAGTTTCTGATTTTTATTTTATTTCTGTTTTACACTATGCTGGTGACCTCTTTTGTTTGTCGAGCACAGGACAATATCTGCAACAGAAAACAGCATGGCTGAGCACTGTGGCTAAAAATGTTGGACTGATGATCAATGCAAGTAAGAACAGAGTTATGATGTGAAAGAAGGAATAAACAAGGCAAGCCATGAATTTGCCTCACTCAGGCTTACCTGGAACACTATTAAAATCTCTCAGAAAACCAGGGTAAGGATTTTAAATTCAATGCCAAGGCTGTGTTGTCATACGTTTCAGATTGTTGAAAAACAACATGGAGATTTCCAGGAAGATCAGGGTGTTTATCCATAAATGCCTCTGATTTATCTTGCGCATAAGATGGTGAAAGAATGTCTGAAATGCTGAAGTTAGGGATATCTTTGAACAGGATGACATGGCTGAATTGACCATGTTGAAATAGTGTTGGGTTGAGCAAATTCACTTTATATTGACAATTTTACAAGATCTGTTTCTTCACTAACAATTAAAATTAAATTTGAACAGTTGTCCAGGGTTCGTACAGGTCATGAAAAACCTGGAAAGTCTTGGAATTTTAGAATTTCATTTTCCAGGCCTGAAAAGTCATGGAATTAAAGTGTGGGTCATGCAAAATGATGTTTATTAAAAGAGTACATAATCAATTAGGCTTTTTCATGTAGAAATTGTCAAAAAAATACCCAAAATGAAGATGGTTTTCAAGAAAATGCTCAAATTTAAGTTATGCAAAACTTGGATAGGTCATGGAAAAGGTCACGGAAATTTTCAAAAGCTCAAAAGAGTGTTAACCTTGTTGTGAGCTATTAGTTCAACCCCATCATGACCCTCTCTACTCAAGTACCAGATATGCAACTTTGATTTCAACGTGTTACTGTTAATATTCACAGTATGACAAACATCGTGACAATACTGATTGCAGGGATTTGTACTTATTTGCAGAACGAGGTGCAGATTCCAAATAATCAGCTCCACAGCAGGTAAGAGGCAGGCCATAGGCAAGCAAGATGAAGTTAGTTAGTTGAACATGTTTTAATTTTCAAACTATCAGTGTTGGAAATGTGATAGTAGTGTCAAAGGATGCTTTTTCAGTGTGATACTTTTACATAGAGCAAGGACCCTCTAACTATGAACATTTCACTTTTATTAATACCAATTTTTTTCTCTGTCTAATGAGATCTCTCTATCCAGACAAAAGGATTAGCAATTTTAACATGTAAGAAACACTAATCCTTTATATGAGAAGCACTTATTGGATAGTTAACCCTGGGCTTGTCACCTTGTGGTGGTGGTGTGGAGCCTGTACGTGCAATGACCTGGAGTGCTATGCCGGTTGGGACCAAGTCCCTGGTGGGTTCAACCATACTGGTTTGGTTGATGGATAGAGACCAGACAAAGGATAGCCAGTGGTCCTCAGGGGTGGGGGTTGGACATTCGGCTAATCACTTGACCCCATAAAAATATTATTGAAGAAACCGTAAAGAAAAGGGGCCTTCTTCGCCACTTTGGCTCAAGTAGCCAGGCAACAAGCAAATCGTTAGATAATAATAAAAAAATGTACAGAAAATTAGGTTCCCATTTTTCGAGTGTCCCAACGGTGTAACAAACAGTATAATAAAGATCATGCCAATACATTATACTAATTATTATCAATATATGCGGCCAAATTGAAATCCGGCCTTGTGAAAACATGTCCTAAGCGGGCTGCAAATGACTCCAGGTGGGCCGCTTTTGCATTTTGTCCCTCGATCTGATTGGTTCACACTCCATTATCCAGTGAATTTCAACCAATGAGATTACGTTTAGACCTTTTCCTGCTGGAAAACCATAGAGGTGTGTACAACCGAACAGCAAGCTTTGAAGTTCAGTTTCACCCTAAACTAATAGTTTTCACAGAGAATGATATGTCTATTTGATGGGAAAAATGCAGAAAAAAAATTCGGATTTAGACTTAAGTCTATTTGATGGGAAAAATGGAGACAAAAAATCTGGATTTGGGCTTAAAGATAGGCTAAATAGAAGCAAAAGCACAATTCAGGAGAAAGAAAGAGAGCAAGTTCTTGTCGTCTTTACCAGAAGCGAAACATCATTCACTTGATTCCTACGGTCGAGGAAAATTAGCTAGGCTGAGGTACTGCAGGAATTTACACCAAAGATTGACTGGAAAATGTAATTTTCTTAAATATTACGATTTTCCATTGGTTCTTAACTCATTGTCGCTAATTTTCAGACACATTGTCTCTATATCTGCAACAACACAATGGTCCAGCTGGCACAGTTAATCTTATAACATTTTCAGCGCGATGTGTGTTATTTTTTGTATTCTTGAAAACGTTATTAAATTTGGTAGTTATCAGGATGTTATTTGACCTTGTGTATTGATAATAATGATAATAAAATGGCTTTTATCTGGAATATTATTTCTTTTCAGCCTTTACGCAGGTTTAAATCAACCATATTCCCTCAAAAAGTCAATTTATTCCCTTATTAATGGGATTTGTACTTGTTTGTAAGAAGAGGTGCAGATTCTAAATGAGCAGCCTTTATCATCCATGGCAACCAAGCATCAGGTGATATTGATGAATTTTTTAAATTACAGTTACATATCAGTGAAGGAACCAGAAAATCTGTACAGTGTTATCAAAGAAGACACTTCACTGTACAGTGGTCCTGATCTGATATATGTGGTGAGAAACATTGAAAAACAATTCAAAGAATAGTAATCTTCTCTACATCTTAATTTTGTGGACTTTGAGAAGCCTTTGATAGTATCCATCGTGGCACTTTGTGGAGTTCTAAGCACCTTATGGTATCCCAAGCAAAATCAATCAAATAACGCAAGCCTTGTGTACGAATCCCACATGGGCATCCTACATGTGGGAGATCTAACACCCATTGAAAACTATTTGGATTTGGAGGTCTGCGAGGTCATTGAAAGAACTGAAAAAGAAACTCCACCAGCACTGCGTGAACTGAACATTGAACACGAAAGCTGTATGTTTACACAAACTTGAATACAAAGTCAGCTTCTGGTCCGTCTGGAATTGTTTGATCCCAACAAAGTCTGACCAATTAGGGCATAAACCTTCAGATTTTATAAGCATTGTCGCTTGCATTGCTGGGGATTTCGGATTACAACTTGTAGCATAATGCATGAGATGCCAGAAGGGAACAAATTCCAAACGGCATGAATGTGACCCGTATATTGTTTTCTGAAAAGCACCTGAACTGCCTGGCAGACTCTAAAAACATTAAAATTGGTTTATTCACTGCACTTGTTATGAATTTAATTAGATTACTATGAAGTTTCCGATTTTTATTTTATTTCTGTTTTACACTATGCTGGTGATCTCTTTTGTTTGTGGAGCACAGGACAATATCTGCAACAGAAAACAGCATGGCTGAGCACTGTGGCTAAAAATGTTGGACTGATGATCAATGCAAGTAAGAACAGAGTTATGATGTGAAAGAAGGAATAAACAAGGCAAGGCATGAATTTGCCTCACTCAGGCTTACCTGGAACACTATTAAAATCTCTCAGAAAACCAGGGTAAGGATTTTAAATTCAATGCCAAGGCTGTGTTGTCATACGTTTCAGAATGTTGAAAAACAACATGGAGATTTCCAGGAAGATCAGGGTGTTTATCCATAAATGCCTCTGATTTATCTTGCGCATAAGATGGTGAAAGAATGTCTGAAATGCTGAAGTTAGGGATATCTTTGAACAGGATGACATGGCTGAATTGACCATGTTGAAATAGTGTTGGGTTGAGCAAAAGTCACTTTATTTTGACAATTTTACAAGATCTGTTTCTTCACTAACAATTAAAATTAAATTTGAACAGTTGTCCAGGGTTCGTACAGGTCATGAAAAACCTGGAAAGTCTTGGAATTTTAGAATTTCATTTTCCAGGCCTGAAAAGTCATGGAATTAAAGTGTGGGTCATGCAAAATGATGTTTATTAAAAGAGTACATAATCAATTAGGCTTTTTCATGTAGAAATTCTCAAAAAAATACCCAAAATGAAGATGGTTTCCAAGAAAATGCTCAAATTTAAGTTATGCAAAACTTGGATAGGTCATGGAAAAGGTCACGGAAATTTTCAAAAGCTCAAAAGAGTGTTAACCCTGTTGTCAGCTATTAGTTCAACCCCATCATGACCCTCTCTACTCAAGTACCAGATATGCAACTTTGATTTCAACGTGTTACTGTTAATATTCACAGTATGACAAACATCGCGACAATACTGATTGCAGGGACTTGTACTTACTTGCAGAACGAGGTGCAGATTCCAAATAATCGGCTCCACAGCAGGTAAGAGGCAGGCCATAGGCAAGCAAGATGAAGTTAGTTAGTTGAACATGTTTTAATTTTCAAACTATCAGTGTTGGAAATGTGATAGTAGTGTCAAAGGATGCTTTTTCAGTGTGATACTTTTACATAGAGCAAGGACCCTCTAACTATGAACATTTCACTTTTATTAATACCAATTTTTTTCTCTGTCTAATGAGATCTCTCTATCCAGACAAAAGGATTAGCAATTTTAACATGTAAGAAACACTAATCCTTTATATGAGAAGCACTTATTGGATAGTTAACCCTGGGCTTGTCACCTTGTGGTGGTGGTGTGGAGCCTGTACGTGCAATGACCTGGAGTGCTATGCCGGTTGGGACCAAGTCCCTGGTGGGTTCAACCATACTGGTTTGGTTGATGGATAGAGACCAGACAAAGGATAGCCAGTGGTCCTCAGGGGTGGGGGTTGGACATTCGGCTAATCACTTGACCCCATAAAAATATTATTGAAGAAAATGTAAAGAAAAGGGGCCTTCTTCGCCACTTTGGCTCAAGTAGCCAGGCAACAAGCAAATCGTTAGATAATAATAAAAAAATGTACAGAAAATTAGGTTCCCATTTTTCGAGTGTCCCAACGGTGTAACAAACAGTATAATAAAGATCATGCCAATACATTATACTAATTATTATCAATATATGCGGCCAAATTGAAATCCGGCCTTGTGAAAACATGTCCTAAGCGGGCTGCAAATGACTCCAGGTGGGCCACTTTTGCATTTTGTCCCTCGATCTGATTGGTTCACACTCCATTATCCAGTGAATTTCAACCAATGAGATTACGTTTAGACCTTTTCCTGCTGGAAAACCATAGAGGTGTGTACAACCGGACAGCAAGCTTTGAAGTTCAGTTTCACCCTAAACTAATAGTTTTCACAGAGAATGATATGTCTATTTGATGGGAATAAATGCAGAGAAAAAATTCGGATTTAGACTTCAGTCTATTTGATGGGAAAAATGGAGACAAAAAATCTGGATTTGGGCTTAAAGATAGGCTAAATAGAAGCAAAAGCACAATTCAGGAGAAAGAAAGAGAGCAAGTTCTTGTCGTCTTTACCAGAAGCGAAACATCATTCACTTGATTCCTACGGTCGAGGAAAATTAGCTAGGCTGAGGTACTGCAGGAATTTACACCAAAGATTGACTGGAAAATGTAATTTTCTTAAATATTACGATTTTCCATTGGTTCTTAACTCATTGTCGCTAATTTTCAGACACATTGTCTCTATATCTGCAACAACACAATGGTCCAGCTGGCACAGTTAATCTTATAACATTTTCAGCGCGATGTGTGTTCTTTTTTGTATTCTTGAAAACGTTATTAAATTTGGTAGTTATCAGGATGTTATTTGACCTTGTGTATTGATAATAATGATAATAAAATGGCTTTTATCTGGAATATTATTTCTTTTCAGCCTTTACGCAGGTTTAAATCAACCATATTCCCTCAAAAAGTCAATTTATTCCCTTATTAATGGGATTTGTACTTGTTTGTAAGAAGAGGTGCAGATTCTAAATGAGCAGCCTTTATCATCCATGGCAACCAAGCATCAGGTGATATTGATGAATTTTTTAAATTACAGTTACATATCAGTGAAGGAACCAGAAAATCTGTACAGTGTTATCAAAGAAGACACTTCACTGTACAGTGGTCCTGATCTGATATATGTGGCGAGAAACATTGAAAAACAATTCAAAGAATAGTAATCTTCTCTACATCTTAATTTTGTGGACTTTGAGAAGCCTTTGATAGTATCCATCGTGGCACTTTGTGGAGTTCTAAGCACCTTATGGTATCCCAAGCAAAATCAATCAAATAACGCAAGCCTTGTGTACGAATCCCACATGGGCATCCTACATGTGGGAGATCTAACACCCATGGAAAACTATTTGGATTTGGAGGTCTGTGAGGTCATTGAAAGAACTGAAAAAGAAACTCCACCAGCACTGCGTGAACTGAACATTGAACACGAAAGCTGTATGTTTACACAAACTTGAATACAAAGTCAGCTTCTGGTCCGTCTGGAATTGTTTGATCCCAACAAAGTCTGACCAATTAGGGCATAAACCTTCAGATTTTATAAGCATTGTCGCTTGCATTGCTGGGGATTTCGGATTACAACTTGTAGCATAATGCATGAGATGCCAGAAGGGAACAAATTCCAAACGGCATGAATGTGACCCGTATATTGTTTTCTGAAAAGCACCTGAACTGCCTGGCAGACTCTAAAAACATTAAAATTGGTTTATTCACTGCACTTGTTATGAATTTAATTAGATTACTATGAAGTTTCTGATTTTTATTTTATTTCTGTTTTACACTATGCTGGTGACCTCTTTTGTTTGTCGAGCACAGGACAATATCTGCAACAGAAAACAGCATGGCTGAGCACTGTGGCTAAAAATGTTGGACTGATGATCAATGCAAGTAAGAACAGAGTTATGATGTGAAAGAAGGAATAAACAAGGCAAGGCATGAATTTGCCTCACTCAGGCTTACCTGGAACACTATTAAAATCTCTCAGAAAACCAGGGTAAGGATTTTAAATTCAATGCCAAGGCTGTGTTGTCATACGTTTCAGATTGTTGAAAAACAACATGGAGATTTCCAGGAAGATCAGGGTGTTTATCCATAAATGCCTCTGATTTATCTTGCGCATAAGATGGTGAAAGAATGTCTGAAATGCTGAAGTTAGGGATATCTTTGAACAGGATGACATGGCTGAATTGACCATGTTGAAATAGTGTTGGGTTGAGCAAAAGTCACTTTATTTTGACAATTTTACAAGATCTGTTTCTTCACTAACAATTAAAATTAAATTTGAACAGTTGTCCAGGGTTCGTACAGGTCATGAAAAACCTGGAAAGTCTTGGAATTTTAGAATTTCATTTTCCAGGCCTGAAAAGTCATGGAATTAAAGTGTGGGTCATGGAAAATGATGTTTATTAAAAGAGTACATAATCAATTAGGCTTTTGCATGTAGAAATTGTCAAAAAAATACCCAAAATGAAGATGGTTTTCAAGAAAATGCTCAAATTTAAGTTATGCAAAACTTGGATAGGTCATGGAAAAGGTCACGGAAATTTTCAAAAGCTCAAAAGAGTGTTAACCTTGTTGTGAGCTATTAGTTCAACCCCATCATGACCCTCTCTACTCAAGTACCAGATATGCAACTTTGATTTCAACGTGTTACTGTTAATATTCACAGTATGACAAACATCGTGACAATACTGATTGCAGGGATTTGTACTTATTTGCAGAACGAGGTGCAGATTCCAAATAATCAGCTCCACAGCAGGTAAGAGGCAGGCCATAGGCAAGCAAGATGAAGTTAGTTAGTTGAACATGTTTTAATTTTCAAACTATCAGTGTTGGAAATGTGATAGTAGTGTCAAAGGATGCTTTTTCAGTGTGATACTTTTACATAGAGCAAGGACCCTCTAACTATGAACATTTCACTTTTATTAATACCAATTTTTTTCTCTGTCTAATGAGATCTCTCTATCCAGACAAAAGGATTAGCAATTTTAACGTGTAAGAAACACTAATCCTTTATATGAGAAGCACTTATTGGATAGTTAACCCTGGGCTTGTCACCTTGTGGTGGTGGTGTGGAGCCTGTACGTGCAATGACCTGGAGTGCTATGCCGGTTGGGACCAAGTCCCTGGTGGGTTCAACCATACTGGTTTGGTTGATGGATAGAGACCAGACAAAGGATAGCCAGTGGTCCTCAGGGGTGGGGGTTGGACATTCGGCTAATCACTTGACCCTATAAAAATATTATTGAAGAAACCGTAAAGAAAAGGGGCCTTCTTCGCCACTTTGGCTCAAGGAGCCAGGCAACAAGCAAATCGTTAGATAATAATAAAAAAATGTACAGAAAATTAGGTTCCCATTTTTCGAGTGTCCCAACGGTGTAACAAACAGTATAATAAAGATCATGCCAATACATTATACTAATTATTATCAATATATGCGGCCAAATTGAAATCCGGCCTTGTGAAAACATGTCCTAAGCGGGCTGCAAATGACTCCAGGTGGGCCGCTTTTGCATTTTGTCCCTCGATCTGATTGGTTCACACTCCATTATCCAGTGAATTTCAACCAATGAGATTACGTTTAGATCTTTTCCTGCTGGAAAACCATAGAGGTGTGTACAACCGAACAGCAAGCTTTGAAGTTCAGTTTCACCCTAAACTAATAGTTTTCACAGAGAATGATATGTCTATTTGATGGGAATAAATGAAGAAAAAAAATTCGGATTTAGACTTAAGTCTATTTGATGGGAAAAATGGAGACAAAAAATCTGGATTTGGGCTTAAAGATAGGCTAAATAGAAGCAAAAGCACAATTCAGGAGAAAGAAAGAGAGCAAGTTCTTGTCGTCTTTACCAGAAGCGAAACATCATTCACTTGATTCCTACGGTCGAGGAAAATTAGCTAGGCTGAGGTACTGCAGGAATTTACACCAAAGATTGACTGGAAAATGTAATTTTCTTAAATATTACGATTTTCCATTGGTTCTTAACTCATTGTCGCTAATTTTCAGACACATTGTCTCTATATCTGCAACAACACAATGGTCCAGCTGGCACAGTTAATCTTATAACATTTTCAGCGCGATGTGTGTTATTTTTTGTATTCTTGAAAACGTTATTAAATTTGGTAGTTATCAGGATGTTATTTGACCTTGTGTATTGATAATAATGATAATAAAATGGCTTTTATCTGGAATATTATTTCTTTTCAGCCTTTACGCAGGTTTAAATCAACCATATTCCCTCAAAAAGTCATTTTATTCCCTTATTAATGGGATTTGTACTTGTTTGTAAGAAGAGGTGCAGATTCTAAATGAGCAGCCTTTATCATCCATGGCAACCAAGCATCAGGTGATATTGATGAATTTTTTAAATTACAGTTACATATCAGTGAAGGAACCAGAAAATCTGTACAGTGTTATCAAAGAAGACACTTCACTGTACAGTGGTCCTGATCTGATATATGTGGTGAGAAACATTGAAAAACAATTCAAAGAATAGTAATCTTCTCTACATCTTAATTTTGTGGACTTTGAGAAGCCTTTGATAGTATCCATCGTGGCACTTTGTGGAGTTCTAAGCACCTTATGGTATCCCAAGCAAAATCAATCAAATAACGCAAGCCTTGTGTACGAATCCCACATGGGCATCCTACATGTGGGAGATCTAACACCCATGGAAAACTATTTGGATTTGGAGGTCTGTGAGGTCATTGAAAGAACTGAAAAAGAAACTCCACCAGCACTGCGTGAACTGAACATTGAACACGAAAGCTGTATGTTTACACAAACTTGAATACAAAGTCAGCTTCTGGTCCGTCTGGAATTGTTTGATCCCAACAAAGTCTGACCAATTAGGGCATAAACCTTCAGATTTTATAAGCATTGTCGCTTGCATTGCTGGGGATTTCGGATTACAACTTGTAGCATAATGCATGAGATGCCAGAAGGGAACAAATTCCAAACGGCATGAATGTGACCCGTATATTGTTTTCTGAAAAGCACCTGAACTGCCTGGCAGACTCTAAAAACATTAAAATTGGTTTATTCACTGCACTTGTTATGAATTTAATTAGATTACTATGAAGTTTCTGATTTTTATTTTATTTCTGTTTTACACTATGCTGGTGACCTCTTTTGTTTGTCGAGCACAGGACAATATCTGCAACAGAAAACAGCATGGCTGAGCACTGTGGCTAAAAATGTTGGACTGATGATCAATGCAAGTAAGAACAGAGTTATGATGTGAAAGAAGGAATAAACAAGGCAAGGCATGAATTTGCCTCACTCAGGCTTACCTGGAACACTATTAAAATCTCTCAGAAAACCAGGGTAAGGATTTTAAATTCAATGCCAAGGCTGTGTTGTCATACGTTTCAGATTGTTGAAAAACAACATGGAGATTTCCAGGAAGATCAGGGTGTTTATCCATAAATGCCTCTGATTTATCTTGCGCATAAGATGGTGAAAGAATGTCTGAAATGCTGAAGTTAGGGATATCTTTGAACAGGATGACATGGCTGAATTGACCATGTTGAAATAGTGTTGGGTTGAGCAAAAGTCACTTTATTTTGACAATTTTACAAGATCTGTTTCTTCACTAACAATTAAAATTAAATTTGAACAGTTGTCCAGGGTTCGTACAGGTCATGAAAAACCTGGAAAGTCTTGGAATTTTAGAATTTCATTTTCCAGGCCTGAAAAGTCATGGAATTAAAGTGTGGGTCATGGAAAATGATGTTTATTAAAAGAGTACATAATCAATTAGGCTTTTGCATGTAGAAATTGTCAAAAAAATACCCAAAATGAAGATGGTTTTCAAGAAAATGCTCAAATTTAAGTTATGCAAAACTTGGATAGGTCATGGAAAAGGTCACGGAAATTTTCAAAAGCTCAAAAGAGTGTTAACCTTGTTGTGAGCTATTAGTTCAACCCCATCATGACCCTCTCTACTCAAGTACCAGATATGCAACTTTGATTTCAACGTGTTACTGTTAATATTCACAGTATGACAAACATCGTGACAATACTGATTGCAGGGATTTGTACTTATTTGCAGAACGAGGTGCAGATTCCAAATAATCAGCTCCACAGCAGGTAAGAGGCAGGCCATAGGCAAGCAAGATGAAGTTAGTTAGTTGAACATGTTTTAATTTTCAAACTATCAGTGTTGGAAATGTGATAGTAGTGTCAAAGGATGCTTTTTCAGTGTGATACTTTTACATAGAGCAAGGACCCTCTAACTATGAACATTTCACTTTTATTAATACCAATTTTTTTCTCTGTCTAATGAGATCTCTCTATCCAGACAAAAGGATTAGCAATTTTAACGTGTAAGAAACACTAATCCTTTATATGAGAAGCACTTATTGGATAGTTAACCCTGGGCTTGTCACCTTGTGGTGGTGGTGTGGAGCCTGTACGTGCAATGACCTGGAGTGCTATGCCGGTTGGGACCAAGTCCCTGGTGGGTTCAACCATACTGGTTTGGTTGATGGATAGAGACCAGACAAAGGATAGCCAGTGGTCCTCAGGGGTGGGGGTTGGACATTCGGCTAATCACTTGACCCTATAAAAATATTATTGAAGAAACCGTAAAGAAAAGGGGCCTTCTTCGCCACTTTGGCTCAAGGAGCCAGGCAACAAGCAAATCGTTAGATAATAATAAAAAAATGTACAGAAAATTAGGTTCCCATTTTTCGAGTGTCCCAACGGTGTAACAAACAGTATAATAAAGATCATGCCAATACATTATACTAATTATTATCAATATATGCGGCCAAATTGAAATCCGGCCTTGTGAAAACATGTCCTAAGCGGGCTGCAAATGACTCCAGGTGGGCCGCTTTTGCATTTTGTCCCTCGATCTGATTGGTTCACACTCCATTATCCAGTGAATTTCAACCAATGAGATTACGTTTAGATCTTTTCCTGCTGGAAAACCATAGAGGTGTGTACAACCGAACAGCAAGCTTTGAAGTTCAGTTTCACCCTAAACTAATAGTTTTCACAGAGAATGATATGTCTATTTGATGGGAATAAATGCAGAAAAAAAATTCGGATTTAGACTTAAGTCTATTTGATGGGAAAAATGGAGACAAAAAATCTGGATTTGGGCTTAAAGATAGGCTAAATAGAAGCAAAAGCACAATTCAGGAGAAAGAAAGAGAGCAAGTTCTTGTCGTCTTTACCAGAAGCGAAACATCATTCACTTGATTCCTACGGTCGAGGAAAATTAGCTAGGCTGAGGTACTGCAGGAATTTACACCAAAGATTGACTGGAAAATGTAATTTTCTTAAATATTACGATTTTCCATTGGTTCTTAACTCATTGTCGCTAATTTTCAGACACATTGTCTCTATATCTGCAACAACACAATGGTCCAGCTGGCACAGTTAATCTTATAACATTTTCAGCGCGATGTGTGTTATTTTTTGTATTCTTGAAAACGTTATTAAATTTGGTAGTTATCAGGATGTTATTTGACCTTGTGTATTGATAATAATGATAATAAAATGGCTTTTATCTGGAATATTATTTCTTTTCAGCCTTTACGCAGGTTTAAATCAACCATATTCCCTCAAAAAGTCATTTTATTCCCTTATTAATGGGATTTGTACTTGTTTGTAAGAAGAGGTGCAGATTCTAAATGAGCAGCCTTTATCATCCATGGCAACCAAGCATCAGGTGATATTGATGAATTTTTTAAATTACAGTTACATATCAGTGAAGGAACCAGAAAATCTGTACAGTGTTATCAAAGAAGACACTTCACTGTACAGTGGTCCTGATCTGATATATGTGGTGAGAAACATTGAAAAACAATTCAAAGAATAGTAATCTTCTCTACATCTTAATTTTGTGGACTTTGAGAAGCCTTTGATAGTATCCATCGTGGCACTTTGTGGAGTTCTAAGCACCTTATGGTATCCCAAGCAAAATCAATCAAATAACGCAAGCCTTGTGTACGAATCCCACATGGGCATCCTACATGTGGGAGATCTAACACCCATGGAAAACTATTTGGATTTGGAGGTCTGTGAGGTCATTGAAAGAACTGAAAAAGAAACTCCACCAGCACTGCGTGAACTGAACATTGAACACGAAAGCTGTATGTTTACACAAACTTGAATACAAAGTCAGCTTCTGGTCCGTCTGGAATTGTTTGATCCCAACAAAGTCTGACCAATTAGGGCATAAACCTTCAGATTTTATAAGCATTGTCGCTTGCATTGCTGGGGATTTCGGATTACAACTTGTAGCATAATGCATGAGATGCCAGAAGGGAACAAATTCCAAACGGCATGAATGTGACCCGTATATTGTTTTCTGAAAAGCACCTGAACTGCCTGGCAGACTCTAAAAACATTAAAATTGGTTTATTCACTGCACTTGTTATGAATTTAATTAGATTACTATGAAGTTTCTGATTTTTATTTTATTTCTGTTTTACACTATGCTGGTGACCTCTTTTGTTTGTCGAGCACAGGACAATATCTGCAACAGAAAACAGCATGGCTGAGCACTGTGGCTAAAAATGTTGGACTGATGATCAATGCAAGTAAGAACAGAGTTATGATGTGAAAGAAGGAATAAACAAGGCAAGGCATGAATTTGCCTCACTCAGGCTTACCTGGAACACTATTAAAATCTCTCAGAAAACCAGGGTAAGGATTTTAAATTCAATGCCAAGGCTGTGTTGTCATACGTTTCAGATTGTTGAAAAACAACATGGAGATTTCCAGGAAGATCAGGGTGTTTATCCATAAATGCCTCTGATTTATCTTGCGCATAAGATGGTGAAAGAATGTCTGAAATGCTGAAGTTAGGGATATCTTTGAACAGGATGACATGGCTGAATTGACCATGTTGAAATAGTGTTGGGTTGAGCAAAAGTCACTTTATTTTGACAATTTTACAAGATCTGTTTCTTCACTAACAATTAAAATTAAATTTGAACAGTTGTCCAGGGTTCGTACAGGTCATGAAAAACCTGGAAAGTCTTGGAATTTTAGAATTTCATTTTCCAGGCCTGAAAAGTCATGGAATTAAAGTGTGGGTCATGGAAAATGATGTTTATTAAAAGAGTACATAATCAATTAGGCTTTTGCATGTAGAAATTGTCAAAAAAATACCCAAAATGAAGATGGTTTTCAAGAAAATGCTCAAATTTAAGTTATGCAAAACTTGGATAGGTCATGGAAAAGGTCACGGAAATTTTCAAAAGCTCAAAAGAGTGTTAACCTTGTTGTGAGCTATTAGTTCAACCCCATCATGACCCTCTCTACTCAAGTACCAGATATGCAACTTTGATTTCAACGTGTTACTGTTAATATTCACAGTATGACAAACATCGTGACAATACTGATTGCAGGGATTTGTACTTATTTGCAGAACGAGGTGCAGATTCCAAATAATCAGCTCCACAGCAGGTAAGAGGCAGGCCATAGGCAAGCAAGATGAAGTTAGTTAGTTGAACATGTTTTAATTTTCAAACTATCAGTGTTGGAAATGTGATAGTAGTGTCAAAGGATGCTTTTTCAGTGTGATACTTTTACATAGAGCAAGGACCCTCTAACTATGAACATTTCACTTTTATTAATACCAATTTTTTTCTCTGTCTAATGAGATCTCTCTATCCAGACAAAAGGATTAGCAATTTTAACATGTAAGAAACACTAATCCTTTATATGAGAAGCACTTATTGGATAGTTAACCCTGGGCTTGTCACCTTGTGGTGGTGGTGTGGAGCCTGTACGTGCAATGACCTGGAGTGCTATGCCGGTTGGGACCAAGTCCCTGGTGGGTTCAACCATACTTGTTTGGTTGATGGATAGAGACCAGACAAAGGATAGCCAGTGGTCCTCAGGGGTGGGGGTTGGACATTCGGCTAATCACTTGACCCTATAAAAATATTATTGAAGAAACCGTAAAGAAAAGGGGCCTTCTTCGCCACTTTGGCTCAAGGAGCCAGGCAACAAGCAAATCGTTAGATAATAATAAAAAAATGTACAGAAAATTAGGTTCCCATTTTTCGAGTGTCCCAACGGTGTAACAAACAGTATAATAAAGATCATGCCAATACATTATACTAATTATTATCAATATATGCGGCCAAATTGAAATCCGGCCTTGTGAAAACATGTCCTAAGCGGGCTGCAAATGACTCCAGGTGGGCCGCTTTTGCATTTTGTCCCTCGATCTGATTGGTTCACACTCCATTATCCAGTGAATTTCAACCAATGAGATTACGTTTAGATCTTTTCCTGCTGGAAAACCATAGAGGTGTGTACAACCGAACAGCAAGCTTTGAAGTTCAGTTTCACCCTAAACTAATAGTTTTCACAGAGAATGATATGTCTATTTGATGGGAATAAATGCAGAAAAAAAATTCGGATTTAGACTTAAGTCTATTTGATGGGAAAAATGGAGACAAAAAATCTGGATTTGGGCTTAAAGATAGGCTAAATAGAAGCAAAAGCACAATTCAGGAGAAAGAAAGAGAGCAAGTTCTTGTCGTCTTTACCAGAAGCGAAACATCATTCACTTGATTCCTACGGTCGAGGAAAATTAGCTAGGCTGAGGTACTGCAGGAATTTACACCAAAGATTGACTGGAAAATGTAATTTTCTTAAATATTACGATTTTCCATTGGTTCTTAACTCATTGTCGCTAATTTTCAGACACATTGTCTCTATATCTGCAACAACACAATGGTCCAGCTGGCACAGTTAATCTTATAACATTTTCAGCGCGATGTGTGTTCTTTTTTGTATTCTTGAAAACGTTATTAAATTTGGTAGTTATCAGGATGTTATTTGACCTTGTGTATTGATAATAATGATAATAAAATGGCTTTTATCTGGAATATTATTTCTTTTCAGCCTTTACGCAGGTTTAAATCAACCATATTCCCTCAAAAAGTCATTTTATTCCCTTATTAATGGGATTTGTACTTGTTTGTAAGAAGAGGTGCAGATTCTAAATGAGCAGCCTTTATCATCCATGGCAACCAAGCATCAGGTGATATTGATGAATTTTTTAAATTACAGTTACATATCAGTGAAGGAACCAGAAAATCTGTACAGTGTTATCAAAGAAGACACTTCACTGTACAGTGGTCCTGATCTGATATATGTGGTGAGAAACATTGAAAAACAATTCAAAGAATAGTAATCTTCTCTACATCTTAATTTTGTGGACTTTGAGAAGCCTTTGATAGTATCCATCGTGGCACTTTGTGGAGTTCTAAGCACCTTATGGTATCCCAAGCAAAATCAATCAAATAACGCAAGCCTTGTGTACGAATCCCACATGGGCATCCTACATGTGGGAGATCTAACACCCATGGAAAACTATTTGGATTTGGAGGTCTGCGAGGTCATTGAAAGAACTGAAAAAGAAACTCCACCAGCACTGCGTGAACTGAACATTGAACACGAAAGCTGTATGTTTACACAAACTTGAATACAAAGTCAGCTTCTGGTCCGTCTGGAATTGTTTGATCCCAACAAAGTCTGACCAATTAGGGCATAAACCTTCAGATTTTATAAGCATTGTCGCTTGCATTGCTGGGGATTTCGGATTACAACTTGTAGCATAATGCATGAGATGCCAGAAGGGAACAAATTCCAAACGGCATGAATGTGACCCGTATATTGTTTTCTGAAAAGCACCTGAACTGCCTGGCAGACTCTAAAAACATTAAAATTGGTTTATTCACTGCACTTGTTATGAATTTAATTAGATTACTATGAAGTTTCTGATTTTTATTTTATTTCTGTTTTACACTATGCTGGTGACCTCTTTTGTTTGTCGAGCACAGGACAATATCTGCAACAGAAAACAGCATGGCTGAGCACTGTGGCTAAAAATGTTGGACTGATGATCAATGCAAGTAAGAACAGAGTTATGATGTGAAAGAAGGAATAAACAAGGCAAGGCATGAATTTGCCTCACTCAGGCTTACCTGGAACACTATTAAAATCTCTCAGAAAACCAGGGTAAGGATTTTAAATTCAATGCCAAGGCTGTGTTGTCATACGTTTCAGATTGTTGAAAAACAACATGGAGATTTCCAGGAAGATCAGGGTGTTTATCCATAAATGCCTCTGATTTATCTTGCGCATAAGATGGTGAAAGAATGTCTGAAATGCTGAAGTTAGGGATATCTTTGAACAGGATGACATGGCTGAATTGACCATGTTGAAATAGTGTTGGGTTGAGCAAAAGTCACTTTATTTTGACAATTTTACAAGATCTGTTTCTTCACTAACAATTAAAATTAAATTTGAACAGTTGTCCAGGGTTCGTACAGGTCATGAAAAACCTGGAAAGTCTTGGAATTTTAGAATTTCATTTTCCAGGCCTGAAAAGTCATGGAATTAAAGTGTGGGTCATGGAAAATGATGTTTATTAAAAGAGTACATAATCAATTAGGCTTTTGCATGTAGAAATTGTCAAAAAAATACCCAAAATGAAGATGGTTTTCAAGAAAATGCTCAAATTTAAGTTATGCAAAACTTGGATAGGTCATGGAAAAGGTCACGGAAATTTTCAAAAGCTCAAAAGAGTGTTAACCTTGTTGTGAGCTATTAGTTCAACCCCATCATGACCCTCTCTACTCAAGTACCAGATATGCAACTTTGATTTCAACGTGTTACTGTTAATATTCACAGTATGACAAACATCGTGACAATACTGATTGCAGGGATTTGTACTTATTTGCAGAACGAGGTGCAGATTCCAAATAATCAGCTCCACAGCAGGTAAGAGGCAGGCCATAGGCAAGCAAGATGAAGTTAGTTAGTTGAACATGTTTTAATTTTCAAACTATCAGTGTTGGAAATGTGATAGTAGTGTCAAAGGATGCTTTTTCAGTGTGATACTTTTACATAGAGCAAGGACCCTCTAACTATGAACATTTCACTTTTATTAATACCAATTTTTTTCTCTGTCTAATGAGATCTCTCTATCCAGACAAAAGGATTAGCAATTTTAACGTGTAAGAAACACTAATCCTTTATATGAGAAGCACTTATTGGATAGTTAACCCTGGGCTTGTCACCTTGTGGTGGTGGTGTGGAGCCTGTACGTGCAATGACCTGGAGTGCTATGCCGGTTGGGACCAAGTCCCTGGTGGGTTCAACCATACTGGTTTGGTTGATGGATAGAGACCAGACAAAGGATAGCCAGTGGTCCTCAGGGGTGGGGGTTGGACATTCGGCTAATCACTTGACCCTATAAAAATATTATTGAAGAAACCGTAAAGAAAAGGGGCCTTCTTCGCCACTTTGGCTCAAGGAGCCAGGCAACAAGCAAATCGTTAGATAATAATAAAAAAATGTACAGAAAATTAGGTTCCCATTTTTCGAGTGTCCCAACGGTGTAACAAACAGTATAATAAAGATCATGCCAATACATTATACTAATTATTATCAATATATGCGGCCAAATTGAAATCCGGCCTTGTGAAAACATGTCCTAAGCGGGCTGCAAATGACTCCAGGTGGGCCGCTTTTGCATTTTGTCCCTCGATCTGATTGGTTCACACTCCATTATCCAGTGAATTTCAACCAATGAGATTACGTTTAGATCTTTTCCTGCTGGAAAACCATAGAGGTGTGTACAACCGAACAGCAAGCTTTGAAGTTCAGTTTCACCCTAAACTAATAGTTTTCACAGAGAATGATATGTCTATTTGATGGGAATAAATGAAGAAAAAAAATTCGGATTTAGACTTAAGTCTATTTGATGGGAAAAATGGAGACAAAAAATCTGGATTTGGGCTTAAAGATAGGCTAAATAGAAGCAAAAGCACAATTCAGGAGAAAGAAAGAGAGCAAGTTCTTGTCGTCTTTACCAGAAGCGAAACATCATTCACTTGATTCCTACGGTCGAGGAAAATTAGCTAGGCTGAGGTACTGCAGGAATTTACACCAAAGATTGACTGGAAAATGTAATTTTCTTAAATATTACGATTTTCCATTGGTTCTTAACTCATTGTCGCTAATTTTCAGACACATTGTCTCTATATCTGCAACAACACAATGGTCCAGCTGGCACAGTTAATCTTATAACATTTTCAGCGCGATGTGTGTTATTTTTTGTATTCTTGAAAACGTTATTAAATTTGGTAGTTATCAGGATGTTATTTGACCTTGTGTATTGATAATAATGATAATAAAATGGCTTTTATCTGGAATATTATTTCTTTTCAGCCTTTACGCAGGTTTAAATCAACCATATTCCCTCAAAAAGTCATTTTATTCCCTTATTAATGGGATTTGTACTTGTTTGTAAGAAGAGGTGCAGATTCTAAATGAGCAGCCTTTATCATCCATGGCAACCAAGCATCAGGTGATATTGATGAATTTTTTAAATTACAGTTACATATCAGTGAAGGAACCAGAAAATCTGTACAGTGTTATCAAAGAAGACACTTCACTGTACAGTGGTCCTGATCTGATATATGTGGTGAGAAACATTGAAAAACAATTCAAAGAATAGTAATCTTCTCTACATCTTAATTTTGTGGACTTTGAGAAGCCTTTGATAGTATCCATCGTGGCACTTTGTGGAGTTCTAAGCACCTTATGGTATCCCAAGCAAAATCAATCAAATAACGCAAGCCTTGTGTACGAATCCCACATGGGCATCCTACATGTGGGAGATCTAACACCCATGGAAAACTATTTGGATTTGGAGGTCTGTGAGGTCATTGAAAGAACTGAAAAAGAAACTCCACCAGCACTGCGTGAACTGAACATTGAACACGAAAGCTGTATGTTTACACAAACTTGAATACAAAGTCAGCTTCTGGTCCGTCTGGAATTGTTTGATCCCAACAAAGTCTGACCAATTAGGGCATAAACCTTCAGATTTTATAAGCATTGTCGCTTGCATTGCTGGGGATTTCGGATTACAACTTGTAGCATAATGCATGAGATGCCAGAAGGGAACAAATTCCAAACGGCATGAATGTGACCCGTATATTGTTTTCTGAAAAGCACCTGAACTGCCTGGCAGACTCTAAAAACATTAAAATTGGTTTATTCACTGCACTTGTTATGAATTTAATTAGATTACTATGAAGTTTCTGATTTTTATTTTATTTCTGTTTTACACTATGCTGGTGACCTCTTTTGTTTGTCGAGCACAGGACAATATCTGCAACAGAAAACAGCATGGCTGAGCACTGTGGCTAAAAATGTTGGACTGATGATCAATGCAAGTAAGAACAGAGTTATGATGTGAAAGAAGGAATAAACAAGGCAAGGCATGAATTTGCCTCACTCAGGCTTACCTGGAACACTATTAAAATCTCTCAGAAAACCAGGGTAAGGATTTTAAATTCAATGCCAAGGCTGTGTTGTCATACGTTTCAGATTGTTGAAAAACAACATGGAGATTTCCAGGAAGATCAGGGTGTTTATCCATAAATGCCTCTGATTTATCTTGCGCATAAGATGGTGAAAGAATGTCTGAAATGCTGAAGTTAGGGATATCTTTGAACAGGATGACATGGCTGAATTGACCATGTTGAAATAGTGTTGGGTTGAGCAAAAGTCACTTTATTTTGACAATTTTACAAGATCTGTTTCTTCACTAACAATTAAAATTAAATTTGAACAGTTGTCCAGGGTTCGTACAGGTCATGAAAAACCTGGAAAGTCTTGGAATTTTAGAATTTCATTTTCCAGGCCTGAAAAGTCATGGAATTAAAGTGTGGGTCATGGAAAATGATGTTTATTAAAAGAGTACATAATCAATTAGGCTTTTGCATGTAGAAATTGTCAAAAAAATACCCAAAATGAAGATGGTTTTCAAGAAAATGCTCAAATTTAAGTTATGCAAAACTTGGATAGGTCATGGAAAAGGTCACGGAAATTTTCAAAAGCTCAAAAGAGTGTTAACCTTGTTGTGAGCTATTAGTTCAACCCCATCATGACCCTCTCTACTCAAGTACCAGATATGCAACTTTGATTTCAACGTGTTACTGTTAATATTCACAGTATGACAAACATCGTGACAATACTGATTGCAGGGATTTGTACTTATTTGCAGAACGAGGTGCAGATTCCAAATAATCAGCTCCACAGCAGGTAAGAGGCAGGCCATAGGCAAGCAAGATGAAGTTAGTTAGTTGAACATGTTTTAATTTTCAAACTATCAGTGTTGGAAATGTGATAGTAGTGTCAAAGGATGCTTTTTCAGTGTGATACTTTTACATAGAGCAAGGACCCTCTAACTATGAACATTTCACTTTTATTAATACCAATTTTTTTCTCTGTCTAATGAGATCTCTCTATCCAGACAAAAGGATTAGCAATTTTAACGTGTAAGAAACACTAATCCTTTATATGAGAAGCACTTATTGGATAGTTAACCCTGGGCTTGTCACCTTGTGGTGGTGGTGTGGAGCCTGTACGTGCAATGACCTGGAGTGCTATGCCGGTTGGGACCAAGTCCCTGGTGGGTTCAACCATACTGGTTTGGTTGATGGATAGAGACCAGACAAAGGATAGCCAGTGGTCCTCAGGGGTGGGGGTTGGACATTCGGCTAATCACTTGACCCTATAAAAATATTATTGAAGAAACCGTAAAGAAAAGGGGCCTTCTTCGCCACTTTGGCTCAAGGAGCCAGGCAACAAGCAAATCGTTAGATAATAATAAAAAAATGTACAGAAAATTAGGTTCCCATTTTTCGAGTGTCCCAACGGTGTAACAAACAGTATAATAAAGATCATGCCAATACATTATACTAATTATTATCAATATATGCGGCCAAATTGAAATCCGGCCTTGTGAAAACATGTCCTAAGCGGGCTGCAAATGACTCCAGGTGGGCCGCTTTTGCATTTTGTCCCTCGATCTGATTGGTTCACACTCCATTATCCAGTGAATTTCAACCAATGAGATTACGTTTAGATCTTTTCCTGCTGGAAAACCATAGAGGTGTGTACAACCGAACAGCAAGCTTTGAAGTTCAGTTTCACCCTAAACTAATAGTTTTCACAGAGAATGATATGTCTATTTGATGGGAATAAATGCAGAAAAAAAATTCGGATTTAGACTTAAGTCTATTTGATGGGAAAAATGGAGACAAAAAATCTGGATTTGGGCTTAAAGATAGGCTAAATAGAAGCAAAAGCACAATTCAGGAGAAAGAAAGAGAGCAAGTTCTTGTCGTCTTTACCAGAAGCGAAACATCATTCACTTGATTCCTACGGTCGAGGAAAATTAGCTAGGCTGAGGTACTGCAGGAATTTACACCAAAGATTGACTGGAAAATGTAATTTTCTTAAATATTACGATTTTCCATTGGTTCTTAACTCATTGTCGCTAATTTTCAGACACATTGTCTCTATATCTGCAACAACACAATGGTCCAGCTGGCACAGTTAATCTTATAACATTTTCAGCGCGATGTGTGTTATTTTTTGTATTCTTGAAAACGTTATTAAATTTGGTAGTTATCAGGATGTTATTTGACCTTGTGTATTGATAATAATGATAATAAAATGGCTTTTATCTGGAATATTATTTCTTTTCAGCCTTTACGCAGGTTTAAATCAACCATATTCCCTCAAAAAGTCATTTTATTCCCTTATTAATGGGATTTGTACTTGTTTGTAAGAAGAGGTGCAGATTCTAAATGAGCAGCCTTTATCATCCATGGCAACCAAGCATCAGGTGATATTGATGAATTTTTTAAATTACAGTTACATATCAGTGAAGGAACCAGAAAATCTGTACAGTGTTATCAAAGAAGACACTTCACTGTACAGTGGTCCTGATCTGATATATGTGGTGAGAAACATTGAAAAACAATTCAAAGAATAGTAATCTTCTCTACATCTTAATTTTGTGGACTTTGAGAAGCCTTTGATAGTATCCATCGTGGCACTTTGTGGAGTTCTAAGCACCTTATGGTATCCCAAGCAAAATCAATCAAATAACGCAAGCCTTGTGTACGAATCCCACATGGGCATCCTACATGTGGGAGATCTAACACCCATGGAAAACTATTTGGATTTGGAGGTCTGTGAGGTCATTGAAAGAACTGAAAAAGAAACTCCACCAGCACTGCGTGAACTGAACATTGAACACGAAAGCTGTATGTTTACACAAACTTGAATACAAAGTCAGCTTCTGGTCCGTCTGGAATTGTTTGATCCCAACAAAGTCTGACCAATTAGGGCATAAACCTTCAGATTTTATAAGCATTGTCGCTTGCATTGCTGGGGATTTCGGATTACAACTTGTAGCATAATGCATGAGATGCCAGAAGGGAACAAATTCCAAACGGCATGAATGTGACCCGTATATTGTTTTCTGAAAAGCACCTGAACTGCCTGGCAGACTCTAAAAACATTAAAATTGGTTTATTCACTGCACTTGTTATGAATTTAATTAGATTACTATGAAGTTTCTGATTTTTATTTTATTTCTGTTTTACACTATGCTGGTGACCTCTTTTGTTTGTCGAGCACAGGACAATATCTGCAACAGAAAACAGCATGGCTGAGCACTGTGGCTAAAAATGTTGGACTGATGATCAATGCAAGTAAGAACAGAGTTATGATGTGAAAGAAGGAATAAACAAGGCAAGGCATGAATTTGCCTCACTCAGGCTTACCTGGAACACTATTAAAATCTCTCAGAAAACCAGGGTAAGGATTTTAAATTCAATGCCAAGGCTGTGTTGTCATACGTTTCAGATTGTTGAAAAACAACATGGAGATTTCCAGGAAGATCAGGGTGTTTATCCATAAATGCCTCTGATTTATCTTGCGCATAAGATGGTGAAAGAATGTCTGAAATGCTGAAGTTAGGGATATCTTTGAACAGGATGACATGGCTGAATTGACCATGTTGAAATAGTGTTGGGTTGAGCAAAAGTCACTTTATTTTGACAATTTTACAAGATCTGTTTCTTCACTAACAATTAAAATTAAATTTGAACAGTTGTCCAGGGTTCGTACAGGTCATGAAAAACCTGGAAAGTCTTGGAATTTTAGAATTTCATTTTCCAGGCCTGAAAAGTCATGGAATTAAAGTGTGGGTCATGGAAAATGATGTTTATTAAAAGAGTACATAATCAATTAGGCTTTTGCATGTAGAAATTGTCAAAAAAATACCCAAAATGAAGATGGTTTTCAAGAAAATGCTCAAATTTAAGTTATGCAAAACTTGGATAGGTCATGGAAAAGGTCACGGAAATTTTCAAAAGCTCAAAAGAGTGTTAACCTTGTTGTGAGCTATTAGTTCAACCCCATCATGACCCTCTCTACTCAAGTACCAGATATGCAACTTTGATTTCAACGTGTTACTGTTAATATTCACAGTATGACAAACATCGTGACAATACTGATTGCAGGGATTTGTACTTATTTGCAGAACGAGGTGCAGATTCCAAATAATCAGCTCCACAGCAGGTAAGAGGCAGGCCATAGGCAAGCAAGATGAAGTTAGTTAGTTGAACATGTTTTAATTTTCAAACTATCAGTGTTGGAAATGTGATAGTAGTGTCAAAGGATGCTTTTTCAGTGTGATACTTTTACATAGAGCAAGGACCCTCTAACTATGAACATTTCACTTTTATTAATACCAATTTTTTTCTCTGTCTAATGAGATCTCTCTATCCAGACAAAAGGATTAGCAATTTTAACGTGTAAGAAACACTAATCCTTTATATGAGAAGCACTTATTGGATAGTTAACCCTGGGCTTGTCACCTTGTGGTGGTGGTGTGGAGCCTGTACGTGCAATGACCTGGAGTGCTATGCCGGTTGGGACCAAGTCCCTGGTGGGTTCAACCATACTTGTTTGGTTGATGGATAGAGACCAGACAAAGGATAGCCAGTGGTCCTCAGGGGTGGGGGTTGGACATTCGGCTAATCACTTGACCCTATAAAAATATTATTGAAGAAACCGTAAAGAAAAGGGGCCTTCTTCGCCACTTTGGCTCAAGGAGCCAGGCAACAAGCAAATCGTTAGATAATAATAAAAAAATGTACAGAAAATTAGGTTCCCATTTTTCGAGTGTCCCAACGGTGTAACAAACAGTATAATAAAGATCATGCCAATACATTATACTAATTATTATCAATATATGCGGCCAAATTGAAATCCGGCCTTGTGAAAACATGTCCTAAGCGGGCTGCAAATGACTCCAGGTGGGCCGCTTTTGCATTTTGTCCCTCGATCTGATTGGTTCACACTCCATTATCCAGTGAATTTCAACCAATGAGATTACGTTTAGATCTTTTCCTGCTGGAAAACCATAGAGGTGTGTACAACCGAACAGCAAGCTTTGAAGTTCAGTTTCACCCTAAACTAATAGTTTTCACAGAGAATGATATGTCTATTTGATGGGAATAAATGCAGAAAAAAAATTCGGATTTAGACTTAAGTCTATTTGATGGGAAAAATGGAGACAAAAAATCTGGATTTGGGCTTAAAGATAGGCTAAATAGAAGCAAAAGCACAATTCAGGAGAAAGAAAGAGAGCAAGTTCTTGTCGTCTTTACCAGAAGCGAAACATCATTCACTTGATTCCTACGGTCGAGGAAAATTAGCTAGGCTGAGGTACTGCAGGAATTTACACCAAAGATTGACTGGAAAATGTAATTTTCTTAAATATTACGATTTTCCATTGGTTCTTAACTCATTGTCGCTAATTTTCAGACACATTGTCTCTATATCTGCAACAACACAATGGTCCAGCTGGCACAGTTAATCTTATAACATTTTCAGCGCGATGTGTGTTCTTTTTTGTATTCTTGAAAACGTTATTAAATTTGGTAGTTATCAGGATGTTATTTGACCTTGTGTATTGATAATAATGATAATAAAATGGCTTTTATCTGGAATATTATTTCTTTTCAGCCTTTACGCAGGTTTAAATCAACCATATTCCCTCAAAAAGTCATTTTATTCCCTTATTAATGGGATTTGTACTTGTTTGTAAGAAGAGGTGCAGATTCTAAATGAGCAGCCTTTATCATCCATGGCAACCAAGCATCAGGTGATATTGATGAATTTTTTAAATTACAGTTACATATCAGTGAAGGAACCAGAAAATCTGTACAGTGTTATCAAAGAAGACACTTCACTGTACAGTGGTCCTGATCTGATATATGTGGTGAGAAACATTGAAAAACAATTCAAAGAATAGTAATCTTCTCTACATCTTAATTTTGTGGACTTTGAGAAGCCTTTGATAGTATCCATCGTGGCACTTTGTGGAGTTCTAAGCACCTTATGGTATCCCAAGCAAAATCAATCAAATAACGCAAGCCTTGTGTACGAATCCCACATGGGCATCCTACATGTGGGAGATCTAACACCCATGGAAAACTATTTGGATTTGGAGGTCTGCGAGGTCATTGAAAGAACTGAAAAAGAAACTCCACCAGCACTGCGTGAACTGAACATTGAACACGAAAGCTGTATGTTTACACAAACTTGAATACAAAGTCAGCTTCTGGTCCGTCTGGAATTGTTTGATCCCAACAAAGTCTGACCAATTAGGGCATAAACCTTCAGATTTTATAAGCATTGTCGCTTGCATTGCTGGGGATTTCGGATTACAACTTGTAGCATAATGCATGAGATGCCAGAAGGGAACAAATTCCAAACGGCATGAATGTGACCCGTATATTGTTTTCTGAAAAGCACCTGAACTGCCTGGCAGACTCTAAAAACATTAAAATTGGTTTATTCACTGCACTTGTTATGAATTTAATTAGATTACTATGAAGTTTCCGATTTTTATTTTATTTCTGTTTTACACTATGCTGGTGATCTCTTTTGTTTGTGGAGCACAGGACAATATCTGCAACAGAAAACAGCATGGCTGAGCACTGTGGCTAAAAATGTTGGACTGATGATCAATGCAAGTAAGAACAGAGTTATGATGTGAAAGAAGGAATAAACAAGGCAAGGCATGAATTTGCCTCACTCAGGCTTACCTGGAACACTATTAAAATCTCTCAGAAAACCAGGGTAAGGATTTTAAATTCAATGCCAAGGCTGTGTTGTCATACGTTTCAGAATGTTGAAAAACAACATGGAGATTTCCAGGAAGATCAGGGTGTTTATCCATAAATGCCTCTGATTTATCTTGCGCATAAGATGGTGAAAGAATGTCTGAAATGCTGAAGTTAGGGATATCTTTGAACAGGATGACATGGCTGAATTGACCATGTTGAAATAGTGTTGGGTTGAGCAAAAGTCACTTTATTTTGACAATTTTACAAGATCTGTTTCTTCACTAACAATTAAAATTAAATTTGAACAGTTGTCCAGGGTTCGTACAGGTCATGAAAAACCTGGAAAGTCTTGGAATTTTAGAATTTCATTTTCCAGGCCTGAAAAGTCATGGAATTAAAGTGTGGGTCATGCAAAATGATGTTTATTAAAAGAGTACATAATCAATTAGGCTTTTTCATGTAGAAATTGTCAAAAAAATACCCAAAATGAAGATGGTTTCCAAGAAAATGCTCAAATTTAAGTTATGCAAAACTTGGATAGGTCATGGAAAAGGTCACGGAAATTTTCAAAAGCTCAAAAGAGTGTTAACCCTGTTGTCAGCTATTAGTTCAACCCCATCATGACCCTCTCTACTCAAGTACCAGATATGCAACTTTGATTTCAACGTGTTACTGTTAATATTCACAGTATGACAAACATCGTGACAATACTGATTGCAGGGACTTGTACTTACTTGCAGAACGAGGTGCAGATTCCAAATAATCGGCTCCACAGCAGGTAAGAGGCAGGCCATAGGCAAGCAAGATGAAGTTAGTTAGTTGAACATGTTTTAATTTTCAAAATATCAGTGTTGGAAATGTGATAGTAGTGTCAAAGGATGCTTTTTCAGTGTGATACTTTTACATACAGCAAGGACCCTCTAACTATGAACATTTCACTTTTATTAATACCAATTTTTTTCTCTGTCTAATGAGATCTCTCTATCCAGACAAAAGGATTAGCAATTTTAACATGTAAGAAACACTAATCCTTTATATGAGAAGCACTTATTGGATAGTTAACCCTGGGCTTGTCACCTTGTGGTGGTGGTGTGGAGCCTGTACGTGCAATGACCTGGAGTGCTAAGCCGGTTGGGACCAAGTCCCTGGTGGGTTCAACCATACTGGTTTGGTTGATGGATAGAGACCAGACAAAGGATAGCCAGTGGTCCTCAGGGGTGGGGGTTGGACATTCGGCTAATCACTTGACCCCATAAAAATATTATTGAAGAAACCGTAAAGAAAAGGGGCCTTCTTCGCCACTTTGGCTCAAGTAGCCAGGCAACAAGCAAATCGTTAGATAATAATAAAAAAATGTACAGAAAATTAGGTTCCCATTTTTCGAGTGTCCCAACGGTGTAACAAACAGTATAATAAAGATCATGCCAATACATTATACTAATTATTATCAATATATGCGGCCAAATTGAAATCCGGCCTTGTGAAAACATGTCCTAAGCGGGCTGCAAATGACTCCAGGTGGGCCACTTTTGCATTTTGTCCCTCGATCTGATTGGTTCACACTCCATTATCCAGTGAATTTCAACCAATGAGATTACGTTTAGACCTTTTCCTGCTGGAAAACCATAGAGGTGTGTACAACCGGACAGCAAGCTTTGAAGTTCAGTTTCACCCTAAACTAATAGTTTTCACAGAGAATGATATGTCTATTTGATGGGAATAAATGCAGAGAAAAAATTCGGATTTAGACTTCAGTCTATTTGATGGGAAAAATGGAGACAAAAAATCTGGATTTGGGCTTAAAGATAGGCTAAATAGAAGCAAAAGCACAATTCAGGAGAAAGAAAGAGAGCAAGTTCTTGTCGTCTTTACCAGAAGCGAAACATCATTCACCTGATTCCTACGGTCGAGGAAAATTAGCTAGGCTGAGGTACTGCAGGAATTTACACCAAAGATTGACTGGAAAATGTAATTTTCTTAAATATTACGATTTTCCATTGGTTCTTAACTCATTGTCGCTAATTTTCAGACACATTGTCTCTATATCTGCAACAACACAATGGTCCAGCTGGCACAGTTAATCTTATAACATTTTCAGCGCGATGTGTGTTCTTTTTTGTATTCTTGAAAACGTTATTAAATTTGGTAGTTATCAGGATGTTATTTGACCTTGTGTATTGATAATAATGATAATAAAATGGCTTTTATCTGGAATATTATTTCTTTTCAGCCTTTACGCAGGTTTAAATCAACCATATTCCCTCAAAAAGTCAATTTATTCCCTTATTAATGGGATTTGTACTTGTTTGTAAGAAGAGGTGCAGATTCTAAATGAGCAGCCTTTATCATCCATGGCAACCAAGCATCAGGTGATATTGATGAATTTTTTAAATTACAGTTACATATCAGTGAAGGAACCAGAAAATCTGTACAGTGTTATCAAAGAAGACACTTCACTGTACAGTGGTCCTGATCTGATATATGTGGTGAGAAACATTGAAAAACAATTCAAAGAATAGTAATCTTCTCTACATCTTAATTTTGTGGACTTTGAGAAGCCTTTGATAGTATCCATCGTGGCACTTTGTGGAGTTCTAAGCACCTTATGGTATCCCAAGCAAAATCAATCAAATAACGCAAGCCTTGTGTACGAATCCCACATGGGCATCCTACATGTGGGAGATCTAACACCCATGGAAAACTATTTGGATTTGGAGGTCTGTGAGGTCATTGAAAGAACTGAAAAAGAAACTCCACCAGCACTGCGTGAACTGAACATTGAACACGAAAGCTGTATGTTTACACAAACTTGAATACAAAGTCAGCTTCTGGTCCATCTGGAATTGTTTGATCCCAACAAAGTCTGACCAATTAGGGCATAAACCTTCAGATTTTATAAGCATTGTCGCTTGCATTGCTGGGGATTTCGGATTACAACTTGTAGCATAATGGATGAGATGCCAGAAGGGAACAAATTCCAAACGGCATGAATGTGACCCGTATATTGTTTTCTGAAAAGCACCTGAACTGCCTGGCAGACTCTAAAAACATTAAAATTGGTTTATTCACTGCACTTGTTATGAATTTAATTAGATTACTATGAAGTTTCTGATTTTTATTTTATTTCTGTTTTACACTATGCTGGTGACCTCTTTTGTTTGTCGAGCACAGGACAATATCTGCAACAGAAAACAGCATGGCTGAGCACTGTGGCTAAAAATGTTGGACTGATGATCAATGCAAGTAAGAACAGAGTTATGATGTGAAAGAAGGAATAAACAAGGCAAGGCATGAATTTGCCTCACTCAGGCTTACCTGGAACACTATTAAAATCTCTCAGAAAACCAGGGTAAGGATTTTAAATTCAATGCCAAGGCTGTGTTGTCATACGTTTCAGATTGTTGAAAAACAACATGGAGATTTCCAGGAAGATCAGGGTGTTTATCCATAAATGCCTCTGATTTATCTTGCGCATAAGATGGTGAAAGAATGTCTGAAATGCTGAAGTTAGGGATATCTTTGAACAGGATGACATGGCTAAATTGACCATGTTGAAATGGTGTTGGGTTGAGCAAAAGTCACTTTATTTTGACAATTTTACAAGATCTGTTTCTTCACTAACAATTAAAATTAAATTTGAACAGTTGTCCAGGGTTCGTACAGGTCATGAAAAACCTGGAAAGTCTTGGAATTTTAGAATTTCATTTTCCAGGCCTGAAAAGTCATGGAATTAAAGTGTGGGTCATGGAAAATGATGTTTATTAAAAGAGTACATAATCAATTAGGCTTTTTCATGTAGAAATTGTCAAAAAAATACCCAAAATGAAGATGGTTTTCAAGAAAATGCTCAAATTTAAGTTATGCAAAACTTGGATAGGTCATGGAAAAGGTCACGGAAATTTTCAAAAGCTCAAAAGAGTGTTAACCTTGTTGTCAGCTATTAGTTCAACCCCATCATGACCCTCTCTACTCAAGTACCAGATATGCAACTTTGATTTCAACGTGTTACTGTTAATATTCACAGTATGACAAACATCGTGACAATACTGATTGCAGGGATTTGTACTTATTTGCAGAACGAGGTGCAGATTCCAAATAATCAGCTCCACAGCAGGTAAGAGGCAGGCCATAGGCAAGCAAGATGAAGTTAGTTAGTTGAACATGTTTTAATTTTCAAACTATCAGTGTTGGAAATGTGATAGTAGTGTCAAAGGATGCTTTTTCAGTGTGATACTTTTACATAGAGCAAGGACCCTCTAACTATGAACATTTCACTTTTATTAATACCAATTTTTTTCTCTGTCTAATGAGATCTCTCTATCCAGACAAAAGGATTAGCAATTTTAACATGTAAGAAACACTAATCCTTTATATGAGAAGCACTTATTGGATAGTTAACCCTGGGCTTGTCACCTTGTGGTGGTGGTGTGGAGCCTGTACGTGCAATGACCTGGAGTGCTATGCCGGTTGGGACCAAGTCCCTGGTGGGTTCAACCATACTGGTTTTGTTGATGGATAGAGACCAGACAAAGGATAGCCAGTGGTCCTCAGGGGTGGGGGTTGGACATTCGGCTAATCACTTGACCCCATAAAAATATTATTGAAGAAACCGTAAAGAAAAGGGGCCTTCTTCGCCACTTTGGCTCAAGGAGCCAGGCAACAAGCAAATCGTTAGATAATAATAAAAAAATGTACAGAAAATTAGGTTCCCATTTTTCGAGTGTCCCAACGGTGTAACAAACAGTATAATAAAGATCATGCCAATACATTATACTAATTATTATCAATATATGCGGCCAAATTGAAATCCGGCCTTGTGAAAACATGTCCTAAGCGGGCTGCAAATGACTCCAGGTGGGCCGCTTTTGCATTTTGTCCCTCGATCTGATTGGTTCACACTCCATTATCCAGTGAATTTCAACCAATGAGATTACGTTTAGACCTTTTCCTGCTGGAAAACCATAGAGGTGTGTACAACCGAACAGCAAGCTTTGAAGTTCAGTTTCACCCTAAACTAATAGTTTTCACAGAGAATGATATGTCTATTTGATGGGAATAAATGCAGAAAAAAAGTTCAGATTTAGACTTAAGTCTATTTGATGGGAAAAATGGAGACAAAAAATCTGGATTTGGGCTTAAAGATAGGCTAAATAGAAGCAAAAGCACAATTCAGGAGAAAGAAAGAGAGCAAGTTCTTGTCGTCTTTACCAGAAGCGAAACATCATTCACTTAATTCCTACGGTCGAGGAAAATTAGCTAGGCTGAGGTACTGCAGGAATTTACACCAAAGATTGACTGGAAAATGTAATTTTCTTAAATATTACGATTTTCCATTGGTTCTTAACTCATTGTCGCTAATTTTCAGACACATTGTCTCTATATCTGCAACAACACAATGGTCCAGCTGGCACAGTTAATCTTATAACATTTTCAGCGCGATGTGTGTTATTTTTTGTATTCTTGAAAACGTTATTAAATTTGGTAGTTATCAGGATGTTATTTGACCTTGTGTATTGATAATAATGATAATAAAATGGCTTTTATCTGGAATATTATTTCTTTTCAGCCTTTACGCAGGTTTAAATCAACCATATTCCCTCAAAAAGTCATTTTATTCCCTTATTAATGGGATTTGTACTTGTTTGTAAGAAGAGGTGCAGATTCTAAATGAGCAGCCTTTATCATCCATGGCAACCAAGCATCAGGTGATATTGATGAATTTTTTAAATTACAGTTACATATCAGTGAAGGAACCAGAAAATCTGTACAGTGTTATCAAAGAAGACACTTCACTGTACAGTGGTCCTGATCTGATATATGTGGTGAGAAACATTGAAAAACAATTCAAAGAATAGTAATCTTCTCTACATCTTAATTTTGTGGACTTTGAGAAGCCTTTGATAGTATCCATCGTGGCACTTTGTGGAGTTCTAAGCACCTTATGGTATCCCAAGCAAAATCAATCAAATAACGCAAGCCTTGTGTACGAATCCCACATGGGCATCCTACATGTTGGAGATCTAACACCCATTGAAAACTATTTGGATTTGGAGGTCTGCGAGGTCATTGAAAGAACTGAAAAAGAAACTCCACCAGCACTGCGTGAACTGAACATTGAACACGAAAGCTGTATGTTTACACAAACTTGAATACAAAGTCAGCTTCTGGTCCGTCTTGAATTGTTTGATCCCAACAAAGTCTGACCAATTAGGGCATAAACCTTCAGATTTTATAAGCATTGTCGCTTGCATTGCTGGGGATTTCGGATTACAACTTGTAGCATAATGCATGAGATGCCAGAAGGGAACAAATTCCAAACGGCATGAATGTGACCCGTATATTGTTTTCTGAAAAGCACCTGAACTGCCTGGCAGACTCTAAAAACATTAAAATTGGTTTATTCACTGCACTTGTTATGAATTTAATTAGATTACTATGAAGTTTCCGATTTTTATTTTATTTCTGTTTTACACTATGCTGGTGATCTTTTTTGTTTGTGGAGCACAGGACAATATCTGCAACAGAAAACAGCATGGCTGAGCACTGTGGCTAAAAATGTTGGACTGATGATCAGTGCAAGTAAGAACAGAGTTATGATGTGAAAGAAGGAATAAACAAGGCAAGGCATGAATTTGCCTCACTCAGGCTTACCTGGAACACTATTAAAATCTCTCAGAAAACCAGGGTAAGGATTTTAAATTCAATGCCAAGGCTGTGTTGTCATACGTTTCAGAATGTTGAAAAACAACATGGAGATTTCCAGAAAGATCAGGGTGTTTATCCATAAATGCCTCTGATTTATCTTGCGCATAAGATGGTGAAAGAATGTCTGAAATGCTGAAGTTAGGGATATCTTTGAACAGGATGACATGGCTGAATTGACCATGTTGAAATAGTGTTGGGTTGAGCAAAAGTCACTTTATTTTGACAATTTTACAAGATCTGTTTCTTCACTAACAATTAAAATTAAATTTGAACAGTTGTCCAGGGTTCGTACAGGTCATGAAAAACCTGGAAAGTCTTGGAATTTTAGAATTTCATTTTCCAGGCCTGAAAAGTCATGGAATTAAAGTGTGGGTCATGCAAAATGATGTTTATTAAAAGAGTACATAATCAATTAGGCTTTTTCATTTAGAAATTGTCAAAAAAATACCCAAAATGAAGATGGTTTCCAAGAAAATGCTCAAATTTAAGTTATGCAAAACTTGGATAGGTCATGGAAAAGGTCACGGAAATTTTCAAAAGCTCAAAAGAGTGTTAACCCTGTTGTCAGCTATTAGTTCAACCCCATCATGACCCTCTCTACTCAAGTACCAGATATGCAACTTTGATTTCAACGTGTTACTGTTAATATTCACAGTATGACAAACATCGTGACAATACTGATTGCAGGGATTTGTACTTATTTGCAGAACGAGGTGCAGATTCCAAATAATCAGCTCCACAGCAGGTAAGAGGCAGGCCATAGGCAAGCAAGATGAAGTTAGTTAGTTGAACATGTTTTAATTTTCAAAATATCAGTGTTGGAAATGTGATAGTAGTGTCAAAGGATGCTTTTTCAGTGTGATACTTTTACATAGAGCAAAGACCCTCTAACTATGAACATTTCACTTTTATTAATACCAATTTTTTTCTCTGTCTAATGAGATCTCTCTATCCAGACAAAAGGATTAGCAATTTTAACATGTAAGAAACACTAATCCTCCTTTCAGGAGAAAGAAAGAGAGCAAGTTCTTGTCGTCTTTACCAGAAGCGAAACATCATTCACCTGATTCCTACGGTCGAGGAAAATTAGCTAGGCTGAGGTACTGCAGGAATTTACACCAAAGATTGACTGGAAAATGTAATTTTCTTAAATATTACGATTTTCCATTGGTTCTTAACTCATTGTCGCTAATTTTCAGACACATTGTCTCTATATCTGCAACAACACAATGGTCCAGCTGGCACAGTTAATCTTATAACATTTTTAGCGCGATGTGTGTTATTTTTTGTATTCTTGAAAACGTTATTAAATTTGGTAGTTATCAGGATGTTATTTGACCTTGTGTATTGATAATAATGATAATAAAATGGCTTTTATCTGGAATATTATTTCTTTTCAGCCTTTACGCAGGTTTAAATCAACCATATTCCCTCAAAAAGTCATTTTATTCCCTTATTAATGGGATTTGTACTTGTTTGTAAGAAGAGGTGCAGATTCTAAATGAGCAGCCTTTATCATCCATGGCAACCAAGCATCAGGTGATATTGATGAATTTTTTAAATTACAGTTACATATCAGTGAAGGAACCAGAAAATCTGTACAGTGTTATCAAAGAAGACACTTCACTGTACAGTGGTCCTGATCTGATATATGTGGTGAGAAACATTGAAAAACAATTCAAAGAATAGTAATCTTCTCTACATCTTAATTTTGTGGACTTTGAGAAGCCTTTGATAGTATCCATCGTGGCACTTTGTGGAGTTCTAAGCACCTTATGGTATCCCAAGCAAAATCAATCAAATAACGCAAGCCTTGTGTACGAATCCCACATGGGCATCCTACATGTGGGAGATCTAACACCCATTGAAAACTATTTGGATTTGGAGGTCTGCGAGGTTATTGAAAGAACTGAAAAAGAAACTCCACCAGCACTGCGTGAACTGAACATTGAACACGAAAGCTGTATGTTTACACAAACTTGAATACAAAGTCAGCTTCTGGTCCGTCTGGAATTGTTTGATCCCAACAAAGTCTGACCAATTAGGGCATAAACCTTCAGATTTTATAAGCATTGTCGCTTGCATTGCTGGGGATTTCGGACTACAACTTGTAGCATAATGCATGAGATGCCAGAAGGGAACAAATTCCAAACGGCATGAATGTGACCCGTATATTGTTTTCTGAAAAGCACCTGAACTGCCTGGCAGACTCTAAAAACATTAAAATTGGTTTATTCACTGCACTTGTTATGAATTTAATTAGATTACTATGAAGTTTCCGATTTTTATTTTATTTCTGTTTTACACTATGCTGGTGATCTCTTTTGTTTGTGGAGCACAGGACAATATCTGCAACAGAAAACAGCATGGCTGAGCACTGTGGCTAAAAATGTTGGACTGATGATCAATGCAAGTAAGAACAGAGTTATGATGTGAAAGAAGGAATAAACAAGGCAAGGCATGAATTTGCCTCACTCAGGCTTACCTGGAACACTATTAAAATCTCTCAGAAAACCAGGGTAAGGATTTTAAATTCAATGCCAAGGCTGTGTTGTCATACGTTTCAGAATGTTGAAAAACAACATGGAGATTTCCAGGAAGATCAGGGTGTTTATCCATAAATGCCTCTGATTTATCTTGCGCATAAGATGGTGAAAGAATGTCTGAAATGCTGAAGTTAGGGATATCTTTGAACAGGATGACATGGCTGAATTGACCATGTTGAAATAGTGTTGGGTTGAGCAAAAGTCACTTTATTTTGACAATTTTACAAGATCTGTTTCTTCACTAACAATTAAAATTAAATTTGAACAGTTGTCCAGGGTTCGTACAGGTCATGAAAAACCTGGAAAGTCTTGGAATTTTAGAATTTCATTTTCCAGGCCTGAAAAGTCATGGAATTAAAGTGTGGGTCAGGAAAATGATGTTTATTAAAAGAGTACATAATCAATTAGGCTTTTTCATGTAGAAATTGTCAAAAAAATACCCAAAATGAAGATGGTTTCCAAGAAAATGCTCAAATTTAAGTTATGCAAAACTTGGATAGGTCATGGAAAAGGTCACGGAAATTTTCAAAAGCTCAAAAGAGTGTTAACCCTGTTGTCAGCTATTAGTTCAACCCCATCATGACCCTCTCTACTCAAGTACCAGATATGCAACTTTGATTTCAACGTGTTACTGTTAATATTCACAGTATGACAAACATCGTGACAATACTGATTGCAGGGACTTGTACTTATTTGCAGAACGAGGTGCAGATTCCAAATAATCAGCTCCACAGCAGGTAAGAGGCAGGCCATAGGCAAGCAAGATGAAGTTAGTTAGTTGAACATGTTTTAATTTTCAAACTATCAGTGTTGGAAATGTGATAGTAGTGTCAAAGGATGCTTTTTCAGTGTGATACTTTTACATACAGCAAGGACCCTCTAACTATGAACATTTCACTTTTATTAATACCAATTTTTTTCTCTGTCTAATGAGATCTCTCTATCCAGACAAAAGGATTAGCAATTTTAACATGTAAGAAACACTAATCCTTTATATGAGAAGCACTTATTGGATAGTTAACCCTGGGCTTGTCACCTTGTGGTGGTGGTGTGGAGCCTGTACGTGCAATGACCTGGAGTGCTATGCCGGTTGGGACCAAGTCCCTGGTGGGTTCAACCATACTGGTTTGGTTGATGGATAGAGACCAGACAAAGGATAGCCAGTGGTCCTCAGGGGTGGGGGTTGGACATTCGGCTAATCACTTGACCCCATAAAAATATTATTGAAGAAACCGTAAAGAAAAGGGGCCTTCTTCGCCACTTTGGCTCAAGTAGCCAGGCAACAAGCAAATCGTTAGATAATAATAAAAAAATGTACAGAAAATTAGGTTCCCATTTTTCGAGTGTCCCAACGGTGTAACAAACAGTATAATAAAGATCATGCCAATACATTATACTAATTATTATCAATATATGCGGCCAAATTGAAATCCGGCCTTGTGAAAACATGTCCTAAGCGGGCTGCAAATGACTCCAGGTGGGCCGCTTTTGCATTTTGTCCCTCGATCTGATTGGTTCACACTCCATTATCCAGTGAATTTCAACCAATGAGATTACGTTTAGACCTTTTCCTGCTGGAAAACCATAGAGGTGTGTACAACCGGACAGCAAGCTTTGAAGTTCAGTTTCACCCTAAACTAATAGTTTTCACAGAGAATGATATGTCTATTTGATGGGAATAAATGCAGAGAAAAAATTCGGATTTAGACTTCAGTCTATTTGATGGGAAAAATGGAGACAAAAAATCTGGATTTGGGCTTAAAGATAGGCTAAATAGAAGCAAAAGCACAATTCAGGAGAAAGAAAGAGAGCAAGTTCTTGTCGTCTTTACCAGAAGCGAAACATCATTCACCTGATTCCTACGGTCGAGGAAAATTAGCTAGGCTGAGGTACTGCAGGAATTTACACCAAAGATTGACTGGAAAATGTAATTTTCTTAAATATTACGATTTTCCATTGGTTCTTAACTCATTGTCGCTAATTTTCAGACACATTGTCTCTATATCTGCAACAACACAATGGTCCAGCTGGCACAGTTAATCTTATAACATTTTCAGCGCGATGTGTGTTATTTTTTGTATTCTTGAAAACGTTATTAAATTTGGTAGTTATCAGGATGTTATTTGACCTTGTGTATTGATAATAATGATAATAAAATGGCTTTTATCTGGAATATTATTTCTTTTCAGCCTTTACGCAGGTTTAAATCAACCATATTCCCTCAAAAAGTCAATTTATTCCCTTATTAATGGGATTTGTACTTGTTTGTAAGAAGAGGTGCAGATTCTAAATGAGCAGCCTTTATCATCCATGGCAACCAAGCATCAGGTGATATTGATGAATTTTTTAAATTACAGTTACATATCAGTGAAGGAACCAGAAAATCTGTACAGTGTTATCAAAGAAGACACTTCACTGTACAGTGGTCCTGATCTGATATATGTGGCGAGAAACATTGAAAAACAATTCAAAGAATAGTAATCTTCTCTACATCTTAATTTTGTGGACTTTGAGAAGCCTTTGATAGTATCCATCGTGGCACTTTGTGGAGTTCTAAGCACCTTATGGTATCCCAAGCAAAATCAATCAAATAACACAAGCCTTGTGTACGAATCCCACATGGGCATCCTACATGTGGGAGATCTAACACCCATGGAAAACTATTTGGATTTGGAGGTCTGCGAGGTCATTGAAAGAACTGAAAAAGAAACTCCACCAGCACTGCGTGAACTGAACATTGAACACGAAAGCTGTATGTTTACACAAACTTGAATACAAAGTCAGCTTCTGGTCCGTCTGGAATTGTTTGATCCCAACAAAGTCTGACCAATTAGGGCATAAACCTTCAGATTTTATAAGCATTGTCGCTTGCATTGCTGGGGATTTCGGATTACAACTTGTAGCATAATGCATGAGATGCCAGAAGGGAACAAATTCCAAACGGCATGAATGTGACCCGTATATTGTTTTCTGAAAAGCACCTGAACTGCCTGGCAGACTCTAAAAACATTAAAATTGGTTTATTCACTGCACTTGTTATGAATTTAATTAGATTACTATGAAGTTTCTGATTTTTATTTTATTTCTGTTTTACACTATGCTGGTGACCTCTTTTGTTTGTCGAGCACAGGACAATATCTGCAACAGAAAACAGCATGGCTGAGCACTGTGGCTAAAAATGTTGGACTGATGATCAATGCAAGTAAGAACAGAGTTATGATGTGAAAGAAGGAATAAACAAGGCAAGGCATGAATTTGCCTCACTCAGGCTTACCTGGAACACTATTAAAATCTCTCAGAAAACCAGGGTAAGGATTTTAAATTCAATGCCAAGGCTGTGTTGTCATACGTTTCAGATTGTTGAAAAACAACATGGAGATTTCCAGGAAGATCAGGGTGTTTATCCATAAATGCCTCTGATTTATCTTGCGCATAAGATGGTGAAAGAATGTCTGAAATGCTGAAGTTAGGGATATCTTTGAACAGGATGACATGGCTGAATTGACCATGTTGAAATAGTGTTGGGTTGAGCAAAAGTCACTTTATTTTGACAATTTTACAAGATCTGTTTCTTCACTAACAATTAAAATTAAATTTGAACAGTTGTCCAGGGTTCGTACAGGTTATGAAAAACCTGGAAAGTCTTGGAATTTTAGAATTTCATTTTCCAGGCCTGAAAAGTCATGGAATTAAAGTGTGGGTCATGGAAAATGATGTTTATTAAAAGAGTACATAATCAATTAGGCTTTTTCATTTAGAAATTGTCAAAAAAATACCCAAAATGAAGATGGTTTCCAAGAAAATGCTCAAATTTAAGTTATGCAAAACTTGGATAGGTCATGGAAAAGGTCACGGAAATTTTCAAAAGCTCAAAAGAGTGTTAACCCTGTTGTCAGCTATTAGTTCAACCCCATCATGACCCTCTCTACTCAAGTACCAGATATGCAACTTTGATTTCAACGTGTTACTGTTAATATTCACAGTATGACAAACATCGTGACAATACTGATTGCAGGGATTTGTACTTATTTGCAGAACGAGGTGCAGATTCCAAATAATCAGCTCCACAGCAGGTAAGAGGCAGGCCATAGGCAAGCAAGATGAAGTTAGTTAGTTGAACATGTTTTAATTTTCAAAATATCAGTGTTGGAAATGTGATAGTAGTGTCAAAGGATGCTTTTTCAGTGTGATACTTTTACATAGAGCAAGGACCCTCTAACTATGAACATTTCACTTTTATTAATACCAATTTTTTTCTCTGTCTAATGAGATCTCTCTATCCAGACAAAAGGATTAGCAATTTTAACATGTAAGAAACACTAATCCTCCTTTCAGGAGAAAGAAAGAGAGCAAGTTCTTGTCGTCTTTACCAGAAGCGAAACATCATTCACCTGATTCCTACGGTCGAGGAAAATTAGCTAGGCTGAGGTACTGCAGGAATTTACACCAAAGATTGACTGGAAAATGTAATTTTCTTAAATATTACGATTTTCCATTGGTTCTTAACTCATTGTCGCTAATTTTCAGACACATTGTCTCTATATCTGCAACAACACAATGGTCCAGCTGGCACAGTTAATCTTATAACATTTTTAGCGCGATGTGTGTTATTTTTTGTATTCTTGAAAACGTTATTAAATTTGGTAGTTATCAGGATGTTATTTGACCTTGTGTATTGATAATAATGATAATAAAATGGCTTTTATCTGGAATATTATTTCTTTTCAGCCTTTACGCAGGTTTAAATCAACCATATTCCCTCAAAAAGTCATTTTATTCCCTTATTAATGGGATTTGTACTTGTTTGTAAGAAGAGGTGCAGATTCTAAATGAGCAGCCTTTATCATCCATGGCAACCAAGCATCAGGTGATATTGATGAATTTTTTAAATTACAGTTACATATCAGTGAAGGAACCAGAAAATCTGTACAGTGTTATCAAAGAAGACACTTCACTGTACAGTGGTCCTGATCTGATATATGTGGTGAGAAACATTGAAAAACAATTCAAAGAATAGTAATCTTCTCTACATCTTAATTTTGTGGACTTTGAGAAGCCTTTGATAGTATCCATCGTGGCACTTTGTGGAGTTCTAAGCACCTTATGGTATCCCAAGCAAAATCAATCAAATAACGCAAGCCTTGTGTACGAATCCCACATGGGCATCCTACATGTGGGAGATCTAACACCCATTGAAAACTATTTGGATTTGGAGGTCTGCGAGGTTATTGAAAGAACTGAAAAAGAAACTCCACCAGCACTGCGTGAACTGAACATTGAACACGAAAGCTGTATGTTTACACAAACTTGAATACAAAGTCAGCTTCTGGTCCGTCTGGAATTGTTTGATCCCAACAAAGTCTGACCAATTAGGGCATAAACCTTCAGATTTTATAAGCATTGTCGCTTGCATTGCTGGGGATTTCGGACTACAACTTGTAGCATAATGCATGAGATGCCAGAAGGGAACAAATTCCAAACGGCATGAATGTGACCCGTATATTGTTTTCTGAAAAGCACCTGAACTGCCTGGCAGACTCTAAAAACATTAAAATTGGTTTATTCACTGCACTTGTTATGAATTTAATTAGATTACTATGAAGTTTCCGATTTTTATTTTATTTCTGTTTTACACTATGCTGGTGATCTCTTTTGTTTGTGGAGCACAGGACAATATCTGCAACAGAAAACAGCATGGCTGAGCACTGTGGCTAAAAATGTTGGACTGATGATCAATGCAAGTAAGAACAGAGTTATGATGTGAAAGAAGGAATAAACAAGGCAAGGCATGAATTTGCCTCACTCAGGCTTACCTGGAACACTATTAAAATCTCTCAGAAAACCAGGGTAAGGATTTTAAATTCAATGCCAAGGCTGTGTTGTCATACGTTTCAGAATGTTGAAAAACAACATGGAGATTTCCAGGAAGATCAGGGTGTTTATCCATAAATGCCTCTGATTTATCTTGCGCATAAGATGGTGAAAGAATGTCTGAAATGCTGAAGTTAGGGATATCTTTGAACAGGATGACATGGCTGAATTGACCATGTTGAAATAGTGTTGGGTTGAGCAAAAGTCACTTTATTTTGACAATTTTACAAGATCTGTTTCTTCACTAACAATTAAAATTAAATTTGAACAGTTGTCCAGGGTTCGTACAGGTCATGAAAAACCTGGAAAGTCTTGGAATTTTAGAATTTCATTTTCCAGGCCTGAAAAGTCATGGAATTAAAGTGTGGGTCAGGAAAATGATGTTTATTAAAAGAGTACATAATCAATTAGGCTTTTTCATGTAGAAATTGTCAAAAAAATACCCAAAATGAAGATGGTTTCCAAGAAAATGCTCAAATTTAAGTTATGCAAAACTTGGATAGGTCATGGAAAAGGTCACGGAAATTTTCAAAAGCTCAAAAGAGTGTTAACCCTGTTGTCAGCTATTAGTTCAACCCCATCATGACCCTCTCTACTCAAGTACCAGATATGCAACTTTGATTTCAACGTGTTACTGTTAATATTCACAGTATGACAAACATCGTGACAATACTGATTGCAGGGACTTGTACTTATTTGCAGAACGAGGTGCAGATTCCAAATAATCAGCTCCACAGCAGGTAAGAGGCAGGCCATAGGCAAGCAAGATGAAGTTAGTTAGTTGAACATGTTTTAATTTTCAAACTATCAGTGTTGGAAATGTGATAGTAGTGTCAAAGGATGCTTTTTCAGTGTGATACTTTTACATAGAGCAAGGACCCTCTAACTATGAACATTTCACTTTTATTAATACCAATTTTTTTCTCTGTCTAATGAGATCTCTCTATCCAGACAAAAGGATTAGCAATTTTAACATGTAAGAAACACTAATCCTTTATATGAGAAGCACTTATTGGATAGTTAACCCTGGGCTTGTCACCTTGTGGTGGTGGTGTGGAGCCTGTACGTGCAATGACCTGGAGTGCTATGCCGGTTGGGACCAAGTCCCTGGTGGGTTCAACCATACTGGTTTGGTTGATGGATAGAGACCAGACAAAGGATAGCCAGTGGTCCTCAGGGGTGGGGGTTGGACATTCGGCTAATCACTTGACCCCATAAAAATATTATTGAAGAAACCGTAAAGAAAAGGGGCCTTCTTCGCCACTTTGGCTCAAGTAGCCAGGCAACAAGCAAATCGTTAGATAATAATAAAAAAATGTACAGAAAATTAGGTTCCCATTTTTCGAGTGTCCCAACGGTGTAACAAACAGTATAATAAAGATCATGCCAATACATTATACTAATTATTATCAATATATGCGGCCAAATTGAAATCCGGCCTTGTGAAAACATGTCCTAAGCGGGCTGCAAATGACTCCAGGTGGGCCACTTTTGCATTTTGTCCCTCGATCTGATTGGTTCACACTCCATTATCCAGTGAATTTCAACCAATGAGATTACGTTTAGACCTTTTCCTGCTGGAAAACCATAGAGGTGTGTACAACCGGACAGCAAGCTTTGAAGTTCAGTTTCACCCTAAACTAATAGTTTTCACAGAGAATGATATGTCTATTTGATGGGAATAAATGCAGAGAAAAAATTCGGATTTAGACTTCAGTCTATTTGATGGGAAAAATGGAGACAAAAAATCTGGATTTGGGCTTAAAGATAGGCTAAATAGAAGCAAAAGCACAATTCAGGAGAAAGAAAGAGAGCAAGTTCTTGTCGTCTTTACCAGAAGCGAAACATCATTCACCTGATTCCTACGGTCGAGGAAAATTAGCTAGGCTGAGGTACTGCAGGAATTTACACCAAAGATTGACTGGAAAATGTAATTTTCTTAAATATTACGATTTTCCATTGGTTCTTAACTCATTGTCGCTAATTTTCAGACACATTGTCTCTATATCTGCAACAACACAATGGTCCAGCTGGCACAGTTAATCTTATAACATTTTCAGCGCGATGTGTGTTATTTTTTGTATTCTTGAAAACGTTATTAAATTTGGTAGTTATCAGGATGTTATTTGACCTTGTGTATTGATAATAATGATAATAAAATGGCTTTTATCTGGAATATTATTTCTTTTCAGCCTTTACGCAGGTTTAAATCAACCATATTCCCTCAAAAAGTCATTTTATTCCCTTATTAATGGGATTTGTACTTGTTTGTAAGAAGAGGTGCAGATTCTAAATGAGCAGCCTTTATCATCCATGGCAACCAAGCATCAGGTGATATTGATGAATTTTTTAAATTACAGTTACATATCAGTGAAGGAACCAGAAAATCTGTACAGTGTTATCAAAGAACACACTTCACTGTACAGTGGTCCTGATCTGATATATGTGGTGAGAAACATTGAAAAACAATTCAAAGAATAGTAATCTTCTCTACATCTTAATTTTGTGGACTTTGAGAAGCCTTTGATAGTATCCATCGTGGCACTTTGTGGAGTTCTAAGCACCTTATGGTATCCCAAGCAAAATCAATCAAATAACGCAAGCCTTGTGTACGAATCCCACATGGGCATCCTACATGTGGGAGATCTAACACCCATGGAAAACTATTTGGATTTGGAGGTCTGCGAGGTCATTGAAAGAACTGAAAAAGAAACTCCACCAGCACTGCGTGAACTGAACATTGAACACGAAAGCTGTATGTTTACACCAACTTGAATACAAAGTCAGCTTCTGGTCCGTCTGGAATTGTTTGATCCCAACAAAGTCTGACCAATTAGGGCATAAACCTTCAGATTTTATAAGCATTGTCGCTTGCATTGCTGGGGATTTCGGATTACAACTTGTAGCATAATGCATGAGATGCCAGAAGGGAACAAATTCCAAACGGCATGAATGTGACCCGTATATTGTTTTCTGAAAAGCACCTGAACTGCCTGGCAGACTCTAAAAACATTAAAATTGGTTTATTCACTGCACTTGTTATGAATTTAATTAGATTACTATGAAGTTTCCGATTTTTATTTTATTTCTGTTTTACACTATGCTGGTGATCTCTTTTGTTTGTGGAGCACAGGACAATATCTGCAACAGAAAACAGCATGGCTGAGCACTGTGGCTAAAAATGTTGGACTGATGATCAATGCAAGTAAGAACAGAGTTATGATGTGAAAGAAGGAATAAACAAGGCAAGGCATGAATTTGCCTCACTCAGGCTTACCTGGAACACTATTAAAATCTCTCAGAAAACCAGGGTAAGGATTTTAAATTCAATGCCAAGGCTGTGTTGTCATACGTTTCAGATTGTTGAAAAACAACATGGAGATTTCCAGGAAGATCAGGGTGTTTATCCATAAATGCCTCTGATTTATCTTGCGCATAAGATGGTGAAAGAATGTCTGAAATGCTGAAGTTAGGGATATCTTTGAACAGGATGACATGGCTGAATTGACCATGTTGAAATAGTGTTGGGTTGAGCAAAAGTCACTTTATTTTGACAATTTTACAAGATCTGTTTCTTCACTAACAATTAAAATTAAATTTGAACAGTTGTCCAGGGTTCGTACAGGTCATGAAAAACCTGGAAAGTCTTGGAATTTTAGAATTTCATTTTCCAGGCCTGAAAAGTCATGGAATTAAAGTGTGGGTCATGGAAAATGATGTTTATTAAAAGAGTACATAATCAATTAGGCTTTTTCATGTAGAAATTGTCAAAAAAAATACCCAAAATGAAGATGGTTTCCAAGAAAATGCTCAAATTTAAGTTATGCAAAACTTGGATAGGTCATGGAAAAGGTCACGGAAATTTTCAAAAGCTCAAAAGAGTGTTAACCCTGTTGTCAGCTATTAGTTCAACCCCATCATGACCCTCTCTACTCAAGTACCAGATATGCAACTTTGATTTCAACGTGTTACTGTTAATATTCACAGTATGACAAACATCGTGACAATACTGATTGCAGGGATTTGTACTTATTTGCAGAACGAGGTGCAGATTCCAAATAATCAGCTCCACAGCAGGTAAGAGGCAGGCCATAGGCAAGCAAGATGAAGTTAGTTAGTTGAACATGTTTTAATTTTCAAAATATCAGTGTTGGAAATGTGATAGTAGTGTCAAAGGATGCTTTTTCAGTGTGATACTTTTACATAGAGCAAGGACCCTCTAACTATGAACATTTCACTTTTATTAATACCAATTTTTTTCTCTGTCTAATGAGATCTCTCTATCCAGACAAAAGGATTAGCAATTTTAACATGTAAGAAACACTAATCCTCCTTTCAGGAGAAAGAAAGAGAGCAAGTTCTTGTCGTCTTTACCAGAAGCGAAACATCATTCACCTGATTCCTACGCTCGAGGAAAATTAGCTAGGCTGAGGTACTGCAGGAATTTACACCAAAGATTGACTGGAAAATGTAATTTTCTTAAATATTACGATTTTCCATTGGTTCTTAACTCATTGTCGCTAATTTTCAGACACATTGTCTCTATATCTGCAACAACACAATGGTCCAGCTGGCACAGTTAATCTTATAACATTTTCAGCGCGATGTGTGTTATTTTTTGTATTCTTGAAAACGTTATTAAATTTGGTAGTTATCAGGATGTTATTTGACCTTGTGTATTGATAATAATGATAATAAAATGGCTTTTATCTGGAATATTATTTCTTTTCAGCCTTTACGCAGGTTTAAATCAACCATATTCCCTCAAAAAGTCATTTTATTCCCTTATTAATGGGATTTGTACTTGTTTGTAAGAAGAGGTGCAGATTCTAAATGAGCAGCCTTTATCATCCATGGCAACCAAGCATCAGGTGATATTGATGAATTTTTTAAATTACAGTTACATATCAGTGAAGGAACCAGAAAATCTGTACAGTGTTATCAAAGAAGACACTTCACTGTACAGTGGTCCTGATCTGATATATGTGGTGAGAAACATTGAAAAACAATTCAAAGAATAGTAATCTTCTCTACATCTTAATTTTGTGGACTTTGAGAAGCCTTTGATAGTATCCATCGTGGCACTTTGTGGAGTTCTAAGCACCTTATGGTATCCCAAGCAAAATCAATCAAATAACGCAAGCCTTGTGTACGAATCCCACATGGGCATCCTACATGTGGGAGATCTAACACCCATTGAAAACTATTTGGATTTGGAGGTCTGCGAGGTTATTGAAAGAACTGAAAAAGAAACTCCACCAGCACTGCGTGAACTGAACATTGAACACGAAAGCTGTATGTTTACACAAACTTGAATACAAAGTCAGCTTCTGGTCCGTCTGGAATTGTTTGATCCCAACAAAGTCTGACCAATTAGGGCATAAACCTTCAGATTTTATAAGCATTGTCGCTTGCATTGCTGGGGATTTCGGACTACAACTTGTAGCATAATGCATGAGATGCCAGAAGGGAACAAATTCCAAACGGCATGAATGTGACCCGTATATTGTTTTCTGAAAAGCACCTGAACTGCCTGGCAGACTCTAAAAACATTAAAATTGGTTTATTCACTGCACTTGTTATGAATTTAATTAGATTACTATGAAGTTTCCGATTTTTATTTTATTTCTGTTTTACACTATGCTGGTGATCTCTTTTGTTTGTGGAGCACAGGACAATATCTGCAACAGAAAACAGCATGGCTGAGCACTGTGGCTAAAAATGTTGGACTGATGATCAATGCAAGTAAGAACAGAGTTATGATGTGAAAGAAGGAATAAACAAGGCAAGGCATGAATTTGCCTCACTCAGGCTTACCTGGAACACTATTAAAATCTCTCAGAAAACCAGGGTAAGGATTTTAAATTCAATGCCAAGGCTGTGTTGTCATACGTTTCAGAATGTTGAAAAACAACATGGAGATTTCCAGGAAGATCAGGGTGTTTATCCATAAATGCCTCTGATTTATCTTGCGCATAAGATGGTGAAAGAATGTCTGAAATGCTGAAGTTAGGGATATCTTTGAACAGGATGACATGGCTGAATTGACCATGTTGAAATAGTGTTGGGTTGAGCAAAAGTCACTTTATTTTGACAATTTTACAAGATCTGTTTCTTCACTAACAATTAAAATTAAATTTGAACAGTTGTCCAGGGTTCGTACAGGTCATGAAAAACCTGGAAAGTCTTGGAATTTTAGAATTTCATTTTCCAGGCCTGAAAAGTCATGGAATTAAAGTGTGGGTCAGGAAAATGATGTTTATTAAAAGAGTACATAATCAATTAGGCTTTTTCATGTAGAAATTGTCAAAAAAATACCCAAAATGAAGATGGTTTCCAAGAAAATGCTCAAATTTAAGTTATGCAAAACTTGGATAGGTCATGGAAAAGGTCACGGAAATTTTCAAAAGCTCAAAAGAGTGTTAACCCTGTTGTCAGCTATTAGTTCAACCCCATCATGACCCTCTCTACTCAAGTACCAGATATGCAACTTTGATTTCAACGTGTTACTGTTAATATTCACAGTATGACAAACATCGTGACAATACTGATTGCAGGGACTTGTACTTATTTGCAGAACGAGGTGCAGATTCCAAATAATCAGCTCCACAGCAGGTAAGAGGCAGGCCATAGGCAAGCAAGATGAAGTTAGTTAGTTGAACATGTTTTAATTTTCAAACTATCAGTGTTGGAAATGTGATAGTAGTGTCAAAGGATGCTTTTTCAGTGTGATACTTTTACATACAGCAAGGACCCTCTAACTATGAACATTTCACTTTTATTAATACCAATTTTTTTCTCTGTCTAATGAGATCTCTCTATCCAGACAAAAGGATTAGCAATTTTAACATGTAAGAAACACTAATCCTTTATATGAGAAGCACTTATTGGATAGTTAACCCTGGGCTTGTCACCTTGTGGTGGTGGTGTGGAGCCTGTACGTGCAATGACCTGGAGTGCTATGCCGGTTGGGACCAAGTCCCTGGTGGGTTCAACCATACTGGTTTGGTTGATGGATAGAGACCAGACAAAGGATAGCCAGTGGTCCTCAGGGGTGGGGGTTGGACATTCGGCTAATCACTTGACCCCATAAAAATATTATTGAAGAAACCGTAAAGAAAAGGGGCCTTCTTCGCCACTTTGGCTCAAGTAGCCAGGCAACAAGCAAATCGTTAGATAATAATAAAAAAATGTACAGAAAATTAGGTTCCCATTTTTCGAGTGTCCCAACGGTGTAACAAACAGTATAATAAAGATCATGCCAATACATTATACTAATTATTATCAATATATGCGGCCAAATTGAAATCCGGCCTTGTGAAAACATGTCCTAAGCGGGCTGCAAATGACTCCAGGTGGGCCACTTTTGCATTTTGTCCCTCGATCTGATTGGTTCACACTCCATTATCCAGTGAATTTCAACCAATGAGATTACGTTTAGACCTTTTCCTGCTGGAAAACCATAGAGGTGTGTACAACCGGACAGCAAGCTTTGAAGTTCAGTTTCACCCTAAACTAATAGTTTTCACAGAGAATGATATGTCTATTTGATGGGAATAAATGCAGAGAAAAAATTCGGATTTAGACTTCAGTCTATTTGATGGGAAAAATGGAGACAAAAAATCTGGATTTGGGCTTAAAGATAGGCTAAATAGAAGCAAAAGCACAATTCAGGAGAAAGAAAGAGAGCAAGTTCTTGTCGTCTTTACCAGAAGCGAAACATCATTCACCTGATTCCTACGGTCGAGGAAAATTAGCTAGGCTGAGGTACTGCAGGAATTTACACCAAAGATTGACTGGAAAATGTAATTTTCTTAAATATTACGATTTTCCATTGGTTCTTAACTCATTGTCGCTAATTTTCAGACACATTGTCTCTATATCTGCAACAACACAATGGTCCAGCTGGCACAGTTAATCTTATAACATTTTCAGCGCGATGTGTGTTATTTTTTGTATTCTTGAAAACGTTATTAAATTTGGTAGTTATCAGGATGTTATTTGACCTTGTGTATTGATAATAATGATAATAAAATGGCTTTTATCTGGAATATTATTTCTTTTCAGCCTTTACGCAGGTTTAAATCAACCATATTCCCTCAAAAAGTCATTTTATTCCCTTATTAATGGGATTTGTACTTGTTTGTAAGAAGAGGTGCAGATTCTAAATGAGCAGCCTTTATCATCCATGGCAACCAAGCATCAGGTGATATTGATGAATTTTTTAAATTACAGTTACATATCAGTGAAGGAACCAGAAAATCTGTACAGTGTTATCAAAGAACACACTTCACTGTACAGTGGTCCTGATCTGATATATGTGGTGAGAAACATTGAAAAACAATTCAAAGAATAGTAATCTTCTCTACATCTTAATTTTGTGGACTTTGAGAAGCCTTTGATAGTATCCATCGTGGCACTTTGTGGAGTTCTAAGCACCTTATGGTATCCCAAGCAAAATCAATCAAATAACGCAAGCCTTGTGTACGAATCCCACATGGGCATCCTACATGTGGGAGATCTAACACCCATGGAAAACTATTTGGATTTGGAGGTCTGCGAGGTCATTGAAAGAACTGAAAAAGAAACTCCACCAGCACTGCGTGAACTGAACATTGAACACGAAAGCTGTATGTTTACACCAACTTGAATACAAAGTCAGCTTCTGGTCCGTCTGGAATTGTTTGATCCCAACAAAGTCTGACCAATTAGGGCATAAACCTTCAGATTTTATAAGCATTGTCGCTTGCATTGCTGGGGATTTCGGATTACAACTTGTAGCATAATGCATGAGATGCCAGAAGGGAACAAATTCCAAACGGCATGAATGTGACCCGTATATTGTTTTCTGAAAAGCACCTGAACTGCCTGGCAGACTCTAAAAACATTAAAATTGGTTTATTCACTGCACTTGTTATGAATTTAATTAGATTACTATGAAGTTTCCGATTTTTATTTTATTTCTGTTTTACACTATGCTGGTGATCTCTTTTGTTTGTGGAGCACAGGACAATATCTGCAACAGAAAACAGCATGGCTGAGCACTGTGGCTAAAAATGTTGGACTGATGATCAATGCAAGTAAGAACAGAGTTATGATGTGAAAGAAGGAATAAACAAGGCAAGGCATGAATTTGCCTCACTCAGGCTTACCTGGAACACTATTAAAATCTCTCAGAAAACCAGGGTAAGGATTTTAAATTCAATGCCAAGGCTGTGTTGTCATACGTTTCAGATTGTTGAAAAACAACATGGAGATTTCCAGGAAGATCAGGGTGTTTATCCATAAATGCCTCTGATTTATCTTGCGCATAAGATGGTGAAAGAATGTCTGAAATGCTGAAGTTAGGGATATCTTTGAACAGGATGACATGGCTGAATTGACCATGTTGAAATAGTGTTGGGTTGAGCAAAAGTCACTTTATTTTGACAATTTTACAAGATCTGTTTCTTCACTAACAATTAAAATTAAATTTGAACAGTTGTCCAGGGTTCGTACAGGTCATGAAAAACCTGGAAAGTCTTGGAATTTTAGAATTTCATTTTCCAGGCCTGAAAAGTCATGGAATTAAAGTGTGGGTCATGGAAAATGATGTTTATTAAAAGAGTACATAATCAATTAGGCTTTTTCATGTAGAAATTGTCTGAAAAAATACCCAAAATGAAGATGGTTTCCAAGAAAATGCTCAAATTTAAGTTATGCAAAACTTGGATAGGTCATGGAAAAGGTCACGGAAATTTTCAAAAGCTCAAAAGAGTGTTAACCCTGTTGTCAGCTATTAGTTCAACCCCATCATGACCCTCTCTACTCAAGTACCAGATATGCAACTTTGATTTCAACGTGTTACTGTTAATATTCACAGTATGACAAACATCGCGACAATACTGATTGCAGGGATTTGTACTTATTTGCAGAACGAGGTGCAGATTCCAAATAATCAGCTCCACAGCAGGTAAGAGGCAGGCCATAGGCAAGCAAGATGAAGTTAGTTAGTTGAACATGTTTTAATTTTCAAACTATCAGTGTTGGAAATGTGATAGTAGTGTCAAAGGATGCTTTTTCAGTGTGATACTTTTACATACAGCAAGGACCCTCTAACTATGAACATTTCACTTTTATTAATACCAATTTTTTTCTCTGTCTAATGAGATCTCTCTATCCAGACAAAAGGATTAGCAATTTTAACATGTAAGAAACACTAATCCTTTATATGAGAAGCACTTATTGGATAGTTAACCCTGGGCTTGTCACCTTGTGGTGGTGGTGTGGAGCCTGTACGTGCAATGACCTGGAGTGCTATGCCGGTTGGGACCAAGTCCCTGGTGGGTTCAACCATACTGGTTTGGTTGATGGATAGAGACCAGACAAAGGATAGCCAGTGGTCCTCAGGGGTGGGGGTTGGACATTCTGCTAATCACTTGACCCCATTAAAATATTATTGAAGAAACCGTAAAGAAAAGGGGCCTTCTTCGCCACTTTGGCTCAAGTAGCCAGGCAACAAGCAAATCGTTAGATAATAATAAAAAAATGTACAGAAAATTAGGTTCCCATTTCTCGAGTGTCCCAACGGTGTAACAAACAGTATAATAAAGATCATGCCAATACATTATACTAATTATTATCAATATATGCGGCCAAATTGAAATCCGGCCTTGTGAAAACATGTCCTAAGCGGGCTGCAAATGACTCCAGGTGGGCCGCTTTTGCATTTTGTCCCTCGATCTGATTGGTTCACACTCCATTATCCAGTGAATTTCAACCAATGAGATTACGTTTAGACCTTTTCCTGCTGGAAAACCATAGAGGTGTGTACAACCGGACAGCAAGCTTTGAAGTTCAGTTTCACCCTAAACTAATAGTTTTCACAGAGAATGATATGTCTATTTGATGGGAATAAATGCAGAGAAAAAAGGGAATATTTCTCAGGAAATAGGATTTTTATGTCCCTTTCTCTGCTGGTGTATTGCTTGATTTAGAGTGGGCCTGGGCCTGACGTGGGGAATATTAGTATTGCAGTAGACCCCCCTGTAAGGGTTTCGTGTTGATCATATGACTTCTCAAGCCATGTGCTCAACAATCCGTCCCGGTTAGTCTGCGGTGCAAGACTTGTTTTAGCACTTTAAGGTATGGATTATTTTTTTTTTTTTTTTTTTTTTTTCATTCTAATAGCCATTTTGATCGGGCTGTGGTACCCTTTCTTATCGAGCTTTTAGTGCCTAATCCCGCTCCCGGTGCAGGTTTTGTTTTGTAGTCTCGGACATTGTTTTGTCTATTCTTCGCTATTGATTGCTGCTATATTGTGTAGTCTGGGTTTTGAGTGGGCTTTTCTTTGGCTCTAATTTCAAAATTTGCATTTAGATGGCTTCTTCCCCTCCCACTGTTCTGTTGTTCGGTCATTCGTTTATTAGGAGACTTCGGGATGACCTTCAAACACAGTTCGATCCTCGGGCGGACGAGGGTTTTAAGCTCTCGAAAGATGCCATTGTTCATTTGCATGGTGTCGGCGGTCGCACTGTGAGAAAACTCATCCAGTATGACCTTGGGGTGTTTTCTTCCCTTTCTCCGCATGCTGTAATTTTGGAAATAGGCACCAATGACCTTTAAGGCCAGAGGTCGTTGGATCGGAGATCGAGGAATTGGTTCGGTTGTTGCTGGACTCCTACGCCGTTCGAGTTATTGGTGTGTGCGAGGTGATCCCTCGTGTTCGTGCTCCGATTTTCAATGACGCAGCACTGATTCTTAACCAGTATCTTCGCGGAGTTCTGGACCCCATTCCAAATGTTTTCTGTTGGCAGCATCGCGGTTTTTCCGAGCCATCTAGAGACCTGTATTTATCGGACGGAGTCCATGTGAATTCGCCTGGGCAGTACTTGTTGTATCGCAGCTATCGGGGCGCCATCTTGCAGGCCTTACGCATGTTGGCCTGTCCACCCGCGCCGTAAAACCTTTCCCTTGCTTATTATTTTTACGCGGCCCTGTTCCCGGCTTTATTTACGTTAATTAGCCCGGGTCCGGCTCTTCCTTGAGATAATTCTCGAAGACCCTGTTCTTCACTATTTTTGTAATAACAAACAAAAATAATAATAAATTTTAAAATTATTACAGAAATCGTAACCATGATAATAATAATGAGAACAAATACATAAACAAAAAAAACAAAACAAAACGTTAAATGACATACAATAAAATCCCTTAATGATAATGATAATAATAATACTAATAATAATAATAATAATAATAAATTGCAATAATTTATGTTAACTGTCTAATTTGAATTAGAGCTTGTTCATATTTATTGTTGACTCATGTTTCTGAATTGTTTCAATTTGTTCTTGAGCCCCTGTTGCTCAAATTACTGTCATTATTGAGCCCTTGTTGCTCTTGTTTATATTGTTTAATATCAAATGAGCCCTTGTTGCTCATTTCTTTGATATTTCCTGAGCCCGTGTTGCTCCAAAATTTTTGTTATGAGCCCTTGTTGCTCTATTTTCCAAATTGATGATTATTGCCGAGCCCTTGTTGCTCCCTTATTTGATTTGCCTATTGAGCCCTTCCGCTCAAAAAAGTTGTTTTTAAGAGCCCATGTTGCTCTCTGTTTCCACATTCTTAATTACTGATGAGCCCTTGTTGCTCATTTATTTGATTTTGTTACTGGGCCCCGGTTGCTCACTTATAATTGAGCCCTTGTTGCTCATTTAATTTGCTTTTGTTACTGAGCCCCTGTCGCTCACTTGTCATTATAGTGGAGCCCTTTTTGCTCTTGTATGATATTGCTAATTAAAACAAAACATAACTAGCCACAACAACCCAAAACCAGAAATTATTCCTATTATTGAGCTCTTGTTTACTCTTGTGTATATTTTTTACTTGCTTATGAGCCTTTATTGCTAACGTGTTCCTTATTACAGGCTAGGGTGAGGCTCTGTTTCTCAATATCATTGTTATTCCAAGGCCCGGATTCTCATTGAAGTTTCTTATGGGTCTTGCTACTGTTGCCACTGTTGTTGGCCTTGCTTATCCATACCCAAAAATTTTCTTGGTGCTCCGCGTTCCACTTTTTATTTTCAGATGCCTCCCAGACGATCTGTACGTCAGAAACGCCCCTCCTCTCAAGCTTTGGAAGCTTTGGCAGGCTCCGACACTCCTCCTGCCCGCAGGCAGAGAGCCACAGGAAGAACTCCCTCCTCCTCCAGTGCAGCACCGGCTCCCCTGGCAGCCAACCATGTGATCTCTACATGTGGAGAGGTGGGCAATATCCCCTCAGATCCAGTTTTGCCTACCGGGTTCCTGGATCAAGTCGTGGCAAGAGTGACCACAGAGGTGACCAGGCAGCTTCAACCACTTCTCTCTGGTTCTTCTGCCATGCAGTCTGACGTCACCTTGTCAACTGAGTCAACTCCGTCCCAACATGGCCCTCCTGCCAGTCAAGCCCCTGCATTTGTGCAGCCCTCTGTGTTAGCTACTGCTTCGCAGTGTCAGACTGAGGTTCCAGTTGTTGGACACCCCATTCAGCAAGCAGTCACTTCGGTTCAGGCGGATTTATCAGGTGAGCAAGGCTTGTTCCCTTCACTGCCTCGACCACAAGACCCATTCACTTCCATCAACTTACCTGTGGATGCTAGGGTTGCCATGAAGCTCAAAACAAAGATCTGGCAGCAAGAATATATTGACTTTGGGTCCTTGTTAGTTAATCCTACTCTGGATGGTAATTTTCAACTTACCTTACAGAAATCAACTGAAGGGCTTTCGCCTACTTTAGCTTTGGAGCCCCTTAACAAACCCAAAAAAATTAGTTCTATTGATACCTGGCTTCAGGCCTTTCACGTGTTTGTGGGTGTTTATGCCAGTCGCTACCCCAATGAGGCTCCGGGACTCATGAAGTATGGGTCTACTATTCAAGATCTTGCGGTACGTGGTCATAATTGGCGTTTTTATGACGAGAACTTTAGGTTCTTGCGCCAATCCCAGGCCACTTCCCTTCCCTGGGGCTCTGTCCATTGGGAGCTTTGGCTTCGGTCCCAAAGTCCCCTTAGGAAACTGCCAACCTCAGTTACTGGAACCAAGCTATTTTCCCCTATAAGTATTCCCAGGGGATACTGCTTCAGATATCATCGGGGTGGTGACTGTGCTGGTTGCTCATTTAAGCACACATGTTGTAAGTGTGAGGGGGCCCACCGGGCTCTCCATTGTAATTTTCGTGGCCTCAGAGGAAACCCTAGGATCTCCTCCAGGGCCCGAGCACCCAATAAGTCTCCTAGCAGCTCAACCCTGCCCCAGGCCAATTCAACCACCCTTGCCAACACCCGTAAAAACCAATAACCTACTCTTATTTCTTTCTGGGTATGACAATTCAATCGTGCAATATTTAGCCACTGGTTTTACAATGGGTTTCCCCTTACATTATGAGGGACCCCGCTTTTCTTGTACCTCTACCAATTTACTATCAGCCATGCAAAACCCCACTGCGGTGGATGCTAAAATTTCGAAGGAGCTTGACGCCCACAGGCTTGCTGGTCCTTTTTCGTCGCCGCCCTTTGCGGTGTTTCGCATCTCTCCTCTAGGGTTAGTTCCCAAGAAAATCGAAGGGGAATTCCGTCTCATTCACCACCTTTCATTTCCTAAGGGTTCATCATTGAATGATGGAATTTCTTCTGACCACACAAGGGTTTCTTATGCCACAGTGGAAGATGCCATTCGGCGCATCAAGTCTGTAGGCTCAACTTGTTTTCTTGCTAAGACGGATATAAAAAATGCCTTTCGCATCATTCCCATTCGCCCGCAGGATTATAATCTCCTTGGAATGTGTTGGCGAGGATTATATTACTACGACCGTTGTATGCCAATGGGTTGCTCAAGCTCCTGCAAAACTTTTGAAACATTTTCGACAGCGATTGAATGGATTGCCCAGAATAAGTTGCACATAAATGACATTTTGCACTTGTTAGATGATTTCTTAATAATTTCTCCTACAGAGGACCTCTGTCGGAAACAATTAGATTTATTTTTGTTGCTCTGTAGCTATTTGGGCATTCCCATGGCACCTGAGAAAACTGTTGGTCCCTCCCAGATAATTTCATTTGCTGGCATTGAGCTGGATTCAATCTTCATGGAGGCTCGTTTGCCACAGGAGAAGTTAGATAAGTGTCAAGCCCTCATTTCTGCCTTTCTTAAGCGCCGTAAGGTCAGTCTGCAGGAGATTCAGTCCCTAACAGGATTACTGAATTTTGCATGTTCAGTAGTTATTCCAGGTCGGGCCTTTTTACGCCGTTTGATTGACCTTACTCTTGGCGTCGTGCACCCTCACTTCCGCATTAGGTTGTCCCCAGAGGTGAAAGCAGACATGTTAGTTTGGCAAACGTTTCTTTCGGGTTTTAATGGTCGATCCTTTTTTCTCTCGGATGGTTGGTATGACTCACATCAACTCCAGCTGTATACCGATGCTTCCGGCACCCTTGGTTTTGGTGCTATTTTTGGTAGGCATTGGTGCTATGGTGAATGGCCCGATAGCTGGCGACATCGCAATATTGCATACTTAGAATTTTACCCTATTGTGTTAAGCTTGCACCTGTGGGGACATGAGATGCAAAATCGTCGTGTTTTGTTCTTTACCGACAATGAGGCTTTAGTGCATGTTATAAATAAACAGTCCTGTCGGGATAAGGACTTGATGTTCTTTGTACGAGAGCTGGTGCTAGTGTGTTTGCGTCGCAATGTTCACTTCAAAGCAAAGCATATTCCCGGTTTACACAACAAATTAGCTGATTCATTGTCTCGCTTACAATTGCAGACATTCAAGCAGCTGGCACCAGCTCATATGCATCCATTCCCCACAGAGATCCCTCAGCATCTACAGCCCCTCAATTGGCATCGATAGCTTCATTTCTGCTGCATTCGAGTCTTCAGCCCTCGTCCATCCCCACATATCAGCGTGCTTGGAAACTTTTTCATCATTTTTATAACTCAGTTTTTCAACACCCCTTTTTGGCACTTCCTATCTCACCCTCGGTCATGGCCCTATTTATATCCTATTTGTATAACTCTAGTTATGCCCCTTCCACTGTGAACACTTATATCTCAGCACTAGGTTATTGTCATAAACTCATGGGCCTCTCTGACCCCTCCAAAGTTTTCTATGTCTCTCAAATGCTCAAGGGGTATGGGAAAGTAAGTTTTCGCCTAGATTCTCGTCTTCCAATTACGCTTCCTATACTAAACAGACTGGTTGCTGCCGCATCCTGTCTAGAAGGTTCAGTGTATCAGATCATTCAATTTCAGGCTATGTGTTCTCTGGCCTTTTATGCCTTTTTACGTATTGGAGAAATTACATCAGTTTCTAAGCAGGGCGCTCCTCCTCCTCTCCAGCTTTATCAGCTCACCAAATTGTTGAATGCTGCCGATGAATTGACAGCGTTTAAAGTGACTTTCGGGAATTTTAAACATAGTTATAATGAGCGCCCCTTTTCCATAGTGGTTTCCCGTCACCCCCCTTCTTGTCCAGTAGAGTTATTGTCCCAGTATCTAGCCCTGCGAGGGACCGGACCAGGCCCTATCTTTATTACAGTGGATGGGTTGCCTGTTTCGCGTTCAAAATTTTCACAATACCTTTCAAGGGCTATTCAGCTGTGTGGCCTGGCTCCTTCTCGTTATAAGGGCCATAGTTTTCGTATAGGGGCTGCCTCGCATGCGGCGGAGCGAGGTCTGTCTGATGCCCAAATACGGGCTCTAGGTCGTTGGAAATCAAACGCTTTCCAACGTTATGTAAGGGTACCAAGCCTTGTTGCCTAAGGGTCTAGGATTAAGTTTGTCAAGTACTTGTTGCATGCAGTTAGCATGGGCAGCTGCTTCACTGGGTTCCTTCCGGGTTCTCGGGTTAGCATAGGCAAGTTACATAGCAATTTCAGTCCTAGTGCATTCCTGTAGGGGGGGCAGCAGAGTGGGTTAAGTTAGCATGGGCGGCTGTCCCACCTTGTTGCCCCTTATGTGCAGGATTTGGCCTGGTGGGCATTACAGATTGTTTGTTTACTTTGGTCTAATGCCTATCTGAGGAGGCATGGTGGTTTCAGTTAGCATGGGCGACTGTCCTGCCATGTTGATCCTTGGAGGTAAGGCTGTATTATTAAGCCTGGTTTGTTTGTTTCACTGTATCTTTATTGTTCTCATGATGAGTGCAGTTAGCATGGGCAGCTGCCTCTCCAGGCAGATTTAGTAGTGTTTGTTTCTGATAGGTTTTCTACCTTTGGTTTTTACCTTTGGATTTGTTGTGCTGCTCTTGCCTGGGGTGGGGCAGCATATGTGATCATATGCTTTTGGCGTTTTTAGTGCCCACACCTTTACTGGGCCAAACTTCTTATGAAAGATTGTTAAGGAAATTTGATGTTTGAATAAAAGCGGCTATGGGCCTTTGCCCATAGCCATATTAGCCCAATCATTTGATGTGTTTTATAGTTGCCCAGTAAACAGAGCTCAGGCAAAGCAGCACTGGGGTGTGTCCCTTCGGTGTGGAGGAAAAGGGGCATAAAGGGAATATTTCTCAGGAAATAGGATTTTTATGTCCCTTTCTCTGCTGGTGTATTGCTTGATTTAGAGTGGGCCTGGGCCTGACGGGGGGAATATTAGTATTGCAGTAGACCCCCCTGTAAGGGTTTCGTGTTGATCATATGACTTCTCAAGCCATGTGCTCAACAATCCGTCCCGGTTAGTCTGCGGTGCAAGACTTGTTTTAGCACTCCCTCCTCCTCCCCTGGTCCTAGCCACGATTTTCCTTTCTAGTATGTTTTAGTGTATGCGTTTTTAGTGCCCACACCTTTACTGGGCCAAACTTCTTATGAAAGATTGTTAAGGAAATTTGATGTTTGAATAAAAGCGGCTATGGGCCTTTGCCCATAGCCATATTAGCCCAATCATTTGATGTGTTTTATAGTTGCCCAGTAAACAGAGCTCAGGCAAAGCAGCACTGGGGTGTGTCCCTTCGGTGTGGAGGAAAAGGGGCATAAATTCGGATTTAGACTTCAGTCTATTTGATGGGAAAAATGGAGACAAAAAATCTGGATTTGGGCTTAAAGATAGGCTAAATAGAAGCAAAAGCACAATTCAGGAGAAAGAAAGAGAGTCTTTACCATAGAGGTGTGTACAACCGAACAGCAAGCTTTGAAGTTAAAGTGCCCATAATGTCAAAAAAAAAATTTCGCTCATCTAATTCTACATTTCACCAAATGAACTTCTGCAAAAAAAATTTTCGATTTGGATAAAACGCAATTTTTTTTACGAATTTTTACAAAGTTCAAAATTATATTTTCTTGTGGTTGACCCCTGCCGCTGATCACAAGAGTAACGTGCTCAACATGACCACGTGACTGATATCTCTGACCTAGGTTCAGGAACCTTCCTTGACCTTTAGTGAAAAAATACACAGGTCGTGTGCGGGTCGTTTACGATATTGGTAAGCTTTATTACGTGTCCTAAATGGAGACAACTATGAAGCAAAATTCTCACTTGTTTTCAAGTCAGATAAGTCACGACCCAAATCACGTGTTCCTGAACCTACGTCACGACTCACTTCAAACCGAGGAAAACTGGTGCGAATGGTGGACCAAAATGGCGGCAAATTTGAATGTCTTTAAAAAATTATAAAAAAATTGCGTTTAATCCAAATCGAAAAATTTTTTCGCAGAAGTTCATTAGGTGAAATGTAAAATTACATGAGCGAAAAACTAATTTTGACATTATGGGCACTTTAAGTTTCACCCTAAACTAATAGTTTTCACAGAGAATGATGTCTATTTGATGGGAATAAATGCAGAGAAAAAATTCGAATTTAGACTTCAGTCTATTTGATGGGAAAAATGCAGACAAAAAATCTGTATTCAGGCTTAAAGATAGCTTAAATAGAAGCAAAAGCACAATGCAGGAGAAAGAAAGAAAGAGAGCAAGTTCTTGTTGTCTTTACCAGAAGCGAAACATCATTCACTTGATTCCTACGGTCGAGGAAAATTAGCTAGGCTGAGGTACTGCAGGAATTTACACCAAAGATTGACTGGAAAATGTAATTTTCTTAAATATTACGATTTTACATTGGTTCTTAACTCATTGTCGCTAATTTTCAGACACATTGTCTCTATATCTGCAACAACACAATGGTCCAGCTTGCACAGTTAATCTTATAAGATTTTCAGCACGATGTGTGTTATTTTTTGTGTTAATAATAATGATAATAAAATGGCTTTTATCTGGAATATCTTTTCAGCCTTTACGCGGGTTTAAATAAACCATATTCCCTCAAAAAGTCATTTTATTCCCTTATTAATGGGATTTGTACTTGTTTGAAGGAAGAGGTGCAGATTCTAAATGAGCAGCCTTTATTATCCATGGCAACCAAGCATCAGGTGACATTGATGAATTTTATAAATTACAGTTACATATCAGTGAAGGAACCAGAAAAACTGTACAGTGTTATCAAAGAACACACTTCACTGTACAGTGGTCCTGATCTGATATATGTGGTGAGAAACATTGAAAAACAATTCAGAGAATAGCAATCTTCTCTACATCATAATTTTGTGGACTTTTAGAAGCCTTTGATAGTATCCATCGTGGCACTTTGTGGAGTTCTAAGCACCTTATGGTATCCCAAGCAAAATCAATCAAATAACGGAAGCCTTGTATACGAATCCCACATGGGCATCCTACATGTGGGAGATCTAACACCATGGAAAACTATTTGGATTTTGAGGTCTGCGAGGTCATTGAAAGAACTGAAAAAGAAACTCCACCAGCACTGCGTGAACTGAACATTGAACACGAAAGCTGTATGTTTACACAAACTTAAATACAAAGTCAGCTTCTGGTCCTTCTGGAATTGTTTGATCCCAACAAAGTCTGACCAATTAGGGCATAAACCTTCAGATTTTATAAGCATTGTGGCAGTTAAAGTTAACTGATCTTACAACGTCAATTATTTCACTCCGACTTTCATGGATCAGAAGATATTTAAGTGACAAGTTTTATCCCTGGAAAGCATATCTATTACATACTAAAGCCTTTTGGTGGAGAATTTTTCTTCATTGTGATTATAATATTAATGACTATAACATTTCCCCAATATTAAAATACATGAAGTATGTACTGTGCTGCAGAAGCGGGTCATGCATTGATCACAAGGATTTGTACTCATTTACAGAAAGAGATGAAGATTCTTGACGAGCAGTCCTTGGAATCTACAGCAAGCAAGTACCAGGCCATAGGTAAGCTAGATGAAGTATTGTGGACATTATTTTTTTATTACAGTTTTTTTTCAGTCTTTTTCATGCCGCCATCACCATGAATTGTTTTGTGGAATAAAGTTAACCACGAGATTGTTCTTCGTACCTCCAAGGGTATCCAGGTTAAATCATTCATTCGTTTGTAACTGTTCCTGGTTCGAGTGTGTAACAGTTTTTCACGAAGCGTGCGGCTCTTCTTTGCACCCCGTCTATCTGTTTAACATGTTTTTTTAAATGTCGGGCCTAAACCGAGCTGGCATATTCACCCCCATGAGGCCTCACAAGGGCTTTGTAGGCTGCCTCTTTCACGCCTTTGGGGCAGCTGCTTAGATTTCGCCGAAGAAAACAAAGTGATTGGTTGGCTTTCATGACTTTGTTATTTACATGCTGGCCCCAATCGAGGTTTCTGGACAATTCTACACCTAGATAAGGGTGGTGGGTGACTGAATCTAAAACTTTCCCCATAAGGCGCTAGACACAACAGGATTTTGTTTCCTCGATATTCTTAAGACGTGGCATTTTCTAGGGTTAAATTTCATTTGCCATTTTTTGGACCATGCCTGAAGTGCTGTTAGATCTAACTGCAGTTTGGTGGCATCATCATGAGACTCAATAGTTCTGTACATCAAAGTATCATCAGCAAAAAGACGCAACCTAGAAGTACAATTTTCTCCCAGGTCATTAATGTACAAGAGAAAAAAGAGGGGAACCGAGAACCGTCCCCTGAGGGACCCCTGACAAAACTGGCACTTCCGGAGAGTTGTACCCATCAACGACAACTGACTGGCTTCGGCACGTGAGCCATTATGTTAACCAGGTGTTAAGAGCACCACGTATGCCATAGTAGCGCAGTTTCAATAGAAGGCGCTGGTGCGGAACCGAGTCGAAGGCTTTGGAAAAATCCATTATTATTAAGTCAATTTATTTCCCTTTATCAAGGGAGCGAGCAATTTCTTCCACTGTACAAATTAACTGAGTTTCACAAGACAATTTTTTTGAAAACCATGTTGATAGTTGACCAGTACTTGACTTGAATCAAGATGAGACATCATTTCGTGAAAAATAATGTGTTCCATAATTTTGCAGGGAACCGACGTAAGAGAGATCGGTCGATAATTGTCCACTTGACCTCTATTATCTTTTTTATGTACTTGTACAACGGTCGCTTTAAGCCAGACCTGGGGAAGCGAGCCTTCATGGAGCGACTGCGTAAACAGACGCTGTAAAAAGGAGCGAGTTCAGTAGCAGCCTGCTTTAGTATGTAGCAAGGAATTCCATCAGGTCCATTAGCTTTTTTGCAGTCCAACTTCTGAACAAGTTTCGTTATTCCGGCCGTACTAAAATGAATCGTTGGTATTTTGATTTTATAGAGGTCCAAAAACGTTTGGTCATCATAGGTCTACGAGTTTCAAGGCCGATCTCATCAATCTCTAGAAGATCCGATAGGTACTTATCGTATGCGAGAGTCAACCTTTTTCTAGTTGCTTTGCGTAAATCCTTAAACTTCTTCCAGTCAGCTTGGCTATTTGATCTCCGTGCTCTGTTATATAAGGACTGTTTCTTACGTATCATCCGCTATTCATCCACCGTACATTCCATCGTGATCCCAGTTTCTTTTGAGGAAAGTGCTGTTTCGTCACCTCAAAGATTGTTTCAGTTAGGAAGCTGTAGTTTTCAGCGACTGATTTATCTTGCGGGTTATTAGCAAGATAATTGTCTAGACGTATTTTCAGATCATTTCTAGCCGAATCTATATCGCCCTTTTTAAACAGGAAAACTTTCCTCGGTTGTTTTCTATTAATTGACGGTTTCAGAGTAATATCCACAATGACTGCATCGTGATCGCTCATGCCATCAACTATCTGGACATTCTTTACTAGCTTTGGGTTCGTTGTGAGCACTAAATCAAGAATTTTTCATTTTCCGTGTAGATTTTTTCACGTGCTGAGACATAGAGTGGTCGTGTATAATGTCAAGCAGCTTGGCATTTACTATTGTACCATAGGCATTTTAGCGAATATCCATCCTCTTCGTCCCAGACAATATCTGGCAGATTGAAATCACCAGTTAATATTATATTTAGGAGAGATTTCGCTGTGAGACTGGACAAAGTTTATCTAGGCACTCCAAGGGTTCGACGGTGCAATTTGGAGCCCTATAAATAGATCCAATATTTCACCCAAACCGCCTCGCAGTTTGAGTCCAGATTACTTTCGTGGGTCGCCATCAATTTGTTGGAAACAGCTATTAATACACCACCACCATTAAGATTTCGGTCTTTTCGAAAAATCGAGTAATTTCCACCAAGGAGAGAATGGAATCATCAATGTGGGTCTCATTAGCATTTATAATATCAGGCTTGTATGTGTCAATCATAAGTTGGAAATCCAACCGCTTCGAAAGGCTCTGCAAGCTGCAACAATTTAACACTCGTAGTGTATTAGTGGTGCCTGTCCATTCTTTTGTTTCACTTGCGCTAGATGCTTTTTACAATGTTTCCATTAGTTTTCACATTTTTAGAAACTTGATGCCAATACTGATTATTGGAATTTGAACTCATTTGCAGGAAGAGGTACAGATTTCAAGTGTGGTGCTCACGAAGAACATTTTACATTGTCCTCAAATTGTCAGATTTCTCCAGTTCCAAACATTCAATTTTTGCTAGTAGATTTCAAAGTTTCTTCAGAATTTAGCCTTTTCCAAAGGACTTGTTTGCACACAAAGTGCTCTTGCTTTCCCCCAAGTGTGCTCCATGGATCTCATCTAGCACCTCTGCCCTCAGTGGTCTTGGGACAACTATTCGATCTGATTTAAACAGAAGCCCATCCTCGACACTCAACTCTTCCTTAAAGCTCCAATACTCTCTGGCAAGCTGATCAACCTGTTCTTTTTCAGATGGCCACCCTTTTAGGTCATACTCCTTAAATCTCTTCAGTGTGTTGCTTTCAAATCCAAGCTCCTCCACCGGCTCTGTGGTTGGCTCACTGTCACTGGAGCCCTGCTCAGACAGTCAGATATGACCTGTTGCTTTCCAGGTACATACCGCACATCAAGATCATACTTAGTCAGTTTCAATAGCATCCTTTGCAATCTGGGAGGAGCATCATTTAAAGGCTTTCGGAAGATTGACTCCAGCGGTTTGTGATCTGTTTCTACTATCACTCTCTCTCAATGTTCGCATAATTCCTCTCGCAGCTCGTTAGTGTCTTTGATCCAAAGGCAACTGGTTTGCCCTCCTGCAGAATCACTGCACCAAGGCCCTTGCTACTTGCGTCTACATTTAGCACTGTTTCCTTGGTGTTGTCAAAGTAAGTGAGTGCAGGTGCGCTTGTGATGACAGACTTCAGTTTGTCAAAGGCCTCTTGTTGTGGTTTCTCCCATCTTTCTCCTGCATCTTTCTGGGTAAGCTGTGAAATGGGTTCTTGTATGTCAGCCTTGTGTTCAATAAACTTGTCAAGATAATTGACAATTCCTAGGATGCGAAGGACACCTTCTTTGTCTACTGGGGGTGGCATTTCATTAATGGCTCTGATTTTCTCAGGATCCGGTTTCAAACCTTCGGATGAGAACAGGTGCCCAACATAGCTCACTTCTGGAACTCTGAGTTTGACTTTCTTGGGGTTAAACTTCAATCCAACTTTTCTGCTCTTGTCCAGCACTCTTCTCAACTTCTCATCAACTTCAAATTGGTCTTTACGATGAACCAGGAAATCATCTACTATAATTTCAACTGGAACCCCTTCAAAGAGCTTGTCCATCTCCCCCTGGTAGAGTTCCGGGGCTGGTGAGATACCAAAAGGGAGTCTTGTAAATCGATAGCGCCCCCAAGGGGTGTTGAAAGTTAACAGCTTGGAACTCTCTTCGTCTACAGGAAGCTGCCAGTATCCACTGCATGCATCAAGTGAAGTAAAACTCTTTGCGCCTGAGAGTCGGTTTGCAACTTCTTCTACAGTAAGCATAGGATAGTGGGGTCGTTTCAATGCTTTGTTCAGATCTCTTGGGTCAATACAAATGCGAACATCATCCTTTGACGGTGGAGTGTCCTTTCTTTTGTCGTTCACTTTCCTTTTGTCAATAACTAGCATTGATGAGACCCAAGGTGTAGGCTCATCCTCTTTCACAATAATTCCATCTTCCTCCATCTCCTTCATTTTTTTGCATGCAGGCTCTAACATAGCAACTGGAATTTTCCTGGGAGGGTGTACAACTGGTGGCACTGAAGTATCAACTTCCAGATGTACTTTGTTTGGAAGTTTACCAGGCTTATCACTGAAACAATCTTGGTACTCACATAAACCTGAATCGTTCTGGAAAATGCTCTGGTCTCCAGATGCTCTCTGTGTTCCTGGTGTGGCTTCGGGGTATCAATCAGTTGGAGATTCATAAACGTAAGGATTTCTAAATCCAACCAGGCATCACAACCCATTAAGGGTGTAAAGTTTCCATCGACAACAAGATACAGCAAATCCATTCGACGATTCTTGTATTGAGTTGGAAGGCGTAAGGCGTATTTCAACTTCTTGCCCTGCAATCTGAATAGTGACCATGCTCTTTCTGGATTTCCTGGCATCTGAAACACTTCCAAGTTCAATCGATCGAAAATAAGTGTGAACTTCCTGGTCTGAGCTCCGAGGGTCTTCGTTAGGTGGACTTCCTTTTTGGACTACATCAACTTGCGAGCCCCCTTTTGCATTTGCTGAGCACATCTGGGCAAAATGACCTTCTTTCTTACACTTAAGACATTGTTTTCCAAATGCTGGGCAACGGGATGGACGAGTAAATGGGTGCTTGTAACCACAAAACTTACAGGAACGAGGGGTTTTCTTGTCCTGTCTCTTTGACTTATCAACAGGCTGAATTCCTATTGAACGGTCTGTTCCAGCACCTGCTGGTGTGCTAAACTTGTACTTTTGCAATTCTGCTGCCTCAAAGGTTCGGCAGTAATCATGAGCTTTCTGAAGGGTCAGGTCAGGTTTCTTTAGCAGTTCTCCTCTCAGCTCATCTGATAGTACACCTCCCACAATTCGATCCCTTACTAGCGAATCTCGCAGATCGCCAAAATCACACGTTAAAGACAAACGTTTCAGTTCGCTGACAAAATTATCAATCCTCTCCCCCTCTTTCTGGTTACGCTGATTAAACACTAACCTCTCATAGATCACATTCCTTGCTCCCTCGCAGAGCTCCTTGAATTTCTTGCACACATCTGCATAGACAATGAGGGTTCTGGCACAGCCAGAACCCTCATGCGTGGTTGCGGAGCGGTTGCGAAATGGTTGCTAAGTGGTGGCTGGGTGGAGGGGAGGCGTGGGTTGAGGGGGTGGCAGGGGTGGCAGCCCAGAATCTAAAAACAGTGTGTGACAAACGAAAACACAAGTAAAAATCGCGTGACCCGCCAAGCGAGCGAATGTCACAAAACATGTGTGTCGCAAACACAAAACCGTCAAAGCGAGCGGTGTGACAATATTCCCCGTTGAAGAAATGCATGCACTTGTAATATTGTTCCATAATTATATTCCATTTGAAATATCTGCACAAGTGTATACGCAAACATGGCTGTACCAAACCAAGAAGGAGAAAACAAGTGCAAACTTTCCGAGTCAATCCGAGTCAAAACCTCCCTCCAGAACTCAGGGAGCGAATTTGTAAGGAATTCATCGCAATCAAAGTCAAGGAGCGATTGGATCTCGGTTTCGATGTTGTGCATAACGAGTTATTTGCGCTAAACGAAAACGATTTTTTTTGCCACTTTTTGCGACAGATGTGAACAGTTTACAAAAGTTATCGTTTGTACATGCAGACTAAATGGTATCGTTTGTACATGCAGGCTAAATGGATTATGCTTTACATGTTATAAAAATGGTGTGGAACATTCTTTAGGCGGCACTTATTATTTTGATGATAACGAATTCTATGAGTATATCCTAAAATCTTTTTGCTTGTGACTGGAACAACTTCGCAAACAAGTGAAATATTTACGATAGCGGGGAAAAAAAATACATTTGATCCGCTCTGACATCATGGGTTTTTTCCCAAATATCATGTGAACAGCCAACTGAAACAATTACTTTTTCACGTGCTAAACAATAGATGCATACCAAATCACCCTAGAAATGCACTGTTTGAAAAGTAAATTTTAAAACTATTAATACATTTTCAGTTGTTAGGGTGATTTGGTATCCATCTATTGTTTTGCACGTGAAAAGTTATTGTCTTCTTATACGTTCCACGTGAGGCCAGAAACCGGAAGTTCTAGATCATTCTGTTTTGAACGGAAGCGGTTGATAACTCAGAGAGAAAGCGGCATGTCTTTGCTGTTAATTAATATCATTGCATATGCAATAGACGAACTTTTTACGCCTGTTTGGCAGAAAGATATCAAACGAATATCATACGAAGTTATTCAGGCCATACAAGAGGCACAGGAAATGAGCTTAGATTAACCCAAAAGACAACTCTTACAATATGAAAGTCAAACAGTTCACCATTTTCATTTTTAACTGAGATGTTTAAACTTCGTACTTCTTTGGTTTTATTTGTGTCTCTCACTTCTATGGTTCGCAAATTGCCAGTTTGTCAGAGAAGAACATTTTGCACCCCTTTCCCCGTTTCAATGTTGTCCATCTAAGTTTTGTACGTCATATTGCATAGCTAGCAACATTGGGAAGGGGAGGAGGGGAGAGAGATTACGCGCAATAGCGCGGTGAAGAGTCTTCTCTCGTTAAGGTAGGATGTCTCAACTACTTATACAACTGGTTGTCTTTCCAGTGTATTGAATGAAACATTGTCCAGCGGCAATGGAGATGATTTAGAACGAGCTAAATACTGAAATGTATTGAAAAAAGAAAGGTTCCGTTCGTTTCAAGAGAAAAGAAAAGGTAGAGCGCGCAGATTTGGATGGAATCTTGCTAATACTTAAGTTACGTTTTGTGACGTAAAGAAATTCATCAATCGAATTTCTTGTTCAATAAAGGCAAACGACATGGTTTTTAAGGAGAAAATCAAACCAGAACTAAAAGCTTATGTAAGATTCCTTCGAGAACAGGGTGATGTACCTGTTAAAGAAATAGTACACCGTTGTGGAATATCCAGGGCATCGGTTTATCGCTGTTTAAAATTTGCAAATCAAGCACAAAAGAAAAGTAACAAGCATGGCAGGCCGCGATTAATCGATGTGCGCCAGGAAAGGAAAATCCACAGAACAATTGGAAGACTTCGTGAACAAGAGGGAAACTTCTCATGCCACAGAATAAGGGCAGAAGCGGGTTTACACAATACTTCACTGTGGACTATCAATCGAACTTTGAAACGAATGGGATATGCCTTTTTGGAAGCAAGAAAAAAAGGAATATTACTGGAGAGAGATTTCAGAGAGCGTTTAAGGTTTGCACGTAAAGTGAAAAGAACTTATTGCAACGACTTCTTCATGAATGATATCTGCTTTTATCTAGACGGGGTAAGCTTTTATCATAAATACAATCCACTCGACGACGCTAGAGCCCCTAAAGGTAAAATCTGGAGGAAACGAAAGGAGGGACTGTCTGTGACTGCAAAGGGAACGCACGTAGGCTCGGGCGGAAGAGTTGTTAAAATGATTGTAGCCATTTCATATGGAAAAGGCGTCATATACTGTGAACAATATGAAAAACTAGATGGTAATTATTATGCAGATTTTATACGCAGAAATTTCCGAAATATGTTTCAAAAGAGCGGGAAACGTTCAAAGCTATTCGTCCAAGACAATTGCCCCATACTGAATTGTGCTAAGGCGCGAAAGGCTCTTAAGGAGGTTGGGGGAGAATTATTTCCTATTCCGAAAAGAAGTGGAGATCTTAATCCTATCGAGAATGTTTTTAATGCCGCGAAAGAAGAGCTCCGAACACAAGCTGTGAGGTTGAATTTAACTTATGAGAGTTTTGAGGCCTTTGCAAGAAGAGTGAAAAGTACATTGTATTCAATGCGAAGGGAAATAATTGACAATACCATCGCTTCAATGTTTAAGCGCTTGGATTTAATCACAAAAAATAGGGGCAGGCGTACAAAATACTAAGAAAAATAAATCGAAAAGGAAAAAATGGAGCTTTATAAATAATGCAAAAGTGATCTTTTATTTACAATGCGACAAAATATCTCATGTAATGACAGGATATTGCGTGACATATGTTATTATTGCGTGACTAATTTAAAGAACTTGAACGTATGAGATATTCCTGCATTGAGTCATTTCAAAAAATAAAGATTTAGTGCATTCCAAAAAATAGCCGTGGTCCAAAAATGTCTTAGCCATTGTTACTGATACTCCTTATAACAGTCTGAATTCGTTCCTTTATTCTCAACGATTTACTTGAAAGTATACATAAAACACAGAAGACAAAATACAGAGTTAACAAATGCTAACTTAAACTAAGGAAACTGAAATACAAGAAATGAATACGAAAAATACAAATGAAAACGTGACTACTTACAAGATCTGTACGGCACTCCGGAATAAACAACGACTGAATTAAAATTACAAACTACAACGCTATATAACGGTTAAAGGCTAGAACAATAGACTAACAAGGTTACGTAATATACAAAAGGCGATTACATAAAACAACGCTGACAAACTAAATTTACATTTTGACAGCGCAAAAATGCGAAACTAATAATACAAGAACTGAGCTAACGAGCCGAAACTATTTACTTATTACAAAGACAAAACGGAACGGATTAAAAAAAATAACTCTCGTGGCAACAGCCATCATAACTTGGATTTCCCAACGGTCTACCATAAAAACACGGTCTACCCTCACCACGGTACGAAATAGGATATTCTTTATTGTAATTACATTCCGATGGTAGACCGTGGTAGACCGCGGTGGATGATTGCGTTTCTATTCACCTATACACTGTTTCTCCTGGCCTTGCTAAAGGACTCATTTTAGCTAAGCACTAACGAGGCAAAGCACCTTGCACACTTCGGGATTTTCCTTTTGATCAGCTTGCGCGAATGATTCTCGAGTTGGAAACTTCTGCAGGTCAGCCTTGCTGTATGTGATTAAATACACTTGGCGTACAGCTCTGTCACTCAGATTACTACTTAGGCCTTCTGCACTATCCCTGCTAATGTCATCTTCATTATCCGTCGAGTTTGATTCACTGCTTCCATACTCTTTCAGAAAATCCATGCTTAAAATGTTCAAGGTGTCAAATCACCGTACAAGTTTGAAATGTAACAATTAAGATAAACATACAAGGAGACTTTCAAGTCCCTGTGTACACTAATCCAAACAAGACCTGAGTAAAAAGATCTGAGTAAAAACCTTTCTTCCAATGACTTGTATCACTACAAGAAATGATTTCTAGAAAAGTTGAATTTCCTTTAAGTAGCGAGCAATTACAATAGAAGGTGTTATTGTCTGTATTGCAATTTCGTCCAGGAACTTTATCTCATTTTAATCTTACGAACACGTAGTGCGCCAATTTCATACGTAAATGCAGTTGTTTGACAATATTTGGAAATTTTGCGCAAGAATTCGAACCCACAGCAAATTTCAAACAAAAAGGATTTTTAATTGACACGTGTTTATTTCGAAACTCAAGCATACTTGCTGATGTCTTCCCCAGGGTAAATGAACTGTGTAGATGTTACGTCATCCTATACACCCCAAAAAGAGGTTTTTCCGTGGCCATTTTTGAGATAGCCAACATGTTACCCTAAAACTTTTTCTTTTGAAAAGCTCCCCTGAAAAGCTTCGACAGGTGTGATTTTCACCTCAATATATAAGAGAAGAATATATTTTTTGTGCCTTGCATAAATCAGACAACCAGTTGCAAAAATGTTGAGACAGTGCCAAAAAAGGCTTTTCTTACTTCTATGGTTCGCAAATTGCCAGTTTGTCAGAGAAGAACATTTTGCACCCCTTTCCCCGTTTCAATGTTGTCCATCTAAGTTTTGTACGTCATATTGCATAGCTAGCAACATTGGGAAGGGGAGGAGGGGAGAGAGATTACGCGCAATAGCGCGGTGAAGAGTCTTCTCTCGTTAAGGTAGGATGTCTCAACTACTTATGCAACTGGTTGTAGCTAGAACACTTGAGTTATTGCCGTTGAAAAGGTTCTGTTCTCTGTCTACTAAATCGCAATTTTTAAACCATAGATGGTTATTTGCGTGTCATTTTTGGCGACAATATCAAAAAGTTTTTTCATTTTGTCGCTTATATCAAATTTTCTTTCTTTGGGATTATGATAAGTGTTCTCCCGAATGGGTCCATCGTTGCAGAAAATATTTTATCTCTGAAACCTTCGCTGAAAAAGTTTTGGATACTTTCGAGAGAATAGTTGCCAGGTAGCAAAAGAGTTTCTTCTTTTCTAGACTGCCCAAACTTTACTAACACTTTCCCCGTTTCCCTTAAGTTGTTCCACGAGTTATATAGTGAACAAGCCAACAGTCTGATATAACTAGGGTTCTGAATTGGATTGTCAAAGTAAACAGTGTGATCGTTTTCTGTTGTAACAATAGTGAGCACAACCATTTTATTTTGTTCCGTACAAATTTTCATTGAAAAATAACAGGGAATATATAAACATCTGGAAAACTGCAAGTGATTCTGTTATGTTTGGATATCTTGGAATAGCGGAGGCTTCCAATGCGAAGCTTGCACAAGCCAAGGCGTGGGCAGCTTTTTCTGCACGGTTCCCGAGGGCCGACAAAAGCAAATTTGAAGCACAGACATTTTTTGCGCCGGACCACACAGCAACAGCTCTGATATTTTACCAAGAGGGGCCCGACAGTCTGCAAAGTGTATTTGGTTCAGATCCAGAATATTGTAGCGCTGGCATGAAAAGCGCACTGGGTTTGGTTGACATTTACGTTGACGGCTTCCCTTTCCAGTTAACGCCCCGCACAGAAAAAAGTTTGCTGGCGGTTCCAGCAGTTCCATTGGAAGACGCGGCGCCGAGTTTGAAGAACATATTCAACAAAGCAATCAACATTTATGTCACGCCTGATCAGTATTTTACAGCAAAGTTCAGAGAGATATTTACCAAGGAACAACTAAATTTCGAAACGTCAAAGCCCGCGAAAAAATGGTTAGCAGGCCCCAATCTGTCTTTCTGGGAACAGCAGCTGAATTTCGCAGTGTGGTTTGCGACGACAGGCTGCGGAATCTCAAGAGAAGTATTTGACAGCAAAACGCTGCCACCGCAGGTGCGAGCTTCCACGTACGCTAGGCCCGAATCACGGGTTGGGAGCGTTTACATTTATTGCCGCGATCCTTTTGTTTTGGATGTTCCATATCCATCAGCAAAAGCATAATTCGACGACGAGGACCCAAGGGCGACAGAAAAGGGAATTTCAGTTTGCTTCATAAGAAACGATGCGGCGAAACAGCAATTCAACTGTTTCGCACCCAAAACCACAGCAGGTTTGACCCATGCTGGTTTGTCGCGAATAAACCAGTCGATTGAAGCGTTTGTGTATTACATCTTGGGTGCGCAAGTAAACGTCCGCAGCAGCATCCTTGGTGCTGGAGGCAGAGCAAAAGAAGCCCAGAGCGAGTTCATCGTCTTGGTGGAAGACGCAGTGAGGCAACCAGACCTTGCAAAAAGCGTGCAGCGTTATCAGCTGGCGGTGGATGAGGCCAAGGTGAGGCTCAATCTGGCTGTATGCCCGGGGGCTTGGTTAATGCCAGGGAATATGGTGATAAACACAGAAATCACTATCGGTTACAACAACCAGTTGAAACAGGCGGTGCAAGGCATGAAACTGGGAATAAACAATGAGGTTAACAAAAGCACGAAAAAAGCGGCGCTTCAGCTGATGGATGGCGGGAAATCAAAAATTAACCGGCCAAACAGCCATCCTTCCAATCCTCTACACAGGGCAGCAGCTGAATCGAAAAAAGAACCTGCTGGCATAACTCCAACGGTGCAAACAGAAGAACCAGCACCCGCGGCTGTCTCAGACAACCATCTCAACAACAAAATAGCTGCCGCTGTTGGCGCGGTTGCAGTTGCGGGGTTGGCATTTTTAACATTGCGTTAACGCCGCTTATAGCTCTCAATCAAAAATGCCACCACACCCAAAATCAGAAGCCATGTGTGCTCTGCCAGAAAACCAATTGCCTCCCCCGGCAGCTTTGAAAAGGAAACTCACAAGAATTCCTGCAAGTTTTTTGCCAATCTCTTTCAAACCATTTGCCAACCCTTTTGCGGTGGCTTTCAGTGAGTTGTTTATGACGCTAACGACAGCGCCAATCGTGACACCAGCAGCAAGAAGGATAGCCGTGGCGGTCACGCCGTATTTTTTGAAGATCTCTTTGTTCCTTTCTCGTAGTGGAAGCGCACTTTCTCTTTCATCAATCTGCGTTTGCAGGCGCACAAGCTCCTTGGTTCTTTCTGCAACTCTTGCTTCCGCGGCTTCTTTGTCAGAGGGTGATGCGTTCTCATCGTCGATTATTTTCTGATCTTCAGCATTTTGGCGCTGGAGCTCAGCCTCTTGTTCATTCAATTCATCAAGCGTCCTCGTGTCGTTAAGATTTTGTTGAAGAGTGTTTCTTGGTTTTTCTGTCTCCCGAATGCCTGCTCTGATTTTGTCAACCTTTTCTTGTGCTTTTGCTTTATTTTTTACAAGTTTTTCGAGTGAAACAAACTCTTTCTTTTCGTCTTCGAGATCAGTTTCAAGATTTTTTTTCAGTTGCTTAAGTCTGCGCAGTTCTGACTCACTTTAAACATTTGAACCATGTTCATCCTGAATTGCATGAATCCTTGCTTGTGTTTGCTCAAGTCTGATTCTCAGATTTTTTACCTCTTGTCTATTTTTTTCATTTTCTGCAGCAATTTTTTCAGCATTTCTTAATTGTTGTTCGGCCTCTCTCAATCTCTGGCGTTGTTCTCTTATGCTCACTTCATCTTGAGCAATCAGAGATTCAGCTTCTGGCCCAAGGGCTTTTTTGAACTTTTCTGTGAATTTTTTGAGAAGACCACCATCTTTTCTGAAAATTTCAGTCTCACCACCTTTTGGACCAAATGATACAATTGTTGTTTCATTTCCAGCCTTTTTGGAGAAACCAATTGGACCTAATTTTCCAAAGTCCACCTTTGGGAATCTCGTGTTGATAAAGCCCCTTGCTCTTTCAATAATTGTTGGTTTGTCAACATTCACAAAATCACCCAACAAAGGCGTTTCAACATAGGATTCGTCAGGCAGCCCGCTCTGTTCGTGAAGCCTTGTCTGCATTTCAATTTCTTCACCACCATGATAGGGTGTCGAAGCGGTGCCCGGCACAAAAGGACCGGTTGTGTTTTGACGGTTTTCCTCTTGTTCATCGGCATCACCATCGTTGTCAAGTTCATGGTCAAGTGCAGTTGTCGTGTCCAAACTTTCCACCTTCCGCCATTGTCTATTGAATAAACAAATTTTTCTGTTTAATATACGAAGTGGCGGTGCAAGCAAACCTTCTTCCAACGCACAGAGAAAAAAATCCCAACGCGATGGAAGCCGAGCGCACGGTCAATCACATCACCTTTGATCGTAGCGAAGCCAACCCCACCGAGACCCTTAATGTTTACGTGCCAAAGCTGAATGAGCACGAGGTCCTCGTGCCAGGCTCTCTAGGACTGCTTTTCAACATCGACCTGTCTGGAGGGGACCCCAACAACTTCCTCGTTCAAAATGTCACACGGGCTCTGGTTGATAAGCTGGTTGTGAAGTACGCTGGAACCACAGTGCAGGACACGGTGGGGTATGACGTCTTCAAGATCTGGGAGGACCTTTTCCTCTCGCAGGAGGAGCGTGACGACATGCTGCTCGGTGGAATTCAAAGCGAGGACCTCTGCAAGATCCGCTCAAATTCTGAGGATAAGAAAACCTCGGGTGTCGACGCGGAAAACGCGCTCTCCAAAGTTTTCGGAACAAAATACCGGATCCGACTGGACCACCAGATCCTGAAAAACCACGGAGTCTTTTATCCCCAAGCTCTTTTTCACAATCTCGTTTTTGAGCTGAAACTCTCGCCGGCTTCGCAGGTTGTCAAAGGCTCTGATCCGTATAAACTGCAATACAAGCTTAAAAACATCCAGCTCGAGTATGAAATGATGAGAAGCAAGACCTTGGCAGACGAGGCAAGCAGTGTTTACTCCACGGGAAAGGAGTTCTTATACGACCATGTGATGCGAGATCAGGTGGTCACCTTTTCAAAAAGCGCTGATTCAAGGATTAACCTCAGAGTAAACCCCCAGAGGAGGTCCCTGAAAGGCATTCTTCTTCTCTTCATTGAGCCCTACACAGCCGGCACCAGGGATTCAGAAAAGTATATTAACCCAGACCTCACGAAAGTCACTTTTACGGTGAATGGCACGCCAAACATGCTCTTCAACAACGGCCTCGAAGGAAAAGATTTTTGGGGTGAAGTTGTCCGATTCTTTGGCAAGTCAAAAAACAAAACACAGCACATGAATCTGAAAAAGTTCTGGAGCGATGACAAGTTCGGGCTTCTGATTGATTTGCGCTCAATGGAGGATAACGCAATGCATGGAAGCGGCGCGCGCCTCGTAAACACAAAAGATGGGGTTCAGCTCGAGCTCGAGCGAAATCTCAGTGGTTCAGGCAATGTAAACTGCCACATTTTCGTGATCAGTGACTCGCAAATGAACATAATGGGGCAGCAATTAGAATCTGTGCAATTCTAATATAGAAAAATTGATCCAAACCTCATACCGTTCAATGCTCTCATCGCATTTTGTGGTTGATCAACTCTGCGGACCTTTTCACGGCAAGTTCGACTACATCGTTCTCATCTGCCCGAAATTACTGCTTAACAAGACTTATCACGGCCTCGCTGAAAAGGACCCGCGTTTTTATTTTATCGTTTGCGCACAGCATGAGGTGGAAACCTGATTGAATATTGTTTGCTTGTTTTTGGAGGGCACCAACACGCTCATAATCCTCGATGACTGCGCAGCCACGAAAGTTCGTTCAAAAGACGACCAGCATCACAGCTTCTTTCCGCGAAAACGTGGCTGCGGCTGTGCTTTTCTATACAACCTCAAGGAAGACTTTGAAAGATGTTTATGAAGATTTCGCCGGCAGCCTTCCTCAAAAGGAGTTCCAATAATACATTTCGAAGTTGGGAAAAAAATAAGTTTTCCTTCCTTGAGCTCGCACTTCGGTACCCTTACGGAATAAAATTTGTGCACAATTAAAAATTTACAACTTATACAAAAATGGATACACAGAACGCATTCGAAGACTCCGCGATTACCGATGTTTTGAGCTTTCTTGAAGCTGAGCCAACGAGCACGCCCGACAACGTCTCAGGGCAGCCTGATATTCCTGCTCTTAGCTTCGCGAGCAGCTGGCTGTGCTGGTGTCAACAGGAAAATCCAAAGAAGCCCTCGGTGTGCAACTGTCGCACGAGCAGGTGAAGCGCCTCTCCGACAAAGATGTTGAGAAATACACCAAACGTTGGGAGGCCTTTGTTGGCTCAAAGACAACTGACAGCTTGATCGACAGCTGAATTTTTCTTGTGACCAAAGCGGTCGGAATGGCCGTCGACATAGATGACATCGACGCTTATCAAAAAGACCTCAGAAACGACTACATCATCAACAAAGAGCTCTCCAACCTTGCTGGCGCCACTGCTTTAAAGTGCGGACGTTTCCTTGCTGTGGCCAACACGATGCTGATCACAATAAAACACACTGTTTGGAAAAGCGAAGCAACATCGGAAGAAATTATTGTGCTTTCCTCACCAACTTCTGAATAATTCCTCAGAAAATAGGCAGCAATTCCTCAGAAATATGCAGCAATGCCTCACAAAAAATTTTTTTTATTAAATATATATTTGTTTCCAAGTAACAATGGATGAAGAACAGAAGCAACCGACCGCGCAAGAAAGCACTGAAGCACTGAAAAGCCATTTAACTTCACAAACACCGGATTTTTTTTTTTTTTTTTGTATTTTATTGTTTTTATTCATCTTGAAACGTTAAATACACTAACAAATACATGTAGATACAAAACACATACACGGTAGACCTCTTTACACGTGTTACACACATTCATTTTTAAACACTTAGCTACGAGTGCACTGCAGTATTTATACCAGTATCAGTGAACTTGCCCCACTTTTTCAAATGGAAGGACAACTTG